>JARHVA010000491.1:1297500-1937500 GCA_037957365.1 Torreya grandis
AAGCTAGAAGATTTAGTTTTTCATTTATTTATTAATTAATGGGGATACTAGAACAATACTAATATTATGGGGGTCATTAATATTCTTCCCAAATAGGTTTTTAAAATACATGGAATTTAATGTAGAATTGATTAATGTTTTGATGTGTTGATATGATTTTAATGTTTGATTTGATTTGCTCCAAGTAGGACAAATTGATTGGATTTGATTGACCTCATATTATATTTGAATTTAATTTCAATAAAATAAATGATGGATGTTGTGACCTTGTCCTTTTCAATCAACACATGCAAGAGATTGAATGAAAAAACAAGAATATGATTTTAATTTAGTGTTGACATGATTTGGTCAAAATAGACTTAACTTGACTTTAGTATCTTGGATTGCTTTATAATTGATTTGACTTGGTCAAAATAAACCTAATTTGACTTGTGATGGTTGACCTGACTCAAAGTAGAACAGATTAGACTTGTGAGTTAGATTAGGTCAAATCACCCTTTGATGTTGGTTATTAATGTTTGACTTAGTCATAGTTATCTTTGAATTTGACTTTTAATTTTTGTTTGACTTTCAAAGGTTGATTTTATTTATGTTTTGGTCAAGATAGACCTAATTTGAATTCTAGATTTAACTTGACTTTGGATTGGGATTGGACTTGATTTAAATTTTAAATGTTGACTTGATTTTTGTTTTGGTCAAATTAAACGTAATTTGACTTTAGTTTATTTTGACTATGTATGTTATCTTCATTTGACGTGGACATGGTTGACTTGGATTAGTTAAAGTTGAATGGATTTTAGATGGTTGACTTGAAATGCTTGAATTATTTGGACTTGGTCAAATTTGACCTAACTCAAATTGGACTTATAAAATTTAACTTTCATTTTGACTTGATTTGACTTTAACTTTCAATTTGACAGGTTGACTTTGAAATTTTGATTTGATTTGGGTAAAATATTGGCCAATTTGGAATGGTTGACTCGAGATAAGAATGGGGTCAAAATAGACCTAATGTGTATGATCGATTTCAAATTGAATTTTAGTCATAATGGACCTAATTTGGATTTGATTTGAAATTGGATTTAGTTCAAAAAGGACCTAAATTAGATTTTTTTTCAACTAGGTAGCATAAAGGTATAGTATGTTAGGGGTAACATTTTAATTGGATAGTTTGATGTTTAGAATAGGTTAAAAATGACTCAGAATTTGAGTAGCATAATGCCTTATCATGCTAATTTATTATTAAAGATTTTAGACTTGGGATAATTTTGATTTATTAGATTTGTAAGGTATAACACATAAAATTAGTATATAAAAACAAACAAGTAATGACATGAATACAACAGAATCCCTATCATAGTGGTAAATTAGGTGTAGGATGTGATTGTAACTAATGTATCTACCTCACAATAAGTAGAAACAAGTTAATCTCTTAACCCTCACTTCAAGTGTTATTCCATGAGATCTTGGGGGAGGTTGGTTTCCCTCACACTAAAAAATCATTTGTAGTCAAAATGTCTTAATCTAATTTTTGACAAGGCTTTCAACATGGTCCTTGATATACCTCATAATATTTAGGGCTCAAAAAGTCTATGGAAGAATAAGAATAATGGGTAATTTTTGGGAGAGTCTAACCCCTTTGTGACCACTTCAACCATGAAATCTCAATGAATTAATACTAAAAAATAAACTTTGAGGGTGATATAAGATAGCTTAGCATCAAAGATTAACCCCTTGCTTTCATAGAATATGCTTAAAAAACACAACCTCTTAGCTCTTACAACATATGCCCTAAATTAATATCTCTTATTAGAAAAAAGGGCTAGTATGTATGTGGGAGGATGGAATCCTAGTCATCATACCTAAATGACTTATAGATGATGATGAAGTCCAGCTCATGTATCCAAAATAAAAATTAAGGTTCATTATTTTTTATCTTCAGGATCCCAAAAGTACGTAAGAGGAGATCATGCTCTAGTTTCCCTTCGAGAAAAGGCAATAGAAACCTATGTGTTTTTTATCACCAAAGGTCCCATAAGTGGTCAATCAGAGAGCATATGTATAACAAGCCACCCATAAACACATAAAAAATAAATTAAACAATCAAATAGAATAAAACATAAGTATTTTAAAGAACCAAATTTAAATTTTGGTTTATTGTTTGGAATCAAAGTGAAATGTGTTATTTTTAAATAACCACTTCTTTGATAGTTGAAACCTATAGAAAAGATATCAATTTTTAGATTGGTGGTCTTTGAAAAGTAAGAGGATGTTGAAATGTTTAATTTTTAGGTCTCAATAAATAGTCATATGGTAATTTAACCATTTATCAAGGCTATTTTGCCCTTTTTAGGCTCAATACCAACGATATATAGATAGAAAATAGAGGACTAGTGATTTCACTAATTAACAGTGCATTTTTGTTGTTAGATAGTGTGATTCCAATGATATTAGGGAACATCAATAGCCTAATCCAATTAAAGTGATATTTACAATTAACTTTGGCTGATTCAAACATCAATATCTAATATCTAAGGGAACCTTTAATCCAATCCAATTCACAAGTCCAATCTAGGATACTTTAAATAAGTCACATCTTTCCAAATTAGTCAAAAATATTAAAGTCAAGTCAAATCTATTTTGCACAAATCACATGAATTTAAATTTTAAATCATATCCTTTTCTTTCCACTTAATATCCTACACTTTTTTAGTTAGGAATGATTAAATTACATCATCCATCCTTTCTCCCATTTGAATCAAATATAGCCATCGTAATCCAATATGAGCTTAATAAATTCAAGTCTAAAATCCTAATCACATTCAATAACCAAACCAATTAAAATCAAATACAAAATTCAAACCAAGTTAACTTTGACCAAATCAAATCAAACATCAATTTAACCTTCATAAGTCAAATTAGGTCTATTTTTCCAAGTCATATCAGTTTTAAATCAATCTAAGATCCTAAAATTTAGTTAGGTCTATTTTTACAATTCACATCAAATCTAAATTTAAATAATATTCTTGTCTTTTCATTCTATCTCCCACACATGTTGATTGGGAATGACAAGGTCACAACATCCCTCCTTTATTCCATCCAAATTAAATTCAAAAACTAATCTGAGGCCAATCACATCAAATCAATTTGGCATGTTTGGGGAAAATCAAATTAAACATTAATCAATTATAAATAAAATGTCATAGCATATCAAAACTTGATTGGGTAGAATTTTAATGAATCCCATAGTCATAGTCATGTTATAGCATCCCCATTCTCGCTAGTCAAGGCATGATATACCAAATCTTCTAGTTCAATTAGTAGGTATCCCACACAGCATCCCTTCTTAATATTGCATCTACTAGTCCAAAATGTAATCTAGTCCTAGTATCATAGTAAATCCAAGAACCTATCCATATAATGACATTACCCCTTCAAGGGTCATCATCTAATAAAGAACCTAGTGTTGGAAGCATAATTTATTAAGAAGTGTGGTGAATCAATTTCCTTATTAAATTTTAATTTAAATTCAATATATCTTATAATCATTCATCAAGAAACATCATCATATTAGCAATATCAAGTAGTCTAGCAACATAAGAATATACATAGCAAGTATGAACACACCATATCAGTGGGAAACCCTCATAGGGAATAAAACCCACTAACCATAGCTTAGACAAAAATTCCTATAAAAAAATGAATCAAATTAAATTGAGCACCCACTCAACTTGGATCACCAACCCTAATCTATCAAGCACCAACTTCACATAGGCTTTAGCAAGCACCCATTTGCAAGGAAGAACCAACTTTCTTAGTGACTCAACACCAAATCGACCACCTCTTGACCAAGAACCCACTCAAAAAATTATAATTATAACTTCCATATTTTTCCTTGTTTAAATATTAAAAATATGATGGTATTCTTCATCAGCTCTTCACACACTTTTATTCCTCTCAAAACTGTCGTTAGGCTTCTTCACTTGACTATGCCTCTTCTTGACTTGATTATGTCATATGGCCCTGATTTCCATACTTAGACCTCATATTAGATATTCATGAATATATATTTACATCCTTATGATGGTCTTCATGACCTAAATATTTTCCTCAATGTGCTTTATTCACTTTCACACTCACTTAAATAACACTTAAAATAGGCCTAATTAGCCTTACTCTTATACAAGTTACTTTCTCTCACCCACCTTGGTTGGCCATACACACTTTCAAAACTAGATTAAAATTTAAATATGTCATATAACACATTTAAAACATGAACCAAACATTTTATAGGTTATTCATAACATATAGGACCAACACCTCTTTTAGGTCTTAAGGAGACCTAATCCCATTAGGCCTTCATTAGAGCATGTTACACTTTGTATTTATTTAAATTATTAAAAAATATACATAAATAATTAAACACATCATATTCATATCAAATATACCTTATCCAACTTAAATTTAGGTCCACACCACCTTTTAGTTCCAATCACCACTTGAACCCCTTCCCAAAACACTATTTACAATAGCCTTGTGCATACATAGAAAATCTATTTTAAACAATTAAAGCATAAAAACCATTTTTACAAAAAAACATGGAAAAAAATCACATATTAAGAAAAATTATGAACTCATGGTCATCATAAACTTCATTATATTCTTAAACTTAGGGTATACATGCTCAAACTCTTATTTACAAGATGCTTACTCTGGACTGCCAATTGGCTTCAAAACACAGTCACAAAACCTTCAAATTTTAAAACCAAAAGAGACACACTCAAGGAATTATAATGAATTAACATGTTATTAAAATATCCTTAGAACAAACTCTGACAAAAATATCATAATATCTAATGGAAACTATTGGTCTTGTAGACCAATCTATTGACCTTCTCTCTCACAGTCCTTACTCAACCAAACAAGCCATTTTACCTTCAATGTTCCAACTTATTAAAATAATTTACAAGTTTTTAAAAATAATTTATAGTTAATTATTTTCCCAAACAAAAATATCATATTCATTACATAGTTTAACTTATGGCAAAGATCTTTCAACTCATTATTGTAACTTGCTTACCCAGATCTACTAGTTTCCCTTAAAGACAACTCATGATGACTTTGAATTCCAAAACCTATGTAGACACATTAAAAGAATTTTTATTAATTAATAATATATATATATTTCTTTATAACATCTCCAAACATAAAAATGCTAAGTTCTAAAGGTAATTATTACACATATAGACCAATCTCTAGACTTCACTCCTCATAGGCATATCAGAACCAGATAGTCAACTTCTGAGAAACATTTTGTCATGTAAAATTATATCTAAATATTAAATCCAATATTAAAATTTATTATAATTCTTATACAATATATCAATTCAATTATATTCATCCCTAATCCATGATATTACATCCTTAATCAACTTCTCACTTCTACCTAGTTTTCTCACTGTGTGTACCATTAAGCCTTTTAGTGATAGGTCAACTTATATGACCAGTTTACCACACATAAAATATATAACATACTTAAAAAGCATAATGTACATAATAAAAATTCTTAATCTTTGTCCTCCATCCATGTATCAACTTTGACTTGGTCAACTCTATCTATTATAGCAAATTTTTGGGAAATAAGGCTTTTCTTGTAGGGTCCACTCACTCACTTGACAAACCAATCACACATAGATGTGAATGGGAGAGTTTAATAAAACCTTAAATCACTTAAATATCTATAACAACCCATTATAATCTATTTGGAACAAGATCTTTCACATTGGGTTTGAGTTAGAGTTCTTTGAGGGTTTTAACCATCTTTTAGTCTTAATAATCATTCATAAAGGTTATCCCCTCATTCCATAAACCAATGATTGAAAATTTGGGATAGGATCATTCACCATATATCATTAATATATTAATTTCCCATGTAGAGGTTACATGTGCTAATGAGCACTTGAAAGTTCTTCTTAGGTTGAGAACCCTTCATTTTATGCACTCGAGAAGCCTCAAAACCACTTTATATACATTTATTTCAAACTTTGACCTAATATATGGTCAACACACCTAAAAAAATATGACATACATATGTAAATTCACATATACTCACACTTTCCTTGGAAACTAATCCTGATACCCCATCTATCCACCATCTCTCTCTTTGCTCATTGGGCCTTCGACCTACAAGTCACATTAGGCCATGAAACTGACATTTTATCCACTACCCAAGCTATAAAAACATCATATACATGTCATAAAACATATTAAAATTCTCAAACACTACCATATATTCTTCATATACCTTAACAATACCTCATGACACCTCATTAGGTCAAGCAGGGTCTAAAACTAGTTTAGTTTCATGCTTGGTCTATATGTCCTACCCCTTTAGGATCACCTTAAAACTCACCTAGGTAATATAAAGCATCATATTAATGATTAAAAAAACTAATACATCATTTTTTGCCTATGTGCATCCATCTCACCTGGCCACCAAGCTTATACCTTCTCATAAGGTCTCTACACACTATGACTAGTCTTAAGTTACTCAAGTATTTGTCCTTCATGCCTATTTTAATGTTCTCAACACTTCACTATCATTCTCAACATCTCACTCTTATTCCATACAATCACACTCATTTCTAAACAATGTCAAACATCCTTCTATAACCTTATCTCACTATGCAACCAAGCTTATGCCTTTACACAAGGACTATATCATTATCAGTTTCATAAACCACCTTGTCCTCATAGATACTTTATATCAAACTTAGATAGCCTTTTTAAACCTTATAGAATACAAATCACTATGCCACCATGCCTCTTTCTACACAATACTAGGTATCATATGTTCATACCTTCTTAATACACCACAAGGCTCAAGCACATAACAACTTACCTTGATTATCCTTCACTAGAGTAACACCAATTTTGACACAAGTCTTCTAAAAAAGTTGACCATTGATCATATTTGAAAACCTCATGTTGATTCCTTAACTATCCTTTATTAACTAGATGTAAACCTTTACTCATGCATACCTTAAAGACCACTCACCATGCATCTTCACTAGATGCACCTTGACATCAATGACATCAACCTTGACATCAATGACAACACTTCTCAACAAACTCCCCTTTGTCATTAATGGTAAAAAATTATTCAATCTAGTCACTCTCATTTAGTCAAACTCCTTATATTTTGTTTCCCTTTGACATTAATGAAAAATAGCCTTCCACACCTGTCATCTAGAATCACACTTTCTTTGCACATACAGAATATGAATCATTAAGGCAACATGTTCTACCTTACACTAAGCCTACCTCCAAACGAAATCTGATTACAAGACCACTTCTTATACATGATATGACTTATTATGACTAAAACTCACTAAGCTATCCCATTTGTTCCTATTTGTCAAATATCTTCTTTAAATAGACTCAAGTATACAATACTACTTACCTTCCTTTATGCACCTTGATGCCACATAGATGAATGATGTCCAACTTATCTTCATGATTATAAATACCTTTTCTATACTATACACCTACTCTTAAAGCTCATGAATTATCTATTTAGCTCCCCCTAAGCTGATGCATCTCCTTAATCTATCATTATCCATTCACACACTAATAAAAAATCTCTTCTAATATTTTTTGAGTTTTATAAGCCATATTTGATCATGAAAACCCTTCTTGTATTAGTTCACCATTCATTAGGTTTGTAAAACACCTAGTTCACTATCTTTCAGACTTCTATCTTGTTTGATCAAGTTCACCTCACACACCCAGAGCATACTAAGCATATAAGCATGTGACACATGACCCAAAGGTCATCTTCAAACACATAGAGTAATCACACTTAATGCCTATGAGCATAAAACATCTCTATGATCAATTCTTATCCACCATATCAATTAGGTTTGTTTACAATCAAAGATATTATTCCAAGGGAACAATCTAGTCTTTCATGCTAGAGTAAAGATCACTTATGTCATGTCCATAAAGTATCTCATTTTTTCTTATTGTATCAATATATCTCCTTCATGTCCACAAACCTCATCATGACATCATTCTTGCATCATTCTATCAACTAGGTCTATGCATACATGATTTACTATGATAGACCTTTGTCATATCTTGTCTCTTTCAAGTTTCTCAAGCCAGCATGGAACAGACCTCATCATGAAACTCTTTCATGTACCTAATCATTGTCAACTATATTCTACCAATAATCTTTATTCACCTTTGATATTCATCTTACACAAGATGCTCTTAGATATTAATTGTTAATTACCAAACAATAGAGAATATAATGCTTAATAATCTCACTTTGAAGATATCACTCATATCACTGCTCTCATACTTCTACCATGACATGACAAGACTCAATACTCCAATGCAATTGAACACATTTAACAACTTGACTTGTGCCTTCATATAACCATCACTTATGACAACTCTTATCAATGCAACATTCTTATGTGTATTGACATAAATTACTACCAACTAAATATACCTTGCTTTCACCTAGACACAAGTCTCAAAATAAATACTCTCTTGATAAATAATTTAGAGTAACCAAGCTCCCCCTTATCTTCAAAACTTGTTCATCATATGAAATAATAGTACAGATAGACCATCTCCAAGCACAAATAAGAACAACTACCATTAGATATCAAAAACTTACATCTCAACATGTCTTCATACCTTTTTCACATACAATACTTGCTAAAGCTTCAACAAGCATCCACCATGCTTCCACTTATAGATGAGTGTCTTCATGAAGCCTTAATGGCTTCACGCTTTATATAGGTAACTAAAACAACATAAATTTAAGAGATTCCTAGATATCCATACCCTCACAAAATTGATTATTATTCAACATCCTTATAAGCTTGATTTTAAACTTAGGATTGACCTTTGAATTAGATTATATATAATATTTATGAGCTGGCAAAGAATATTATTGACATTCTTTCAAATTTGACTTATGTTTTATAGTAGCAAGTAACCCACCTTGTTTTATGAGTTGATTATGACTCACCTTGTCATCCTTCTTATTCTCAGTCAAAACTGCCAGTACCATCATTATTTGGTACACCATCATTACTTTCATGATAAACATTGTCATCATCACAATCTAAGAGTGTGCTTCTTAGGATCACCTTTAGGGTGTTAGGCCTATCTTAAAGGACCATGATCTGATACCAATTATTGGAATCATAATGTACTATGAGGGGTGGGGTGAATCAATGTCCTTTTAAACTTTTACTTTCACTTCAATAGATCTTCTAATCATTCATCAAGCAACATCATCATATGAGAAATATCAACTAGTCTAAAAACATGAGAATATACACATAACCAGTATGAACACATCATATAAGTGAGAAACCCTTATGGGGAATAAAACCCACTAACCATATCTTAGACAACTAGTCCTATAAATTAATGAGTAAAATTTAGTTGAGCACCCAATCAACTTGGAGTACTAACCTCAATATATCAAGCACCAACTTGACATAGTCTTTATCAAACACCCACTTGCAAGGAAGCACCAACTCCCTTAGTGACTCAACACCAACTTAGCCACCTCTTGATCAATCACCCACTCATCCAAGTAGAATTATACCCTACATATTTTTTATATTTATAATATTTAATATATGATGGTCATCTTCTTCATCTCTTCACACACTTCTATTCCTCTCAAAACTACCTTTAGGCTTCTTCACTCAAGTAGACCTCTTCTTGACTTGATTATGTCATATAACCTTGATTTACATACTCATACCTCCTATTATATATTAATTATTATCTCTTTACATCTCTCTAATGGTCTGAATAAACTCAATCTAATCCTCAATGTGCTTTATTTATTTGCACACTTATGTAACTAACACTTGCAAATAGGCCTAATTAGCCTTACTCTTATACAAGTCACTTACTCTCACCCACCGTGGTTAGCCATAAATAGTTGCACACCTATATTACCATTTCAATAGGTCATATAACACGTTTAAAACATTAACCAAACATTTAAATATTTTTTTAATACCATGTAAGACCAACACCTCTTTTAGGTCTTAAGGAGACCTAATCTCATTAGGCCTTCATTAGAGAATGTTAAACTTTGTCTTTATTGAAATGATTCCAAAATACAAATACAATATGAAAACCTCATATTAAAACAAAATATACCTTATATAACTTAAATTTATGTGCAAAACATCTTTTAGGTCCAATCACCAATTGAACCCCTTCTAAAACCATTGTTCATAATAGGCCTATACATACACAAAAAAAATTATTTTGAACAACTAAAGAATAAACACCATTTTTTCCAAAAAACCATGGGAAAAAAATAACATAATAATAAACCTTATGACCTCATGGTCATCATAAAATTCATTATATATTTCACCTTAGGGCATACAGGCCCAAACTCTTCTCTACAAGATGCTTGCTTTGAACTACCAACTAGCTTCAAAACACAGTCATGAAACCTTCAAATTTTAACACTTAAAGAGAAAACCTAAATGAATTAAAATGAATTAAAATTTTATAAAAACATCCTTAGAACAACCTCCAATAAATATATCATAAGATATAATGGAAACTATTGGTCTTGTAGACCAATCTGTTGACCTTCTCTCTCATAGTCCTTACTCAACCAGACAAACCACTTTACCTTCAATGTTAAAAATTATTATAATAACTTCAAAGTTTATAAAAAGAATTAATAGTTCATTAAATTCCAAAAAAACAATATCATGTGCATTACATACTTAAACTTAGGCAAAAGATCCTCCAACTCATCATTACAACTTACCCAGATCTGCCAGTTTCCCTTAAAGACCACTCATGATGACTTTGAATTACAACACCTATGTATATGCATTAGAAACTTTTTATGCATGAATAATATCATTATTTATATTCATAACATCTCCAAACATAAAAACACTAAGGTCAAATGGCAAATATTAGACATATAGACTAATCTATGCACTTTACTCCTCATAGGCACATCAAAATCAGATAAGTCAACTTCTTAGCAACATTTTGTCATGTAAAATGATATATAAATATTATATCCAATATTAACATGTATTAAAATCCTTTTAAAACATATTAATGTAATTGGATTGATCCCTAATCCATGATATCACATCCTTAATCAACTTCTCACTTTTGCTTAATTTATTCACTATTTGTATCATTAAGCCTTTTAGAAATAGGTCAACTTATATGACTGGTTTACCACCTAAAATATATAATCCTCTCATAAACCACCATGGACATAAACCAAAATTATTAATATTTGTCCTCCACCCATGTATCAACTTTGACTTGGTCAACTCTATCTGCTATAAATTGTTTTTGAGAAACAAGGCTTTTTTTATAGGGTCCACTCACGCACCTAACAAAATAATCACACATGAAGGTTCCTGGGAGAGTCTAATATAACCTAAATCATTTAAATATCCATCCTAATCCATTCTGGTCACTTTGTAACAAGATCCTTCATATCGGGTCTAAGTTAGGGTTATTTGAGGGTTTAAATCATCTTCCAATCTTAAAGATCATTCATAAATCTTGTCCCCTCATTTTAGAAACCAATTCTTGGAAATTTTAGCTAGTACCATTACCCATATACCATGAATATATTAGGTTCCCATGAAGAGGTTACATGTGCCAATGATCACTTGAAAGTTCTTCTCGAGTTGATAACCCTTCATTCTATGTATTTGATAAACCTCAAAATCACTTTACATACCTTTTATTGCAAAATTTGACCATATACTTGGTCAAAAAACCTAAAACAATATGGAATACCTATATCAATGCACACATACTCACACGTACCTTAGAAACTAATCATGATACCCCATCTGGCCACCATCTCTCTATTTACTCAATAGGCCTTTGACCTACAAGTCACATTAGGCCTTGAAACTGACCTTCTATTCACTATCTAATATATAAAAACATCATATACATGTCGTAAAACATCTTACCATGATCAACTACTACCATACATTCTTCATATACCTTGACAATAACTCATGACACCTCATTAGGTCAAGCAGGGTCTAAAAATAGTTCTAGTTTCATGCTAGATCTATATGTCCTACCCATTTAGTATCACCTTAAAACTCACCTAAGTAATCCATTACCTCATATTCATTCTCCAACAACCCCATACATCATTTTTTTCCTCTATGCATCCATCTAACCTTGATGCCAAGCTTATACCTTCTCATAAGGTCTCTATATGCCTTGACTAGTCTTAAGTTACTCAAGTATTTATCCTTAATGCCTCTTTTTATGTTCTAAACACCTCACTATCATTCTTGATATCTCACTCTTATGCCATAAAATCACTCTTATGTTTGAACAATGTCAAACATCCTTCTATAACCTTATTTCATCATGCAACCAATCTTATGCCTTTACACAAGGACTATATCATAACTCAGCTTCACAAACCACCTTGTCTTCAAAGATACTTGATATGAAACTTAAATATCCTTTAAAATCCTAATAACATCCAAATCATTTTTCCACCATACCTATTTATAAATAATACTAGGCATCCTATGCTCATACCTTCTCAATACACCACAAGGCTCAAGCACTTGACAACTTACCTTGATTATCCTCCACTAGAGCAATACCAATTTTGACACAAGTCTTATAACAACCTTGACCATTGATAATCTTTTAAAACCTCTTGCTAATGCCTTAACTACCCTTTCTTACCTGTACATCAACCTTCACTCATGCATACCTCAAATACCACTCACTATTCATCTTCACCAAATGCACTTTGACGTCAACCTTGACATCAATGACAACACTTCTTAATAACTAGTACATCCAAGTTTGAGAATCATACAATGGGTATATGTCAAGATCCTTTTCAAATCATAATTAGACTCATCCACTTCAAAATCAAGGTTAAGATAACTAACCCATCTTCAAAAAATTTATCAAATCACCCATCTTTTATGAATCCATTTTTATCAAATCACCTATATTTGACTAATTCCAAATCATTGTTGGCTCCCACATCTTTGATGAAGGACCCCTCTTTGATGAAGTATCCATACTTGATGATCCATTATTATATGAACCATCACATGATCTATAACCCATCCTTAGTCAAACCCTCTTTGACCTATCATCCATCACCCAACACCATTTGTCTCCTAGGAAAATAGTATTTTTAGATAATAAACATAAAAGTTTCTTCCATTTGGATATGCCCAACATCAATAAAATATTATCATCAACATCATATCGGTTTGTTAAAAATATTAATTATCATATTTGGCCTCCTCGTATATGAGTAACTCAATAGTAATAATTATTTAGGGTGAGACAAGGAAACCCCCAAAAAAATTTCCAAATCAAAAAATATCTTATAGAAAATAGAATCATCCAAATCATGAACTAAAGTTCCTTGCCTTTACCTTCATGAGCATTTTATCATAGAACCATTTCATATCTAGGTACACAAAGTTTCTCATGATATCATTTAAAAACCATATATGATAAAAGATCAAGGTGTTAGTGACACTTTCATGATTTCTGAGGAAGATTCATCCAACATTAATATAGTCTTCATTCATAGTCACTATAAGTGCCATACTATCACCCATAATTTTATAAATACCATCTAATCCTTTATACCATCCTAAAATTAAATATACTACACCCATTTTTTGAGACCAAAATAATCATTTACCACTAGCCTTTTTCCATAACAATCAAACAATGGTAGAATTCATGATTGACATTTAGTTAGAAGAGCATAAAGTTGTATCAGCATCCCCTAATTAATCCTTATTTGAGGAATTATGGGATAATTAAATTCAAAAATTAGCATTCCTTGGTGAAATCTTGTTTGAGGCACTAGGGTTCAAACCAACAAATCAAAATCCAAAATCAACATTCCCTAGTAAAACCTTGTTTGAGGCACTATGGGACATTCAAATTCAAAATCCTATAAATCTAGAAGAAAAAACTCACATTGAAACCTTGTTTGAGGCACTATGGGGAAATAAAATTGTGAATATTAGAAATATAAAAGAAAATACCCCTAGTGAAACCTTGTTTAAGGCACTAGGGGATAACCAAATTCAAAAATCCAAGTCACTTATTGAAAACCTCTTTGAGGCACTATTAGACCAAAATCAAAATCAAAATCAGGCATATACTTTAAGTCTCATGGAACATGAGATTGTTGTTCTTAATCCCCCTTCACATCATGATCCTCATATTTGTCTAGATCCTTCAATTGATCATCAAACATCATTCATATAATACAACTTATGTTTCACCCTCATTGGCAACACCTTTTTTAGGGGCTATGATGGCATCTTGATTAATTTGAAAGAATTTAATTTAAAAATCAATGAATTTCATGGGCATCTTGATCAATTTGGAATAATTTAATTTAAAAATTAATGAATTTAATGATGACATCTATAGATCATGTACCTAAAGATCAAAAAGGGTTAGTGTTATGAATCTCATAATCCTCCAATGAGTTGATATGCTAAAAAAGAAAAAATTAAAAGAGAGAAATAATTCATCCAATGGTAAAAACCATGATTATCATGCCTTGGGAAAGTAACATGATGAAAACTAGGTTTTTGACATCATGTTTAAATAATAATTTGTTTATAAGTACCTTGAAACTTCAAGGTAGTCTTATCTGCATTGAGTTCCATACCATTTAAGCCATTTTGGCCATCCAGTCCTATCTAAATCCTTATCCTTGTCTATCCTATCATGTCTATCCTTTCCTCCCCTTTTTACCTTGACAAATAACTGGAAGAATTCTTTATACTTCTTCTAAAACCCTCTTGGCATATTATTTTAATGGTACTTTGAAGGTTTGGCACTTATTTCCTATGTGGTATGGTTCTTCGATATCCCCAATCTATTCCTAGTCACCCTCATCAACCATTATAATTTAGCATTGTTCTAAAATTTGTTCTATCTCACATCATTTCCCACCTCTATGATATAACATGTTTTCCTTTTGCTACTAACCCCTCATATATATTTAAAATCCAAAAAAATAAAAAAAATCATAATCAGACAAAATTTAGAAACATCACATGAACCAAAAAAATCCCTAAAAATAGAAAAATGTTAAAAATATCTAAGCAAAATATAAATCCACAAAATCCAAAAACATTTATCTTATTTTGAAATCCAATAAAAATACTTAATCAAATAATTTCACCTATGATTAGGATGTGTCCTTAAATCTACCCTATTTGGGTCAAGTCAAAGCAAATCCTCTATTCAATTCTAACTCATAATTTTCATGCTATTTTGAAAAAATCAAATCATGTAGCTTATTTTGAGATATTTCACTTCCACATCTACCTTATTTGGGGCAAAGGTCATCAATACAAGCTTGAAACCTTTTCCCTTTTAGGGGAAACTCAAATCATGCATCTTGTTTTGGGATATGTTATTCCTAACCCTTCCCCTTGCATGTATTCTTGCTTAGCAACACCATCCAACTATTAGTATCATTAATCCTTCACGTAAATATTTTGACTTAACATTATGAAAATATGTTTTGTGTTAATTTTATTTTCAGGTTTGTGTGTGTTTGTTTATTTTATTTTTCATTTGATTTTATAGTTGTACTTTAACTCAGTCCATGTGTGTCCATAGGGTTATCATGGTTTTTCCATATCACTATGATTTCTTTTCCTTGTACTTGAGACCATCCATCAACATATGACAATAATGTCATCCTAATTTTTCCATATCATAGTGCATTTGTGTCATTTATCTATTGGATCAGGGGCTAGTATTTATGCACATTATGTCCAAGTCATCATCATGTTTTATATCATGGTGCATATTGTCATATGCTACATTAAAAATCAAGTTGAAAAAATTGGTTGGAGAGGCCTAAAAGTGAAAATATATCCCCTTGAAAAATAGTATATTATCAAATCAAATAATTTAGGACATCTTTGCTCACATCACATCATATCTTCACTCTTTGACATTTGTCAACATCAAATCAAGTCACATATTATTTATCATTTCTAAACATTCCTCTTTTTTCAAGAGAACTACATCGACCTGAGGTCAATTTTGAATATGTAGGCAGCACTCGATCACATGATGTTTTTAAGGTCATCTCAACCACCATCACCCTTATTTCTATTATCCAATTCTTATAACTAACAATACTCTTCTTAACCAGAATTTATCCAATTCTCTCCACATCTAATCACATCATTCTTATATCATTATTTTCATCACTTGAGGCATCCTTGTATGCTTCATTTTTTGTAACTTTTTCATTATTTGAATTTTTTTTATACCATTTGTAGATATATTTCTGTCACCCTATAAACTTATTGTCATCCATCAACATGCTTATCTCATCATCATGGTAATCTCATGATTAATTCATGAGATAGGTTAAATCTTTGATCTATCCTTGAAAATAAATCAATCAATTAGTCTTATCATCAATTAAATATGCCTTTCGTAGGGCAATCTAGTCAATTAGTCATTCATCTAGTCCAAGCTCACATCTTCTATATTATTTGGAAAATCAAAGAATGTAGCTCATTATTAGGATATATCATTCCTTATTCCACCATATTTTGGGTAATTTGAGCTCACATATTTCACCCTATTTGGGGCATGTCAAAGTGTTCATCCTATTTTGGGATGCATCCTTCCTAAATTTAACTTGCTTGGGGAAAATCAATCTACCATCATCATAAATAAAATCATGCAAGTGTTAGCTTAATTGAATTAACCTCAAAAATAGACTCATCTAGCATCCCAATCATCATTCTCCATCACCCACCCATTTATTCTTATATTTTAACTTCTTCTTCTCTTTTTTGAGGGCCCATCTACATCTTTCATCCTTGCATGACCTCTGAATGGGGAATCATTCACTATATTATTTCATAATCATCATATAACTTTTATTCCACATTTTTTTATTCTTTATTTATTTTAAAAAAATTTACTCGACTCATCATTTCTCGTAATTCATTCTCAAAGAGGGGGAAAATGTAGACACCTAAAATCAATACATGTGTCAATTTTAACTATCCACTAACATGATGCGAGAGCATCACTTATATAATGATTTTGGGTTAAATTTTGGTTTATTTATAAAAATTTTGGATTTATAATGGTTTATAAGTATTGAAATACCTCAACCATCCTTATATTTCAAATTGATAAGTTAGTTTAGGGCCTAGCTTGTTAAACTTTCAAAATTCTAGTTTCCCACCAAAACTCAATTTTTAAAAATTTGAATTATTTACTTAGAATTATGTAGGGTTGAATTAAGAACTTTAAAGTTTTTAACATGTTTTAAATGTTTCTTAAGGACCCCTTGAATCCATTTCATGGTTCCAAAGTCTATAATGTATGGAAAACCAACCTTGTCTATGTTCATATCTCTTAACATTTTCTTTAGTGACCGTTAGAAGGTCCCAAAAGGCAGTTAGGGTGGTTATAAAACATTAAAAAGGTTTAATTTTCATGTGTAATTATTTTTGAACATTTTTAGAGGCTCAATATTTAATTAAGATCAATTACAATTTCTTATTTTTGAATTTAAGCACACATAGACCCTATTTTCCTATGTATATGCATTAGTTGGACTATGTAACTATGTTTGATGAAGAAAATCATAACGTTGGAAAGTTTATAACATCCCTATGGTATTATTAAGTTTTTTTATTGAGTTTTATTTCACCTTTTTCTTTCATTGTTTCCATGTCACTTTGTATAAAACATAATGCAGTCCTATAAAAGTTACACTTTCTTACACAATCAAAAATAGAAACCTTGTTAGAAAAGTAGAGTATGTGAGTTCTGAAGATTTATTGATGGTTAAAGAGGGTGTGTATAGGTTATTAATAGGTTAATAAAAATTTAAAATGGGTAAAAATTCCATACAGAGTTTAAAATCTAATTATTACCCCTCTTGGGTCTATGTAGGAGAAGAAACCCTGAGTTAGGGTTTTGAAAGCTAAAATCCATTTTAGAGAGTTATAATCAGCCAAAAAATCCAAAAATCCTTAATCATATATATTTCAATGTGATTTAGTATATTCAAGAGGTTTTATTACTATACATATAGGTGTCATATGGATATAGAAGACTATGTGAAACTAGCCCATAGAGAGACCTAATTGGAAGAGGCCTAAGGGTAGAAAGTTGGTCTAGAGGTTGTTTTAGACCAAAAAATTGGTAGAGAGGTAAAAATTAATAGAGGGTATCTATAATGGGAGTCATTTTATATTATTAAATCCCTATTTTTCCTTACAATAAAACCACAAAAAAAAGGCCACAAGAGAGGCTTTAAGGTCTAGTGAAGTGTGAACAAACTATAGGCTTAAGACTTCAAGACAAGTTGCTCTACATCATTTTGGTATCATAACCAAGATAAGACACTTGGAAGAAATTGGATGTGGAAATATTCCTTGAGAATAAAATAAGCTAGAAGTTGTTTGGCAAATTGCCTGAGATAAGTCAAGATGCTATCAAAGAAGAATGTAATAGGTGAGAGAACAATAACTATACATATAGTACATGCCATCTTAAAAGAGTTGAGGAACCTTAGAGGCAACTCTTATTATAGACTCATAGTAGTTGAGGTCAATCAGAGAATATGAATAGTCACAAGTGATTTGAGTGACCAAGAGGAAGAAAAACCACAAGCACCAAAATTTGAAGATGAAGGAGAGAGAGACTAGGGAGCATAAGTTTGAAAGATTGCTAAATGTGGTGAAAGGGTAGGGATATAAGCCAAAATTATATATTATAATTTATTTAGGTATCCTTAGTGGATAATAACTCCTTGATTAGATATAAGAGTTGAATAAGTACTTTGATTTTGAGGATGTAGTAGAAGATAAAAGGTGAAGTTTGTTAGGACCAACCTGAAGGGACATGCATCCCTATGGTGGGATTATATCCAAGATGAGAGAAGGAATAAGGTGTTTATGATTCCAATTAATCCATAGAGTGTTCCTTAGTGTTGATGAACACTTCCCATTTTATGATTACAGGAATCCAAGGCATGAATTGAATTTTGTGACAAGTAGTATGTGGTGGATTAGTCAGTAAAGTATAAGAGCTGACCACAACATTTGTTTGATATGGTGGTTGGGAGCCACCAAGGTATAATTATTTGCAGTCTTGTAGTCTTCCTAGTCAAGATTTATAACTCCAAGCTAATCTAAGTGAATATTTATAATGATCTTTAAACTAAAGTGAGCATTGATAAAAAAATAAGGAAAAGGTAGGGTAAGGTATAGAAGAAACATGATTTCAAGAATTAGTCTCAAATATAATGAAAATATTCTATTTAATGTGAGCATACATTTAACCAATCAGTGATGCACCATAGCATAAGCCCAAGCTTCACCAAAAATCAGGCAAGATTCAAAGGAAAATATAAAGATCATGAGTAAAATTCAGTATTACTTAAAGATTTTTCTATGTTAATTTGAATTTCATAAAAACATTAAAATGTAAAGCAAATAAAATGAAGTAAACTTAGAATCCTTCAACCAATCTAGCACATCACAAACTAGAAACCTCATGAACATGAAATATAGCTCATCTATCCAATAACCATTCAAATCTAAGACATCAACATATAATTAAGAGAAAGCAAAAAAAATATAACATAACACCAAAAAATCTTTGTATAATTTCAATTGTATTAATTTCTCTAGTATAAAATTGCTCAAAATCCCTCCCTTTACAAACGATAACACTTGTTTATTTATATAAGACATAGGTAGTGCACTGATCATCTTTCTTTCAAAATTTTACAAGAGGTAAGGATAGTTGTCCTTTTACAAATAACTCTATAGTACATATGACTGTTAGGAACTTATTAGATAAAAAGACTAATATATGTTAACAAACTAACATATATAGTTTATAAAAGTATAATCTTGACTTTGCTCTTGGGCTGGTGGGCCCCTTTGATTACTTAGGTTGAAAGAAGTCTTTCAACTTAGTGTATTATTTTTTATTAACTCAAAATCCATTATAGGATTCATTAGACTCTCTTCTTCCTATTCAACCATTGTATCATATTATTTGTCATTTATAATGGTGACCTCTTGTATGCACCTTGCCTCTGCAATCTGCTCCCTTATGGTGAGGATGACATTAAGGACTTTTAAATTATCCTTTTTTTATTCACTCTAGATATCATTCTTGATGCATTGGATGAAGGCTTGGACTCTCTACTAGAATTCCATGTCATGAATTAGGTTGGTGGTAGTAGATTGAGAAGGGGTCACCAACAAGGTTCTTGAAAACTTCTCAATTCCATTCACAAAGTCCTTATCTTCCTCCATGGAGTCATTAGCCTTGTTTTACCATGAAATTAATTCCTATATTTGATCCACCAGGATCCCTTGAATGGCATTCAAATACTTTTATTTGATGATCTTGAAGTCCAAAGTTGTTTAGTGATGTGTACTTTGATCAACTCTATCACCTAGTCTTTGGTTTCTTGCCATTGCTATATCAATGTTAGTGCCTTCTTGGCTTGAAGTTATAAGTTATTAATCTTGAGTTTGATGGATATTAATCATTCAAAGGAATTTACGAGGTACTTATTTAACATCTTTATTAGGTCCTCTAGAAATAATAGTGAGACTTGGGCCTCCAAGTCTTTCTTCTCTTTCTTCAAGTTCAAGATTATTTGCTTCATTCCCTGAATTCTCACCATGGCCATTATTAACTAGGATTACACTAGAATTTTAATATATTCTTGATGAATAGGGGGCTCCCCTACTACCTAGCCTTAGAATGGAGTGAATCTTACAAACGGGTCTACTCTTTAAAGAGTGAACTCTTCAGTTCCAATGGTTGCCTTATTTGTAGTGACTATCTCCAATCTAGTAGTATCAAGGTTAAATTTTAACTTGGGATCTAATTCTAAAAGCTTTGAAACCTCTAGTGTTTTGAGACCAGCCCCACTTGATTGCCCTGATTCTTCTATTTTCTTGTTTTTGTCCTTAGTAGCCTCAATCATTCTCCTCTCTTTTTGCTCCTTCATGAGCTCTAAGATCAAAGGCTAGACTTCATCATTGATGTCAACATTGGTAGTTCTAGTCAAAGCCCATGAATTCATTTGAGAAGGTATCTTTTGGAAATTCCCATAGATGAACTAGTTAGGGATGGTAGGTCTATGTATGGGAAATTCATCACTAAACAAGTTCACCTCACTTTTTGGGAAATTCCACTTGGGTTTCTTGGAGGCTCCAAGCACCAAGGCCATATTTGTCTCCCTCTTTTGTTTGGTCACAAGGACCAAATTAAGGAAACTCCTTTACCTTTTTCTATCTCTTCAGCTACTTGGGGAATCTCAATAATACCACCTCAGCTTTGGCTTCTCCTTCTTCATCCCCTTCTTTGTTTGACCCATATACATCTGCAAGTTCTTTGAAGACTTATTCCACTATTTCATAAGGTTCCAAGGTAATCATGTTAAGGTATTCCATAAGGTAAGGGGTTCTTTAAGGAAAATTTGAGGTAGAGGGTCCCTCTCTTAGCCTATGTTCCATCTTTTGTTCACTAGGTCCTTTAATTTTGGGCACTTATTGCTAAGGTGGTTTTTGTTACTAAGGTGGACCTTGAGGCACTTTTGGTGGACCTAAAGGTGAAATTGAATTAGAAGGTAGGAAATGATATTTCAAGGCATTCATTTTCCATCTTTTTCTTGATGGTTTTTCTTACCTCTGTAATCTGTGTTCAAGCCTAAATCCATGCTTCTTGAACCTAGCCAACACTTCCTCAAAGTTGGCCAAATTTATGTATAGGTGGTCATATGGACCCAATTGATGTTCATATATGGGAGATCACATTTCCCTTTGGATCCCATGTCTTCAGGTCATCTAGTTGGAAGTATAATGCCTCTCTATTCCTTGTTAAGATCTGCAGTTGCTTAAATCCATGAATCATTATCTTCTTAATCAAATATAGGAAGAGATGTAGGATGTATTTCTTCTTCTCTCTACATACATGGTCTATACCATGAAGGAGTTGATGATCTATTTCTTGCTTGGCTAGCTTGATTGGGACATGCACTAATAGCCTATAGTGTTGAGTATATCAACCTTCAATCCTAATGACTGTACAATCAAGATAGAGCAATATGTCACCATTAGATTCTACACACTACCTAATGAAGGGGGAAACCCTAGGAATTATACTTCTAGTAATTATCCTAGCTAGAGTGGGATCTATGCAATCACAAATGAATTGCATGTCACCCCTATTCTTGAAGATATGCAACTTTGAGTAGTGATGAGAAATAGTAATCTTGATCATAGGAGACCAATTCTTGATGGTAGGGATCAAGGTAGAAGCCATGAAGGAGCCTAATAAGTATGACATCATAGTGAAGAGCTAACTGGTTTTCCTTTCAATTCCATTAAACTACGTTCCTAAGTGGATACTTATCATTTCTCTAATAGGTGGAGTCAGCTTCTCCTCTATCATGAAATAAACATAGGAAACCCACCTAAGGTCAACATAGGATGTGATTACTACTTTAGAATCCCTATTAAACAAAGTCAAGATGATTCTAATCCCTTCCCTAAATTGTACAATTGAGATTTTAGCATCATGGTTTCTCATTACATGAGTTCCTCTATCTAGCCATGGTCTTAAGATATTATCTAAGCCATTCTTATTAGTCTATTACTTGATTTTAGGGAGGTTTATGTGTGTCATGGGAAGCTTATAGTAGCCTTAAAAATCTACTAGAGTTATATAATCAACCCTCTTTAATGTACCCTCCTTTATTATATAGTATCCATCTACTCCTCAATTAATGAACATATGAGCTAAGATATCGATACAGTGGAGTACCTCTTGTTTGGAAGCTACAAGGTGAAGCCCAAACATATAACTTGCTACCAAACCTTCATGTCTCATCTGAAATTTATTAATTCATTACTCATTTAGGGTTAAGGGTTGTAATAGGTCAATTGTAAATAAGATTTCAGACCAATTTTTCATACCATTATTTAAGGCTCCCACATCCAATTCTATATCCTTGTAACCTCTTGTTTTAGTATCTATATACAAATAAACCTTGGCTTCATCTCTCTCTTATTGTCTATCAGTGGCCATGTTCCTCCAACTAGTTAATTTCCCTAAGATTACATGATCTCACTGAGTGTTTTTAGCTCTTCTCAAGGTGATTTTCAGCTCTTTTGAATGCAATTATGATATAATTAAGTAAGAATTAGGGATTTATGTTGGAAAACTAGGGTTTTTCATAGATTTAATGGTGGAGGTGGTAAATTCATAAATTCACTTGTGTTACTCTTGTGAAATTCCTTTTATAATCTATCCATTAGTCTTTAAAAGTTTCCTTCATTTCACACCATTATATTGCATCTATGAGTGAGTGCAGTCTATTAATCTCAATCCATGAAGTCTGTTATGATTGGTCACCTTTTTTATGATTTATCCTCATTGAAAATTCTTCAACCATTTCACACCATTGGATCAAATCTTGTGATGAATTGCATACTGTTGGATCTACAAAAATGCACATGAGTTAACAAGCTTTGAGCTCAATAAAAACTTAGGTTAAAAGTCTTCTACCAATTTTTCATGTTAAAAAAGAAAAGGGAAATTTTGAAGGGTTGAAAAATACATCCATTTTATAAGCTAAAATTTTAGACTATATTAGATTTGATGTCCTCACAAATGTCAAAAACATTCACACAAACATTAAATGATGGGTGCAAGGTTCTCAAATTTAAGCTCATCTAATGTACTTAGAGGGCTTAAGCTTAAGCCTTACAGTCATGTTATGTTGAAAAACACATTGTTCTTTAAGCTAAAAGCATTCTCCTTGGGCCATATTTCTAAGTCTTTTAGCTGCATGATCCTTTAAGTCCTTTTTTGATTGGCTACTTAAATTTCAACTAGGTTGTAAGCCTTTGGCCATTTCTCACCATCAGATCAAATCCTATGATGAAGCATTAACCATCATATCTATGAAGAAGCACATGACCTAATGAGATCTAAGATTTGATATGACTTAGGTTAAAAGTCTTCTACTAAGTCTATTTATGTTTAAAAAAACACATGGGGTTCTTCTAAGGGTTGAGAAATATGTCCCTTTGCTAGGCCTCAAGGTTATACTACATTGAAAAGTTTTCAATAAATTTAAAATATCAAATTAGATTTGTGAGTTAGCACAGGCCATGATTTTGATCCATGTTCTTGTCAATGATTGGTCCCTACAAAGATCAAATATTAGGGTTAGGCATAAAATAAGGAACCTAGAAAGACTTCACATAGTTGCCCTTAAACATTTTTTGAAGGGTCACTTTCTTGGGAAAGTGTCTTAACCAATTATTTGAAAGTGTAAGTTTAAAAAATAACTAAAGGGTTGATTTTTTTTTGTATAAAATTTCCACAAGAAATAGTTCCTAAAAAAATTTCTTTGAAGGGCACTTTCTACCAGAGTGGATCGAGACAACTTTTTCAAAGGGACACTTCAAGAAACTCTGAAGGGTTACTTCAAGAAAGTGCCTCAAAGTTAGGATTTTAAAGGGTATTTTGGGGTTTAGGTGGGATAATTTTATTTCATTTTACTCAAACCATTTTATTAGATTGATAAAGAAGACATCGAAGTAGGAGGGGTTAAGAAACCTAAACAAGTCTTCCTTATAACTTTTGAATTCAAAAGTTAGGGTTTTCTTTGTAAAAGACCTAGCCTTCTTTATTGGGCCTACAATTCCATATTTAAAGAAAAACCATTAGTAAATTTAGTCCTAAAACATAATCATTATCATTAATCATGTATAAATCATATCCCTTTCAAGTGGATGATCTTCAGATTCTAAAAAAGATAACCTCTTCAAGCAAGCTTTCAAGGTTCAGATGTTTTTAAACATTCATAAGGGTCCCCCATTTGAAAAATAAATAAAGTGGGGGGTATGTTGATCCAAAAAATGGTGAATCATATGGGAATATAGCAATGTTTTATAACCTAAGGATTTGGTTTAGACCAATACATAAGTCTTTCATCCATTGGGTCCATAACATTGTCTAAATCAAACCTTAATTGGTATAAACCTCACATGTGTAAAATTCAAACTCAAAATGCTGAAACACAAACATGTAGTGTGTGATTTTATTCCTCTTACTTTTTCTCATGAAAATTTGGAAGACAACATCTAGGTCATACCTTTCACTCTGATTGGAGCATTTTAGATATTTGTTGAGAATAGTTACTCTTAGTTCAGGGAAGGCTTGGGCATTGCTTTGCTACTAGCCAGGCATCCATATACCTTAAAAAGATACATTTGGTTCTACTCAAGGCCTTGCTCCATTACCATCTAGGTGTCCATATCCCTAGTGGAGATTACTAGAATCACCTTTGCTTCTATTTCCATAGATTTTTCAATAAGTTTCATCATTTTTTATTTTCTAGGTCTTTTTGTAAAGGTTAGGAACCAATATATCTAGGTTTTAAGGATTTGATTAAGTGTTTGATTCTTGGGGTGATCACTTTCAGTTGTAACCTCTATCCCAAACAAGGATGTGTTTTAAGTGCTAGCATGAAATGTGCCTTAATAACCTAAATTTTCTTCTATCACATATGATTCTTATTTCAACCAAACCTTGTTTTAATAGTATGCTTAAGACTTTTCATGATAATTAACTTCTATATCAATCTACACCATTGTATTTGAGTTGCATCATGATGCTTTAAGAAAAACTATGTTCATCATTGAAAGATTCATATCCCTACTTTAAAGCACTAGAATTTTAAGCAATCTATGAAAATATGAGCAAAAAACTATCCATGGGACTTATTGGAAATAAAAGAGCACAACCAAGAAAAATTAAACAAAATGTAAAGCAAACACACAACAAAAATCACAAACAAGAAGAAAATAAATATATACAAGTAAAGTAATAAAGGAAAGCAAGAAAAGAAACTAACTAGTGTGCCTACTTTAATCTATCTTACAATTTTCACTCCATGAAGACTCCTGGTGGAGCAGCAACAAAGTAATGCTTGAGATACTACACATTGGTGGGCAAGGTGAACTCTGCTCCTTGGAGGTCTTGTATCTTAAATGTGTTGTTTCCCAATGTCTCTACAATATGATATGGCCCAATCCATAAAGGTGTGAATTTTCCATGCTTCCATTATAGATTTGAAGCTTTGTCTTAGAGGAGGACTAAGTCTCCTTACCTGAACATTTTGATTTTGGATCCTTTATCAAACCACCTTTTCACTATTGTTTGATGCCTGTTAAATTTAGCAAATGCTTTATCTCTAGCATCTTCCATCTAAATAGTGTCTAACAACCTTGAGCTAGCAAGTTCTTTATTTTCTTCCATTTACTCCTGCATAAAGTTAAATGTGGGAAACTTGAGGGTGATAGGGAAGATAGGTTCTTGGCCATACACTAGTAAGAATGGTGAAGCCTTGAGAAATTTCTTGATTCTGACCATATTTTCCCATAGTGCATACTTCAGGGGCTTGTGCCATGTTCTTGGTTTGTCTTTCACATACTTCTTGATAGCCTTCATCAATTTCTTATTTGTAGATTTAGAGACTCCATTCCCTTGGGGATAATCATTGGATGCAAACTTTAGAGTGATGCCATTGTCATATGCCCATTCAATCATCTCAATAGAAGTGAAGGTAGATCCATTATCATAGACCAAAGAGACTGGGGTTCCAAATCTTATACAAATGTTTTCTTCCATGAATTTAATTACCTCTTTTGTTTGATAATTATTGGTAGTAATAGCTTCACTCCACCTTATACAATATTCAATAGCAGTAAGTATAGATTTTGGGCCTTCAAAATAATTGGGGTTGATCACCCACACAAATTACTATGCAAAGGGTTTTTCAACTATCACAAGTTACAAAGGCATGGCTACCTTTAGCTCTTTTATGTTGAATATCTAGCTGCATGGCACTCCCTTACATGATTGTGAGCATCTTTGAAGAGGAAAGGCCCATAATACCTAGCTCTAAAGATCTTTTGATCTTTGGTTCTTCCTAAAGGGTGTCCACTTCCTAGCTTCTCATGGAAGGTAGTCATGATCTAAGCTACTTCTTCTTTGGATACACATCTTAAATAAATTCCCTCAAAGTCATTTATATACAAGAGTATATTATTGATTAGATAATGAGTTATTTTGAGTCTCAAGGCTCTCTTTTGTTCTCTAGTGAGTCCTAGTGGAAGAATCTCATTGATAAGTAAGTGGATGATAGAATCATACCACTCATTTGGATGGAAGCTTTGCTAGTCAACTTGCATGACATGGAGCTTGGGGTTAACATTATAAATAATTTTAACTAAGCCTTGGCATCTTACCAAATTGGTAATATTCATTTCAATATCATATTCCTAAAGAACGAACATCCACTTACCTCTTCTTTCTCCAAGCTCATTTTGACTCATCATGAGTTTTGTAGCTAGGTCTGGCAAGATAGCATGCACCTTGTTCTTAAGGATTTAATGCCTAAATTTATTAAATGATTTCACCAATACAAGCTTTCTTATTGATCATATAATAATTTACCTCTACATACTTGAATTTTGTGCTCATATAAGCTATGGGATGATCATTCCCATCAACCTTTTGGGTTAGTACCATAGCCACAATATGTTCAAAGGCAAATGAGTACAAATAGAAGTCCTTTGAGAAAACTAGACTTATGAGAATTGGGGATTCAATTATTTCCCTTTTAATGTTAGAAAATGCTTTCTTAGATTGATCATTCTAAGAGATCTTGGCATCCTTCTTCAACATATCATTCAAAGGCTTGACAATTTTAGTAAAGCCTGAGATGAACTTTCTTACAATGTTAATTTTCCCAAATAATGAATTAAGCTCTTTTTTATTGTTAAGCAACTCAATTTTAGATATGGCCTCCACTTTGTCAAGATCTATGAAGATCCCTTTCTTGGTGATAACATGGCCTAGTAGTTTCCCCTCTATGACACAAAATATACTCTTCTTTGGGTTGAGGCAAATGCCATATCTTTTGCACCTTTCAAACACTTATTTCAAGTGCATGAATTGATCCTCTCTATTCTTGGAGAAAACTATATAATCATCCATATATATGATGATACATTTTCTTACCAAACCTTGAAAATCATGGTCCATGGACCTTTGAAATGTTACTCCTGCATTGATAAGTCCAAAGGGCATCCTCTTACAGGCATAGGTTCCCCACTTGATCATGAAAGTTGTCTTCATCCTAACCTCTTTGTTAACCAACACTTGTTTATACCCTAATAATCCATCCAAGAAGTAAATCATAGCTTACCCTAAAATAGCTTGTATGACTTGGTCTAAAGAAGGTAGAGGATAACTATCCTTTTTAGAAGCTTTGTTGAAGCTCCTAAAGTCAATGCATAATCTAATCTCCCCATTCTTCTTTCTTACTAGGACCAAGTTTACAACCCCAGTGGAGTGTCTAATAAGAAATACAATCCTTGCATCCAATAGTTTCTTGACCTCTTTATAGATCATAAGCTCTAAGATAGGATTGACTAGCCTTTGCTTTTGCCCAGAAGGCTTGTAGTTTTCTTTGAGAGGTATTGTATGAGTTATGACCCTTAGGTAAAATATCTTTAGGTCTTCATAGGACCAAGTAATGACATCTTGGTACTTTGTGATCAAATCTCTTACTTTCTTATTTTCTATTTCAGTGCATGCTTTCCCTATGTTGACAGGTTAAGGTTGGTCTTTTGGATCGAGATCAATTGGTTGGTAGTATTTTCCACTCACTTTAGGTACCTTAGGTACCTCCATAAGCTTATCATGATTAGATAGCCTGTCTAAATATATCATTCCTTTAGGTATCTTGTTATCACTAAGCTAGATGATCTTATCATTAGGCTCCTTTTTAGGAGAGATTTCATCCACTGCATTAATGATATAAGCTTTAAAGGCCTCAAATTTGGTCAATAAATCAATGATATATTAATCATCATTGAAAACCATCAGTGATTAATGTTATCAGGGACTGATGGGAAAGGTACCAACTTAATGCTAAAGTTAAGGGAATCTGAATTTGGCATGAGGTTAGCTACAACAAAAGCAAGCTCACAGTAGCCTTATGTTCTTCCCTTAGAGTAGTTAAGATGTTAAAGGCATCAAAATATTCAATCAAATACCATACTCTAATCTTATTTCTCTTCAAGTAAGACAACTTGCACTGGTATTTACTCTTTACTTGGTTGACCACAAGTTTAGAGTCTCCATAGATCATAAGCTCTTTGATTTTTTGCTTGATGGCAAGCTGTAGTCCAAGAATAAGAGCTTCATACTCAGCTAAGTTATTAATGTAAGGAAATTACAACCTATAAGATGCATGATATTGTTTTTTCTGTAGGGTCTACTAACACAATGCTAGCTCTTGATCCTAATTTGCATCTGGCTCCACCAATATGTAACTTCCATAATTTAGGCATTGAAGGAGGCATTTTAGAATATGGTTTTTGTGAAATTTCTAAGGTGAAGATCCCAATATTATAATTAAGGAAATTTACCCTTTCATTAACTATGTTATACTTATTTATCATATGCTTCATCCTTAGATCTCTCTCAACCCTTATCTACTTAGGAACACCCTTCCATGGTAACCATAAATGAGAAAAATCAATGGACATGTACCCATTCAAAACTTTGGTCCATTCCTTGTTAATAAGTAACCCATAAGCACTAGGGATGTCTAATAGTTAAATGTCAATAAACTATTGAACTCTAGGCTCACTCACCAATTGAATATGCACATTAAGTAGCTCTCCAATGACTTTGAATTTTGATTTATCTAGTTGTGTTACTACTCTATCTGACTTGATTAGGTTCAATCTCAGTTTCTCAAAAATTCTAGTTGGCATAATATTAGTTGAATCTCCTAAGTATAGTAGGAAACTATGGACATTCTTATCAAACACTCTGACTATGAGTAGAAAGGGTGGAGACTCTACTTTTGCCACTTGCATAGTTACATTGGAAGTATCATTTTTTGGTGGCTTTATAGGAATCTTGGATGAGGATTCTAAGATAAGGTTTCTTTCCTTAGTTATCTTTTTTATTTCACGTAGAGTGATGTTTGCTTTGATCTTATTCATGTCTTTCACTATGTTATAGCCAATCTTATTCAAAGGTTTAGCCATAGGCTTAGAAGAACTACCTTTGGGTGGATCAAGATCATTCCTCAAAGATGTATCTAGAGGAGTCCCATAGTTATTGGGAGGAGTATAAGTAGTCAAGGGTTGTCTTTACTCCATATTCCTTAGAGGGTAAGTCTTTAGGAACTATTTAAATTCTTGGATTTTTTCAAGAATATTTTCAAGTTCATTATCTTCTTAGAAAGGAAATTGGAAGTCTCCACCATGTGTACTTGATCTTGTACTTTAGATTTGGAAGTAATACTATTATTGTGCTTATTTGGGATAACCTCAAATCAATCTCTTCTTGGAAGGCTTCAAAAGATTTACAAAATTCAATACAATCTATCTCATTGTGTTTATAAGTGGCATGCACTGTACAATAATTAGGTAGGGCAATATCTATGAGATTGATGTCTATAGTCTTCTTGCCAGATGAAGAAGGCTCATTGGATTTGTTTTTATTAAATAAGCTATCATTATAGAATCAATTTCCAAGTCTATTAAAATTTTAGAAGGTGAAGTTCCTTCCATAGCTATCATTAGCATTACCAACTTGCTTTTGCAATTGTAATAAGTCTTACTAAGCTTTTAGACCATCTTGAGTATGGACTCATTTTCATTCTTTGGAGATTTAAAATCTTAAGCTTGACTATTTTTAGTAGTGTTGACTCGTATTAGAGCCTTTTGGCCATTTGTTTGAGATCTATTAGTATTTTATTGACCTAAAAAACCTAATTTTTGATTGGGAGTAATATGACTAGTAGGCAAGATAGTTAGAGCTGGTATTTGATTTAGAGCTAGAGCATTCTAGTTATTAGCTAGGAAAAGGTTCAACGCTGGCATCTATGGGTTGATATTTGGAATAGTGTAAGCTATTTTCCCTTGAGGCTACATTTGGTCACTAATGACCACTACTTTTGAATAATTTTGAGCTAATGTGGTAATAACTGGAAGGGTTCTCTTCAAAAACATAGAATTCATGCAATCCAAAGCATTTTTGTATATTTCTAAGGCCAAAATTTCATTAGGCTTGTAAGGATATATGGTTCTTATGAACATAATTTTAAATATAGCATTAAAAGACCTAATAAGCTCACTTGAATATCTCTTCATGGTATTAAACTAATGATATATGACACAAGGGCTAATTATCTTCCCAAAGTGATCAATAAAGATGGTGTCAAAGTTTTTCCAAGAAGTGATACAATCATCAGGGAGGTTTAAGAACCACTCATAAGTAGCATCTTTGAAGGTAAAAGGGAATAAACTACAAGATACATCCTTAGGAATGATATTTAAGAGCCTTAAATCAACTTTAAAGGACTTAACATGTTCCTTGGTAGTGACTAAGCCAGTTGAACTAAAGATAGGCAAATATTTCTTAGGATTTCATGGTAAATCATGTACTATACCTAGAACATTAATAGGAGAAATCCCAATCCAAGCCATATTTGGTTGAAGATTAAATGTAATGATTATTTTAAGGGGTGAGGAAGGTAAAGACTTTGAATATCTATGCATTCCTTTGTCTCTTTCTAGCCCATCGGTGTGTCTTGATCTCAAGTAGAGGTTCCCTAGTTTCTGAATGAGATCTAGTCCTAATTTTGGGTAATTCTAGCTTGAGAACTAAGAATCATAATTTGAATTATGGTACAACATGTTAATTCCCACAAAGAACAACAAATGACATGCACACTAAGCTTATTTTGTAAAGAATTACTTATGAAATGATGGACACTGATATTTGACTAAATTAGATCAAAGACATGTTTGATCATGCAAATATAACCATATTTTGAATCATTTTGAATAATTAGACTCAAAATTCATAAAATAACATCAATCTTTAATCAAAATAAAGTTTTTCTATCCTCATATGTCAATAATTCTCAATTTTAAAGCTATTTTTTACCAAAATTGAACCAACCTTTATGAAGAACCAAGATTTTTGCCTTACTAAGAACAAAGATGAGCAAGAAAACACTTAAAAAGAAAAGATATTTATAAAGGATGTAAATATCTTCTAATCTTAACCAAAAAAACAACAATGCTTGCAAAGAAGGCCCTCCTTCTAGCACCAGTAGGAACCACCTCTTGTTGATGCTTCTAATTGCTCCATAGAGTATTCCTTAGTGTTAATGAACACTTTTCATTTTAGGATTACAAAAATCCAAGACACAAGTTGTATTTTTTGACAAGTATTATGCTTGTGGTGGAATAGTTAGCAAAGTATGAGAGCTACCCACAAAATTTGTTCAACGTGGTGGTTGGGAGCCACTAGGGTCTAAGTTTTTGTAGTCTTGTAGTCTTCCTAGTCAAGATTTCTAACTCTAAGCTAATATAAGTGAATATTTATAGTGATATTTAAAATAAAGTGAGAATTGATAAAAAATAAGTAAAAGGTAGGGTAAGGTAGAGAAGAAATGTGATTGCAAGCATTAGTCTCAAACATATTGACAAAGTTATATTCAATTTGAGCATACATTTAACCAATCAATGATGCAACATAGCATAAACCCAAGCTTCACCAAAAATTAGGCAAGATTCAAAGGAAAATATAAAGATCATTAGTAGAATTCAAGATTACTTAAATATTTTTCTATGTTAATTTGAATTTCATAAGAACATTCAAATGTAAAGCAAATACAATGAAGTAAACTTATAATCCTTCAACTAGTCTAGTACATCACAAACTAGAAACCTCATGAACATGAAATTTAGCTCATCTATCTAAGAACCATTCAAATCTAGGACATCCAACTATAATTGAGAGAAATAAAAATAATATAACACAACACCAAACAATCTTTATAGAATTCCAATTGTATTAACTGCTCTAGTATAAAATTGCTCAAAATCCCTCCCTTTACAAATGGTAACACTTGTCTATTTATAGAAGACATAGGTAGTGTATCGATAATATTTATTTCAAAATTTACAAGAGGTAAGCACATCTATCCTTTTATAAATAAATCTATATTACATATGATCGTTTGGCACCTATTAGATCAAAATACTAATATATGTTAACAAATTAGCATATATAGTTTACAAAATAATCTTGACTTTGCTCTTAGGTTGGTGGGCCCCCTTGATCACTTAGGCTAAAGGAAGCATTTCACCCTAGTGTATTATTCTTTAATTAACTCAAAATCCACTATGGGATTCATTAGACTCTCTTCTTCCTATTCATCCAATGTATCATGTTCTTTGTCATTTCTAATGGTGACCTCTTGTATGCACCTTGCCTTTGCAATCTACTCCCCTATGGTGAGGATGATATTAAGGAATTTTGAATTGTCCTTATTTTATTATCTCTATATATCATTCTTGATGCCTTGGATGAAGGCTTGGACTCCCTATTGGAATTCCATGTCATGCATTAGGCCAGTGGCAGTAGGTTGAGAAGGGTTCACCAACAAGGTTCTTAGCAATTTCTCAATTCTATTCACCAAGTCCTTATCTTCCTCCATGAAGTCATCAGCCTTGTTTTACCATGAAATTAATTCCTATATTTGATCCACTAGGATCCCTTGAATGGCATTCAACTACTTTTCTTTGATAATCTTGAAGTCTAAAGGCTATTTAGTGATGTGTACTTTGATCAACTCTATCACCTAGTCTTTGGTTTCTTGCCATTGATGTATCAATGTTTGTTCCTTCTTCACTTGAATTTACAAGGTATTAATCCTAATTTTGATGGATTTTAATTATTCAAAGGAATCTAGGAGGTACTTATTTAACATCTTTAGTAGGTCCTCTGGAATTGATAGTGAGAGTAGGGCCTCTAAGTCTTTCTTCTCTTTCTCCAAGTTCAATATTCTTTACTTCATTCCCTAAGTTCCCACCATGGCCATTGATAATTGGGATTCCACCAAACTTTTAATATATTCTTGATGAATGTGGGGCTCCCCTTATACCTAGCCTTAGACTTCAGTCAGTCCTACAAATGGTTTCACTCTTTAAAGAGTGAACTCTTTAGTTCCAATGGTTTCCTTTTTTGTAGTGACTTTCTCTAATCTAGCAGTATCAGGGTTAAATTTTACCTTGGGATCTATTTTTAAAAGCTTTGAAGCCTTTGGTGTTTTAAGACCAACCCCACTTGATTGCCTTGATTCTTTTATTTTTTTGTTGCTCTCCTTAGCAGCCTCAATCATTCTCTTTTCTTCTTGCTCCTTCATGAGCTCTAAGATCCAGTGCTAGACTTCATCATTGACTTCAAAATTGGTAGTGCTAGTCAAAGTCCATGAATGTGTTTGAGAGGGTATCTTTTAGAGCTTCCCATAGATGAACTAGTTAAGGATGATAGGTCCATGTATGGAAAATTCATCACTAAACAAGTTCACCTCACTTGTTAGGTGAATCCACTTGGGTTTATTGGAGGCTCTAGGAACCAAAGCCATATCTATCTCCCTCTTTATTTTTTTCATAAAGAAAAAATATAAGGCATCTCCTTTGCCTTTATCTATCTCTTTAGCTACTTGGGGACTCTTAATTAATGCCACCTCAGTGATAGCTTCTCCTTCTTCATCCCATTCCTTGTCTAACCCATATGCATTTGTAATTTCTTTGAAGACTTCTAATATTTCATAAGGTTCCAAGGCAATCATATTAATGTATTCCATAAGGGAAGGGGGTATTTAAGGTAGAGCTAAGGTAGAGGATCCCTCTCCTAGCCTATGTTCCATCTTTTTTTTACTAGGTCCTTCAATTTTGGGAACTTGTTACTAAGGTGGTTTTTGTTGCTAAGGTAGACCTTGAGGTACTTGTGGTGGACCTGAAGGTGCACTTGAATAAAAAATTAGGAAATGATATTACAAAGGATTCATTTTCCATCTTTCTCTTGATGGTTTTTCTTGCCTCTATAATCTGTGTTCAAGCTTAAATCCATGCTTCTTGAACCTAACCAGAACTTCCTCAAAGTTGGCCACCTTTGTGTATAAGTGGTCATATGGACCCAATTGATGTTCATAAGGTACCTTAGATAGTTGTTTGAATTGTAGATGGGAGAGCACATTGCCCTTTGGATCTCATGTATTGTGGTCATCTGGTTGGAAGTAGAATGCCTCTAGATTCCTTGCTAATATCTCTAGTTGCTTCCATCCATGAATTATTTTCTTCCCAATCAGATATGGGAAGAGATTTACTATGCTTTTCTTCTTATACATACATCGTATATAACATGGACTTTATGATTTATCTCCTCAGTCAACTTGATTGGGACATACACTTATAGCCTATAGGGCTGAGTCTGGAAACCTTCAATTAGGATAGGGCCATATGTCACCATTAGGTTCTACACACTAATTAATTATGGGGAACCCTAGGCATTAAACTTATAGTAATAACTCCAACTAGAGTGTGATATATGAAATCACAAATGAATTACATGTGGCCCCTATACTTAAAGATATGTAACTTTTAGTAGCGATGAGAAATAGTAATATTTCTCTTAGGATACCAATTCCTAGTGGTAGGGATGAAGGTAGAAGCCATGGAGTCTAGAAAGTAGGACATCATAGTGAAGAGCCAACTAGTTTTCCTTTTAATTCTATTTAACTACCTTCCCAGGTGGATACTTATCATTTCTCTAATAGGTGGAGTCAACTTCTCCTCTATCATTAATAGACATAGAAGACCCAACTAGGGTCAATATAGGATTTTATTGATGCTCCAAAATACCTATTCACAAAATTCATGATGATTATAATCCCTTCTCTAAATTGTATAATTAGGATTTTACCATCATGGTTTCTCATTACATGAGTTCCTCTATCTAGCCATAGTCTTAAGTATTATCTAGGTAATTCTTAGTGGTATATTCCTTGATTGTAGAGAGGTCTATGTGAGTCTTGGGAAGCTTATAGTAGCCTTCAAAATCTACTAGATCTATATAAGTAACCATCTTTGATGTACCCTCCTTTATTATCTAGTCTCCATCTACTCTACAATTAATGAACATAGGAGCTAGGATATCAATACAATTGAGTACCCCTAGTTTGGAAGCTAAAAGTTGAAGCCAAAACATCTAAATTGATTCCAAATCTTCATGTCTCCTCTAAACTATATAAATTCATTGCTCATTTGGAGCTAAGGGTTGTAAGAGGTCAATTACAAAGAATATTTTAGACAAATTTTTCATACCATTATTTAAGGCTCCCACATCCAATTTTGTATCCTTGTAACATCTCCCTTAAGTATCTATATAAAAATAAACCTTAGCTTCATCTCTTTATTATTGTCTAGTGGTAGCCATGTTCCTTCAATTAGTTAATTTCCCTTAGACTATGTGCTTTTACTGAGTGGTGTTAGCTCTTCTCAAAGTGATTTTTAGCTCTTTTAAATGTAATTGTGATTCAATTGGGTAATAATTAGGGATTTATGTTGGAAAACCAAGGTTTTTTTAAATTTAATGGTGGAGGTGATAAATTCATAAATTTGCTTGTGTTACTCCCATGAAAGTCCTTTCAAAAGATAGTCATTAGTCTTTGAAAGTTTCATTCATTTTATACTATTGCATTAGATCTACAAGTGAGTATAGTCCATTGATCTCAATCTATGAAGTCTTTTATAATTGGTCACCTTCATTATGATTTATCCTCATTGAAAATTCTTTCGCCATTTTAGACCATTAGATCAAATCTTGTAATGAAACATAGACTGTTAGATCTATAAAGATGCACATGAGTTAACAAGCTTCATAAAAACTTAGGTTAAAAGTCTTCTACTAAGTTTTCATGTTAAAAAATAAAATGGAAATTTTAAATGGTTGATAAATACATCCCTTTACTAGGCTCAAAGTTTAGAATATCTTAAATTTGATGTCCTCATGAATGTCAAAAATGTTCTCGCGAATGTCAAATGATAAGCACGAGGTTATCAAATTTAAGCTCATCTAATGTACTTAGAGGGCTTACGATTAATCCTTGTAGTCATATTGTGTTGAAAAACACATTGTTCTTTTATCTAAAATCATGTTCCTTGGGCCATATGTCCAAGTCTTTGGGCTACATGATCCCTTAATTCCTTTCTTGATTGGCTGCTTAAATTTTGACTAGGTTATAAGCCTTTAGCCATTTCACACCATTAGATCAAATCCTATGATGAAGGGTGAACCATTAGATCTAAAAAGATGCACACAACTTAATGAGCTTTGAGATTTTATATGAGTTAGGTTAAAAATTTTATACTAAGTCTATTATGTTTTAAAAAACACGTGGGGTTCTTCTAAGGGTTGATAAATATGTTTTTTTGTTAGGCCTCAAGGTTATACTACATTGAAAATTTTTCAATGATTTTGCACTATTAGATTGGATCTATGAGCAAGCATGGGCCATTGATTAATATTCATGTACTAATCAATAATTTGTCCCTATAAATATCAACAATTTTGGTTAGGCATAAAATAAGGAACCTAGAAAGACTTCACACAGTTGCCCTTAAACATTTTATGAAGGGTCACTTTCTCAGGAAAATGTCTTAACTAATTATTTCAAAGGGTATGTTTCAAAAAAATTAAAGGGTTGATTTCTTTCAGACAAAATGTCCACAACAAATAGTGCGTAAAATAATTTCTCCAAAGGGCACTTTCTACCAAATTGGACCGAGACAACTTTTTTGAAGGGACACTTCAAGAAACTTTGAAGGGTTACTTCAAAGAAGTGCCTCAAAGTTAGGATTTCAAAGGGTATTTTAGGGTTTAGGTGGGCCCATTTTCTTTCATTTTATTTTTACCATTTGATTAGATTGATAAAGATGACACCAAAGTAGGAGGGGTTAAGAAACCCAAACAAGTCTTCCCTCTAAATTTTCAATTCAAAAGTTAGGGTTTTCTTCATAAAAGACCTAGCCTTCTTTATTGGACCTACAATTACATCTTTAAAGACAAACCATTAGAAAATTTAGTCCAAAAATATAATCATTATCATTAAGCATGTATAAAGCATATCCCTTTCAATTGGATGATCTTTATATTCTAAAAAAGATAACCTCTTCAAGTAAATTTTCAAGGTTCAGATGTTTTTAAACATTCATAAGGGTTCCCCATTTGTAAACACAAGAAAGTGGGGGTATGTTGATCTAATAGAAGGCAAAGGCCAAGATCAAGTCTTGGGATAAAAAGGTTGTAAAATTGAAGATCAAATTCTTTCCTAGTGACTACATCACCAATTTGTATAGGAAACTCCACTAATTGAAACATAAAGAGATGGGGGTAAGAGAGTATACTGAAGAGTTATACAAACTAAGCATTTGATCAAATCATATGAAAGATGACAATGAAAAAGTGGCTAGGTATATTAATGGCTTGAGATATAACTTTCAGGATGAGTTGAGTCTTTCTAGTCTAAAGACACTAGAAGAAAGCTACCAATTGGCATTGAAAGTTGAAGGAAAACTCAATAAGAAGCAAAACCAATATAACAATGGTAGAAGCAGAAGTTTTAGAGGTAAGGGATAAAAAAGAGATAGAGGATATTCACAAATAAGAAAATAAGGGGGGTATATTACCTCAAATGAGTATACCTCTAGTTCAAGAGGAGGATTTAGAGGTAGGAGGCCTTATTATAGGTTTGGATATGCACCAAGGGGTATACGATCAAGTGGATATTTAGGAAGATGATTCAAATGAAATAAGTTTATTAGATATAGTGTTGATAAGATTTGAATTTCAGTCAAATTGGTTCAACCCATACATATTAAAACTTTTCAAAAGTTCCTATATGTCTAAAAGGGTCTCATGTGTGTCTAAATACCTTACCTATCCTTGCTCTAGCCTTGGTCTAAGCCTAGTTTCCTTGTACTTGTCTAGTCAACCCAGGTCAACTATGTTCAACCTTAGTCAAACATGGTCAAAGGTTAATATTATCTTTAAAATGTCCTAATATGTTCATTTATATGTTTTAAGGTGTTATTCATGATTTTGTCCTTTACCATGTCTCATATGCAAAAAATGCCTTTTGGTCACTTTTTGGGTTCATTAAATGACTTGTACAGACTTTTCAAGGGAGGAATTTGTCACCAAGTTTTATTTAAATGTGAAGGATGTTATAAAATTTTAGTAACTAATTAGAGGTAGTCAAGAGGTAGTTTCGTGCTTGAAAATAGGGAAAAATCCTCAAAATTAGACCTTTAATGGCACTTGTACAGACTTGGGAAGTCCACCTTTGGGTTAAAACATGGGAATAGTGTCTTTTAATCTCCTTGAGGTATTTAAAATTATTTTTTTCAGATAAAAGGTCAAAAAATTTAGTTTTTACTTCTAATAATTCTGTCTTGCCTTTGTTAGCCAAGGAGAGTCAACTTTGGATGCATAGTATAGTCCATATAGGTGGATTTGGGAGGATTGATCTTGAGTTTTTAATGAGGCCTTAGTATATTTAAAATTCATGGTAATAATATTTAATTTAATGGCTCCTCCTTTATGAACCATTGATAAGAAGCCAAGCATAATTTTATGCTTATTCATCCATGAGGGGTCCTTTTTTGAGCTAGTTTTAGAATATTTTGTTTATTTTTGATAGTTTGGTTGTTTCAAGTGTTTCTCAAGGCCTCTCCATAGGTTTTCCTAGTTTTATTGGTTTTCGAGGTCTCAATAATTCAAGAATCCTCTTCTAGGCTTATTTGTATTTACAAACTGGTTCTTTCACACCTACAATTGTCTCAGTGTCTTAAACAGTGATAAAAGATGTTTTGATGTTGTTCCAATATGTTGTTTGATAATTTTCATATATTTTAGTATTAACAATGCATTTGATTGGTTTACAAGTCTTGCTCTTGCATATTCTTGCTCTTTCCATGCCTCTACCTGCATAACATAGTCAAGGTAGTCACCTATAGGCTCCTTGATTACATCATCCTAAGGTGAATTACATGGTAATGAGAACAATAATTTGAGGTATGAAGGATTATAATATGTTTTTAAGATTATAATAAGGCTTTTGAGTCCATTCTTGTTCTCTATTTCACAACTTCCTAACCAAACTACCTACTTAGTCATATGCTCACCTACAAGGGGACGAAATGTTCAATAGAGTGACAAAGCATGTAATGAGACCCTATTTAGAGCCCTTTCATATTGAATAAACCATGAAAAAATTGTGATTTTATATAATGACAAACAAGTACTGAAAAGTCTTCATAAAGTGATGACTGAGTATTCTGGGAATCAGTCCCTAAAAGTGGAAAATAGAGGCCCAAAAAGATTTTATATATATTATAAAACATGATCACAACATGTTATATATATATATATATATATATATATATATATATATATATATATATATATATATTGATATATTTTATAACCAATAGTATCTACTAAATCCATTCCAAAGAGTAAAATCAAATGATGAAGATAAGATGAATACTGGAAGGTATGAAGTTTGCTTTTAAATATTGAATCTTAACAGTGATATCTACAAGTTTGGGGAACAAAGAATGACCTTTTGAGATAAAGGAGAACATGAAACTTATCTTCATATGGATGGTTAAAATAGTGAGCATGAAACTTTTTTATTCTCAAGATCACCTAGAAATCTCTGAATATTGCTCCCTTTGCACACTTTGATGTCCATACATAGGGCTAATTCACACCTATAGTTGTAGAAAGGTGAAAGGTATCTTGGAATAATAACTAAAAGGCCAATTTTGAAAGTATATGGTGATAAATAATATGAAGAGGTAACATAAATATACCTCATGATCATGGTATAAGGTATGAGTAATGGTTTCAATCTTAATTGGCATACCCTAATCATACAAGTGGCCTTGAATGTGCACATACAACAAAATATCCCAAACAGTAACCTTGAGCATTATGGTGATGTTTTTTTATGATTTCAAAGGTGGATATAAGTTAAAATATGAATTATATGACCAATATTAATTTTATGAGGATTTAAAATACCCTTTTTAACGTCTCTTAATGTAAACACACCTATAGGAGGTTTTGTCTCGATCAATAGGGTATATAAACAATGATATCACTTGAGGCCTATTTGGTGTTTTAAGACCTTCAAGGCTAAGTCACTAGTATGAATATGAAATTAGTTTGTTTTTATTATTTATAAATATATTAAAAACATCATGATCAATACTTATATATAATATGCACTATAGGAAAAGGGTCTTAGTCAAGGGTAAAATAGGGATCTGTCAAGCAGCCTATAGTTAGGGCTTTATGATCCTAGTCTTGGAAATCTAAGAGAATGGAGGTTATTTGAGAGTTCAATGTGTTATATGGATATTTGATACACTCTATGTTATTATAAAAACCTAAACACACTTCCCATAATAAATATGGGACATATAAAATCCTTAAAAAGATGCAAACATAGTTAGTTTTACAAAACCCTACAAACATAGCTAATTGACAAGGTCTATTTGAGAAATTGAGGAAATAAGAGGTCCTATACTTAGATTTATGTTATAAAAATTTATAAATATCATCCTTGTGAGTTTTATAATCCCCTCCAATAACTAACTTTGATGATCAAATAAGACAGCATGCCTCTGTTCTATCTCAGAGGTAGAACACTTTTCCCTTGTATAAACTGGCATTTTTTAGGAAAAGAGATGAAATGGTGGAATAAAACAAGTAAATACACTCCAAAATGATTATTTAAGTTATAAAATTCCTATAAAAACATTTAAATCCAATCTAGAAGCTCCAAGGTCAAACATGGTACTCCATGCAACAAGGTTTGTTGGTAAGGTAGTCAGACAAGGTACAAGCCTAATCCCAAATGAGAGGTCATTTCTAATTTTAACCTTCATAAATAATTACAATGATTTGCATCAAATTCATGGGAGTTAAACTTATGTGTCTAATCCATATCATAGGTATGGAATGCTAACAAGGAGGTTTGAACTACAAAGTTTGTAACTAGGCCTAGTAGGCCTAATCTAGGCCTAGTACCTACAGAGGAGTCCTACCACTTTTAGGGATATATGACTACTAAAACTTGTTGAAATATGTTTCTAGAATTGTAATATATGTTTTTAAACCATCATTTTATAGATTAATCCATAAATAATCCATTTTTTGGCTTGAAGATACTCAAACCCTTTAAAATGTTCAAAAAAGGACATGAACGGTTAACTTGGAATGCTTGAAACTTCTATGAATCTTTGCATGGAACCTCAAGGTGTTCAAAGGTGTCAGGGAGGGTCCCTTAGAATCCCTTAGTGTAAATATTTCAATACATTAATTTTTTATTTTCATGAACAAATGCTAAGACCTAAAACCTCTTCAAAACCCTCACAAACCCCAAGTCAGACCCAATTGGAAATATGAGACAAATAGAGTATCCAGATGAGGAGTAAAGGCCAGGAAGATGATTTAGAGTTTTAGAGGACTATCTAGGGCCCTGTTACATGTGACTAAGGTGTACATTACCTATATTAATGGTGTATAATAATTATTTTTTAATATATTTATGTGTTTTGTAGGTATGGAGAAGCTTCAAAAGATGCAACCACCTTTAAGAGAAAGACTAGGACTTGTTCTAAGTCCCCATGTCCATATATTGAGCTATCTAATCTCTTAAGTGTGATTATCATCTTTTTTATCTCATCCAATCATAGTGAACAAGTAGTAAACACCAATTGGGAAGCCTTTTAAGGCTTAATTCATGAATCTAAGATATTGGAAACTCTTGACAGGTGTAATTCCACCTTGTGCATGGATTAGATTGTAGAATTGGAAAGATTATGAATGCCAAGTTTGAGAGGTGCATGAGAATGAGTCATTTATAACTATTGGAGATGATTTCTCCAGGACAAAAAAATGTGGATGATTAGGGACCTTTCCAATATATATAAGGGCTTACCACTAACTCTTCCTCCTTAGATCAATCATCAGACCTAACCCTATTCAGTGATGAGGTAGTTTTGTGAAGGTAAATCATGAGGGTAGTTTCATGTGCAAATAAAAGAACATCTACACCACATATGGATAATTTTGATGGTTTGAGACACATTTTTCCATATTTCCTTACAAGACATATTTCATGCCTAATTTTATGACTGTTATAATTCCTCCTTACTTGACAAGTGTCTTAGTGACTCTTGAGTTTCCCATTCTCTCTTTCCTCTCATAATTGTTATATATTCTAGCCTATTTGGCTATTGTAGGGATTTCTCCACCTAAGTATGGAAAAAGCCTACTTAAATTTTGCCTTGAATTATAAATAATGTTGTTTTATCTCATTTATGATTTCATCAAGTGCATGTTATGGTTTTTGGTCTTGTGCAAGTGTATTTTGCTTACCTTGACATGTTACCCTTCCTAGTGCCTTATGTAGTTTGAACTCTCTCTTTTGTAGGTTAGCAATAAGTGTTTAATCTAGATTTTAGGTGTAGTGAGTATATTATTAATTATTGTTTCTAGAAGGCTTATTTTTTAAGTCCTCCTAACCTAGGCTCTCTTCAAGACCCCATGCTTGAAATATTAATGTATAAGAAGAGTGTTCAATTAGATGAAGTGTATGTGTAGCCTTCTCTTTGGTTATAAGTGAATTGTAAGTGATTTGAGTAGACCATATATTTTGTGTATCACCTCCCCTATATTATATTTTTTTTAAATTATCATTTGCTCTTTTCACACCCCAAAAGTTAGTAGTAGGTTTGATCTATAGTTGTATATCAAGGTAACTAGCCCCAATCTAGAGATCCACCTAAAATTTGGGTCACCCATAGCTCTAAGGTCGTTCCATCGTGCCACTCAAATGAGGAGAGACTTTTCATCTCCTCAAGGGGTTCAATTTCAAGTGATAATAATTTTTGGCATGCCTGATAGGACTAAATAGTCCATTCCTTGAGGAGTTTTAGTGTTATCCTCAAGATACCATCCTTTGGAGGTAATTCCACTAAGCACCAATGGTGACTCCAAGCATAAATATAATATTTAATTATTCCATATACTATAATTAAAGTTTTTTTCTTGTTATATACTCTTCTCATGAATGATTCATTGATACTATTGATGTTGAGTTTTTCTTAACATAAGTTGGTGATACATATCCATCTTTGCCTATCCCTTATCAATATGAGAAAATTCTTGGTCAGTCTTATTAGTCTCAATATGACCAAATTCATCCCTATTATGATTTGCATCAGTCTTGTAATCAACCCTCCCAAGCTTATGTTTCACCTAGTTCCTCTCTAAGTCAATCCATTACAAGTTTAAAGAAGACTCTCATTGGCTATATGAACTATATGCTATACCTTGATACTAGAAATGGTTGTGGTCAAGTTATCCCTAGTGATTATGTCAAGAGTGTGAGGGATGCTTTAGATCTAGTCAAGAGAAAATGGATGCCCATTGAGAAAGATAATTAGCAAGGTCTTAATAATGAGATGTTTAATCTTTGTGGTCTAATTTTCCACTTAAAAGAGAGATTGAAAGCTCATGAACCAAATCAATCTTAGAATCTCTAATACACCTCACAATAACCTTCAATTGTGTTAACTATACATATTAAAAATGCTAATCCAGCCATGTTTCAAAATGTCCCAAGTCCTTCATGCATTCCCCAAAGTTTTCCTTATTGGAGGTCCATCTAAGAGAGTAGCCAAAGGAAGAGGGATACCACTATTGGAGAAAATTTTAAGAGAATAAGGTTGATTTTGGAGGATCATCTTGATAAGAATATTGAGTTGGAAAACCTATGTCTGAATCAATCCATCATAGTAGCAAAAAATGAGGGTTCTAAGTGTGGCATTCCTTCATTTACATCTCATCCTCATGAAGAATATTCTAAGTCTAGTTTCCTAAAATGGAAGGAAGTAGTGGTAGCTTGTGGAAAGAAAGAAAAAATATGTCTAAGTGTAGAAGTTAGAAGTGAAGAGAAGATTAAACCAACTCAACTCCCTCCCACCCCTCTTTAATAAGTTGTATGCCTTTCATCCAAAATTTATTTTACACCCTTTCCTAATGAAGATCCTATTTCCTCTCAAGAAAAGATATTTCAAGAGAGCCTTACCAAAAAAATTGAGGAGTTTTAACTCAAAAGGGAGAAGCTCCCATCTATATTAGAAAATTTTAATGTCAATGAAACCATTAAACCCATCCTTTCACCTCTTCCAATTGACCCATTCTACCCTTCTTCCATCACCTTCTATCCTAAAGGGCCTATAGCATGGGGATTTAATGTGGATCAATTGAATGAAGAAATATCATATTATAATGGTAAGGAACACATTACTCCTTAGAAGCCTTATTTAGATAAATCTCTTGGTTTTGAGATGCCTACTATTGGCATCACTAAAAGGGAGAATGAGATAGAAATTTTAGATTGGGTTGAAGATGAAGAAGATTTAACTTCTTGTGAGGAAACAATAAATTGTGATGATGATGAAGAATAACTTTCTTGTGTTGAAGTAGAGGTCTTGAAATAGTTTCTTTTATAACCCAAATAAGGATAGAGCAAATAGGTTGAAACAAGGGAGATACAAGTTGAAGTCCTTTAAGAGATCTCAAGTGATAAAGAGGAAGTGTTCTATTATTTTGAGTTTTCTATATATGATGACTATGGAGATGTTGGAGATGAATAAGAGGAGGTTTCCAATGAAGTAATTATGTCTCTTAAGGTTGAAGAAACAAAACTTGAAGAGGTAAATATATCATTATATCAAGAAGACATGGGGCAGACCTATAAGCATATGTTCAAGGAATATGAGGATTGTGAGTAGATAAGGATCCTAAGAAAACAAGTCCAATATGTTGAGAAGAAGACATGTGTTGAGAGGTATCACCATCAAGCATTTCCAAACCATGATGGAGTAATTTGTGATGACTATGAATATTTTAAAGATGACTTGAAGATTGATACTACAAACACTAAGAGGGAGTTTGAACAAGAAACACTCATAGAATGCCATGATACAACACTTATTGAAAGGTTTGAAGAGGTTGTAATAAAAGAAAAGAGAAATGAAACCTTTCAATAAGACATAGATTTTAAACAAGTTGTTCCATTCATAGAAATGCAAATCTACCATAATGAGATAAAGCGATAGTAGTATGAGGCATGTTTCCAAGGTTAATAAGATTTCATCTACCTTGGAGACTTGTTTGATATGACTCTATCACAAGACATGCCACTCCAAGGAGAAAAAAAGGAGCATAATTCATCTAATACTACATCCAAAAGTAGGCATGCTTGACACCCTCATTCATCTCATGAGGAGGAAGATTCAAGGTACTTTCCTTTTGATATATGAAGGGAGGTATGTCTAGTTATAATGTACATAATAAGTTTCCTTTATGTTATGTTTTGTGCTTCCTAAGTACTTAGTAGCACAAGTGTGCCTTTGTTTTATGTATTTTCTTGGTCTTATTATGTGTTGTTTTTTCATTTATGTGTTTTGAGATCAATCAAATATATTGTAATTAAGTTAAGGTATGATCCTATTATTTCAAATTGCATATGACTCCATTTTACCAGTGGATGGGATAAGGCTACTGGCCCTTAACATAGGTAAGCATGTCACCCCTAAGAATTTCCAAAAGTGTTGACCAAATTTAAATTTTAGTAAAATTGGGTCAACCCTTACATATTTAAAATTTTCAAAAATTCCCATATTTCTAAAATGGTCTCATGTGTGTCTAAATACCTTACCTATCCTTGTTCTATCCATTGTCTAAGCCTAGTTTCCTTGTACTTGTCTAGTTAACCAAAGGTAACTCTAGTTAACCTTATTAAAACATGATAAAAGGTTAAAATTATCTTTAAAATTTCCTAATATGGTCATTTAGATGTTTTAAGGTGTTAATAAGTCATTATTTTATCATTTACCATGTCTCATGTGTAAAAAATGCCTTTTGGTCACTTTTTGGGATCATTAAATTACTTGTTTGAACTTGTCAAGCGATAAATTTGTCACCAAGTTTGATTTTAATGTGGAGGAGGTTAGAACATGTTAATAATCAATCAGAGGTAGTTAAGAGGTAGTTTAATGCATGAAAATAGGGAAAAATCCTCAAAATCAACCCCTTAATAGCACTTATATAGAATTGAGAAGTCTACCTTCAGCTTAAAATATGGAAATAGTGTCTTTTCATCTCTTTTAGGTCTTTTCCATGCTTGGTTTGTAGATAAAAGGTTATAAAATTTAGTTTTTACTTTTGTTTCTTCTTTCTTTCCTTGGCAAGCTAAGGAGAGTCAACTTTGGATGTATAGTATAGTCTGTACATGTGGATTCAGGAGGAGTGCTCTTGAGGGTTGAGAGGGGCCTTAGTTTACTTAAAATTCATGGAAATAATTTTGAGTTTCATGGATCTTCCTTTTGTAATTAATATTACAAAGCAATTTAGTCAAGAATTAGTCCATAAATAATGAAACATGGATAAAGAACTAACTAACCAAGCCTATCTATTCCTATGGGAATTATAAAGGATAACAAGAAATAAATGAAAGAAAGTAACACCATATTACCTTCCCAAATGGATTCACCATACCCATGTGGCTCAAAAACATGTTCTCCCTTGATTAATCATCCTTGTCTTTATCAAAAATGGTGGTAAGCTCCTCCAATATCTCAAGAACACTCCATAAAATCTAAGCTCTTGATTCCAAATCACTAAACTAGCCTATCAATGAATCTTGTAAGCAAAATCTATGATCAAATGCAAAAAATTATGGAAAAAATTTAGCATTATAACTTTGTGATATTCAAGATTTTTTAAGATATTTGAGCATAATAAATTTCCACCAAAATAGCTTAAATTTCATATCCATGGCCTCTCTATTTACATATTTTTGAGATTAGTCAGGATCAACCATGACCATCCGTCTCAAGATTGAAATGTGTGACCATGGATAATCCTAATATTTGGAATTAAATCCATAATTATCTTCATCATGACCTTGGAAGAAGGGGCATTGAAGAGGCATGGGAGTCATTAACTAGGCATGGGTGACCCATAATCTTGATATTTGTGGAATTTATAGCCTAAGGATGTCTTCTCAACAAATGATGTCACCTGATGATGTAGTTAATAGGAATAAATTTTCAAAAATAAATATTCAACAACTCTCATGCAAAATCCACTTAATCTCTTTATTTGGATTAATTAGCCTTAAATAAGGTTAATCAACATTTGTGCGTTTATTTGAAAATTGGCCTTCAATTAATCAAAATGGTGAGAAAGTCATATTACTAGGTTATAATTTGACTAGATAGGAATTGGAAGGTGATGTTAGATGTGTTGGAGCTGTATTCTCATTTAGGATGTTACCAACACCAAATAACAAAGGTACATGATGTGTACCAATGAATTAGAAGAAAAGAGTGATCTAGAGCACTAAATGGCCAAATGGTCATTTTGACTCAAATTAATCTAATCAAAGTTAGTTGGCCCATAAAATGTATTACCCTATTTAAGGATAGCTTGACCTAAACTGGCACTTGTAAGTGACAATTTTGAACCATTTAGGGTGTTTTATGGATTTTGACCTAAAATGTGCATTTGAGTGCAATTCGAGTAAGATTGACAATTTCAACACAAATGGTGTTAGGAATTGGGTGTCTACATTTTGCGATTGTTTGAGAAGGCATAGCGAGACATTCAGGTGAAGTAACATCTTTTCAAAGAAAAGATTTGTCAAGAAGAAATTGGAATAGACCCATGATGCCCCCTTGAGAGGACATACTAGGATGAAAGAGAAGGATGCACTCTTGAAAAGAGTGAGAAAGTAAGAGATTAACCCATAGAATAGATCACATATAGATGAGCTAATTCTTGCACACGTGATTACCATAAATTACAAAAATATAATGAGAAGTATAACAAGCCCCAAAGATAGGGGAAAAGGAAAGATATAATCCATAAATGTAAGGGACACACTATAAACATATCCAATTTGAGAGTACAAGCTATGTGCTTACGACATTGATAAATCTCAAGACAAGTTACACACTAAAATATTTACATCATGGGATTTAATGTGGAGAGCTTGGAATTAGAGGAAAAGGGAAAACATTCTGCTTTAGGAATGGAAGCACCACTATAATGGGGTCTCCAAAGAGAATATAATAAGTACTTCAGTAGAGCAGATTTGATCATGATAAAATAGATTTGCCCCAATAGGGAAAATTTTGATCATTGATAAAGAATAAATAATTATTTTCCCCTATAGAGATAATTTTATTTAGATGTATTTAATATGGTATGCCCCATCATGGGCAATTATCAAACAAAATATCTCAAGGATATAACCCAAAAGATATGTTAAAGCAAGTGGGTGCAAACGTACATGCAATGGGGTAATGGCTTAGAAATCCATATAAAACCAAGCATATGAGAATACACAAAGTAATGAGAGAGATGAAAATAAGAATGGAGATAGCCAAATTGACCTCAATATAAATTTAGTAGTACCTACATAGTTCCATGGACTCATGTTCCACCATGAACTTCAAGCCAATGTAGTTCACCCAAGTTTGGGAGAGAATGGAACGAAGAATGATGGAAAATGACCAAGAATTGATTAGACTCATAATGTATGTGAAGAGATGCACACATAAGCATAGACAAAGAATCCTAAAATATATGCTACCTAGAATCCTAATTCCATATCATGAGCCTAGGTTTTGCAAAGTGTTTTTGAGAATTGTTCATCGGAGTTAATGTTGACATTAAGACTCTGAGACTTGAGCAAAAAGTGCTTGATGTAGCAAAATAAATTAGGCATCATAAGTATGAATAACTTAGAATGACATAAAATTCCAATTGTGCTGAGCCAGTTCAAATATTAATACCTCTAACTAAGGATAATGGTAAAATAATGACCAAAATCAGAGTTATAATGATTTACATTTAAATAAAAAAGCAAAAACAAAGAAAAAGATAAACATAAATGAACCTAAGTTGAAATCAAGATATGATCAATCAAGACTTAAGTAGGAACAAAAATGTTTAAAAAATAAAAGGAAAGGATGTCTTAACGACATGAAACCAAGATATGAATAATTAAGATCCATGAAGACCATCAAGGCATTCTTGAACACAAAAGAGAAAAGTAAAATCAAATAGAAAAATAAGATAAAGAAACACAAGACCAAGAATAAAATGAGAAGTAATAAAAACAAAAAAGGAGAAGAAATAAAAGGAGAGGTGTGAAATCACAATAAAACATCAAGAAAACATAAGAAAATACCGATAAAACTCAAATAAACACACACAAATAAAAAACCAAGTTAGTGCGGTTTAAAGATAAATGTTAATGCTTGTGCAGTAGAGGTGTTAATTTATACCACATCATAACAAATAAAAATGACATGACAATTGTTCCCTAATTAAAGAGGAATAATTATAGAAAAAATGGGGGAGAGAAGAAAAGGAAGGGGTTGGTCAAGGTGACTCCAGATGTATAAGACAAGTGGATGTTGCTTATATAGTTCAATGGATGCATGTTCCAACATGAATTTTAGGCCAAATGTAGTTATCCCAAGAAATGGGATAGAAGAAAAATGATGATCAAAATAACTTGATTAAAGTTATAGAAGAAATATAAGATATGACAAACAAATGTGAATGGTCTGGCAAACAAGAAGCTGATGAGATGAGAAAGAATGATCTTGAAAAATGGCAAGTGTGTGGGATAAAATGAAATGAACTAGTGTTTATATGCTTGAAAAATGGCAAGAGCATTCAAACTTAATAGTTTCTCACAAAATGGTGAGAGCGTAGGATGGTGGAATCGAAATGTTCAAATGTATAGAAGCATGAGACAATGTTTTTATTCTTTTGTGGATCATGTTCTAATGTTTTTGGTATTTTCAAAGTATTTCTAATATTTTTGGTGTTTTTGGGATAAAATATGCACAAGGTGGGACCATCTAGTTGAGGAGATGCATGTCCTGAGAGTAGAAGTTCGAATAAGATAGATAAGCTAGCTGCAATGGCTCATGTTTTCAAATCAGTGAGAGCAAAGTTCTTAATAAAATAAGAAAGAGCAAAAAACCTTAAACTAAGAAGATGCAACTATTCACTTATCTAAAAATATACAATGATATCCTTTTTTGAACTATTTTGTAGAATTGTTATTGAAGATGTTCATAATGTTCAAGAGACATAGTTGAGATCATAATTGGTCAAGGGATAAAAAGTGTTCAAGCTTATAACATGTCCTAGACAAAACAAAGAATATACTTCTTGAAGAGAGAAATCCATAATGGGATGAAGAATGTGTTCAGAGTGCCAAGGGTTCAAATCCTTTACTGTCAGGAATCATGAAAAGTGGACCAGGGTAGTATAAAATGTGTTCAAGGTAATATAAAAGGGTGGGATAAAATTATGATAGCACAAGTTGCCCCCAAGTCATGGGTCTTATAGATAATAGTTCAAATCTATTCATGTGTAGAATCTCTTAAGGTGTATGATATTCATGGGCTCTAAAATTTCTTCACCATTAGGTTTAGCCAATTGATATGCTCCTAATCCATAGTTTGCTATGACAATATATGGTCCTAACCAATTAGGATAAAACTTGCCTTTCTTTTTGGGTTCAACATTCATGTTCTTTTGGTTCTCTTTAAAAAATAAGTCACCAATCTCAAATTATTGAGGGAGAATGCATTTGCTATATCTTATCTACTATCTATTTCGATAGGCTTGCAAGTTTTCTAGGGAAGACAAATGCTTACCATCAAGAAGTTCTAGTTCTTGTAGCTATGAGGCTCTAGAGTCTTCATCATCTTCAATGTGATCCAATGATATTCTTAATGATGGGATCTCAATCTCAACTGGGATGATAGATTTAATGCAAAAAACAAGGGAGTATGGAGTAGCCCTAGTTAGGGTGTGATGATCGGTTCTATAAGCCCATAGGGTAGGAGAGAGTTACAAGTGCCAATTATGACCAGCATTATTGACAATCATTTTTAAGATGGCTAGAATGGTTTTGTTTGATGCCTTAGATTATCCATTTCCTTGTGGGTTATATGGAGTGTATTTCTTATGTTTGATCTTTAATTTTGCATGAAGAGATTTTGCATCTTAGTTCACAAAGGATCCACCATTATCAAATATAATATAGGTTGCGATGCCATATCAATAGATGATATGGTATTTAATGAATTTGGCTATTTATTTCCCTATAATATAATTGATATGAATGGCCTCAATCCACTTGGTAAAGTACTCAATTGTAGTCAAAATGTGATTATGGCCATCTAAAGATGTTGGGTTAATTTTCCTAATGAGATCGAGACCCTATGTTGAGAATGACCATGGTGTTGTAATTAGTTGCAATGGTAAGGATGATGCATGTATCAAGTTTCCATGATACTGACAAGGAACACACTTATTTACATAATTACAAGCATCTGTCTCCATTTTGAGCCAATAATATCCTATTATGAGAAGTTACTTTGCTAGGATTACACCATTGGTATGGGCCCCAAACATTCCTTCATGAACCTCCTTTAGTGCCAGCATGCGTTCTTTAAAAGATAAACAATGAAGAAGCATTCCATCATAGCCTTTTTGATAAAGCATGTTTCTAAAGAGGATATAACATGTTAAGTGATGAAGGAAAAGTTTTTGTTGGTTATTGGAAAGGTTGGTGGGAAATACATGACTATGGATATAGTTATAAAAATCTTGGTACCATGGTAGCTCAGGTGATGGATTAGGATCAGCAATGGTGCATATCTTCTCTGAATATGATGGAATATGTGCTAGCTAAAAAATAATTTCAATCAAGAATTGATACTCTTTAGCATTGTCATGCATTTGAATCATGGAACCAATTGTTGCCATGGCATTAGCAGATCTGTTGTTGACTCATGGAACTTGCTCAAACCATAGAGATTTAAAATGTGTTTTGAGATCATCAACAATTTACTTGTAAGGAATAAGCTTATCATTTTTTTTTATATTGATCATTTGTCTAATTTATGATTAGTTGTGAATCTCCATAGACATTTAATCTTTGAATATCCCATTATATGGCAAGATGGAGCCTTACAACCAATGCCTCATATTCGGCCATATTATTTGTACACTAAAATTATATATGGAATGTTTTGGGGACCAATCCCCCTATGGTGTGATAAAAAATATGCCAGATATATATCCTCAAGATGTGAAGGATCCATCAAAATAGAGCATCCACTATTCAAATTTTTATGATGCTTATTCTATTGTCATGATAGAATCATCTGAAAGGTCAAAGTTGAGAGGTTGAGTGGTCGTAATAGGATCTTCTACAAGTTGGTCTAAAAGAACTTGTCCATTTATTGCCTTTTGATTTTGGTACTCAATATCAAACTCATTGAGGAGCATAATCCATTTATCCAAGCATCCTTAAAGAGCTATTTCAGATAAGAGGAACTTGAGGGGATCTACCTTGGTGATAATAATAGTTTTGTTATTTAGCATATAATGTCACAATTTCTAAGTGGTGAACAACATATCTAAACATTCCTTCTCAATAGGCATATAATTATGTTCATAGGCTACCAAAGTGTGGCTTAAATAATAAATGGCATGCTCCTTACCATGATCATCATGTTGAGCTAAGCATGCCCCTAGTGCATGTTCCATGGCTGATATATAAAGAAGCAGTGGATTTCCTTGTGTTGGAGGTCATAAGACTGGTAAATTGGCCAAGTATGTTTTAAGATTTGCAAATGTTATCTGACAATATTCATCCCACTAAAATTTTACCCCTTTCTTTAAGAGATGGGTAAATGGGTGGCACTTATTTGTCAATTGAGAAATGAATCTGTATATAAACTGGACCTTTCCTTGTAGACCTTACAACTATTTAAGATTATTTGGTGGAGGAATTTCTATAATAACATTGACCTTTTCAATGTCAACTTTAATTCCTCATTCTGATATAATGAACACTAGCAATTTTCTTGATGTGACTCCAAAGACACATTTCTTAGGATTCAAGTGGACTTTATATTCATGAATCCTCTCAAATATTCTTTGTATAATGTTAAGGTATCTAGTTCTTGTTCTTAATTTTTCTAGTATATCATCAACATAGTCCTCAATAATTTCAAACATCATGTCATGGAAGATGATAATCATTGCATGTTGATATGTGGCTCCAGCATTCTTTAAACCAAATGGCATGACTTGGTAACAAAATGTCCCCCATGGAGTGGTGAACACAGTCTTATGCTGATCTTTAGGAGATATCTTAATCTAATTATAATCAAAAAATCCATCCATCAAGGATAACATTTTGTACCTAGCAGTTGAGTCATCAATCATGTCGATGTTGGGTAGAATAAAGTCATCTTTGGGGCATGTTTTGTTGATATCATGAAAATTATTACAAACACATATGCCTGGGGTCTTTTTAATTATTTGAACTATGTTAAAAATCCATTCAAATTAGTTTATTAGTTTAATAAAATTGGCTCCTAACAACTTTTCTAACTCAGCCTTAACCAAAAGGGCAATACATGGATGTATCTTTCTCAACTTTTGCTTGACTGGTTTAGCATTAGGGTAAACAACAAGACAATACATAACTAAATTTGGGTCCAATCCTTGCATGTCAGAGTATGCCCATACAAAGATGTCTATATAATCCTTAAGAATGGATATAATATGTTCATATTCTATTTTAGTAAGGGAAGCTCCAAGATAAAAAAAATTTAGGATCCTCATGGGTTCCCAAATTCACTTTTGTTGTGCTCTCCATAAGGAGTGTGGATCTATATTCTAGAATTGTAGGCAATGTATGGTCATGATCCTCTTCTTCATCTTCTTGTTTTTCCTCCCAAAGATCTAGATAATATGAAGAATTAGAATCTGCCTTCTTAGGTAAAGGCCAATTGGCAAAAACCTCTAAAAACTCAAGAGCAAGATGCTCAAATATTTGATGTTGTTCTGAAGAGATGCTTATACTAGCTATATAACTTGGGATAAATGGACTTTATATGTCCTAAGGGTATGAGCAAACTTTTCCACCTAGGAGTGCCTAAAATAAGTTTTCACTCAAAGACTTGTCTTTTTCTTTACTTTTTCCCTGATCAACAAGTGCCTAAAAGAGGTTTTGACTTGAAGATATTGATGTTTGTTCTTTATAATGACCAAGAAAGTTTTCCTATTCTCTAAAGTAGGTATTAAAATTTAATGAAAAATCAAAACCTTGCTTATGATCACCAATGGGGAATGTGTGTCATAGGCCCATGTATTTTGCAATTAATTCTTCATTTTGAATCTCGTTGAGGCATATGACTAAAATAAATTTATCCCAATATATGAGTTCAAGATGGCAAAGGCATAGGTTAAAGTGAGGGTTTGCTTCAACATGGGAAACACCAATGGTAAAGATATAATGTCCTACTTTAGAAAGGGAAGCACCACTAGGATAGGTTTTTGCTTTAGGATGGGAAGCTCCAATAGTAAAGATATAATGTCTTAATTTAGGAAGGGAAGCACCACTAGGATGGTTTGTTTCTTTAGGATAAGAAGCTCTAATAGGTGTTATGGTCAATATGGAATTTGAATCAAACAAATCTGAATCAACAAGCTCATTAAAAAGGCTATAATGGGATGTTGTGTCAATACTAGGAGTCTCATTACTAGTCACTTTAAAAGAGTCACTACCAAATTTTATGACATCCTCCTATAGTGGTTTAAATCTAAGACCATGATTCCAATTAATAACTTTAGTTGATAAGGGTTCTAAAATTCCTTACACCTATGGGCCAAGGTGTTTCCCTATATAGTCAAGATGATCCATTACCCTATTAGGGATAAGATACTTTGGAATTTGAAAATAATCAGTGAGGCTTTTAGAATATAACCAATCTCCCTCAGTAAAAGCCTCTCGATCTTCCTTTGGTCCAATTGTAGGTACAAAAACCACAGGAGGTTTTGGTTGCTTCTTCTTTGGTTGTCAAATCTGATTAGGTTTGCTAGGAGTCTAACCAATTTTAGGCTTACCAAATGTTTTAGGGGAATTTGGTAATTTTACAATATGGAGGATGTATTTTAGATGGTAAATGGAAATTCCTGAATATTTAATAATAACCTATTTGGCTAGAGCTGTAGGAAATGGATCAACCAAAGTAGAGGCTAGATCACCAAGGTCTATATAATTAGATGGATATGGCTAAATGATGGATTTTTTTCTTCTTTTCAATGAATTTAAAACCTAGGCAATAGTTATAATTATGAAACTCTACTTCAAGATGTTTGTAGTATTGGTATGGTTGCTAATCAGTGGGAATAGTAACCTTGATCCCATCATGTATAAACTTAAAGCATTGATGAAGATTATATGGAACTACCTATACTTCATGGATCCAAGGATGACCAAGAAGTATGTTATAAAGCTCAATATACATAATATGTAATAATGTGTGATGATAAATAGACCCAACTGTGACTAGCAACCAAATTGTACTGATGACTCCCTCTCGATGCTGTCATAAGCTTTGATTGTAATAGTTTCTTGTTGAATGTATTTCTCCATGTAGCCCAATCATTACACCAATTTAAGAGATATGATGTTTATCCCTAAACCATTATCTATAAGAACCCACTTGATCTTGTGATCTATAATGATTATCTCAATGTATAGTGGGTTATTATGGTTTAGGTTGAGGGTAGACATGTCCTTTTGATCAAATGTGATTTGCTAAAATGAATGAAAATGTCCAACTAGGTTCTAGAATTGATCAAGGTTTATATCATTAGGCATAATAGATTCTTGTAAAAGTTTATTGAAAATGGTTCTATGAACATCAGATGTCTACAAGAGTTCTAATATGGAAATATATGCAAGGGTTTTATCTAATTAATTTGTTAGACTATAAGGTCTTTGAACTATGGATTGAACTAGTTTAGTCTTTGTTGGGACAATATTTGACTTTGAAACCATTGGCACAATGTTCTCATTAGGTTTATGGAAAGAAATAGGAGAAGGGCCCTGAATGGTAACTCACAGGTATCTAGTTGTGACTGCATAACCTAGAGATGGTAAAGAGTTATTATAATTAGAAGAGGAAGCTAAAGGGCCTTGGATGGTGATTCAAAGGTGATTAACTATATTGTGATATTTTTGGGTCAGTGAGGAGAGTTTATAAGAAAGGTATTATTGTTCAAGATTAAAAATTCTTGTAAATAGGGTAGCAACATGATGATGCAAAACCAACACAGTATTACTAGGGGGAGAGGGTACTGACCCTATAATGATGGGTCCCATGTTGTGAGGAACATGAGATTTCCCACACAGCTTCATAGTAACAGTGGCAATATGGGTTGTAAAAATCCATCCCATAATGTTATTATAGTCATAAGGTACATTTTTATAAGCCATATTATTAGTGTGGATTGATCTTGTTGTTGGTTTTAATTCTACCTCTATCCTTGATTGTGACCATTTTTATTATTTATTGGTGGTGGTGGATCATGTCAAGGAAAGGGGTCTTTGTAGATTCCCATATCCTAATTTATGTCCTAATTAGGGACCAATTTCATTTCTAGTTTACCACTTCAATAAAGTCCTCAATAATATGTCACAATTGAACGTAATGATATGCATTGTGACCAACAACATGATGAAAATTTCACCATTCATTCTCTTTATACTAGTTTGGTTTTGGCTGATCTTAAGGAAATGGCCTTAATACTGGACATATAATTAAATTAGTTGTAATGAGATTTTGTAACACTATTTCAACTGATTCTCCTAACTTGCTAAACATTTTAAATTTTTTATGAAATGTCCTTCATGGAGGTTGTCTCTACAAAGTAAGTAATGGATTTGAGGGAGTTAATTGTACATTTGGAGGAGGCATAGCCTGTACTATTTGTACATGTCTTGTTTCTATCACCCCATTTCCAACCATGTTCTTATTTTTTCTAAATCCCTTAAGTTCATCCTATGTAGCTATAGGGGCCGATGATTTAGTTTAATTAGATGTTTGATCTTGTGTAAATATCTTAACAAGGCCCCTAGCAATAAGAGCCTTTTCAATCTATACTCCTTTTTCAATAATTTATTAAAATGAGTTAGCATAAGCTAATCATAGATTGTGCACAACTTTAGAATGTAAATTATGTGAAAAGATATCATCCAATTATTTGTCTAGCATATTATGTTGAAAGTGACCTGCCAATGCTCTCCACCTTAGCAAATATGTAGTGACTCTTTCACCATCATGTTGTTTGGATTTGTATAGTCAACAATGGTTAGTTCATGTTCTATGTTATATGAGAAATGGTTAACAAACTTTTTTGATAAGTCATTCCAATCTAAAACTGATCCCTTGGGTAGTTTAATTAGCCAATCAAGAGCTTGTCCCGCTAAACTTCATGGAAATAGTCATAGTAAGTACTCACTACTATAAGCAACCTCTTGACACAAGACAAAGAATGTTTGTATGTTTTTGCATAAATCTCCTTTTCCTTTGTATTTTTCAAATTTGGATGCCTCAAAATGATGTGGAAAGGGGTATTAGAGAATATATAATTCAAATGGATATGGGCATATCTCATTGAATTTGTACTTTTTGACTCTATTATTCATCTCTAATATTTGGACAATTTCCTTCATAAAATTCCTTTCTTGCATGTTTGGTGCATTTTTGGATTGTATAATATGTTATTGGGTTAGAATGTCACCCTATTTTTGTTACTATTGGGTTGGAATGCACCCCTGGTTTAATTGCTATTGGTGTGGAATGTGCCCCTAGTTTTGTGTGGATCTATAGGGAGTGTATACCTTTTGATCCATGATTTGGATTTGATTTGATACTCGAGTTAAGAACATATGCCATTGATTCTTAGATTTAAAAACATTCCTTAAATTTTTTTATTTTATACTTTATTGATTTTGGAAATTTCTATGTTTATTTACCAATCTTTGGGCTGGTTGAAAAGAACTAGCCAAATTGTCTTGATGAATTTCCTCAATACAAATGAAATGCTTGGGTTTCTGAGTTTGTAAAGTAATAAGAGGTTCTTTATGATTAAATAATGTATGTTCTATATCAAATGGAACACTTTGTAAGGTCTCTTGTGACTTTAACTATTCATTTAGATTACCTTGATCTATTATGGTAATGTCCTCATCCAATATTTGTTTGATACTTTGAACCATATTTCCTTATTCTTTTGAAGCATTATTATGAATTGAAGTGGCAATTAGGGATTCAATTAATTCTATGACAAATTGATAGACATATCATTGATTTATTATCCTAATCTTAGCTAGAAGATCCAAATTTGTGGGTTTTGACTCTGTTTGTATTTCCTTTCCTTTGTTAGAGGAAGAAGGTATGTTCATTTGTGCAAAAGATTACTCTTGCCATCATTGTTATCCTTCTCTAACTAAGGTATGCAAATTTTCTATAGTAAATTTATAAGGTAGTCTAGCACCTGATTTTATCAATCTAAGAAGGGATTCATCTTTCTCTTCTTGGGGTTGATATCCATTATAATCATCTTTGGATCCTATTATTGTGGGGATATCATAAAAAATAATAGGGTTATCTTGACCATCATAAAATTTCTCATCTTCATAACTAAGACCATAAGAGGCCCCATTATGAGTGAACCTTTGAGTCATGTCTAGAAAGAGTTGTTCTATGTGTTTGACTAACTTTGGACTAATGCTTCAGCAACCAATCAAAGTATGCTTTGGCTATCTCTTAAACAAATAACCAAGGTACCAATGAGACAATAAGGGAGGTTGGTTTTAAACCATGCACAATTTAAAATATTTGGTTCATGAGTTTACTCAACCTTTGGTAAATTTGAAATCATATAGATTAAAAGAGATTAAGGTAACTCAAAGACCCAAGGTAAAAACTAGTACACCAAAGTCTAGATCTTTGTGATACACCCACACTATAAAATCTATATTCAAATTTGACAAGTTGATCCTAGAAGTTTAGAGGAAATCTCTCTATATTATGAAGAAAAAAAAAACTAAGCAACTCAAGATGTAAAAACATATGTGAATCACTAATTATATATCTAGGACCAAATAGGTGGTACAACATCACCACATAATTCTAGTAGGATAAAATATGTTCTAGGACTCAAAGCATGAGTGATATGCAAGATGAATTGAGTCAACCAAGATGATAATGTGATTTTGAGTCTTAATAAATGACCTTCAATCCAAATGGAAAATTGAACCCAAGTTAAAACAAGCATAGTGTACAAATGGTGAACCCATTTTGACACACCAACCCTTAGAACTCAGAAAGGTTCGATTTTGAATGTGGATTATAAATAAGGGATTTTAAAAAATTAGGTAAAAGATCTAGATTCAATTGGGAATCGTGATTGTGCCAAAGTGGATGACATGACACAAAGATTTTGATAATAATTTGAACAAGGGAAAGATGAATTTTCTATTTAGACAGTGTAATTCCTCCCTTGCTCAAGAAAATTAAGGACAATGTAATCTAGTTAAGTTCTTTTGACTTAACAAGTAGTTTTAGACACAAATCAAGATCAAGTAAGCTAATGAAAAAAACAAATGTCTTAAGTCTAAACTGACAAGGTATGGTAAAGTGGGGTTTACTAAACTAGCAAGGTTTTGATCGTTCTTGTGGAATTGATTACACAATGACTTTCACATCAAATGATATAAAAGGAAAGCATGAAAATTGGGTAACCATGGCATTGGCTATTTGTAGAAAGGTCTAGTCCTTTTTACAACCACTACATCTTGTTGTTCACTTAGTATAGTGCAATGTCCAAATATAGATACATCTCATGTGTAACTCCAAAGGAGTCAAATGAAGTCAATGATAGGAGGTGAAACCCTGGGTCAAAGTTTTCCTAAAGAAATCATGGGAGCTAATGGCATCCTCCTCACAAGACAATTTTGCATGAAAATAAAGAAATCACAAAATAGAAAGACTTTAGTGTCATTTTCAAGATCATCCAAACTTTGGCAAGTTTTTGGGGAGTGTTTTGGATAACATTCTTTCTAATCCTAGGACTAGGCTATTTGCAATAGGAATGGAACTTTTGATTCCAAGGGTTAACTAAAGGGGACAAATGGAAGAGCATACATGCAAAATTCCTCTTTTTTCCAAAAAAAACTAAGTAAATAACTATTGCAAACAAGATTTGACAAGTGTGTTTAATTTTAAACCTAAATGAAATATTTGGTGGTGTTCATTTAACCCCTTGGTCTTAGTTGAAAACTTTGAAAACATTCTCCAAAACATCTAAATTCTTTGTTAAACACCAAAACAAAGTTCTTAATTTATTTTTAAGCATGCAAAAGGTGATTTAAACATGTTTTGAATAAATATAAAGCTTGGTCCTATAATAAAATTGTTAACATGTCCTTTAGCTTTGAAGTTATTTTTAGCTTGAAATAATGAACTTCGAAAAAAATAGCTCTCAGGTCTGTGTTTTAATAAAATTATTATGATCAATGCTAGTTATTACAACTAATGATGGTTATTTTGGCTAATTGAGATCTAATCAATGTCAGTTTTGCTGACCAATATCAGTTAAGTAGGTAACTGATGTCATTATTGCTTGCCAATGTTAGTTACTATGTAAAATTGTGGTAAAATAATGGAAAAATAAAGTTAGAAAATCAATTTGTAAGAGTTATAAGGGTCCAAATAGATATTTTAGAGTTTTAAAGTGATCTTCTTTAGGTGTTAGATGCATCTTGTCCCACTAGGTGTGCCAAGATGTAGATAGGATTACAAAACAAGTTAGTTAATCATTAGTCCGTAAATAATGAAACATGCATAAATAAATAAATAACCAAGCCTATCTATTCTTATGGGAATTACAAAGGATAGAAAGCAACAAATGAAAGAAAGAAACACCATATTACCTTCCCAAATGGATTCACCATACCCATGTGGCTCAAAAACATGTTCTCCCTTGATCAATCATCCTTGTCTTTGGCAAAAATGGTGATAAGCTCCTCTAATGTCTCAAGAACACTCCATAAAACCTAGGCTCTTGATTCCAAATCACTAAACTAGCCTATCAATGAAGCTTGAAAGCAAAATCTATGATCAAATGCAAAACATTGTGGAAATAATTTAATATAATAACTTTGAAATATTCAAGATTTTTGAAGATATTTGAGCATAATAACTTTTCACCAAAATAGCTTAAAATTCATATCCATGGCCTCTCTATTTATATATTTTTGAGATTAGCAGGATCAACAATGAGCATCCATTTCAAGATTGAGATGTGTGGCTATGGCTAATCCTAATATTTGAAATTAAATCCATAATTATCATCATGACCTTGGAATAAGGGGCATTGAAGAGGCATGAGAGGCATTAACTAGGCATGGGTGACAAATAATCCTGATATTTATGGCATTTATGGCCTAAGTATATCTTCCCAATAAATGATGTCACCTAATGATGTAGTTAATAGGAATAAATTTTCAAAAAGAAATATTCAACAAATCTCATGAAAAATCCATTTAAGCTCTTGATTTGGATTAATTATCCTTAAACAAGGTTAATCAACATTTGTGTAACTATTTGAAAATTGGCCTTGAATTAATCAAAATGGTCAGAAAGTCATATTGCTAGGTCTTAAATTGACTAGAGAGGAACTGGAAGGTGATGTTAGATGCGTTGGAGATATATAACCATTTAGGATGTTGTCAACACCAAATAACAAAGGTACATGACATATACCAATGAATTAAAAGAAAAGAGTGATCTAGAGCACTAAATGGAAAAATCATCATTTTGACTCAAAATGATCTAATCAAAGTTAGCTAGACCATACAATGCATTGCCCTATTTAGGGATACTTTGACCTAAATTGGCACTTGTAAGTGAAAAGTTCAAACCATTTAGGGTGTTTTATGGATTTTGACCTAAAATGTGTATTTGAGTGCAATTCAAGTAAGAATGATAATTTCAACACAAATGGTGTTAGGAATTGGATTTCTACACCTTTATTAACCATTTCTAAGAATCTAGGTAGCTTTTTATGTTTATTCATTGATGAGGGGTCCCTTTTTGAGCTAGTTTCAAAATCTTTTATTTGGTTTTGATAGTTTGGTTGTTTTTAAGTGTTTATCAGGGACTTTCTATAGGTTTCTCATGGTTCTCTTGGTTTTATAGGTCTTAAGAATTTAATAAGCCTCTTCTAGGCTTATTTTTACTTGTAAATGGGTTCTTTCACACCTACATTTATTTCAAGTGTCTTCAGGAGTGAGAAAAGATGTTTTGATGTTATTCCAAGATGTTCTTTTATAATGGTCATATATTTGAGTAATGACAATGCATTTTAGTGTTTTAAAAGTATTGCCCTTGCATATTCTTACTCTTCTTGTGCCTCTACCTACATAACATAGTCAAAGCAATCACCTACAAGCTCCTTGATGACACCATCCTAAAGGGAATTACATGGTAATGAGGTCAAGAATTTGAGGGATGAAAGATGACAGTATGTTTTGAAGATTCTAATAAGTCTTTTGAGTCCATTCTTGTTCTCTATTTCACACTTTCCTAAGAAAATTCCCTACTTAGTCATATACTCACCTATAAGGGGGCTTAAACAAGGGGATGAGATGTTCAATGGAGTGCCAAAGAAAGTAATGAGACCATATTTAGAGTCCTTGAATATTTAATAGACCATGAAAAACTTGTGTGAGGTGATAGAATGACAAACAAGTTATGATAAGTCTTCCTAAAGTGATGACTGAGTATTCTGGGAATTAGTCCCTAAAAGTGGAAAATAGAGGCCCAAAAAGTTTTTATATACCTTTTAAAACATGTTCACAAGGTGTTTTAGACATCTATCTTGATAGGTTTTATAACCCTTAGTATGTACTAGATCCATGCCAAAGAGGAAAATCAAATGATGAAGATAAGATGACTATTGGAAGGTCTCAAGTTTGATCTTAAATACTAAATCTTAATAGTGATATCTACAAGTTTGGGAAATAAATAATGACCTTTTGACATAAAGGAGAACATGAAACTTATTTACATATGGATGGTTCAAATATTGAGCATGAAATTTTTTTAGTCTCAAGATCACCTAGAAAGCTCTGAATGTTGCTCCCTTTGTGCATTTTGACGTCTGTACATAGGGCTAATTGACACCTATAGTTGTAGGAAGGTGAAAGGTATCTTGGAATAAAGGCCAGTTTTAAAATCATATGTTGAGAAAGAAGATGAAGAGGTAACATCAAGTTACCTAATGAGCATGGTGAAATTTAGGATTAATGGTTTCAAGCTTAATTCACATACCCTGACCATACAGGTGGCCTTGAATGTGCACCTACAACAAGATATCCTAAACAGTAACCTTGAGCATTAGGGTGATGTTGTTTTATGATTTCAAAGGTGAAGACAAGTTAAAATAGGCATTCCATGACCAATATGAATTTGAGGAGGATTTAAAATACCATTTTCAAGGTCTCCTAATGAAAACACACCTACAATAGGTTTTGTCTCAGTCAATAGGGTATGTAAACAATGATCTCACTTGAGGCCTATTTGGTGTTTCAAGACCTTCAAGGCTGAGTCACCAGTATAAATATGCAATTAGGTTTTTTATATGATTCATAAATATAATTAAAACATCATGATCAAGAGTTATATATAATATTCACCTAAAATAAAAAGGTCTCAGTCAAGGGTAAAATAGGGGTCTGTCAAGCAATCTACAATCAAGGCTTTCTGAACCTAGTCTTGGAAATCCAAGAGAATGGATGTTATTTGAGAGGTAAAGGTGTTAGAGGGAGAATTTAGATAGTATATTTGATTATATAACCCTAAAAATACTTCTCATAATAAATATGGAGCATATAAAATCCTTAAAACAATGTAAACATAGTCAGTCTTACAAAACCCTGTAGATAGAGCTACTTGACAAGGTTTGTTTGATAAATTGAGGAAATAAGAGGTCCTATACTTGGATTTAGGTGATAAACATTGGTAAAAAACATACTTGGTATTTTTATAATCCCTTAAAATAACTAACTTTTATGATAAAATAGGACAACATGCCTTTTTTATGTCTCAGAGGTAGAACACTTTTCCCTTGCATAAATTGGCTGTTTTGAGGAAAAGTGATGAAATGGTGGACCAGAAAAATAAAATACCCTCCAAGATTATTTTTTAAGTTTTAAAATTCCTATTATAACATGAAAATCTAATCTATAATCTCTGAGGTTAAACAAAGTATTCCATGCAACATGGTTTGCAAGTAGGGTAGTTAGATAAGGTACAAGCCTAATCCCAAATGAGAGGGCATTTCCAATTTCAACCTTTATAAAGAATTATAATGATTTATATAAAATTAATGGTATTGAAACTTATGTGTATAAGCCATATCAAAGGTATGGAATGTCAACAAGGAGGTTTGAACTACAAATTTTTCAACTAGGCCTAGTACTTAGAGAGGAGTCCCATCACTTTTAGGGCCTAATGACCACTAAAACTTGTTTAAATATGTTTCTATGATGTTTATAGAGGTTTTATAACCTTAATTTTTTATATGAATCCATCAAGAAGCCATTTTTGGGCTTGAAGATACTCAAACCCTATAAAATGTACAAAAAAGGACACAAATGGCTAACTTGGAATGCTTGAAACTTCCATCAATCTTTTCATGGAACCTATTAATTATTTATATAAACTTTTCAACTCAATAAAATGAGACAAAATCAAATGACATTCCTAATCACAACTCTAGAAAGTCTACAGCCTAGACTACTTTTGCAAATGACATAGAAAATATCAACAAAGGCATAGGATTCAATCTTCTCATTAATTCTCTAGTCACATAAGAGGCACAAAAACACACATTTACATAAACCTTCCAACATAAGAAGATAGAACAAAAGCAAATTATATTACTAGTCATAGCTCTAGAAAGTCTCAACTCTTTACAATAATTCTCTCTCAAAAAATTCTATCTGGTCTCTGATGATTTTAGTGATCTCTGCACCCTTATTTATAGCCTTGAATTCACTCTAGATTGTATGCTTATTCTAAATCTAATGGCCCAACTACAATCTAACTGAACTAGAAGTGTCAAATATAAGATATTTTATAGATTCTAAAATGCTTCATCTTATGGCAGTTCATTGGCTGAAACATATTGCAAGATGCTCCCTTCTCTTAAACACTAAGTAACACTTAGCCAATTCCTTGAAAACCTTCTTATTAATTTAGGAGACGCTAGAGGATGACACTTTGTGGTTTTTTAAACACTTATCAAAGACACGTGGCATTTTCTATGTAACTTATACTCCTTTTGTGTCTTTGCTTATGAGCATTCTGCCTTTGACACCTGTCGCAATCCAGTTCCTTGAAACCTTAACAATTTAATAGAAATAAGACCCATAGAATTTATTACCTGAGTAAATTTAAAAGGGTCATAGGGATAGGTGGAAATCTCCACTTTACTCTATTTAAACCATAGAAATAATTAGGTCTTATTTCATATTTACATGGATAGCGACACCTGGCGGCTTTCACTTGCTTCAAAAACAACACTTAAGACCCACCATAGTCTTTGTTATATCAGTGAAGCAAAATGAAGGTAATTTGGATCTTGACACGTGGTGGCTTCCACTCTCTTCTACTAGGATACGTGGTGTCTTATGTCACTTTTAGAAAAGCAAAATTGAGACCTTTTGTGATTGCCACTTGGTGCTTTCTGCCTGATCCTGATACTTAGCTTTTGAAACCTTCTACTGAAAAGAGATTTGGAACGTGGATGTTAATATGAAACATGGATGCCGACACTTGTCACACTTCACTGAGTTGTTATGAGGTATGTGGCAATCTCTGCTACTTTACTAAAATTATGAAAAGTTCCTCAAATGATGACACTTGGCAACTTCTGCTTGACTTTGACAATTAGACAAAAATGAATCAAAAGGAAAATTAGCACCTACGCTCTATTTCAAAACTTTGCCATGTCAGACCAAAGTATGTGGGAACAAAATTTTGTAGCGTGCAACTAAAAATCAGAATGAAACGTAGAGTAATTTTTTGCTCAACAGTTTTTGGCACGCCCGGTGGGACACCATCTTGAAGTTTTTTTCAAGACCATATGAACTAGAGAGCTACAAGGAGTTAGAGTTGTAGATCAGTAATAATATCTAAATCTTCTGTCATCACCAATTACCTCAAAGAATCAAAGTCAAGAAGAAATCACTATTTGGTATGTATAATTCTATTACTCAGAGTTATGGGTCTTATGCCCCTTCATATATTTTTAATCAAGATCAGGTTGCTCATGGAATCACATCAAGCAATAAGGATGCATATGGTTATAAGTTGTGCCCTTCATAGGTCCGATATGACCAACCTCAGCCCTGTCATGAGCTATATTAGTCTTATGCCCAGTCTTCCCAATATGTTACATCCCATGCTCAACCTAATCTCATTTCCACCTTCAAACAAGCATTACTGGGATATAAAAAATATGTATTAGAGCTTGAAAATAGAAGGGGATATGGCCAATAAATTCCTAATCATGTCATCCATCAAGTAAGAAATGTAGTAGATATGATTAAAAGTGAATGGGCTCCCATTGAAAGAGCAAATTGGCAAAGGCTTACATATGAGATGTTGGATGTGAGTGGCTTAATTGCATTTTTAGAAGAGAAGTTGAGTATTCATGAGAGATAGCCTTACCAAGTCTATCAACCTACATATCCACTACCACAAGTTTCATATTAGATATATGTAGCCCCTGCTCATGAGCCAAGTCAAACCTATCAAGGTCCTTTCCCCAATAATGTCGAGTCTATGTTGGCAGCAAGGGAAGTGGAATCCAAACCCTCACTTCCCCCTCAAGTCCCTCCCACCCTTCCTCAAGAAGCTTCTTGTTTTTAATCATAGCCTTCATGCACTCCCCACTTCTATGATGATTCCTATGAGCTTCATGAAAGACTCTTTCAAGAAAATCTAGCTAAGCAAATTGAGGAATTAGAGGAAAAAATGAGATTGCTTAGAGAAAGAGAGATAGAGCTTTCAGACCTTAGAGAGGAGCCTATGCCAAAAAATACCTCTTCTACCAATCCTTAGATCTCTCAACATGATGTCCAAATTCTGAGTTGGAAGAGGGAAAATCATGAACCAACTAGGGATCTTGAAGAAGATAAAATTGCTACCTCTTTCCAAGGGAAAAGTTTTGGTCACAAGGTCATGAGTTGGAAACAAAGGAATCATGGGGCAGAAAGAAGGAGGAGAAAGGTTTTGCTCAAAGCTTTAAAGAGGTTGAGGCTGCTCTCACTCATGATGATGATCAAGCAAAACATCCTACATTTGAACACACCCCATCTACATCCCTCTAAGAGAGCTATCAAGCTACATCTGATATAGATGAAGTGATGTACAAATGGAAAGAAGAGAATCATTTGATTCTATCTCAAGAATTATCTCCTCTTTCGCATATGTATAACCATTAGTCTTCTTCTTTATCCCTTTTCAAAGAGGAATATATTTTGGAGGAAGCAAGTAAAGAGGAGTATGCTCATTTCAAGGCTAGTTAAGAAGATTTCATGAGTGCAAATGAGGAGGAAATCACCATAGGTACATTCTTTGATGAACAAGAGAACAAGTCACAAGCTTTTGCCTTAATCTCTGATGAGGAAGAGATAATTTTTGACTTTCTTCTCACTTTGCAAGAAGATATGGAGGAGCATGGACACTTCCTTTATCAAGTCATGGGGGCAGGTTACACTATTCTTCAAGGAGGCCATGAGCTGGCCAGATGTGGAGAAGACAACATTGAGACTCAAATAAGTATGCAGAGGGGATGCAAGCTTTTAGACTTATCTTTTCAAGAGGTTAAAGTCATCAAGGAGGATGATCATGCAATGGAACTTGAGAATGAGGTAGAAGGAGATAAGCTAATCAATAAGGTATATCCAAGGGCTTATGGTGATGAGCTAACAGCCATCGATTTCTTTATGAGACATGCCAGTATGAAGAACCAACATTTGACAAGATTTCAAGAACAAGAAGAGTATGTATATAGTGGAAGCATGTTTGACTCTAATTCACTCAGATGTAGGCCAATCAAGGTGGCAAGCAGGACAAGCAAGTCACAAGAGCTCCATCCCATTCAACCATTTGTCTGGTACCATAAGTCTTCTCACCCTAAAGAAAACTTCAAAAAAAATCCTTTTGATCTAGGAGGGAGGCAAATATACCTAGTTAGCTATATATAGTAGTTTGCTTTCAGTTTTGTTGCTCTATTTTCCCATTTTTTCTTTCTTTCCTGCTCTCTCTTTTAAATAAGTGTTCTTTAAGCACATGGCCACAACTCAAAATCATTTCAAAATTTTCAAGACACTCAACACATTAATTTTCTCTCAAATCTCCAAAATTCCCCAATTGTGTCTGATTCATTAGTGCCAAAAGTGGAAGCTATTTTGATCCAGCTTGAATTCCAATTGAAGGTTCCAGTTTATATTTTGTAGAGTTTTCACACAAGGACATCATTAACCTTGATTTAGCTTTCCAAGAGTTGTAAAATAAGTAGGGGATATTTGATACTGAATGGTCTATTTATCAGACAGCCTTACTGAAGTTGTGATTATTGCCACATTTTTATATGCAAGAAATTGTGGTTTCTTTTTTAGCAGGCTCAAAAGTCCTTGGGGTCACCAGTAACTGTAGAGAAAAAATTTACTCTATGTTTCATTCTAATTTTTAGTTACGCGCTGCAAAATTTTGTTCCCACATACTTTGGTCTCAGATGGTGAAGTTTTTAAATAGAGCACAGGTGCTAATTTTCCTTTTGATTCATTTTTGTCTAAGTGTCGAAGTCAAGTAGAAGCTACCAAGTGTCATCATCTGAGGCACTTTTCATAATATTAGTAAAGCAGTATAGATTGCAACATACCTCATAGCAACTCAATGGAGCATGACAAGTGTCAGCATCCATGTTTCATATCATCATCCATGTTCCAAATCTCTTTTCAGTGGAAGGTTTCAAAAGCTAAGTATCAAGATCAAGTGAAAAGTGCCAGGTGGCAATCATGGAAGGTCTCAATTTTGCTTTTCTAAAAGCGATGGAAGATGTATACCAGTAGAAGAGAGCATAAGCCACCACATTTCAAGATCTAAATTATCTTCATTTTGCTTTACTGATATTAAAAATACTGTGGTGGGTCTTAAGTGTTGTTTCTAAAGTAAGCGGAAGCTGCCAGGTGTCACTATCTATTTAAATACAAAATAAGACCTAATTATTTCTATGGTATAAATAGAGTAAGGCAAAGATTGCCACCTATCCCTATGCCCCTTTTAAAGTTATTCAGGTAAGAAATGTTGTGGGTCTTATTTCTATTAAATTGTTAAGGTTTTGAGGAAGCAGATTGAAACATGTGTCAAAGGTAGAATGCTCATAAGCAAAGACATAAAAGGAGTATAAGTTACACAGAAAATGCCACGTGTCTTCGATAAGTGCTGTGAAAACCACCAAGTGTCATCCTCCAATGTCTCCTAAATTAATAAGAAGGTTTTCAAGGAATTGGCTAAGTGTTACTTAGCATTTAAGAGAAGGGAGCGTCCTGCAATATGTTTCAGCCAATGAATTGCCAGAAGATGAAGCATTTCAGAATCTACAAAATATCTTTTGTTAAACACTTCTAGTTTGGTTAGATTTCAGTTGGGCCATTAGATTGAGAGCAAGTAGACAATCTGGAGTGAATCTGAGGCTATAAATAAGGGTGCAGAGATCACCAGAATCATCATCAAAGACCAAATAGAATTTTCTAAGAGAGAATTATTATAAAGAGTTGAGACTTTCTAGAGCTGTGACTAGTAATATCATTTCTTTTTGTTATATCTTCTTAAGTTGGAAGGTTTATGTAACTGTGCATGTTTATGTGCCTCTTATGTGACTAGAGAATTAATGAGAAGATTGAATCCTATGCCTTTGTTGATATTTTCTGTGTCATTTGCAAAAGTAGTCTAGGCTGTAGAGTTTCTAGAGCTATGATTAGGAATGTCATTTGCTTTTGTCTCATTTTCTTGAGTTGAAAAGTTTATATAACTATACGTGTTTCTACACCTCTTATGTGACTAGAAAATTAAAATAAGAAGATTGAACCCTATGCCTTTGTTGACATTTTCTGTATCACTACAAAAGTAGTCTATGTTGTGAGCCTCTATTTCTATTGTTTCCATCTTTTACATTGATGATGCACTTGTTTGATCTTAAATGTTAATGAATCATATATATAGTCTCATTGTGATTAGGATTAAGATTGACTTACATTTAGGTGCATCACCATAGATTAGATTTTATTTCTTGCATTTGTGTTTCTATTAGAATTTTTGTCCCTTTTCCCAGTATATACTTAATATTGAGAAGAACCAGCTTCTTAAAAATTTGGAGGTTGTTTCAAGTCACAATTCCCACATCTTGAAACTTCCCATTGTTGTTGATTAGAATCAAGCACAATTTTAAATCATCAACAGAACCTCAACACGTTTAGAGGTGTTAGGTAGGGTCCCTAAGAAACCCTTAGTGTCATTATTTCAATACTTTAATTTGGGATCTTCATGAATAATCATTAAGACCTAAAACCTCTCTAGAACCCTCACAACCCCTGACTTAGACCCGATTGGAAAGATGAGACAAATGGAGTATCCAGATGATTAAAGGCTAGGGATATGATTTAGAGTTATATAGGACTCTCTAGGGCCTTGTTACATGTGATTGAGGTGTACCCTACCTGTATGGATGGTGTAAAATAGAGCTTTTCTTAATATATTTATGTGTTTTATAGGTATGGAGAAGCTTCAAAGGATGCAACCACCTTTATGAGAAATATTAGGACTTGTTCTAAGTCCCCATGTCCATATATTGATATATATAATCTCCTAAGTGTGCTTACCATCTCATTCATCTCAACCATTCATAGTGAACAAGTAGTAAACACTTAGTGAAAATGTTAAAACTCCAAGTGGGAGACCTTTTAAGTCTTGATTCATGAATCTGAGGACTTGGACACTCTTGATGGTGTCATTCCTCCTTGTGGATGGATCATATTGTAGAATTGGAAATATTTTTAATACCAAGTGTGAGAGGTGCATGAGATTGGTTCATTTATAACTTTTGGAGATGATTGCTCATGGATAGATAAATGTGGATGATTAGGGACAATTCCAATGCATGTAGGTGCTTGTCAATAACCCCTCTTCATTAGATAAATCATTATACCTAAACCTATTTAGTGATGAGGTAGTTTTATGAAGGTAAATCATGAGAGAAGTTTCATGTGCAAGAAAAATAACATCTGTGCCACATATGGAGAATTTTGATGATTTGAGAGACATTTGTCCATATTTTCCTTACAAGACCTATCTCATGCCTGATTCTATGACTATTATTACTATTTTTCCTTACTTGACAAGTATCTTAGTGACTCTTGAGTTTCCCCTTCTCTCTCACCTCTCACAATTGTTATATATTCTAGCCTCTTTGTCTATTATAGGGATCTCTCCACCTGAGTATAGTGAAGCCTTGCTCAATATTTACCTTAAATTAATAAAAAATGTTGTTTTCACCTCATTTATTATTTCATCAAGTGTATATTATGGTTTTTTTCTTATGTAAGTGTATTTTGCTTACCTTGACATGTTACCCTTCCTAGTGCTTTGTATAGTTTGAAATCTCTCTTTTGCAAGTCAAAAAGAAGTGTATAATGTGTATTTTAGGTGTAGTGAGTAGATTATTAATTTGTGTTTCTATAAGGGTTATTTTCTATGTCCTCCTAACCTAGGCTCTCTTCAAGACCCCATGCTTGAAACATTCATGTAGAAGAGGAGTGTTCAATTGGATGAAGTGTATGTGTAGGCTTATTTTTGGTTTCAAGTGCATTGTAAATGGTGTGATTAGAACATCTATTTGGTGTATCACCTCCCATATATTATATTTTTTTTTAGTCATCCTTCTCTCTTTTCACCCCCCAAAGGTTAGTATTAGGTTTTATCTATAGTGGTACATCAAGGGAACTAGCCCTAATCAAGAGATCCACCTCAAATTTGGGGTACCCATAGCCCTGATGTGGTTCCATTGTGCCATTTCAATGATGAGAGACTTGTCGTATATTCACGGGGTGAAATTTTAAGTGACAACACATAGATCATGGGAGTGCCCAAAGGATCAACTAGTATGGTGTCCAAGAACTGATGAAAGAAATCATATTGCATAGGAAGTTATGGAGTAGAGTGTTTTTTCTCCATTACTTAGGGAAGATCTTGAAGTGGGAGAATAATTGATAATGAGGATAGTGTTAATCAAGCCACTAAAGGAGAAGGAGATGCCACCAAAGGAGAAGGAGCCGCCATAAAGGAAAACTATTTTCAAGACTTCTTTCAAATGCCAAGGTAAATGTTGTAAAATGGTCATAGATTTAGGAAGTATAGATAATCTAGCTTCTTTTGAAATGGTTACCAATCTTGGATTGAAGAATTTTCATCACCCTACACCATACAAGGTCTCATGCTTGAACAAGGGTTAACAAGTCTTACTAAGTGAGCAAAGTTGGGAAGAATTCCAAGTTGGAAGGTACAAGGATAAGGTCCTTTTTGGTGTCATCCTCATGGATTTTTGTCATTTGTTTATTGAGAGGCCTTATAAATATGATAGGCAAACCACTCATGATAGAAGGATAAATGTGTACACCTTGGTCAAATATGGAGTTATTCATACCTTTTTTCCCATTGAAGATGAAGAGAATGACCAACAAGTTGGGTCAAATATAATGTTGGTAAGTGGTAAAGAGTTTCTAAGTGACATGAATGAAGATGAGTTGGGATTTGTATTGGTAGTCAAGCTCAGGACTTTTATAATAGACACACATATCAATTAGCTACATCAAGAAATCTAAGACATGTTGGAGGAGTATGAATAAATAGTGGTTGATGAGCTACCAAGTACATTGCCACCTATGAGTAACATCACTCATCATATAGACTTTGTTCTCAAATCAAGTTTGCCTAATAAGGTAGCATATAATATGACCCCTTAATAAAATGTAGATATAAAGAGACAAGTGCAAGATCTTTTTGATAAAGGTATTTTTTTTTTTTAAAGTATTAGTCCTTGTGCAGTGCCTATAGTGTTAGTGCCTAATAAAGAAGGTGAGTGGAGAATGTGTACTGACTCTAGGGATATCAACAAGATCATTATTAGATATAGGTTTCCACTTCCTAAGATGGAAGATTTCATGGATTTCTTAAGTGGGGCAAGCTATTTTTATAAAATTGATCTCAAGAGTGGATCCTATTAGATTAGGATTAGATAAGGAGATGAATGGAAAACTACTTTTAAATCAAATGAAGGCTTGTATGAATGGATGGTTATGCCATTTGGTTTGACCAATATACCAATCACCTTAATGAGTTTGATGAATGAAGTCCTCAAGTCTTTAATATTCAAGTTTTTAGTGGTGTTTTTGGATGAGAAACTTATCTACACCCATAGCAAGGAGGAGCATACTCACTATTTAGATCTAGTCATGAGGAGGCTGCAAGAAATAAGGTCATTTATCAACCTCAATAAGTGTGAATTCATGAATTCATAAATGTTTTACCTTGGATTTTTCATCTCAAATGGAATGCTAAAGATGGAAAGTAACAAGATGAAGGAAACTATAAAGTGGCCAACACCTAGGATAGATGGAGAGGTAAGAAGTGTATGCACATAATATTTTCACACTTTATCAATTACTTATGCTTTCTATCTTTTAGGAACCTATCAAGTCTCAATCTCTAAAAGTGTATACCCTAAGAGGTGCATCAGGAAATGGGTGGGCATATCATTGGTGATTCATAGGATATTTATCCCTTTTTCCACTTGATATCAATCCAACCAACTCCTAAAAATATTCCCCTAATCTTTGTCTCCTTTTTTGCACACTCCTCTAGTCTAAAAAAGAAATTCATTAACCCTTTTCCTAACCTAAAATCTCTTTTGGTAGTTAACATGACTATGTCAGCTTTGTCAATCTTGTACTCTTATTGACAAAACTTATTTAGGGCCTAGGTTGGCTCTTAGCAAACCTAGTCCATGACTTAGTGAGTTTTTATCAATAACGATACTAGGTTTATTGGGTCGACCCTATTAGCTAAATTTTTTGGAAAGGTTTAGGGTTAAATCCACCTATATAAACACATCCATTTTTCCATTATTTAAAAGTAGACAAGAGTTATTATTCATTTATACTTCTTTACAATCTTCTTTTCCACCATATTACTTGAGCAGTCTTAGCTTAGGGATTCTACTTGGAGAAGAATCTAATATTGTGGAGAAGTCTTGGATGCTTTGGCCTTTATTATTAATCCTTAAAAAGCACATCAACCTCTTATAAAGAACCTTTGTCCAAGGGAGAGATTGAGTCTCGATGGGTTCATCTTCTAGGTAAGTATCTTTAACTTTGCTCCTCTCTTTTTAGTAGATAGAAGTATCATAAGTAATGGATTTTAAATAATATTATTGTTCCTCTCCATACATTAGGATCTTATGTATACATATATTAATTAGGATTCTCTTATTTATGTTTAATTTCATTTGTTTACTAACCCCCACTTTGTGCCACAAGCTTTGGTGAGCACTAGATTAGATTTTTTTCTTTATTATTAGTATATTGAATATGAAAACATAGGACTTAGTTAGGGTTATTATATTATTTTAATTGAGTGGAGGATTTGAAACCCTCCCTAATGATATTATTTGCAATAATAGATCCCCTAATTTGGTCTAGTAGATTCATATTGGTCATGTTCCTGATTATGTAATGTATCTCCAATAAGAAGTGTAAGTAGGATCTATCTAATTTGAGTTAGGATTGATTTGTGGATTTGATGCATTTTCAATTACATACATTCTATTGAACCTGACATGAATCTAGCCCTTGCAAGTTTTTTTCACACTTTTCATTTCTATCATTTTATTATTTTTCTATATTTTTGATACTAGGTCAACCAAGCCAGTATAGTTTATAACTTTTATGTGTAGGTTTAACACATAGTTTCATCAAAATGAATTTATTATTTCTATGTAGGTCTTCATTAGATACAAATTACTAGATCAAATAGGTTGACATAGTATTCTTATTTCATCCCAGATAGTAGACTATGTCGAACATGTCAACTTAATCTTTTATTCAGCTCTAGAACAACAAACCCAGTCATTCAAGTTTACTTAGTATTATATTCAGCTTCTAGATAACAAACCAAGTTGACCAAGTTGACTCAATCATCTTAAATAGGCTTCAAAAACTTGAAAGCAACATTCAAGACACTTCAATAAAAATTTCATAGTCATTAGCATCTTCGAACCCACCAAATTTCCTTTCTTTCTCTCTCTTTCAATTCAATTCTTACTTATAGTTCTACTTCATAAAGTTTTTAGTCTTCAAAAACTCAATCTTACAACAAACTTGGTCGACCTAGTCGACCTAATTTTATAGTTTGTCTTCTATCTAAAAGATTAAGTTGACTTAGTCAACTTAGTTTTTAAGGACTCCTACTTCTATAGTATAGTAGAGACCCTATCAAATCTATTTTATAATGTTTTCATATACCATCATCTGATCTAACTTTGTACCATGATTAAATTATGAATTAACAACTATATGTTAGTAATTAATTCAAACTTTCATTTTTAATTGTTTGCATACTTGGAGTAGATGACATAGTCTAATTAGGTGGTTTTTTAATATATCATTTAGTTTCACTATTTTTATCTTTTTTTTTCACACACTACCAAATCACATAATTTCAAAATACATTTAACATTTGTCTACCTAAGGCCTACCTACTTGTATTTCATCACTAAGGGGGAAACTAACTTGGTTTTATAGCCAAGTATAAACACATGGTTAATGGTATATATTGGAAAAACACTCGATACCCTTATCACTATAGGATTTTGAAGTGAGGGTGTGGGACCCAATACCAAGCTAGTACCATTACCAACATAGATCAATTTCAGCCTAAATGTCCTAAAACCATCCATATATTACTTTCTAGTTCCCTATTTTTATCCAACTTCAATATCATACTTAAATTAACACTATAATAATCTAAAAACATTCATGATGACTACTTAGCTATCATTTGCTTTTTAGTTGATTTTTTACTCTTTGTTCATTGTATGTTGTATTGCAAAAAATTGCATTGGCTAGTGTTGGTGCAAGGTTTTGTGTTGTGTTCCAATTAGATCATTCTCATTGATCTCATTTCTTGTGTTTTTTCTTTCATTTCTTCTTTCAAATTACATTTCAAAATATTTTCCTATTTTCAGTACATTATCATTATGTTCGACACAATCTCTTTAAAAACTATCTTTTTTCCTTGGTTATAATATTAAGTCAACTTAGTTGAATTATATCCCTTTTGACCATTCAAGTTATAGTAGTAAGTCAACTTGGTTAACCCTATATCTTTAACAAACTATGTTTTTCTTAGTTTATAATACTAAGCTAACTTGGTCAACTCTGTACTCTAATTGCTACCTTTTCTTCTTCTCTATTTATTCTTTCCTTAGAATTTTGTTCATTTACTCAAATCATCATGAAGTCCCCTAGTAGAATCTTCTTGGACAACCTTAATCCACACTATATGAGATATTAATTTCTCCCTCTCTTCTCCTCCCAAGAGGACCCTCACTCTTAGAGCTCCTCTTTCATTCCTTTGTTTGTGGATTGTAACATGGTTCAAATCACACCTCAAGATAAAGTAGGTGGATCCAATACTTTTTGTACATATCAATAAAATTCTCATATTCAAGTTTTTCAACATAATGTGGTAAAAATTGGCATAATTCTATCCAATAATCCCACTAGTAATCCACCTTCCAATAACCCTCCCTCTAATACTAATTTGGGGCTTTTTCCTACGAGCACCAACTAGACAATTGATATGACTCAACTTCTTGCATAAGTCATACAATAAATGAACATAATGAAAATTTATAACACCTCTAAAATGATTTAATTACATCATTTGATAAATATGGATAATCAACCTCTAACTCTTAATCCTCAATTCAATCCAAATTTTAGTCCTTCACCTCTTAGAGATGCCTTAAGAAATGTTATTCCTAAACCTATTATGAATGAAAAATGCTTTAAAATATCCAAAATGAGCCTTTATCTCCTTTTATCATGTCCATTGATATTGGTAATATATCTTTAACTATCAAGTATGATGGGACTAAAGACCCTGCATCCTTTCTCAAAGCCTTTGGCAATATTTATAAAGAGTGGATCCAAAATAATACTTTCACCACAACTAAACTTATATTTAAAAAATTTATGGGTGATGTATTAGAATCATACAACAAACTTCACCAAAATTCCATTTAAAAAATTGAGGAATTAATTAATCCTTTATTCCAAGAGTTTCAACATAATGATCTTCCCAAAAATTATCTTAGCCATTTCATCAATGCTAAGCAATCTCCCACTGAATTAGCCCATGATTTTATCAAAAGGTGGAAATATCTGGCCTATAAATCTGACCATAACATGATTGATGATAATCTTTTAAAACTCTTTATAACTAATTTAACTCCTTTGCTTCAATATAAGGTTTGAAATTTTTCTCCTCAAATAGTTAACAAAGTTCTTGACCAATCCAAATGTCAAGACTTCTTCATGAATTAATTTGAAACTAATCCCGAATTCCTTAAAGGATATTTTCAAAATTATATTAATACCATCATTTTAAATACTCCTCAAACCAAACTAGGAGCTTCCAAAGTTGACACTCCCCCATCCTATCACCTACCACTCATTGTGTAACAAATGAAACAATTCTTAATGCCCTCTAAACCCTTTAATTATCTTAATAATCCTCCTAAGTGGTATGACCCTAATTAATTTTATTGGTTCCACATTGACATTGGTCATTCCCATGAAACTTGTCAAGGGTTACTAAATTTGATGTCTCCTACATGCTTGATGATTCCTTCAATAATGAAGTCATGATCCAAGTTTGTTGTAAAGATTACCACACCACTTATCAAAAATGACAAGATTCCAAATCTTCTTCTTCTAATAACCAAAAATCTTTTTACACAGTTAATAATCAACAAACTACCAAGGATGTTTATGTTATTTATGCCAACTATGAGAAATATTACAACAATTCTCAATATGTTAATACACCTAAGGTCAATTATCATCACAAACCAGCTCATAAAGATCCTATCACAAAACCTAAGAAACCATATTTAGATGAATAACTTCTCAAATATAGTACCACCACTCATTTAGCTTTAGAAGCCCCTAAGGAACCACCTCCTTCTTCCAATCCCCCAATAACTTCTATTCCTTCAAAATATACCTTGCCTTCTAAAAATTACACTAATTTTTCTTTTAAATCTCATTAGAAATTTCTCAAAGAACTTAGCTCCATGCCTTTAATAATTCCACTTATGGAATTAGTTCATACTTCCTCTTATCATATCAATTTACTTACATAACAATTCAAAAAATCAAAAATCCATCTTCTGTAGATGAAGAACCACCCTCTATTGAGTCTCAACCTACTAACTACATACCATTGAAACTATTTTTCCTTCTTCTAAACCTTCTATTGAATTTATTGAAGAGTACATGATTAATGATGAGATCCTTTTTCATGTTGATGATCCACTAATATTCATTAAAATAGTAATTAATACTATCCTTATTCATAAAGTTTTAGTTGATTAAGGGTCCAATATTAATGTGACATCTTTGTGACTCATCCAACAACATGGCTATAATAAGGATCATCTCAAGCAAACCCACCTCATTTGTCATGGATTTGACAAAATTAATCGAAAGCTACTTGGTTGTATTTGGTTTCCCCTAACAATTGGACCTAAGACCATTTGAACTAAACTTATGGTCCTTGATTTGTCCCTATATTATAACAGACTCCTTAATCACCCTTAGACTCATAGAATGAGGGCCATCACTTCTTTTGGTATCCAATGCATCAAATTCTTATATAATGGTAAATTATATAAGCATGACACTAATCCCAACCCTTAGAGTATTCAATTTCCTAATCCAAAATCTAAATATCACATCCTTACCATTCCTACCATCAATAGTGCTCCTTTACCTGAGTTCATCAACATCAATCCAAACTTATAAGTTACTCTCATTGATTCAAATGATGATGAACCTTATGACTTGCAACATACTTGCAACACTACTAAGATACCTCCCTATATATAGGAGTGGCTTCCTCTTTATTTATTACCTTATGACCACACTATTCTTCTCATTAATGAGATCACTAATTTTGCCCCTCCATGTGATCCTTAGGAACCTTTTTCCATAAGATGCCTTCACATGCAATGATTATGAAGTGGATAAATTATTCCAAGACCCTCTCATCATGTCTCCATGAAAGTTTAATGACCTTGTAATTTAACCTTCTAAAACTCCCCCTGAATCTCAAGTATGTACCATTTCTCCAACCTATGAAGATAACTACATCATGGCCCAAACACAATCTCAAGACTTGGATGTTCAAAATTATCAAAAAACTTTAGCTCATTTACATGCTTTCAACCAGGATGTTCACACCATTTCTATGGATTCTAAGTTAGCTCCCAAAGGTCATGTACCTCTTATTAATTCTCCACTTCTTGATACTCATTGGGTGGTAGAACAACTCCTACCTTTCAAACCTCCAAAAAATATTTGATCTTCTCTACCAAATATGTATCCCATCATCACTACACCTGATTCTTTCCCCATCAAAGATACTACCAACATACCAATCTCATCCAATCAATCTACTCCTCTTACTCCTGAGATTACATTAGATGCCAAGACCATAGATGTCCATTAGATACATTATGAATATGATCACCATGGTAATAAAATTTTAGATCTTGAAGTAGATGTTGAGTATTATGGTCCTCTTCCCACTTTGCTTAGTGATGAAGTTATGCTTGAATTATTTCAGGCCTAAGAACCTCAACTTCATCGGCAACATCACAAACTTGGGAATTTCAAAAATAAAGCCCCTTATTTCAAAAAAATTCATAGCTAGAATTGATCCTAAAGCTAATCTAATTTATTATTTACCAAATTCACCATACCACTTCCAATATGGAAATGTTATTATTATCAAAGAAACTACTCACATTGAATACGGTACTCCATCATGCCCTTGACCTATTACCATATCTTGAGAACTTTCACCTATTAAACATGATAACCTTAGTTTATTTTTTTATAAATATCATGAGATATTTGCTTGGTCTTATGAGGACATGCCCAGTATTAACCCTATCATTATGGTACATAATATCATCACTTATCCTGATGCCAAAGCTGTGTGTTAAAAGAAATGGTAATTTTCACCTAAGGTTTCCACCTTATGTCACAAATAAAATTTGAAACTTCTCAATTCTAAGTTTATCAAACTAGTGGATTGTTCTAAATGGTTTTCTAACATAATCCTTATTCAAAAATAAGTTACCATGGCCATTCACATTTGCATTAATTTCTATAATCTCAATATTGTTTATCTCAAGGATAATTTCCCTTTACCTTCAATAAATGTCATTGTCAATTACATAGCCAATTATGAGATTTTATTTCTTATGGATGGTTTATCAAGTTGTAATCAAATTCACATTGCTCTTGAGGAACAAAATAAGATAACTTTCACTATGGAATGGGGCACCTATTTCTATTTTAAAATGCCCTTTAGACTCAAAAATGCCAAAGCTACTTATCAATGAGAAATGACTCATAGCTTTCATGATATTATCCAAAAAATTGTATAAACTTATGTGGATGACCTCATTACTAAGTCTAAATTCTAAAAGACTCATTTTTTTGATCTTGCCATCATATTTAACCATTTTCTTAAATATAGAGTTAGAATAAATCCTTACAAATGTGTCTTCAGTGTCACATCTAGAAAAATCTTATTATCTTAGTCTCTCTCTATGGCATCTATGTTGACCCTACCATGATTAACACTATGATAAACATTCCCATCCCTCGATCCATTCTATAAATTCACACTTATCTTGGTAAACTTGGGGTAATTGGATGATTCATCCCTAAAAGGGCCTATCATATCCACTCCATCAATTCTCTTCTTAAGAAAGGCAATGCTCTAGAATGGATGGACCCTTGTCAAAAAGCAATTGATAATATGAAAGAATAATTGTTTCACCCACCTACTCTTCATCCTCCTAAAAATGTTTGACCTTTAATCCTATACACTTATTCAACACCCATATTAGTTAGGGAAATTCTTTCCCAAGAAGATGATACTAGATGAGAGTATTCCATCTACTATGTCAGCTCAGGCCTCATTGATTATGATAAATGTTACACAAAATTTGAATGTGATTGCCTTGTCATATATTTTTTAGCTAAAAAAATTTAACATTTTATGATTTATTATACCACTTATGTTATCATTCATTTTAATACCCTTCATCACTTCTTCTCTAAAGCCTTTCTTCCTAGAAACATAATTGGTAAGTGGATGGTCCTTCTCATGGAATTTTATCTCTAAATTATTACTCAAAAATCTATCAAAAGATAAGTAATCATTGATAAACTTGTCATAACTCTTGTACCCACTACTGATCACCTTCAAAATGGTCTTTTGAATGACAATATTCTTTATCTTGAAGGTCTCAATAAAGCCATATCCCTTAAAGATTACTTATATAACTTAACTGTTGATCTTGAAGTAAGTAATATTGATGAATATAATATCCTCTCTAATAATATAAAACCAAAAATATTTATCGAATAACTTCATAAAATTAATGTTAATTTACATGAGGATACTTGGACCCTTTATTTTGATCATGTTAAATGCCTTTATGAAGATGGGGCAAGTTGTATACTTAGGAACCCTCTTGGAAAAATCATCCCTTTAAATTTTTTATTAATATTTGATGTCACTAACAATATGGTAGAGTATAAATCTTTAATATTAGGCATGAGATCTCCTCCTGATTTAGATATCTAATATCTACATGCTTTAGGTGATTCCCAATTAATTTTCCACCAAGACAATTGTGATCACGAATTCAAAATATAGAATATCATTTCTTATCATCAAATAGAAACTACTCTTAAAAAATATTTTTTTCTTTCACCATCAAGCCTATCCCTCTAGATCAAAATTCTATTGTTGACTCCCTCACTTCTTCAACATCTCTTTTTCATCTGCACCAAGTTCTTACTGATCCCAATATTCTCATCCAAATAATAAATATCCATCTTATATTCAACCACATAATTCACTTATCTATGACATTGAGGCCATCACCATTTGAAAAATCCCATGGAACAAAGATATCATTCAATTTTTGAAACACTAAACTTATCTTCCCAAACTAGATTCCTATGAAAAGACTCACATTCACAAATAAGATTTTAAGTATATATTTTGATATAAAATATTATATTATTTTAATGTTGAATTTACCTTGATCTTTTGTGTTATGAAATATGAGGTACATCCTCTTCTTGAACAAGCATATGGGGACATTTATAGTGTCCACTTTAGTAGACATGCTACAACCCATAAATGCTTATGTATGGGATAATTTTATCTCAATTTTGAAAAGGATGCCATAAAATTTGATGAAATGTGTAATCATTTATACATTCATGATGATTTAATTCATTCCCCTTTATCCAAGATTCAAACCGTAAAATCTCCCTAGATATTCTCTATTTGCGGACTAGATCTCATAGGTAAATTACCTCAATCTCAAGATGGGCATGTCTTTATAATCATAGCTATAGAATATTTCACCAAATGGATTGAGACCATGCCTCTTATTAATGTCATTGGTACCACCATCTCCAAATTTATCCTTAATCAAATTATTTTCCACTTTAGTTTCCCTCATACTATCATTTCAGATAATGGTGGTAATTTTGAAAACAAATATGTCAAATAGCTCTATGCTAAATTTAAAATCTATCATAAATTTTCCACACCCTATCATCCACAGTGTAATGTCCAAATTAAATCCACCAAAAAAATCATTAATAAAATTATCTAAAAGATAATTCATGAAACCTGCAAGGAGTAACACTTTCATCTTTATTTACTTTCTGGGCCTATCATGCTATCATACACACTGCCACTAAGGAAACACCATTATCTCTAGTCTATGGTTATGAATCCATATTTATATTAGAATTTGAGCTTCCCTCTCTTCATATATTTATTCATGGTATTATACCTGATGGATAATTACATGAAGCTCACCTTCATGCTTTTGATCTTCTCGATGAACATTGTCTTTCTACTTTACAACATAATCATCAATACAAGGCATGTTTTCCAAACCACATAATAAATTAGTCAAAGTTTACACATATAATATTGGTGATCTTGTCCTTAAATTAGACTACACTCATGATAAAGAATTTAAATATGCCCAAAAATGGTGGAGCCCTTATTTAGTCAAAGATATTCTTAGTCCAAGTACTTATCTCCTTCAAACCACTGAAGGCTATATTTTTAAAGAGCCCACCAATACACAATTCATCAAAAAGTATTTTTCTTAAATCATTCCCTTCTTTTCAATTCTTTTTATAAGCTATCTATCTAACACTTTTGTATGATACTTGCATAGGTCTCACCCTCTATAGAAATTCTCTCTTTTCACAAACTTTAGTCCTTCCTTTTGGTCTTTTGGTTTCCCTTTCTCTCAAGAGTTACATTGTAAAACCATAGATAAGACCCAATATACCTCATGATATACTTTTATCCTCTCTATTTTCATAATTTTTACACACTTTTTGACACCCCTTAGGTTTTTCATTTATGAGTTACAATGTAAGACCATGGATAGGACTTGGCTTTCCTTACAAATACCATCTTGTTCTTATCTCATTTATTTTTTTAATACTTTTTGGCACACTCGTGGGTTTATATTTTAGGAGTTGTAGTCTAAGACCATGGATAGGACCTAGCCTTTCTAAAAAAATCATCATATTTTCATTCTTTTTCTATAATGTGTTATGAAATGGTTACGAGTTCTTGATCTTTGTTCTCAACCTTTAGCTTTTGCTTCTTTTGACAGATGATACTTACACAATAATATATGTTAGCATGTTTTCCTAAATTTCCCTCATTATTATGATAGAGAATCACAATTATACTATCATTAAATCCTTTTTTCACCCTTTTGTCACATTTTTCTATGATTTGAATTATTTAAATTTATTTCATGTTTCATTCCTCTTGATTTCCTTTCCATTTCACTTCACATTAGATAAAACAAGGATGAAGTTAAGATCACACTTTTTATTTCACCTAGATTTACAAAACTCTTAGACATCATGCTCTTTGAGTTTCTCTCTCCTAGAAAATAAGTCCTACGTATTCAAATGAAAGTCATATTTAGCAACCATGTTTGGTTTTCTAAATTCATATGGAGGTAGAATAGAAAAAATCCATCAATAAAGCTAAAGCCAAATCATTTGAAACAAAAAGAAATGATATATAAAAGGAAACATACAAATTTTAAAAGTCAAAATTACACCAAAAAACATGATTATAAACACATCTCCTATCTCCAATTAAAGCTCAAACTCCATAATTGGACTCACACTAGAGTTGAGGTCCATTGGGGTGTGGTAGGCAGTAGATTAGAATAGGATAATTCAACAAACTCTTTGGTGCTACCTATTTTCTCATACAAGTACCCAATCTTCATAGTAGATGAATAGATCTATAAGGGGTCTTGAGGAATGAGGAACACATTGTGAGAAGGTAGGTCCATTTTAATTTTCATGAATATAGCCTTCATGGGATGATATACATACTTCATTTGTTGACCTAAGACTTGTGTGGCTAAGAGAAGTTCTTCAGAATCCTTAAGGTAAAAAGTCCTCTTATTTTGATTAACTTAATTTGAGTTTCTTGACTTCAATAAAGTGTTCCTCTACCTTGGTTTTTATTTCATTATCCCCTCCACCCATTTCATTTACCCTTTGATAGGCATGCGTGATTCTAAATCTATTTTCCCTCTTCTCTAATTCCTTTATCCTCACATCTTAAAAACATGCTAGAACTACTTTGTTTCAGTTTTTATCTATCCTTCAAACAAAGCAACATGTTTAAGTGATTATGCATCACTTTATTTACTCCAAGGATTTATATTTATAGATGTTCTTTGACTTATTTTACCATTTAACATTATTGTAATACATTTTTTTTGGGCACCTGAGTCTATTTTACTTTCATGTAATTTTTCCATTATTGAGTGAGGTTGGCTTATTACTTCTCACTCATCAATGTTGTTTTCCCTCTTATGCACCTTTTTCCATTGATGATTGAGTAGGGCTTGTTACTTCTCCCTCATTAATGTTTTTTTACTATTTTTACTTTAAGTAATTATTTTTATTGCCTTCACATTGATGTTTGATTACCATCCTTTTTGACATCTATCCTTGGTTTGACATGGTGAGTCTATATTTTTTACTTAAGGTTTACTTATTTGAGTTTCTTGATCTTTAGTAGCCTTGGCTTATTTGGTTACTAAATTTACTCTAAATTTTGACTTGGTCATTTGGTATAACATATCACTTTTCACCCCAGCTTACCAAATTTCCAAGTACATCCCATCCACAAAGCACTAGTTATCTTGGCTTTCATATGTTTGTTAGTTTTTTTCTTTTTAGTTTTATATTTTTGGGTTTATCAAAAGTAGTCTCTTTACCTTACACAATAAAAACTAAAAACATAATAGAAAACCATCTAGTGATAAAGGTAAGTCAAGGTATGCATACATTTACTTTTCAGTTATTTCTCTTTTCAATCATTTACTTCAAAATATTTATGATTTAAAATAGTGTAACTTTTTTTGAACCTCAGCATTGCATGTTACTATGTTCTTTCTCAAATAACCATCCCTTATTGCACCTAAGTGACACATGATAATATTTGAGTGGGTCATATGTATACACATAATATTTTCACACTTTATCAATTATTGATGTTTTTTTATCTTGTAGGAACCCATAGACTCTCAATCTCTCTGGGTGCATGCCCTAAGGGGTGCACTAGGAAAGGGGTGGGTAGACCATTCATGCTTCATAGGATTTTTGTCCCTTTTTTCCACTTGATATCAATCTAACCAACTTTTAAAAACATTCCCCTAATATTTATCTCCTCTTTTTCACACTCCTCCAATATTTCACCATTTTTGTTAACCCTTTTCCTAACCTAAAACCTCTTTTTGTAGTTTACATGATTATGTTAGTTGTGTTGACTTTGTAATCTTATTAACAAAACTTATTTAGGAGCTAGGTCAGCTCTTGGCTAACATAGTTTGTGACCTAGTGAGTTTTTGTTAATAACGATACTAGGTCGACTGGGTCGACCCTATTGGCCAAAACTTTTAGAAGGGTTTAGGGTTAAATATACCTATATAAACACATCCATTTTTCCATTATTTAAAATTATACAAGAGTTATTATTTCTTTGTGATTATTTACAATATGTTCTTCCACCATTCTACTTTAGGAGTCTTAACTTAGGATTTCTACTTGGAGAAGAATATAGTCTTGTGGAGAAGTTTTGGATGCTTTGGCCTTTCTTAGTGATCCTTAAAAACCATAACAACCTCTTATGAAGCACCTTTGGCTAAGGAAGAGATTAAGTCTTTATGGTATCATCTTTCAAGTAAGTATATCTAACTTTAATCATATATTTTTAGTTGATAGAAGTAGCATAAGTAATGGCTTTTGAATAATATGAGTCTACATATCCGTGCATTCAGGTTTTACCTATACATAGCTTAATTAGGATTATATTAAATATGTTTACTTTTGTTTGTTTACTAACCCCCACTTTGTAACACAAGCTTTGGTGAGTACTAAATTAGATTTTTTTGCTTTACTTATTATTAGTATAGTCAATATGAAAACATAGGACTTAGAGTTATTACAAGATTTTGTTTGACTGGAGGCTTTAGAACCCTCCCTAGTGATATTATTCATGATAATAGATCCCCTAATTTATTCTAGTGGATCCATATTAGTCTGTTACTAATTATCTAATGTATCCCTAATCGAAAGTGTAGTAGGATCTATCTTCTCTGAACTAGGATTGATTTGTAGATTTGATGAATTTTTGATTGCATACAAGAATATTTCATGGTCTTATAAGTTTATATATTAAATTCATTAGTAATTTTAGTGGGATATGTGATCCTATCATATAAACCATTAAAGGAGACAAGAAGAGATTTCTTTGGAGTGAGAAAGCTGAGAAAAATTTCCAATACTTGAAACAAAGGGTAATGGAACATCAAATACTAGCATTTCTAAACTTCAATAAGGTGTTTCAAATAGAATTTGATGCATGTGGACTGGTAATAGGGGTTGTACTTAGCCAAGAGGGTAGACCTATAGCCTATTTTAGTGGAAATTTGAATGATGCTAAGAAGAAGTACTCATCATATGACTTGGAGTTCTATGCAATGATACAAGCATTAAAGAAGTGGAGACATTATCTAATGCCAAAAAAATTCATTATCTATACATATAATCATGCACTTAAATTCACCTCCAATCAACCCAAACTAAATCAAAGACACATGAAGTGGGTGGAGTACATGCAGATTTTCACCTTCACCATCAAGCATAAACAAGGATAAAGTAACAAGGTTGTAGATGCAGTGATTAGGAGATTCTTATTCATGCATGAGATACAATTAAAAAGTGTTGGAATTGAATCACTCAAAGACATGTATGAAGATGATGAAGACTTCAAGGAATCATAAAATGCTTTCCATAACCTAACTACACTCAAAAAGGAACCATGGTTGGATTTTGTCTAATAAGATGGACTGTTGTTTAAAGGGGTGAAGCTATATGTACCAAAAATTTAAATAAAGGAGAATCTGATATAAAAAATCATAGTGGGAGTATGTCAAGCCACTTTAGGCTTGATAAGACATTGGAGAAACTCACTAGATATTGTTATTAGCCTAGGATGCAAATAGAAGTGAGGAGGTATGTTTAAAGATGTAAAATTTATCAATTGGCTAAAGGTAAGAACACTAATGCACATTTGTATCAACCTATATGTTATACCCAACACCCCCTTCTCCATAGGGAAATAAGGACCCACATTTTTTAGACTATGGTCTTGACTTTGAGCCCCTTTTCTATATGTTTATGCAAAATCTTGGAGAAGATTGATTATTAGCCTTTATCATACTTTGCATTAGTATTGTGTTCATAGACCAATTCTTTATATTGGGCTTATTTTATTAGGCTTATATTTTTGAGTTTATCTTTATCAAACTTGTAAAATTTGTCTCTATTGGGTTTTATGTTTTTAGCTTATATTTTCCAATATTTTGTCTTCAAAACTTTTTTCCACAAGAATTAGTTTTTGGGTTTATTGTGTTAGACATTTTTTCTAATAAAATTTCCCCAAAATATTCCCTCAAGCCAATTGAATTCCTTCAAATATTTTATCTGAGACATTTTTCCCTCCAAACTTACCCTTTATGACTTTTGTCCCAGACCTTTTCCCTTTGCACCATTCTTCAAACATTTTATCCAAGACATTTTTCCCTCCAAACTTACCCTTCAAGACTTTTGTCCCAATCCTTTGGCCTTTGCACCATTCCTTTAAACATTTTATTTGAGACATTTTACCCTTTAGACTTACCCTTTGGGATTGTTGTCTCAAGCCTTTGCCCTTTTCACCATTCCTTCAGACATTTTGTTTGAGACATTTTACCCTTTAGACTTTTTTCAATTGCTCTTTATCCTTTTTATTGTGGCCATTTTTCTCAATAGAATGACCCTTTAGGATAATTACCTTAGACATTTTGTTCAACAAAATTGGGTCTTTGGGATTATTTTTTTAAACATTTTTTCCAAAATAATTCCACTGATAAAATTCATGCCCCACACAAAAAGGTTGAAATAATTTCCCCACACAGAAAGCCCATAATAATCCCCCCAAAATAATACCCTACTACCAAGTGGAACCCTTACTGAGAAGGAATTTTTGAACCTAATTTAATATTTTAGCCTAGGTCCCAATTGTATTTTATTCATACAACTAGGATCTTAGGCTATAATATTCATGCTGAGTCTTTTATATATATTTCCCAAAGTATTATGCTAAGTATTTTTTTTATTTGTGATTTTAGAGTGGAGTGAACTAGGAAATGATAAGTGTCTAGATCATAGGGACTTTATTCAACTTGATGATCACATGGACATATCTAAATTTCACATAGATGTTAAAATTAAGCTCAAACATAAAAGATAGGGGATTAAAATTCTTACAATCATGTGGACATCATTGACGGTCATGAGGACATATTTGATGGTTGCACAAATGTTAAATTTAAAATCAACAAGAAAATGATAGGAGATAAAATTATGATGGTCACATGGAGGTCATTAATAGTCATAAAGACATCATTGATAGTAATGCAGATGTCAAATTTAAGCTCATATATTAGCCATTTTAAAATCAAAGGATAGTGGGCCCAGGTAGATTGATGGCCAGCATTGATCTGTAGAATTGATCTGATGGTGTGAGATCGATGGAGACTTTTCAAAGGTCTTGAAACAATAAAGAAGCTACCACATGGAATAAAAACATTTGAACTATGACTATAAAGAACATATAGGCCCCATGGAGCTACCAAATGGCATGTTCATGTTCCATCATGCATAGAGATCTAATGGTGTGAGTCTCAGCTAGACTTTTCAAAGATCCAAACTCAGTGAGATGCATGGAAAACATGTAACTCATAGTTATTTTTAGTTAATCATAGTTTCACTAGTTGTAAAGCATTGATATAGTGATACTTATCTTGGATAGATAACCTGCAGTTCTAGTTTCCACTACCCTAGCCATTTAAACCATGTAGCCTTAAAAGGATAATACTTTGTATAGGTATGCTTTTGTAAAAAAAACATATATTTTTTAATTTTGCATGCAGTTCAAGCTATAATTGTAAAAAATAGCCTTCATCTTCATACACATGCACATGTTACATAGATTTTGTAAAGGCTATTTTAAATTGATAACTGTAATTAAACTCTTATATAGTTTTTTACCACAGTTAGAACTCAATTTTTGACTATCACATGTAATGACATCACATGAACTTAGAGGATGAAGTGACCCCTTTCCCAAGTCTATATAATAATTGTAATCCAACTTTGATTTATTTTAGAGAATTTTGAATACAAGAACATCATCAATTTTGATAATCAGTGAGTGTGTTTGTGTATTTTCTTTCCAATTTCTATGTAATTAGTTGTTGCCTTCTTTGGTTGTATGTTTAAATCATCTTTAGTGTGCAACAACTACAAATAGATTATTGATTATTTTGATTAATGTAATGATCTACAGATGTAAATAAACTATTAAAATATTGGTAAGTTACATTAATTAAGGTGATTAAGATATTTGATTCACAACTATGATTGTGCATGAGTGTTTTCTTCGATGTAGCTTTCTATGTATGTATAAAAGTTGCCTCAGATACTTCACTAGCTCAAGCCATAATCTCCTAATTAAGGGTGTGTAATAACTATCCTAAAATAGTGAACCTTTATTTGAGGCATGTGAATTTCTTGTATAATTATCTCCTTAGACTTCTTAGTCATTTTTAACTATGTGTGTGTAATTGCTTCTAGTAGTATGCATAGGTTATAAAATCACTTGTCCTTTTAGAAACCAACCATGGGATTAGTTCTTGAAAACCATAGAGCCTTCTTTTCTACCTTACCCTTCCCTCTTTTTTGAGTTTATTTTGAGATATACACACTTTAGATTAGAATACAACCATCCATATAACTCACATATAAACTCACTACCCTTATTAAGAACCACACTTCCATCCAAAAAAACTTGTCAATGACCTATGTGCCCTATTGTCTATTCCATCAATAGGTTTTAATAGATCGTATACCTATAACTTGTGCCCTAGAGTGGAGTTTACCTCCATTGATATCCTAAAATATTATAGGCTACCTCATTATGTTATGGTGTGCATAAAACCCATATCAATAGTTCATTGGAATTAGAAAGAGGTAAACACCCCCACTAATAGTAGTTATTCTTATCTAGAGTTGCATTAGAGTCATCCATTAGAGTGACCAGATCTAATGCCTAGGCTAGTTTTCTAGTCTCACCCTTGACAAATCATAAGAGACCTAGAACTATGCCAATAACCCTAGTTCATAATAATCCACCTCCTCCAGTAGAGAACCCATTACTTTTAAGGAACCTTTTACCTATTAACTAACTAATGGCTCAGCTCTAGTTAGTTGGATCTACTATTTCCATCCCAAGAGATAAGCATGATTCACCTTGAAATCCTAAAAAGTACTTACCATCCTTTTCTCTTGGAGGAGCAAGGACTATAGAGAAACATGTCATATCTTTTAAATATACTTTGAGATTAATTAATGTTGTTCATGAGGATGTTACATATAGATTATTCTCTTTTACTTTAATAGATGTTGCTTATGATTGGTATTTAAATCTAACTAAAAATTCTATCACTTCTTGGGATGAATGTCAAGCAACTTTTTTTATGTAGTTTAGATAGGTCACCAATCCTAGTCTGGTATACCAATACTTCACTAGCATGAGGAGAGAACCTAATGAACCCATTCATGCTTTCAATGCAAGGTTATAGAAGATATACAATTAGTTGATCCCAAGGTACAAACTAGATGAGCTATTAGCATTGAATATGTACAAGAATGCCCTAGACCCAATCATTATTATGTTCCTAAGAAGAGTAGATACTACCAATAATTTGACATTAGCATATGAAGAGGCTATCAATATAGATAGGTAGCTTAATCCCTAGACACTTGGTGCTCCTAATGTCAACAATGGATTTCCAACATTAAATTTGATACCATATGTGAAGTAGAATGCTCTTATGTTCAATCAAAATCAATTGTACACACTACTTTTGTTGATGTAGCTAACATAACTAAATTTCATCTTCTTGAACAATCATATGATACATAATGGTTATTAGTAGAATCAACAATTAGCTACACTCACCACTATTATTTTATAAGGTATTAGCTCTACAAAGGTAGAGCTGGATTCTATCCAGAAGATGGATTAAAAGTTGAACAATTACATCTTGAATATGCAAAGGAATATGGGTAATGCTAATGGCCCACCCAAAAATTATAACATTAGATTACAAAGATACAATAGGTCATTCAATAAGATTAAGTAGCCTAACAAACTTCTAGAGATCAACATAGCAAAAATAGCTCTTTCTAATTGGTGCAAAATTCATAATGCTTCTAAGCATGGAGAGTTTATTGCATTGAGTTCTATGCAACATTTAAAATATTTCAAAAGGAAGTAGTTAGATAATATCAAATGCACAATAACCATAATCCCACCAAGATCTTAGCTCTTTAAGTACCACTATGTTCTTTAAAACTCAAGAGTTTCCCTTCTTAGGTGAAGACGATAATGAATTAGAACACAATATCAATGAATTTCATGCTTTCCAATAGTTCCATAGGGGTACATACAATCTAAATAATAAGTAACCAATTACAACATCGACTCCTCCAAATACCATGGTAATTCCTCCAAATTTTAAAGCAAATAATAATCCACCCCCTCTAAAGGGGAATGATCAATCACAAAGTAAGGAAGAACTAATTAAAGGAGGATATAGCATTGTTAAAGATATGAAGAAGATCAAAGTGAATATAACTCTTCATGAGTTAGTTCAAATCCCTAAACAAAAGGAGCTACTATAAAAGTCCATTACTAGAAAATATCCTATGGAAAAATTTAAATCATATATAGATAAATAAAAAGTTTTTTATGCCAATGTTATCTATAAGAGTAAGCCAAAAGTTCCACCCTTCCTATTAACCATTCAAACATTTAGTAATAATATTCATAATTGTTTAGTTGATTTTAGATCATCTACAAATATCATGCCTACTTATATATGCCAAAAGTTTGGTTTGATGTCAAGCCCTTCAAATATAATGGTTTCACAACTAAACAAAACAAGTATACCTATAGTTGGAGAATTGACCAATGTGTGCATTCAAGTAGCATTAGAACCACAAGTCCAGATGATCATAGATATTTTAGTGGTAGACATACCCAAAGGCTATGGATAGTTGTTGAACAAGGATTGGTCCAAAACACTTAATGGATATCTTTCTATAGACTTATCTCATATTTGAATGCCATGGAGAAGAATCATGAATCTAATTAGAATTGACAGAGAGCCAAGAATGAATAATCCCATTACATAATATAACATCATGAATGAAGAGGTGAAGTATGAGTCACCCAGCCTTGGTATTTATACTTTTAATACTCACCTTTAATTATAGGAGCCAGAACCTTGAATTTCCAATCATCTATAGAATCTACACTTTGAAGGTGCTACATCTAAGTAAGTATCAGGCATGGTAATCAAGCTAATTGATCCATGAGGTAAAAATTCCTTGTCAACATATAGATTGAAATTTCCATGCATGAATAATAGAGCTAAGTATGAGGCTTTAATTCTATGATTACAATTTGCACTTAAGAATAATGTGAAGTAAATAATAGTATTTGGTGACTTAGAGTTAATGGTCAATCAAGTCAAAAATAAATATCAATGCACACTATCTTATTTGAGAAGATACAAGCATAGAGTGTGGGACCTGATCAAAAGCTTTAAAGATTTTAACATAGTAGCACTTCCTATAGATCAAAATTAAACCATTAATTCATTAGTTTTTGTTACTAATCTGGAGTTGTTACAAGAATTTAAGGTTAAAAAGTTCTCAATTAAATTGGTACCAAGCCCCTCCATTCTAGATAATGTAAAAATTTATAGGTCTTTGATGATGACTAATAGATTATTTAGTTTTTATCTAATTTAGGGGAATTTGAATCCCAAATCATTGATGATAAAGACATTAATCACCTCTATCAAGAGGAATCAGATAAATAGGGTATTCTTTAGCTTAGAGAGAATCAAATTCTAGCTAGGTTAGTCCCTTTGGAAAGACCATTCGCCATAGAATCTCAAACTCAGTAGCTTAGGTAGCCCAAGGTTAATGAATCAAACTTTAGAAGAGAAAATCTAGGAGATGAGCACAACCCATGCTATGTTAATATCAACCTCAATTTGAGCCTGAGCATCTAATTGCATTAATGAGCATGAACCTAAAAGATGCAGAAGAAGGATGGGACTGAGCATCTAATCGCATTAATGAGCATGAACCTAAAAGATGTAGAACTCAGATATTTTATGGTCGATAAATATATTTTCACCCTTATCAAAGCTGTGAAGAATTTTCGGCATTGCATTTTGAGAAAAAAAACCATTTCCATTGTGCCTAATCCTGTGGTCAAGCTCACCCTATCATAAAATGAACTAGGAGAATGTCAAGGCAAATGGATGACCAAGATACAATAATTTGACATAGATATCAAGCTTGCAAAGATCATTTGAGGCCAAGGCATTATTCAACTTATGACTAAACCAAATCCTTGTATCATAGTTGAAGAGGTATATAAAGCTCAAGTATCTAAAGGAGTGGTATATTGATATAATACATTATATACTTATAGGAACGTGTTCCCCAAAGCTCAATAGAGAGAGTAAAAGAGATTTAAGGCTCAAATTTTTTCATTAAATGATCGACAAGGGACTCTTTTGTATAAAACTTATGAAGGCATTTATCTCAAGTGTGTATCTATAGATGAAGCTAAATAAATTTTAGAAAACTTGCATTAGAAAATAGGTAGTGGTCATCCTTCTAGGAATACCACAACTCACAAGATCTTAATAATGGGTTACTATTGGTCAACAGTTTTCAAAGATGATCATGCTCATGTGAGAACATGTCATGAATGTCAAGATTTAGCTAAAAGAGAAGTACATGTAGCAATGCCTTTATAACTAGTTATTGAAGGAAATCCATTTGTCCATTATGGTTTAGACTTCATTGGCATCATCAACCCAAACTCCATGGTAGGCCATAAATTCATTCTTATTGCTACAGACTATTGCACCAAATGGCCAAAGTTATACCCACAAATAATTATAGAGCACAAGATGTGATCCACTTCTTAGAGGAACACATAACAACTAGATTTTCCATGCCTATTTCTCTAGTTTGTGATAATGGATCAACTTTCATATCATTAGAATATATTGAGTGGGCACATGATAACTGGATTATTATCAAGTCAGCTTCTAACTATTACCCTCAAGGAAATGGACTAGAAGAATCAATGAATAAGAATCTAATTGATACAATTAATAAATTAGTAGGGGACAAGCCTAAGAACTAGCACAATTTATTGAAGTGTACTCTTTAGGTAGAAAGAACAAGATACAAGCAAGCCCTTAAAGATTCACCTTACTTTTTGGTGTATAGATGTAAACTAGTGTTCCCAATCATGTTGAATTTACCCACTTATCAATTTATGTAAGACTACATGGAGCCAAGTGATAAAGTAGAATCAAGACTATTGGATATAATAGAAATGGAATATTCAAGGAATGAGGCCTTTAAAACATTCAACAAACACTAAGATGTGGTCAAAAGGTGGTTTGATAAAATATCAAAAGTCAAAGCATTTAGGATTTCAGATCTAGTGCTACTTTGGGATAAAGCCCATGAGAAGAAAGGACAACACGACAAGTTTACCCCATTATGGATTAAACCATACCAAATTTTGGAGATCATGAGAAATAATGAATTTCATTTGAAGGACCTCTAAGGCAATGAGCTTACATATCTAGTCAATAGATAGTTCTTAAATCACTAATTCAGGGTTGTATCATCTACTGATGTTATTAACTAATGAGGGATAGATGAGCATAGACATAGGATTAGATTAAATTTATTTATTTCATAGATTAGTTTACTAATTTATAGATTAATCTTTCTTGTTTCCAATATTTTACCTTCATAGATTAGATTTCAGTGTTTTCTTAGATTAGTTTCTTGCATTCTTAGATTGGTTATTCTTTATTTTATCTAACAATCATAATTGTGTTTTCTTTGACTATAACCAAGTTAAAATCCAAACCAACTGAGATTATGACTTATAGGAAAGAGGGGAAATTAAAATCTTGACACTTTGGGACTAATTTATAGATTAGGTGTATTTATATGTTTTTTGAGTCTTTAGGATGAAGGTAGGTAGTCATGGAATATTTTGGATGGTGTCATAATTGAATACTTTTACCAAGAATGTCGAATTTGCTCACAAATTAATTCATGCAAATTCAAAAAAAATCTTATTTTATTGGATTAAATACACTTATCACATTAAATCCCTAATGGAAATGATAATTCTAAGAATAGATGTTGCTGGCAGGGATGTTATAGTAATGATTTGTTTTATAATTATACCATATAACTAGGGTTTTAGCTCTTCTCTTTTCTATTTAATAATAAAATAAAATAAAATAAGAAAAGAAAACTAATAAGATCAAAAGAGCAAAATAAAATCAAAAGGCTCACATGATGAAATAAGGTCAATGTACCACACATCATGATCAAAAGAAAATAATGGAATGAAAAGAGAAGGAGCCTAAGGTATCTATATTGAGGCTATGGACACATGGATGGTAGCAGAGCAATTCTTGATCATCCCTTGTTTTTGAGATTTAAGAGATACTAAAATGAAACCTAAAGCTTCATAAAGCCTTTGAAAAACTCATCATAGTAGGGGTTAAAATAAACCACACATGTGACACATATAGATTAAATAAATTAGAAGGTAATCATGTTGTGTAAATGAACTTAGGAGTCTCTTTCATGTTTTTGATTTAAGTATTCTTCTGTGACATACTTCATGATCAATTTAAGATTGTAAACTAGAGTTCTAGGTTCTTGAATACTCAGGAGTATTCCCCCTGTGAGTCTCCATTTATTTTACCCAACACCCCCCTTCTTCATAGGGAAATGGGGACCCACTTTTTCCAGACTATGGTCTTAAATTTAATCCCCTATTTTATATGTTTATGTAAAAATTTTGAGATTATTGATTAATGGCCTTTTTCATACTTTGCATTGGTATTGTGTTCATAGACTATTTTTTTCTATCAAGCTTATGTTTTCAGGTTTATCTTTATTAGACTTGTGAAATTTGTCTCTATCAGGTTTTATATTTTTGACTTATCTTTCTTAGACTTTTGGCTTTTGAAATTTTTCTACAAGAATTGGTCTTTGAGTTTATTGTGTTAGACATTTTATTTGATATAATTTCCCTATAACATTCCCATGAGCTAATTGAATTCCTTTAGACATTTTGTCTAAGACATTTTTCCCTCTAGACTTACACTTCAGGACTTTTTCTATGGGCCTTTGCCCTTTGCACCATTCCTTTGGACATTTTGTTTGAGACATTTTTCCCTTCATACTTACCCTTTAAGACTTTTCTCTTGGGTCTTTGACCTTCACACCATTCTTTTATACATTTTATTTAAGACATGTTTCCCTCCAGACTTACCCTTTATGACTTTTGTCTTGGGACTTTTCCCTTCACACCATTCCCTCAGACATTTTATCTAAGACATTTCATCCTTTGGAATTTTTGCAATTTCCCTTCATCCTTTTTTTTGTGGCCATTTTTCTCAATAGAATGACCCTTCAAGATAATTACCTCAAACATTTTATTTGATAGAATTGGGTCTTCAAGAGAATTATTATGAACATTCTATCTGAAATAATTTCCTTACACAAAAATCCTACAACATTTCCCTCGTAATAATCATCCTGAAACAATACCTTATTGCCAAGTGGTACCCTTGCTAAGAAGGAATTTCTTGGCTTAATTTAAGATTTTAGCCTAGGTCTCAATCTCATTTTATGCATATAACTAAGATCTTAGGCTAGAACATTCATGTAGAGTCCTTTATATATATTTCCTAAATTATTATTCTAAGTCCTCTTTTCATTTGTGATTGCAGAGTGGAGTGAGCCAAGAAATGATAAGTGTAAAGCTTGTAAGGACTTTAGTTGACCTGATAGTCACATGGACATCTCTGACATTCATTCAAACATTAAAATTAAGCTTAGAGATAAAATATAGGGGATTAAAATTATGATATTTGTATGGATGTCATTGATGGTCATGAGGACATCTTTGATGGTCGTATAAACATCAAATTTAAGATCAACAAAAATGACAAGAGATTAAATTCTAATAGTCATGTGAATGTCATTGACAATCATAAGGACATAACTGATGATAATACATATGTCAAATTTAAGCTCATAAACTAGACATTTTGAAATCAAAGGATAGTGCGCCTAGATAGATCGATGGCCAGTGTTGATCCATACAATTGATCTGATGATGTGAGATTAATGAAGACTTTTCAAAGGTCCCAAAATAAGTGAGAAGCCACCATATGGCATAACAACATTTGAGGTATGACTATAAAGAGCACAAAGGCCTCGTGGAGCTACCAAATAACATGCTCCCATTCCATCATGCATACAAATATAATGGTGTGAGTCCCAAGAGGACTTTTCACAGATCCAAACTCAGTGAGAGGCACAAGCACATGCAATGCATAGTTATTTTTAGTTAGTCATAGTTTCACTAGTTCTAAATCATTAGTATAGTGATACTTGTCCTAGACAGAAAATCTACAATTTTATTTTCCACTACCCCAACCATTCAAACCACATAGCCTTAAAAGTCTAAGACTTTGTGTAGGTATAGTTTTGTAAATAGTGCATATATCTTAAAATTTTGCATGTAGTTCAAGCTATAATTATAAAAAAATTCCTTCATCTTCATACACATGCACATGTTGCATAACTTTTACAAAGTCTATTTTAAACAAATAATTGCAATTGTACCCTTATACAGTTTTAGACCACAGTTAAAACTCAAGTTCTAACTATCACATGTAATGATCTCACATGAACTTGGAGGATGAGGTGACCCCTTCCCCAAGTTTATTTAATAATTGTAATCCAACTTGGATTTTTGTTAGAGAATTTTTAATACAGGAGCTTCATCAATTTTTTATCATTAGCAAATGTGTTTTTGTATTTTCTTTCCAATTTCTATGTAATTAGTTGTTACCTTCTTTGGTTTTAAGTTTTAATAATCTTTAGTGTGAAATACCTATGAATGGATTCTTGATTATTTTGATTGATGTACTGGTCTATATATTTGAAATAGTTGTTGAAAGATGGGTAAATTACGTTAATTAAGGTGATTAAGTTAATTTATTCATAATTTTGATTGTGCATGAGTGCTTTCTTGGATGTAGTTTTATGTGTGTGTGAAAAATTTGCCTTACAAACTTCACTCACCCAAGTCATAATCTCTTGATTAAGGGTGTGCAATAAATACCCTAAAAGGGTTCACCTTTATCTAAGGTATGTGAATTTCCTACATCTTTATCTCCTTATAATTCTTAGTCGTGTTTGACTATGTGTGTGAATTTCTACTAGCAGCAGGTGTAGGTTTTAAGAACACTTGTCCTTTTAGAAACCAAGGAAGTAGTTCCTGAAAACCATAGAGCATTATTTTCTACCTTACCCTTTCCTCATTTTTTAGTTTGTTTTAAGATCTACCCAATTTAGATTAGAGTGTCTGATTATGTTTGTGAAATGCCTTTTAGCAGCAAGCATAGTTTTTAAGAGCACTTGTCTTTTTAGAAACCAACTAGGGAAGTAGTTCCTAAAAACCATAGAGCCTTCTTTTCTACCTTACCCTTCCCTCCTTTTTGAGTTTTTTTTTATATCTACCCAATTTATATTATAAGTCAACCATCCATCCAACTCATTTAGAGACTCACTACCCTTATTAAGAACTACACCTCTATCTAAAAAACCTTGTTAATGACCTACGTGCCCTACCAGTTATTCCATCAATAGGTTATAACAAAATACATACCTAAAAATCATGCCTTGGAGTTGATTTTACCTCTATTGAGATGCTAAAACATTAGAGTCTAACTCATTATATTTTGGTGTGTTTAAAACTTGCATCAACACTATATCAGTCCCAAATAGGCTTTAGGAATCTATAATCATGGACTTTATTATGGGACTTTCTAGGACACAAAGGGGTTTTGACTCAATATATGTAGTTGTGGATAGATTTATAAAAAGGCACATTTCATTCTGTGTAGGACTACTAATGACACCACCCATATGGAAAATTTATTTTTAAAAGAGGTAGTAAGGTTTCATGGAATACCTATGAACATTATATCTGATAGAAAAACTAAGTTCCTTGGCTATTTCTAGAGGAAATTGTGGAAAACTCTAAGCTCAAACTTGAGTTTCATTCAAAATTACCAACCTCAAATAGATGGTCAAATTGATATGACTAATAGAAGCCTAGGGAACATGTTGAGATGTCTATCTAAGGATAGTCCAAAGTAGTGGGATCTTGTGTTACCTCAAATAAATTTTACGTACAATGACTCTACCAATAGGAGCATTGGCATGAGTCCTTTTCAATAATTATATGGTATGAATCCTATAGGAGTTTTTGAACTCAAAAACATCAATCATATGGACAAGAGGATTTCTTAAGGTGAAGAGTTTGCGATGGTAATGAAGGAGGTACATGAACAGGTAAGGAAGCATTTAGAGGCTAGTGTGGAAAAGTACAAGAATTAGGTAGATGTAAGTAGAATATAAGTGATTTTAATTATTTTATAATTGGTTTTGGCTCATATAAATAAGGATATTTTTCTAATAGGTGAATATAATAAACTAAATATAGATAAAATTGATCCTTGCAAGGTACCTAGGAAGTTTTTTAATAATGCCTATGACTTAGAATTGCTTAGTGGTGTAGGCATATCACCAATATTCAATGTTATAGACCTATAACCTTAAAAAGGAGTAAAATATTAGAACACACTAGAAGGAATAGCTATATTAGGTCTATATTGGGCAACATAGTTTCCTAAAGCCAAGTCAAAAGAGTTGGGATGCATATTAGACAAGTAGGTGATCAAACAAACTAAAGATAAGAAATACATTAGGTATGTGGTCCAATAGAAACACCAACTAGTTGAATATGTTACATTTATGACTTAACATGACATAAAAATGCATGGGTGTACTCTAGAAACACACATGGACAATAGTCCTTGAGGTTTTTTTTCCTTGGGAGTATGATGCAATAGCATCACTTCTAGGACGATTTTGGATGTTTATTTGTGAAAATTTTGGATTTATGATGGTTTATAAGTTATTTATATTCCTCATATATCCTTATATTTAAAATTGAGAATTTTTTTAGGGCCTGCCTTGTTAAACTTTTAAATTTCTAGTTTCTCACCAAAACTCAATTTTTAAAAATTTAAATTATTTGCTTAGAATTAGCACTACATGGGTTAATTAAGGAAATTTTCAAGTTATTAACATGTTTTAAATGTTTATTAAGGACCCATTTAATCCATTTCATGGGTCCAAAGTCTCTAATTTATGGAAAACCAATCTTGTTTATGTTCATATCTCTTAAGTTGTTCTTTAGTGATCATTGGAAGGTCTCAAAAGGCATTTAGGGTGGTTAAGAAATGTATAAAATTCTTATTTTTTGTGTTTAATGTTTTTTTAAAAATTTTATAGGCTCAATTTTTGAGTAATATCAATTAAAAACTCTTTGTTTTGAAGTTAAGCACACACAAACCCTATTTTTCTGTGTATATGCATTGGTTAAAGACTGTGTAACTCTATTAATTAAAGGAAATCATAATGCTGGTCAGTTTATAACATCCCCATGGTATTTTTAAGTTTATTTTTTGTTTCTTAAAGTTCACCTTTTCATTTCATTATTTCCATGTTACTTTTTACAAAACTTAACACAGTCCTATATAAGTTACACTTTCTTACACAGTCAAACAGAAACCTTGTTAAAAAAGTGGAGTAGAGTTATGGAGATTTAATAATGGTTAGAGAGTGTGTGTAGAGGTTATGTATAGCTTAATCAACATTTAAAGTGGGTAAAAATTCCTTAAAAATCTCAAAATCCAATTATTACCCCTCTTGGGTCTATGCAAGAGAAGGAAACCCTAAGTTAGGGTTTTGAAACCAAAAAGCCATTTTAGAGAGTTCTAACTAGCCAAAAAAGCCAAAACTTTGTAATCTTATAGATTTAAATGTGATTTAAAATATTAAAGATTTTTTAGTAATTTATGTATAAGTGTGGTATGGTAGTTAAGCCTATGTTAAACTATCCCATAGAGAGGCCTAATTGGAAGAGGCACCTAATTAGAAGAGGCCTAAGGCTAAAGAGTTGGTCTAGATGTTGTTTTAGACCAAGAAAATTGGTAGAGAGGTGAAAATTGATAGAGGGTATATGGAATGGGAATCGTTATATTATATTCAATCCCTATTTTTTTGTACAAGAAATAAAACCACAAAAAAGGCTCTAAGAGAGGCCTTAAACTCTAGTGAAGTGTGAATAAACTGCAGGGTTAAGACTTCAAGATGAGTTACTTTACATTATAACATCATCCTAAAATTATCTAATAAATTCTTCTATTCACACTAACATTCCTAGTTTATCACTATTCCCCCTCCCCCAACCCCTTTATCAATTAATATTTTTTTCTATTATCACATCATAGGCCACCAAATTCACATCACTTCCCATTGTCAATTACCTTTATCATCCTCTAATGTAAAATTCCATCTATTTTGGAAATTACTATTTTCTAAATTCATAAATTCCTAATTTCCTCATCACACAACTTGTCAATTAAAGATTCATTCAATCTTCATCCTTCCTAAGGTTTATGATAAGCTCTTACATTTTCTTCCACACTCAATCCCTTATTACACACTCCATTTCCATCATTTATGATGATGAAGGATTGATCCTCATCCATTGATCTTCCATTTGATGCAATGGTATACATTCATCATCCAAGTCTATAAATTAGAGGGATTCCTCCTCATTACAACATAACCAACTACTGTAATGAATCTCTTCCAAATCCTAAGGCCACCATCCATTAAGTATCAAGCATTATCAAATCAATCATGCATAATACAAATAGAAATGTTTCAAATGTGACCATGTGAATTTTCCATTGAATCCTTTGTAACTACATATAGAATAATCCAAAATTCAATTCTAACTAGAAGGATACATTCATGATGAAGGTATAATCATCTAATCTTTTTCTTCTATTTGTTTGTTACTTCTTCGACCTTTCCCAATCCAAAAAAATCCACCTAGGATGTTTTTTTTTTTTTTTTTGGATTGATTTTAATGCTAACAAGAAAATAATTTCCTTTGCAATCATGTGATCACTCACATGATGAATGGAGTAATAACTTTTCAAATAAATGAGACAAAAAAAGATGGATGACAAGTTAGGTAATGATGATGAAAGAATGTAATGAATGATTCCTCCTTAAGAGGGCATGTGAGGATGAAGGATGTGGATGGGCCCTAAAAAAAGAGAGGAAGAAGCTAGAATAGAAGAATCAATGATTGGGTGATGGTGAATGATGAATGTGATGTTAGATGAGTTTGATTGTGATATTAAATCACTTGAACTAATGTTTGCATGATTTGATTCATGAAGATGGTGGATTTATTTTCCCCAAGTAAGGTAGATTTGGGAAGGATTTATTTAAATCACATCAATGTAGTTTTCCAAAAAAGGGAGGAATGTTGAGAAATGATGAAGAATAGATGACTTGATTTTATGTTAAAATTTTTTAAAGTGGGATATGATGTGATGTGGTTAAATATGACTTAAATTATTTGATTTGATAATCAATGATTTTACATTGAGATAAACTATCACTTTTACACATCTCTAATTAATTTTTAAAACTTGATTTTTGATGTAGTATATGACAGTACACAACATGATGACCTGAATATAATGTGTATAAGGACTAACCTTTGGTCCAATAGACAAATACACCATGATATGGAAAAATTAGGATTACATTGTTGTTGTATGTCAATGGATGGACTCAAGTACAAGTGCAAAAAATCACCATGATATGTAAAAACCATGATAACCCTATTGATGTGCATGAACTAAGTCAAGGCACAACAAGAAAATAAAATAAATAAGAAAACAAATTAAAAAAAACCCTAAAAATAAAAGCAATAGAAAGTATCTTGTCATTAATCAAGTCAAAATACATGCATATAGGCTCAATGATACTAATAGTTGGATGGTGCCCTCAAACAAGGATAAATGTAAAGGGATGAATTGGGAATAAGATATTTCTAAATAATTTACATAATTTGACTTTCAAAAAATATTAAAAAAAATTGTGAACTTGGATTGATGACCTTTGACCCAAGCAAGGTAGATGTGAGAATGAAATATAACAAAATAAGTTGCATGCTTTGATTTACCCCAAATAGGGTGAAAACTATGAATTGGAATTGGATGGAATATTTTCTTTGACTTTCCCCAAATAGGTAATATTTTATAAGGGCACATCCCAATCATATCTAAAATGACTTGATTAAGTATGTTAACCAAATTTTAAGATAATATGATTTAATAGTTTTAGGAATATTAGAGTCTTATTCCTAATTTAGTTAAAGGTCTAAGTTGACTAAATCAGTAAATAATATTGAAATAATTCAACTATTAATTTGTATAATTTATTTTAATTTCATATATTTCTAAAAATAGTAATGAACGACGATAAATGTAACTTATCTTAAAACTATGTTGACATGGTTGAGATAGAGCTTGATACTAGCTATGTAGGACTAAGACAGTGTCATGAACTAGGATTTAGCTTTCATTCAATGAAAAGATAAGAACACCAAAAACAAGACACTTCAAGGTCTAGTGTTATAGTCTAGGTCCTACCACTATTGTCTAAACTAGTCATAGAGATTTGAGTTTTTTGAGTTTTGTCCACTGTCTTTGTGTGAACCTACCTATGAAATTTTGGATCTTGAATGTTGATGGAACTCTTTGTAAATAAAATTTAATCTTCAAACCCTAGACCTTCATTATGCTTGAATGAAACTTGAGAAATGGGAGGGATAGTGTGTTTAAGATGCACTAAATGTATATCCATGCCCCTTGTGTAGGCACGTTGCCTACATACCAATACTTTGAAGAGGGATCAAGCCATATGTAGTTCTCCCACTTCATGTGATTTGTGTAATAGTATTATGTAGATGTAAAAAATGTTAAACTAGGTATGCTTGAGGTGGCTAGGGACTGGTGTGAGGGTTTGAATATGTTGGTAGATATATTAGATGGTAATATGTAGATAATAGGAAAATTTGCCTTAGTGGTCTTGCTTGTATTCTTTATTGCTTTTGTAATATTTGCCAAAAACCTTATAAATGGACTTTGAATGGGATTTTGTAGAGATCTATTCATCATGGGTTAAATTTAATCTTCAAACCCTAGACTTTCATTGTGCTTGAATGAAACTTGAGAAAGAGGGGGGGTTAGTGTTTTTAAGATGTACTAAATGTATATACATGCCCCTGGTGTGGGAACATTGCCTACAGACTAATACTTTGAAGAGGGATCAAGCCATATGTAGTTCTCCCACTTAATGTGCTTTATGTAATAGTATTATGCAGATGCAAAAAATGCTAAACTAGGTATGTTTGAGGTGGTTAGGGACTGGTGTGAGAATTTGAATATGTTGGTAGTTATATTAGATGGTGATTTGTAGAGAATAGGGAAATTTGCCTTAGTAGTCTTGATTGTATTTTTTCTTGCTTTTATAATATTTTCCAACAACCTTATAAATGAACTCTGAATGGGATTTTATAGAGATCTATTCATCATGGGTTAAATTCATTCATGCTATGTTAACATAATAAAGAAGAGGAATCATGAGAAAATGGTCATTTGTGATTGAAATGTGATTGGATAGGAGCACTAAAAATGGGACACCCTAGGGTCCAACACTATAGTCCAACCCTAACGCTCCTTTCTTATAGGTTTGAGACCTAGGGGATAGAATAAGCATAGGAAATGGGGTCTGGCTAAGCTAGAATCAGGGCTTAAAATTCCATTAATGATTGGGAATCATAAAAAAATTACCTAAAAGGGTCAAGAAAGAATGCAAGAGGGACCTATAGGTTGGGTGTCACAATCCACACTCAAGCTACCAATTTTGACATTTTACATGGTTAATTTTACCCTCTCTTTATTCTAGTGATGTAACAAAATGATATACTAAGATAAAGGACAAATAAAAAGCATACCTAAACTTACCTATAAGGGTGAAGCTCATAAAGCTATGTGATATTGGGTGTGCATAGAGAGATCACATCATGCAATGTAAATCTATAAAAGAAAATTAGGAGTAGATCAATTCTTCTTGGATATACTAGATCTAAAATAAGAATGTACAAAGCTGCATAAGAGAGAGAGAAAGAGAAAGGAATGAATACACCTCATCAAGTATGTGAACCAATATAAAACCTATTGTGATGCTGAGTGATGTTAGATGATGTTAAGTAATGTTAGGTATGTTTTTTACCAAGAGTAATATCATGAATGGAGTTGATTGCTCAATTCCCTAAGAGTGGTTCAAGAATGCAAATGATATCCCTTTGGCTCCATTATTAGCCACTAAGTGAATATATGTGATCATTCATGTGATAATCAATGTTTGGACTATGTGTCAAATACCTCTAAGTAGTTAGCTCAAGAATACAAAGGCTAGCTAGTCCTTTAGTTCCATCATTGCCCCATGAAGTGAAGCTATAAATTGATAGCAGTATGAATGTGTGCTGTATGAGATGGCTCTCAAAGCCCATGAATGCTATATAATCTAATAATGTGACATGGATAGCTAATATTTGTATTAGAAACTAGGCCAATCTTGGCCAACTCTAAAAGGAGATTAGGCTTGTATGAAATCCACTCTGAAACTAGAAACTAGGCTTATGTGGAAGCCACTCAGGAATGTGGATTTTAGGCTTGTATGAAATCCACTTCAAAATGATGCCAACTACCTGTAGATGGAGTAAGGCATGTAACTACTAAGAATGCCTAGGTAATATACTAAACTTGGAAAGAAAAGAAGTCAAATATGCCTCATACATTTCCTTGAATCATTAGTGTCTATAACATGGATTCTGATCTAAAAGGTATACCAACTACCCAATCTAGAACTGGAAGTGAGAGCCATCATGATGCACATGATGCCCCTTATATCTAAATTTATTTGAGAATGACTATACTAAAACTACTAAATATAGATTGATTTATATCTAGTAAAACTATAGCTGAGTTGACCTTTCTACTTATTTTTATAAAATTTGGATTTTTTGTTGTTTGGATAGGAACACCAAAAATAGGACACCTTACTATTTGGCACTATTATCCATGTTCAGTGTTATTGTCCTTTATTGAAAATGATGACTGTTCTATAATTGGCACTATTTTTTTTGTCTATTTTGCTTGGTTTGGCATTTGATTGTTGTTCTGAGTGTTCTAAAAACTAATTTTTTTATCGATATGAGCTCTGATCTCTATGATAAAATCCCTATTTTTTACCTCCTCATTTAAGGGTAGGAATGAATACCTTACAATGACTTCCCTCAAAATAAATATCTCTACAAGTGTGTTATGCTATGAAATACATGATATAGGAATGATAATTGAAATGATGTCTCAAGATATAGCATATTTTTTATTAGAGATTGTTATATCAATATGGGTATGGCTAGATAGATATAATAATTTAATATCATGTGTAATGTACTAAATTGAAATTATAAATACTAGTTTTTAGTTGATAGTTATCATGGAGGGATGGAGCATGATGTCCATCATGGCATCCAAGAAGGAAAGACAATGCATGATGTGGATCATGGTGTTACAAATAATTGAGAAGTAATCAAGAAACAAGTAGACAAGGCAAGAATAAAGAAGCATACAAGAGTGGCCAAGGGACCAAGCAGACAAGGGACATGGGAACATGTCACTCAAACTAGAAAGTAGACATACAAGGCACGTTCAAATTCCACATACACATATAATTGAAAATAAACAAGGTTGGCATAAGGGCCACAATCACATACAAGAGTACAAGAAAAGGACATTGGCAAATGTCCTAAGACACACACATGAATAGAAGCAAAGGACATTGGAAAATGTCCTAAGGCACATATAGGAGACAAAATAAGAACTGAGAAATGCATTCATATCTAGCTATGCAAAGCAAGAAAAAAAGGCATGTAATATACTAGAAATACAATTCTATCTAACTAATTAAATCAAGAAGTTAAAGTATACAAGACATGTAGTACAAGACTAGGTAGATGCTTAGAAATACATAAGTGTTATGTACTATTGAGTGTCAATAGAGTAATCTATGTAAGCTAGTAAGTAATGTACATCAACATGATAACTAGAGTGTGTGGTGTAGGAATAACATAACCTAGATGGTGTACTCATGTAGAAGATGCCCCCAAGGGGTAGATATGTCAATGTATGTCTCAAACGTAGAAGTAGGATGCCCTCTCAATGGTTAGAGTGAAGAAATCAAGGATCTAGAAGTTATTGTATACACTCCAAGAAGATCAATTGAAACATGGTAATATAGATAAATTGACAAATAATAGCATAGAATAGTAGTATGTAAGTCTAGCATGGTAGAAGAAATGTCAAGCATGGAGAATGCATACAATTGAAATGTTTTTATGTTTTTGAATTGTTTGAATGTTTATTGATTTTGAAATTTTATATTATTTTTGGTATAATCTATATGCAATAAAGTATGAGGAGACTATGTACAAGAAATACTAAGAAACTATGTGTAAGTAATCAAAAAGAAACTATGTACAAGTAATTTAAAGCAACCTATACACAAGTAATTTGAAATAAGTAATATGTACAAACTGATGTAAAGGACTAGGCTAGAAGGGGTAAAGTGTCAAAGGATGGAGCTCACTGGGGATGAAGATGGAGGAAGGGATCATGGTCATCATCAAATGCCTCAAGATCATCATAAGTATCATTGTATGTCATATGATTTGTATAGATGGTGTCATCCTATCATATGCAAACTAAAGGCTGCTATAGTGATGAAGATGTTGATTCTCCTCTATGATGTTTAGCTCTGGTAGTAGATGACTTTCGTGTAAGTGGTGAATTTGGTGTTGGTGGTGATGTAATATGAATAGTACCCTAAACCTATTATTTATTCAATCTCTATTTTAAAGTTGTACATGAGTTTGTATCATAGCCTGTGATCTTGTGAAAGAGACAAAATGGGTGAACATGTAGATTTGTGTTATCTTTTAGGTAGTGTGATTAATCCATGATCAAGTAACATCTATAGTATAATTTTTGGTTGATGTTGTGTGTTGTCTACTTGAATATGAATGACTAGCTCTATATTTATAGAAGTAGCCATGTGAACTGTTTGTGCCAAGTGATCTATATGTGGCTGTAAATGTCTGAGAGTGTAGTGTGAGATGTTAAGAGTGATGTATGATGTTTAATGAGAGATATAGATCCATCTCAATAATATCTTGGGCTAAGTAGTGTAAATCTCAATCCACATAAATAGTCATCTGTGAGTGTGGATGTTGTATCATCATCTAAAGTAGCTTGGGAATTTATATCAACAACATGTACATATTGTCACTCAAAATTTACCACAAGGGGTAACTACGATATGGGAGTTTCATTAACTATAGTAGTAGAAGATGGAGGTGTTGTGAGAGCATCTAAAATTGTTAGAGTAACTGTCACTATCATAGGAGCTATATCTATAGAATCAACTAGTACTACTAAAACTACTATCGATGATTGTATAATTGCAATAGGTGTAGGAACCATGACTAATGGAGTAGCTAGAATGGTTTAAGCTACTATGACTAGCTAAGTATCTAGAGTTGAGAACACAATTTTAAGTGGAGGAGTGTGAGATGTGCTAGTCTCTCCTACCTCATATGTATGTATCTTATCAAGAGAAATGTGATGAGATGGTGATTGAATTGTGATATGAGTTATCCCAGGTGGCAAAATAGTTGAAGATGACTCTATAATTTAATAATATCTTAATGGATGTTTATCTATTAGGCATTTGTATAGGTATCCTTCATGGAAAAACTTAACACATCAATGAATATTAGAAGTAACTACCCCTATAGCATGTATCCAAGGTCATCCAAGTAAAATATTATAATGAATAAGACCTAGCATGACCTAGAACTATGTAGAGAGGGTTTTGGGCCGTACCATGATATACAAAGTAGTGGTGCCCAATATCTATCATGGTATATCATCAAACCCTCTAATATTCTTATATGATTTTTGCATAGATACCATATCTATGCCCATGGTCTTTAGGAATTTAATATTACATATATTAAGTCCAAAACCATTATCAACTAGAACTCTCTTAACTGTGTTAGTTTTGACTTGTGCTTGTATGAATATTCATAAATTTTGATCAATAATTATATGAGATGGTATGTCCTCATGATCAAAATAAATAACATATATATTTTTTAACCTATTGACCACTAATGTAAAATAATAGGGCTCTAAATTGATAGGCATAGAAGTCTAAGTGAGTTCCTAATAAAGAATGTCTTTGAACACATTAGATTTTTGAAATAGTTCTAACATGAAAATTTTAGCTAGTGTGTTTCTCAACTAATCAATAATATCATATTCCTTATGTGGATTTTCCTATGAGGGTGTGTTGGGCCTGATATGGGAAGGAATAGGAGGGTGACGGGGCTCTTGACTAGGTGAGGAGGCATAGTGGTATGTCAAGTAACAACTCTAATTGTATTATCTACTAGCTATATATGAGTAGTAGTAGCCATGGGAGGAGAGTAAAGATAATCGATGGGTCAAGGTGGTGGAGGGATAAATGGTGTAAAATGGGCTCTTTGGTTATGGTTAGTGACCTAAGGAAGGGTGAAATAGACCATGCAACATAACTGGACATGGGATAGAGGCTCCAAGGGAGGTGAGGCAAGAGGTATCTTAACATGTTTAATAATAACTTTCTTAATATCATCCCATATTATTAAAGTAAGTATGAAATGCAAAGAATGAAGCTTTATACTAACATATGGTAAACTTCATCATTTATGTACATGATAAGACTGAGTATGGCATCTTTATTGTTTATAAGAAATATAAGAAATGTGTAAATAAGTGAGATCTATTTTTTTTTATGTGGAATCTGATTTTAGATGTAAGGTGATAACTCAAGTAAATAAAGGGACCTAGTATATGCAACAAGAATTTTAAAAATTATATTTTTAAAATTAATAAGGAATTTTAAAATGGAATGTGAATTTTTGATTTAAATATGCAGGTAAAAAATCAAAAAAATATTGAATAAAATTAGCAAGGAATTTACCGTAGGGTTTCTAGGGTTTTTGTGCATAAAAGGACTTAGTAAATTCAACTAAGGTTTGGAATAAATGATTTTTTTAAATTACTAAGGTAAATTTAAAAATTTTAATGTGAAATTATAATTTAAATATTTAGGAAAAATCAAAAAAATGCTAGAAAAATCAAAAGGAAATTTACCCTAAGGTTTCTAAGATTTTATGTGCAAATGAAGTAAGTCAGGTTCACCAAATGATTTAATAGTTTTGGGAATATTGGAGTCTTATTCCTAATTTAGTTAAAGCTATGAGTTGACTAAATCAGTAAATAATATTAAAGAAATTTAACTACTAATTTATATAATTTATTTGACTTTTATAGCTTTCTAAAAATAGTAATGAAAGAGGAAAAATGTAACTTATCTTAAAATTATGCTGATATGACTAAGATAGAGGTTGATACCAGCTATGTAAGACTAGGATAGTATCATGAACTAGGATTTATATTTTATTCAATGAAAGGATAGGAACACCAAAAATAAGACACTTTAGGTTCTAATGTTATAGTTCAAGTCCTGTCACTATTGTTCAAACTAGTCACAAAGATTTGAGTTTTTTGGGTTTTGTTCATTGCCCTTGTTTGAGCCTGTTTATGAAATTTTAGATATTGAATGTTGATGGAGATCCTTTTAGATAAAATTTAATCTTTAAACCCTAAACCTTCATTATGTGTTAGTGTGTGTAATATTTACTAAATGTGTATCCACACCCGTTGTATGGGTATGCTGCCTACATACCATTACTTTGAAGAGGGATCAAGCCATATGTAGTTCTCCCACTTGGTGTGCTTTGTGTAATAGTGTTATGTGGATGAAAAAAATGCTAAACTAGGTATATTTGAGGTGGCTAGGGACTAGTGTGAGGGTTTAAATATGTTGGTAGTTGTATTAGATGGTTGTATGCAAAGAATAAGTACATTTGCCTTAGTGGTCTTGCTTGTATTTTTGCTTGCTTTTGTAATATTTTTCAACAAATTTTTAAATGGACTTTTAATGAAATTTTATAGACATTTATTGGTCATGGATCAAATTCATTTATGTTAGGATAACATAATGAAAAAGAGGAATCAAGAGAAAATGGTCATTTAGGCTCAAAATGTGACTAGACAAGAGTAGTAAAAATGAGACATCCTAGGGTCCAGTGCTATAATCCAACCGCAATGCTCTTGGCCTATAGATTTATAACTTGGGAGATGGAATAAGCATGGAAAATGGGGTCTAGTTAAGCTAGAATCATGTCTTAAAAGTCCATGAATGACTAAGAATCAGTAAAAAAGTGCCTAGAAGGATCAAGAGAGCATGCAAGAGGGACCTATATGTTGGGTGTCATAAGTCACACTCAATCTACCAATTTTGACATTTTATATGACTACATAATACAAATGTTTATGGATTTTGTGGATTTATACCTCGCTTGGAGTTTTTTGGAATTTTAGTAATTTTCTAGGGATTTTGGGATTATCTGATGTTTTTGAATTTTTTTGGATTATGATGTTTTCAATTTTTTTGTATTTTAAATACATACAAAGTGCCACTAACAAAATGAAAACATGTTTTATCACTAAGGTGCAAAATTATGTAGGATGGAATAGATTTTAAAATGATGTTGGATTATAATGGATGATGAGAGTTGACTAGGAATGGATTAGGGATCTCTAATGAACATACCTCATGGAAACTAATTTATAGTCATCAAAGTACCATTCAAATAATATGCCAAGAGGGTTTTAGAACAAGTTTCAATACTTCTTCTAGTTCTTATCAAGGTTAAAATAGAATAAAATGATGGGCATGATAGGATGGATAAGGATGTATGATGATAAAGATTTGGATAGGATTAGATGGACTAAAATGGCTTGAATTTAATGGACCTCAATGTAAATGGGGTTTCCCCCAAGTGTCAAGGTACTTGGAGACAACTGATTATTTACACATGATACCAAAACTTGAATTTCATCATGGTACTTGCAAAAGGTGCCATAAGCATGGTTTTCACCATCAGAAGGATTATTTCTCTTTTTATTTTTGATTTTTTAAGCATCTCAACTCAATAGAGGATTACAAGATACATAACTCTAACCCTTTTTGATATTCAGGTACACACTCCAAATATGTCATAATGAACTTCATTGATTTCTAGATTGGTTTTATCATAGGTGATTAAGATGTCATCATAGCCCCTACAAAAGAGGGTGCTGCTAATGAGGGTGAAGCAAATTTTTTTTAGATGAAGGATGTTTGTTGATTTCTTGAAGGATCTGGAGGGATGTGGGGATCATGATGTGAAGGGGGATTGGGACCAAAAATAGCACATTCTAGGAGACTAAAATTTTATATTCAATTTTAATTTTGATTTTTTATTTTGGTATGATAACACCTCAAAGAGATTTTCACTAAGGGAATTAAATTTTTGGATTTTTGGATTTTGACTTTGATTGTCCCATAGTGCCTCCAACAAGGTTTCACTATGGGAATTTTTTGCATGATTTCTTGGATTTTAACTTTGATTGCCCCTTAGTGCCTCAAATAAGGTTTTACTAAGAACTGTTGATTTTTTAATTTAATTGTCTCATAGTGCCTCAAAAAAGGTTTCACTAGGGAATGTTGATGCAACTTTATGCTCCCCTAGTTGGATTCCAATCATGAATCCTATCATGGTTTGATTACTCTGGAAGAAGTTTTATGGTAAGTGATTATGTCAATCCCAATAAATAGGTGTGGAAGATTGAGTTTCAATAAGGTGGAAATGATGGATAGTATTGATAACAAGATGGGTGGTATAATGGTACTCGTAGGGACTATAGACAAAGCATGTGCCAATGTTAGAGAAGCTTCCTCATAAATCATTAAAGTATCACTAAAACCTTTGTGTTTATGAGCCAATGGATTATAACCAATGTCATGAAAAACTTTGTGTACATAGATATGGATTGGTTCGATGATTCCTTACTCATAAAATCCAAGGACTTCACCTTTGTAGTTCATGTTTTAGAGGATTTTAATTACTATATGATATTTATTGCTTTGTAAACAAGTTGTGAAGGTGTCCTTATGTAACCTTGAATAATTATTATCATTAATTTCCTCATTTGTGAGGAAACAAAATCTAATAAATGATGTTTTACTAAACTGATAAGATGATGATGTTTATTTATTGTTAATGTTGGGAATATATAAATGGAAGGCACTTTAAAGTTTGTTGTCTACAAGTATTATTGCCCCAAAATGTAGATGGTGTTAGGTGATGGATGGTAGGTCAAATAGGTTTTGACCAAGAATGATTTAGACTAGGGTAGGTTGGTCAAATATAGGTTGATCAAGGATGGGTGGTAGATCAAGTGATGTTTCATCAAATATTGGCTTATCAAAGATGTGTCCTTCATAAAAGAGGGGTTCTTTATCAAATATGGGTGAGCCAAAAATGGTTTGTGATTAATCAAAGATGGGTGATTTGATAAAAATGGATTTATTATAAAAAGGTGATTAGACAAAAATGTCTAGGATAGGTTGGTTATCTTGATCTTGATTTGGAAGTGGACGAGTCTAATTGTGATTTGGAAAGGGACCCTGTTACAACCCCACTATTTTCTAACTAGAAATACATTATTTTTTTAAATTAAATACATATACTATAAATAGATCACACCATGAGAATATAATGAGTGGTCATATAAAATACTCTAAGTGTGTTAATTATAAATAAACGCATGACAACTAACAGTTACTGATCACCATCCATGTATGGAGACACAATAATATACAATCATAGAAATTATTTACAAATAGCTAGCCATTACTAGTATAATACATAGCCACTATTATAAATCCATAGTAAATAGGTAATTACAATGCTTCATGATATTATTTCTAATAATAAATACAATATAATACAATGTACATAAATAAGATACATGGCTCCTTGAATTATAATTTTTTAGACTCTCTAGTATCTATGACAATCTCAAGTGTTGTCTCAATAGTAGTATTAATTTAGAAAGGGAGAGCATCATCCAAGAACTTTTCCACACCAACCACGAAACAATGATGCCCCATACTAATCCCATTAGGAAATGGCCCTCTCTTCATAGATGAGTAGATAATGATGGCATGAGAATCTAGAGAGACAAGAAAGTACCGATGTGTTGTATGATTTCTAAAATTAAACATGCAGTGTATCATTGAAAATCTATTCTATTACAAGATACCACACAAACATAGAAATCATACATATAAAATTATAATGTCTCACAAAACATAATTTAGATAAAGTTTTAAGATTAATAAATAATAATGATCTATAGATCAATGAAATTCATACACACCATCTAATCAGATTACCTTCATCTGGCATTGTGATGCAATTAAGCTAGTGAAATCTATCTCACTCTTTACTTAGTATCAGCATTGTGAGATTGGTTAGACATGATTTAACCACAAGATTCATATAATTTACACCCTACTAGTAATCATATCACATAACATGCTAAACATAGGAGTAATCAAAGCATATATTTATTTTCTAAAACATATGAATGAATCTTACATTATTATCTATCACATACTATAAATAATGACTACAATTTATAATATATAGGTAAAATGCACATTTGACTATAGATTCTAATTACCATAATTATTTTTCAAACATACTACACCTTATGATAACCCATATTATCACATTATATTGTTCTAAGACATAACTACTAATTTTTCACAATTAATCATAATAAAATAGTCATAAATACATGAAGACATAAGCTTTTATTTGAGCAACTAGATATAGCAAAGCAATTCATAGTTTCTATGAAGCACATAATATTCTAACCTAGCATTCATTACACTCTAAGGTTTTGTATACATACATACATACATACATAAAGTCTTACTAGATATCATAAAACATATTATTCATATAAATAACTAACATGCATACATTTAATCAGTCAAATGTAGGTATGAGTCTAGACATAACAATTAAAGTATGCACCACCCAAGTATAACATATATTATACTATAGTAGTCTATGACATCCCATAATATCATAGTTCTTTGTTTATGAATAAAACTACACAATTAAAAATAACCAGTCTTATAATTTCAAGAAATAAATGGCTCTTACTACTAAATAATAGTCAAGCAAGTATGGGTTATACCACCTAGGTATATCCTACGTTTAAACTACAAAATCTAATCTCCAAAAGTAGGTTCAAGTATAGTACATTCTATACTATTATCACAATTCACAAGCTTTATGTACACACTACTCACAAAAAATTAGTCAAAATTAGTAGGGAATCAAATAACTCATAAACTCATTGTTATCATTCATTCCAACAACTCGTTCCATTTCTAAGAAACTATTCCATAAGATTATAGTTTTTAGTCCTTAATAAACTTAATGACTCATTTTAACCATCTATTTAAATATAGGTATAATTCTTATATATGAGTACATGTTCATCATAACATGTACCATATGTAAGTAATCCAATAATATGTAAATACTATATCATTGTTCACTTATATGTCCTAATTAAGAACCTCCTATGTTTCTAACAATCATTAAAACTTTCATGTTCATAAAATATACATATATAGATGATCTTTAGGGATTTACAATGTAAAAAATGTTCATAGTTTTTTATCCCTAACTAGATATATTTTCATCCTAATATAATCAAAGCATGTATAACTCTGTACACAAGTTCTCAAGACCACACAATTTTGCATTTCAGGGTTCACATATAAGTATAATTCTATACACTTGTCACTTCTTCGAGACTCTGTACAAATATAAAATAAAATTACTTAGCATATAAAAAAATTATACTATGGCCTTTAAGACATGAATCTAACCTAAGGCTTTATTCATGTTAATAAACATAGAAAAAAGCGTAGGATAAAGTCCTTATCTAGGTTTGTAAAACAAAATGCTCATGTTGTGCCACTTGGCAGCTCCGTTGGGCTTCAACCTTATTGACTTGTTGACCCTACTTATTCCTATGGGTCATTATATTTATGTACTAGGATTCCATGATGGTGACACTTATCACTCTCATAGATCTTCATAGACCATTTGACATTTCAATCATGCCTTCGCTTCATTCAATCAATTATATCGAGCTATCACAATGGTGACACTTGTCACTCTTGCAGAGATCTTGGAACTTGATAACTTTTCAACGTGATCTTGTGTTATTTTATGAACCAAGCTTGATTAAATACGTTTCTTAGGATCTATGGTCATAAATTTAAAGATATAAGTTAATAATTGGTAAATATATAAAGCATAGTCTAAAGTTTTATTTGTAGTTAATAAAATACGATTCAAAACTTAGTAAGGATTAAACTAAGCTTATAATAAAGAACTCTCCATGTAAATTAGACATTTTGAACCATAAAATTACTTATCATAAATATTTTACCCTAAGTTCTAAGTTATATTAATAAAATATGATTAGGACCTTGGGATAGAATTATAAAAGTGCTCTCTAGTAATTTTGACCCTGCGTAAATTTTGAATCTATTTCAAAAGGAATTTAGGATAAATAATTTAGGCCAAAGTTTTTTAAACATGATTTTAAACATAAATTCAATTTAATTAATAATATACCAAGGGTTAATCAAAACAAATATTTAATTTAGCATTGGGGTGTAAAACCCATGGTAGTTTTCACATCAATGAGACCCATTAAACCTACAACATAGAAACATAAGAATCCAAGGTTAGCAACCTTAGATGAAGTGAAATGAATATTATGTGCTAAAAGACCCATGTAAACTAGTTCAACATAAGATATTTAATACTAGTTCCTGATCAATTTGAATGTTCAATTTATAACACAAATATTCAAAATTTGAACAAAGGTCCCCATTTTTAGAAATGGGAGTGTATTGGGTATAACAAATGGAAACTCATAGGGGGAATGCTTCAGAGTATTTAAGAACCTAAAACATTGGTTATCAATACTTAAATCAATCATGAAGTGTGCCATATAAAAATACTTAAATAAAAAACATGAAAAAGACTCTTAAGTGGATTCACACAACATACTTGCCTTCTAATTTTTTGGATCTATCTATGTCAAACATGTAATTCATTTAACCCTTGATATGATGTGATTTTTAAAGGCTTGATGAAGTTGTATGTTTCATTTTTCTTCTCTTAAATCTCATTAAATCAAGGGAAGATTAGGCATTACTCTACTACCTGTCAGCATCCATATCCCTAATAGAGATACCTTAGTTTCCTTTTATTCTCTCTCTATTATTTTCTCTTAATCATGATGTATGGTATATTGATCTTATTTCATCATGCGAGCCTTTTGATTTTATTTATATTTTATTTTGCTTTTTTAAACTCATTGGTTCTTTTTTTCTTTTGTTTTTTATATTGTTCTTGAATGAAAAGAGAAGATTTGAAACCCTAGTGAGCTAGTATAATTATAAAACAAATAATTACCAAAACATCCCTACCAACCACACCTATACCTAGAATTGTCATTTATAATAGGTATTTAATTCAATAAAATAAGAAAACTTTCTAAGTACGTATGAAGTACTCTGAGAGAAACTTCTATATGCCTAGTAAAAGTATTCAACTATAATAATATCCAGAATGGTTCATGATTACATACCTTTATCCTAAAGAATCAAAACATAGAAATATGCCCAATCTGTAAATCAGCCCCAAATTACTAAAAAAATTAATTTTCCCCCTTTCTACAAGTTTATTTAAGCATAATCTCAGTTGGTTTGGATATTTAGCTTAGTTAAGATCAGATCAAACATAGTTTAGATTGCTAGAGAAAGCATTAAAAAATAACTAATCTAGAAATGGGAAATGTAATCTAATAAAGCAAAAAAATAATCTAAAAAAGAAGGAAATCTAATCTAAAAAAGTAAGAAACTAATCAATAAATATAATCTAATCCTATAGCTACACTCATCTATCCCTTGTTACTCAGTAACATCAGTAGATGGCACAAACCTAAAGTAGTGCTTTAGGAATTATCCATTGACTAGATATATAATCTTGTTTTCTTGCAAGTCCTTTAGATGAAATGCATTATTTCCCATGATCATATAAATATGGTATGGTCTAATCCATAATGGGGCAAAGTTATCATGTTGTCCTTTCTTCTCATGAGATCTATCCCAAAGTAGCACTAGATCTAAAATCTTGAATGCTTTAACCTTCACTCTCTTATCAAATCACCTTTTGACTACATCCTGGTGTTTATTCAATGTCTATAAGGTATCAGTCCTTGAATCTTATATTTCTATGATGTCCAACAATCTTGACTATGTTTCATCACATGGTTTTATATAATCTTACATGACCTGGTAAGTGAGTAACTTTAACATAATTGGGAATATAGGCCTATGTCCATACACCAATAGATAGGAAAAGTCTTAAGAGCTTGTTTTTATCTTATTCAGTCTACCCAAAGAGCATACTTTAACAAGTTGTGCCAATGCTTGGGATTCTCCCTTGTTGAATTCTTAATTACATCTATCAAATTATTGTTCATTGATTCTACTAGTCTATTTCCCTAAGGGTAATGGTTAGAAACTAACCTGATAATAATTTGGTTTTTATTTGCCCTTTTGGTAAAATTAGCTGATATGAAATCCAATCCATTATCACAAACCAAAGAAATGGGCATGATAAATCTAATTTTTATGTGTTCCTCCAAGAAGTGTATCATGTCTTGTGCTCTACAATTCTTTTTGTCTATGGCTTTAGTCCATCTAGTGTAGTAGTCAGTAGCAGTAAGCACAAAGTTATGGCCTACTAAAGAATTTGGGTTGATGACACCAATAAAATCTAAACCTCATTGGGTAAATGGCCTTCCTTTAATAATAGGTTGTAAAGGCATTAGTGTGTGTACTTCCCTTTTGGCTAAATATTGGCATTCATGCCATGTCCTCACATGAGTATGAGCATCCTTGAAAATTATTTGTGAATAGTAATGCATTCCTAAGATCTTGTGAGTTGTGGTATTCCCACAAGGATGACCACTACCTATCCTCTGATGTGAGTTTTCTAAAATTTCTTTAGCTTCCTCTATAGATATACACTACGGTAAATACCTTTATAGTTTATTCTATAGAGAATTCTCTTATTAATCATGTAATGAGCAACTTTAAGTCTCAAAGCTCTCCTTCATTCTCTATTAAGTTTTGAGGAATGAGTACTTATAAGTAAATATTGTATGACATCAGTATACCATTCTCATTTAGATACTTAAGCTTCATATACATATTCAATGGTGATACATGGATCTAGCTTAGTCATAAGATAAATAATGCTTTGACCTTGAATAATCTTTGTAGGATTGATTTCTATATCAAATTCTTATAGATTTTCCATCCATTTACCTCAACATTCTCTTAGTTCATTATGTGATAGAGTGAGCTTGACGACAAGATCAGACATAATGGTAATGGTTTTATTTCTCAAGATATAATGTCAAAATTTATTTATTGCTTTAAATTTGTTTATCAATCATGGAATACCTAAGTTATGCCTCTTTCATATTTGTGCTCATAAACATGATTAGATGCTCAGTATCATCTTTATTGTGTTATGAAAACAATAATTATATGTTTTGAAGTGAATGAATATAGGTAGAAATCTTTCATGAAATCTGGATTGATTAATACTCGAGCCTATAATATTGCATCTTTAGTGTCTTGGAAGGACTTTTGGGCTTCAGCTATCCACTCTATTTTGGCATCTTGCTTGAGTATGACATTCAGAGGTATATAAATTTTGCAAATTCTAAGATGAACTTCCTTTTGAAGTTAATATTTTTGAAGAATGATTTGATTTTCTTCTTGTTGTTTGGTGGTGTCATCTTTGAAATTCCTTGAATTCTTTTTGGATCAATGGTGATCCCAATCTTGGTGATGATCTGCCCTAAAATATTTCCTTTAGTTACTTAAAATATACTCTTATTTGGGTTCAATGAATTACCAAACCTTAAGCATCTCTTAAATATGGACTATAGGTAACTTATGTGATTCTTCTTATTCTTTGAAAACATCATAAAATCATCCATGTAGATGATTATGCATTTTCCTATTAGTCCTTTGAATGCATGATCCATGGCATGTTATAAAGTAGAACCTACATTTATCAAGCCAAATGGCATCCTATTATATGCATAAGTTGCCCATTTTGTAGTAAACATTGTCTTCATTATATCCTCATATTACACTAGTACTTGATTATAACCTGAGTATCCATCCAAAAAGGACATCTTTTTGGAACCACTTACTATTTATATCACCTCATCTAGAGATGGGAGGGGATAAGTGTCTTTTTTATAATCCTTATTTAGATTCCCAAAATCCACACATAGTTTAATCTCACCATTCTTCTTTCATACTGAGACCAAATTGGCCACCTAGGTAGAATGTTTCACTAGAAAGATAATTTTTTTTCTTAACAACTTCTCCACTTCTCTCTGAATGAGAGGCTGTAAAATAGGATTAACTAATATTTATCTCTTTTTGAATGGCTTATGATCTAGTTCCCAGGGAATCATATGAGTAATGACTTGTGGGTCATATACTTTCAAGTCCTCATATGTTCAAGTGATGATGTCTTTGTAGTGGATAATTAAATCCTTCATTCATTGTCTCTCTTATGGGGTGAAGTTAAGAGTGATATTAACATATCATGGGCTATGTTCATCTCTCAAATTTTCCTTTTTAAAATTTGATTCATTGACCCTGGGCTACGTGAGCTGCTGAGTTTAAGGGTCTATGTCAAAAGACCTTTCCAAAGAAACCAACCTAGATGGGATGCAATTTTGTTTGAGCTGGAGAATACCTTCCTTGTTTGATTATTCTTTATAAAGGTGGTTAATATCCTTGTCATTAATTATTTGGGACTCAAATTACCCTAAATTGGTTTAAAACTAAATAATTTATTGGTCATCATCAAAAACTTATAAATTTTCTACATTGTCAGGAATAGAGAGATAGGCACCAATTCGATGGATAACCTTTTAACCTTAGATTCTTGAAGGGGCTCCAGATCAGTAGCAATAATAGATAACAAATTGATAGATTGATTTTGCTCTCTAGGAAGGGATACTATATGGAAAGCTTTGAAGCTTTTGATCAAATCTCATGCTCTATATTTGTACCTTCTCAAATAAGACAACTTGCATTGATATGTGTTTTTTATTTGGTTAACTAATAGATGTAAGTCACCAAATACTAATACTTGCCTTACATTATTCTTAAGTGTAAATTTTAATCCTAGAATTATAGCCTCATACTCAGCACTATTATTTATGCATGAAAATTGTAATTTGTATGCTGCCACGAATGTTTTACCTTGTGGATCAATTAGCTTGATTCCCATGCCTGATCCTTGCTTAGATCTAGTGCCATCAAAATGTAAAGTCCATATCTATTTTGAACCTTTAGATTCTAGATTTTATACTTTATTTTAAGTAGTAAAAGTGTAAATATCAAGGTTAAGAGACTCATATTTTACCTCTTCATTATTGACATTGTATTTTGTTATAGGACACTTCATTCTTGGCTCTTTGATAATTTTGATTTGGTTTGCAACTCCTCTCCATGGCATCCATATATGAGAAAAATCTATAGAAATATATTTATTGAGTGTTTTTGACCAATCTCTACTTATCAGTAATCTTTAGCCTGAGGTATGTCTACCACTAGGATATCAATGGTCATCTAAACACTTAGTTCAGAGGCTACATGGATTTACACATCCCTTAGTTCACCAACTATAGTATCTTGTCTAATTGTGAAACTATCCTATTTAAAGGGATTAGTGTCAAACCAAGTTTTTGACATATGGAAGTAGGCATGATAGTTGAAGAATCTCTAGAATCAACTAAATAATTATGAATATTCTTACTTAATACCTTGATAGTCAGTAAAAAGGGTGGAACTTTTGGCTTAATTTTTTAGATAACATTGGTGTTAGCTGCTTTCGATTTGTTTGTAAATGCTTTTACTTTCTCCATAGGTATCTTTATAGTAATCGACTTATAGAGTAACTCATTTTGTTCATTAATCTAAGTTAAATCATGAAGAGTTATATTTTCTTTGATCTTCTTCATGTATTTGACAATGTTATATCCTCCCTTGTTAGGTTCCTTCTTGGCCTGAGGTTGATCACTACCCCTTAGAGGTGGTGGATTTTTGTTAGTTTTAAGATTAGGTAGAATTGTAATAGTATTTTATGGAGTTGATGTTGTGAGTGGATGCTAATTCTACACCAATTAGAAAGAGTTATTTTTGCTATGTTGATCTCTAGAAGCTTGTTAAGTTTCTCCATGTTATTTGTGGGCTTATTGAATGGTTGGTTGTGTCTTTAAAATCTAGTGTTCTGATTACCAATTCGGCCATTGGTGTTTCCCATCCTCCTTTGCATATTTATTAAATAATTTCTCAAATTTTAAACCATCTTTTGAATAGAATCTAGTTCTACTTTTATAGAGTCAATAACTTGTAAAACAACAACATGAGACGTAGTTGATTGTTGATTCTATTGGTAGCTATTACCTTGCATGTGATTGTTTAAGGATATTTAGTTTGGCTACGTCATTTGCATCATGGGAGTCAGTGTATATATCTAGTTTTAATTGAATGTTATGATATTATCCTTGCATGTGGAATTAGATTCAACATGGGAAAGTTATTGGATGTTGGATATAGAAAGCACCTAAAGATTGAGTTGTTTGTTGATATTAATGGCTTCTTTAAATACTCATTCCAAATTGTTAGTTGTAGTGTCTCTCCTCAATAACATTGTAGTAGTAAGATCCAGTGTGTTCTTGTACATCTCTAATGCTAACGCTTCCTATAGCTTATACCTTGGGGTTAACCAATTATACATATTTTGAAATTTCATGTTGAAAGCATAGATAGGCTCATTAGGCTTTCTCTTCATACTAGTGAATATATGGTATATTATGCTAAGACTGGTAACCTATCCAAATTGTGCAAGAAAATAAGCTTGACACTCATCCCAAAAAGTAATGGAGTTCTTTGTTAGATTTAAATAGTAATCATAAATAGCATCCATTAATGTAAAAGGGAATAATATGCATGTAAAATCCTCATCAACAACATTCATTAATCTCAAATCATCTTTCAAATATTTGATATGTTCTTATGTTGTCCTTGCTTTTGAGAGAGAAAAGAATGGTAGATACTTCTCAAGATTCCTAGGTAAATCATTCACATCTCCTAGGATGGCAATAGTAGACCCACCTAACCAAGGTGGTTGAGCCATTAGATGATTAATAGGTAAAGGGTTACTTATGGGTAAAGGATTCCCAATTGGAGGAGATGGATTATTATAAACTAGGGTTACTTGCATAATTCTAGGTCTCTTATGATTTGACAAGGGTGAGACTAGAAAATCAGCTTGAGAAGTAGATTTGGTCACTCTCCTAGGTGACTCTAGTATAAATATATGCAAAGGATACTACTATTATTAGGGGGTAGGCCCTCTTTCTAGCATCATTGTAACTATTGATGTAGTTTTTACACACACCATAGTCAATGAGGTAGCCTATAACATTTTAAGATATCAATAGAGGTAAACTCCACTCTGAGGCATGAGTTGGAGGTATGCCATTTTAACAAACTATTTATAGAATAAATGGTAGGGCATGTAGGTTGTTGATAAGGTTTTTTAGATAGAGGTGTCGTTCTTAAAGAGTAGTGAATTCCTACTTGAGTTAGATGGGTGACTGGTTGCTAATACAAAATGGATAGATTTCAAAAGAAACTCAAAAAGGAGGGAAGGGTAAGGAAGAAAATAATACTATATGGTTTTTAGGAATCACCTCTCTAATTGGTTTCTAAATGGACATGTTCTTTCAAAATCTATGCCTATTATAAGAAGCTTTTGCACACACATAGTCAGACATAGTTTATAAGTCTAAGGAGATACTAATATAGGAAACTCATAAGCTTCAGTCAAAGGTTTCCCTTTTTAGAGTAGTTTTTATACATCCTTAATCATGATATTATGGCTTGAGATAATGAGGTATCTGAGATAACTTTTGCACACATACAAAAAATTATATCAAAATAAAGCACTCATACACATTCAAAATTATGAATCGATCAACTTAATTGCCAATAATCAATATAATTTACAAATCTTTTAATAGATTTTGCACATCTAAGACTAGCATATTAATCAAGATAAGAAATAATTCATTAAATTTGTTATACACTAATAATTATTGAATCATACAACCAAAAATATAAACCTAATTACATAAAAATTGGAGAGAGAATACACAAATACATTTGTTAACAATCAAATTTTCTTCTACTCCCATATATTAAAAATTCCCCCTCACCTTAAAACTAGTGGATTACAATTGCTTAAGTAGGATTGGGGAAGGGGTCACCTCATCCTCCAAGCTCAAGTAAATTCATTACATGTGATAGTCAAAACTTAAGTTCTAACTATGGTCAAAACCATATAAGAGTTCATTTGAGGTTATCAATTTAAGTTAGCCTTTTCAAAAGCTATACAACATGTGCATGTGTAAATAAGGGAAACTTTTACAATTATAGCTTGAACTGCATGAAAACTAAATATATGCATGACAATACCTTCTCTTATAGTTTGTGAAAACCTATCTGATACTTTAAGTTAGATATTATCAAAATGGAACTCAGACACACATGAAGGATAAATATCACTTTTATCAATGCTTTATAACTGGTGACACTATTTAACTATGATCAATCTTAACTAAACTATGCATTGCATGTTGCCCCTACCTTTACAAAAAAATTTCCCTTCTCAAAATGTCAAATGAGTTTAGTTACAAAAATAATATAATTTAACTATGAGACCCAATGGTTGTTGATAAATATAGCTCTACATATTCTATCCATGTAATAATTCCATGTCATTTTGTTTAGTAGCTTTCAAAATGTGATAGGTGTCAACACCTCATTGAGTCTGGATGTTTGAAAAGTCCACCTAAGACTTACACCATTGATCTTCTACATGATAGAATGTGAGAGTGCTACTTGGTAGATCCATGGGGTCCTCTATGTACCTTACAGTCCTAGCTTGAATGCCTTTATGCCACTTCACATCTCCTCTCTAGTTTTAGGACCTTTAAAAAGTTTCATTGATTTTGCACTGTTGGATCTACTTTTATGAATAAACATGGTTCATTAATATTTCAATTACTTGAATCCAAATGGATATATAAAAATTGACATCTACGCACCCATCATTTGAAATCTATGTGAATGTTTTTAATGTTGACATGACTTTCAAACTTTGAACACCAACTCGAGACTCTTTGTTGAGCTTAATTTTGATGTCTGTACACCTAATTTTTGACATCTACATGAATGTTTTTGATGTCTACACAATAATTAAACTTTGAACACTAACTTAGGAATATTTGTTGAGATTAATTATGATGTTTGTGTACCCATTATTTTATGCCTATGTGAACATTTTTAACATCTACACAAACATCAAACTTTGAACACCAACTCAAGACTCTTTGTTGAGCTTAATTTTGACATTCATGCACCTGTCATTTGACATTTGTGACCGTCACATTTTTCACTTCCTCGATACTCCCTACCAACATAAAATAAAATAACTTAGCATATATAAATTTTGACTAAGTCATTTAAGACATGAATCTAACCTAAGATTTTATTCATGTTAATAAACACACAAAAAAACCTTAAGATAAAGTACTTAGCTAAGTTTTTAAAATAAAATGTTCATGATATACCACTTAGTATCTCCACAGGGCTTCGATCTTATTGACTTTTTGGCCCTACTTCTTCCCATGGGTCATTAGATTTATGTACTAGGCTTCCACTATGGTGACACTTGTCACTCTCATAGAGCTTTGTAGATCATTTGATGTTTCAACCATGCTTTTTCTTCATTCAATCAATTGTATTGGGTTCCCATAATGGTGACACTTGTCACTCTCATAGATCTCTTGGAACCTACTGACTCTTTAACTTGATCTAGCACCATTAGATAAACCAATCCTGAGAAAATGTGTGTTGTAAGATCTGTGGTCATAAATTTAAAGACATAAGTTAATAGTTGGGAAATTTATAAAGCATAGTCTAAAGTTTTGTTTGTATTTAATAAAATATAATTTGAAGCTTTATAAGGCTTAAGCTAAGCTTATAATACAAGAGATCCCCACATAAGTTAGATGTCATGAACTATAAAATAACCTAGCATAAATATTTTATCCTAATGTCTAATTTGTATTAATAAAATATGATTAGGACCTTGGGCTAGAATTCTAGAATTGCTCTCTAGTAATTTTGACCTTGCGTAAAATTTGAATCTATTTCAAAAGGACTTTAGGCTAAAGAATTTAGGCCAAAATTGTTTTAACATGATTTTAAACATAGATTCAATCTAATCAATAAGAGACCAAGGTTTAATCAAAACAAAGAGTCAATATAGAATTAGGGTGTAAAACCCTATCTAGTTTTCACATCAATGAGACCCCATTAAACTTGCAACATGGAAACATAAGAATATGAGGTTAACAACCTTAGATGAATTTAAATGAAGATTATGTACTAATAGACCCATGTAAACTATATCAACACAAGATATTTAATACTAGTTCTTGATCAATTTTAATGTTCAATTTATAACACAAATTTTCAAAATTTGAACAAGGGCTCCTATTTTTAGAAATGGGGGTGTGTTAGGTACAAAAAATGGCTACTCACAGGGGGAATACTCTTGAGTATTTAAGAACATATAAATTTGGTTAGCAATCCTTAAATCAATCATGAAGTGTGCCACAAAAAATACTTAAATTAGAGACATGAAAGAGACTCTTAAGTGGATTCACATAATATACTTCCCTTCTAATTTTTTAGATATGTGTGTGTCAAACTTGTAATTCATTTAACCCTTGTTATGATGAGTTTTTCAAAGGTTTGATGATTTTGTAGGTTTCATTATGATTTATTTTAAATCTCATTAAATCAAGGGAGTCTCAGACATTGCTCTGTTACCAACCAGGCATCCATAGCCTTGATAAAAATACCTTAGGCTCATTTTCTTCTCTCTCCATTATTTTCTCTTAATCATGATGCATGGTACATTTATATTATTTCATCATATGAGCCTTTTGAATTTTTTTTGGTTTTATTTTTCTATTTTGAACTCATTGGTTCTTTTTTTATTTTTATTTTTCTTTTTTATTTTTTTCTTGAATGAAAAGAGAAGAGTTAGAACCCTAATGAGCTGGTATAATTATAAAACAATTTACTAGAACATCCCTGCTAACCACACCTATACTCAGAATTGTCATTTCCAATAGGTATTTGATGAATTTGATCTAATAAAATAAGAAAATAAATTAAATTTACATGAATTACTCTGATATCAATTTCTATATGCTTCGTAAAAGTATTCAATTGTAACAATATCCAAAATGGTTCATGATTACATACCTTTATCCTAAAGACTCAAAACATAAAAAAAATGCCCAATCTATAAATGAGTCCCAAATTTCTAAAAAAATAATAATTTCCCCCCTTTTAACAAGTTTATTTAAGCATAATCTCAGTTGGTTTGAATTTTTATCTTAGTTAGGGTCAAAGCAAATAGAGTTCAAATTGCCAAAGAAAGCATTAAAAACAACTAATCTAGAAACTAGGAAATCTAATCTAAGAAAGAAAGAAACTACTCTAATAAAGTATGAAATCTAATCTAAGAAAGAAAGAAAATAATCTAATAAAATAGGAAATATAATCTAAGAAAACATGAAATATAATCTAATCCTACAGCTACACTCATTTGTCCTTTATTACTCAGTAACATTAGTAGACGACACATCCCTGAAGTAGTGCTTCAAAAACTATCCGTTGACTGGATATGTAAGTTTATTACCTTGTAGGTCCTTTAGATGAAATGAATTATTTCCCATAATCATGAAAATTTAGTATGGTCCAATCCATAATAGGATAAACTTATCATGTTTTCCTTTCTTTTCATGGGCTTTATCCCAAAGTAGCACTACATCTAAAATCCTGAATGCTTTGACCTTTGCTCTCTTATAAAACCATCTCTTGACTACACCCTATTTTTTGTTGAATATATATATGGATTCATTCCTTTAATCTTCCATTTGTATGAGGTCTAGCAATTGTGACTTTGTTTCATCACATGGTTCCATATAATCATGCATGAATTGATAAGTGGGTAACTTTAGCATAATTGGGAATACAAGGCTACATCCATACATTAATAGATAGGGTGAAGCTTTAATGTCTTATTTTCATCTTTTTTTATCTACAAAAAAATCATACTTGAACAATTTTTGCTAGTCCTTAGATTTATCCCTTACTAATTTCTTAATTGAATCTATCAGATTCTTGTTCATTGATTCTACCAGCTCATTTCCCTAAGGGTAATGGTTAGAATTTGACCTGATAATAATATGGTTATCATGTTCCCACTTAGTAAATTCTATTAATATGAAATCTAGTCCATTATCACAAACCAAATAAATGGGCATATCAAACATGTTTGTTGTGTTCCTCTAAGAAGTGGATCATGTCTTATACTCTATAATTCTTTGTGATTATGGCTTTGGTCTATCTGGTGTAGTAGTTAATAGCAATAAGAAAAAATTTATGCCCTACTAAATAATTTTGGTTGATGATGCTAATGAATTCTAAACCCCATTGGTAAAATATCCTTCCTTGAATAATAGGCTATAAAGGCATCATTTCATGTACTTCTCTTTTGGCTAAAGATTGGCATTTTTGGCATGTCCTCACATGAGCATGAGCATCCTTGAAAATTATTGGCCAATAGTAGCCCATTATTAAGATCTTGTGGGTTGAATTTTTTATAGAAGAATGACTACTATCTATCTTTTGATGCCAGTTTTATAAAATTTGTTTAGCTTCCTCTGTAGATACACACCTAAGGTAAATACCTTCATAGTTTCTTATATAGAGAACTCCCTTCTTAATCATGTAATGAGAAGCTTTAAGTCTCAAATCTCTCCTTATTTATTTTTTGAGTTCTAATAAATAAGTACTTGTAACCAAATACTATATGACATTAGTATACCATTCTCCTTTAGATACTTAAGCTTCACATACCTTTTCAATGGTGATACATGGATCTAGTTCAATCATAAGATGAGCAATGCCTTGACCTTGAAAAATATTTAGAATATTTATTTATATATCTAATTTTTGTAGCTTCACCATCCATTTGCCTTGATTTCTCCTAACTCATTCTGTGATAGAGTGAGCTTGACCGCATGATCATGCACAATGACAATGGTTTTATTCCTTGAGATATAATGTCAAAATTTCTTTACTGCTTTGACAAGGGCCAAATTTTATTTGTCAATCATGGAATACCATATCTCTAAATATTTTATATTTGTGCTCATGAACATTATTGTATGCTCAATCTCATATTTCCTTTGTGTTATGATAGCATCAATTGTATGTTCTAAAATGAATGAATATAGGTATAAATATTTCATGAAATATAGACTAATTAATATTGGAGCCTATGATATTGCATCTTTAATGTCCTAGAAGGACTTTTAAGCTTTAGATTTCCACTCTATTTTGGCATCCTGCTTGATAATGGCATTCAGAGGTCTAATAATTTCTATAAATCCTAAGATAAACTTCCTTACAAGGTTAATATTTTCAAGGAATGATTTGAGTTCCTTCTTTATATATGGTGGTGTAATTCTTAAACTTTAATGAATTCTATTTAGATTAATGGCGATCCCATAATTGGTGATGATTTGCCCCAAAAGCTTTCCTTAAGTTACTCTAAATATTCTCTTATATGGGTTTAGTGAAATACCAAACCTTCTACATCTCTCAAATATGGACTATAGGTGACTTATGTGATAATTTTTTTCTTTGAAAAGATTGTAAGATCATCCATGTAGATGATTATGCATTTTCTTTTCAGTCCTTTGAATGCATGATCCATGACACACTAGAAGTATCACTTGCATTTATCAAGAAAAATATCATCCTCTTATACAAATAAGTTCCCCATTTCATAATAAACATTGTCTTTATTCTATCTTCAGCTTACACTAGTACCTAATTATAGCTTAAGAATCCATCCAAAAAGGACATCATTTTGGAACCACTTAAGAACTATATTACCTCATCTAGAGATGGGAGGGAATAATTTTCCTTTTTATAATCCTTATTTAGATTCCTAAAATACACACATAGTCTAATCTCACTGTTCTTCTTTCTTACTAAGACCAAATTGGCCACCCAAGTAGAATGTCTCACTAGAAAGATGATTTTTGCACTTATCAGCTTCTCCAAAATAGGATTGACTAGTCTTTACCTCTATCTTAATGGCTTATGATCTAGTTTTAATGGAATCATATGAGTAATGACCTATGGTTCATATACTTTTAAGTCATCATATGTCCAAGTCATGATATCTTTATAGTGGATGATTAAATCCTTCATTCATTGTCTCTCTTCTAGGGTACAGTTGAGACTGAAATTAAAATAGTGTGGGCTATGTTCATCTCATATATTTTAATTTTTAAAATATGATTCATTGACTCTAGACTACCTGAGCTACTGAGCTTGAGGGTCTATGTCAAAAGACCTTTCCAAAGAAACTAACCTAGCTAGGATGCAATTTTATTTGAGCTGGAGAATACCTTCCCTATTTGATTCTTCTTAGAAAAGGTGATTAATATCATTGTCATCAATTATTTGGGACTCAAATTCCCTTGAATTGGTTAGAAATTGAAGAATTTGTTGGTCATCATCAAAAACTTGAAAATTTTCTACTTTGTCAGCAACTAAGGGACAAGGTACCAATTCAATGGAGAACCTTTTTAAATTCAATTCTTGAAGGGGCTCTAGATCAGTAGTGGTAATAACTAGAAAATTGATAGCTTGATTTTGCTCTCTAGGAATGGATATTATATTGAAAGATTTGAAACTTTCAATCAAGTCACATGCTTTATGCTTGTACCTTCTCAAATAAGACAACTTGCATTGATATTTATTTTTGACTTGGTTAACTAACAACTCTGAGTCACTAAATACTACTACTTGATTTACATTATTCTTAAGTGCAAATTGTAATCCTAGGATTAAAGCCTCATACTCATATCTATTATTTGTGCATAGAAATTACAATCTATATGCTACCAAGAAATTTTTTCCTTATGGATCAATCATCTCAATTCCCATGCCTTATCCTTACTTGGATCTAGTGCCATTAAAATGTAAAGTACATAGCTATTTAGAACCTTTGGGTTCTAGCTTTTGTACTTGATTTGGAGTAGTAAAATTGTAAAGACCAAGGCTAGGAGACTGTGGATACTCAAAAATTATACCTTGGCTAGTTATCGATGTTGAACCACCATGGAGCCACTTTCAATCCTCAGATTAGATAATCTAGATAACTCATTTCACACCTTTACCGTTGACTTAATTTTTAATCCATCTATCCACTTTTGATCCCTAGACCCTCTACCACCATTGATTAGTCTAATCAATGATGGTTATCCTGATTGTCATCGATTAGGACCACAAGCCTGCTTTAAATAAACTTCCAACTTTATGCAAGATAAGCATTACATAAATTAGTAACATTGTTGTATGAAGTAAATCATCTTTAAAAAATTCTTAATTATCATATTTATCCCCCTATCAAATTAGTAACTTCTTCCATCCTAATTAGTAACTTCATTCTATAAAAGGAGAAGAGGAGGAAGTGAAATAGATCCACAAATGAATTTGTGTCTAGGATATTGTATTTTATTTTGTAGGTATTTATCATCCCTTCAGTAAGCAAACATTATCATTGGAGACCCAAACCTCTATCTACATTAAAAGAAAGGCTGAAGTACTATCACTCTAGTCAAATTACCTCAGCCTTCCACCATCAAGTTATAGGTATCTTGTGCTTGTTGTCATTGATTCATCTTATTTCTAACTTCTCTAACCAAACTAGACCCCTTGACATCTTATTCCCCCTCCCATTGACCTATATCAAAACCCCCACCTACTTATTCATCATTCTACAACTCCACTTCAATATCCTCTTAGAACATATAGGCAACTGTTAATGATTAGTCCAACCACCGATGGTTACCTCAACCATCATCAATTACCCAACCATCATTAGTTACACCAACTATAGTTAGTTAACCTAACCATGGTTAGTTAACCTAACCATATTTAGTCACTGTGGCATAAAAATTCAATTAGTTGTTTTGAGCCCCTTACCCTCAATCAAACCCACTTTTCTCTATTTCTACTTGATAATAAAAGAACCTTTCTAATTTTTTGAACCAGACCTCGACCAATTTAGCATAATAATTGACCCACTTTTGTTATTTTTAGTTTTTTTCTATAAACAAGCATTTACTTTTTATTTCTTTCACATATTTACTTTCATATCATTAAATGCAAGAATCCTTTCTTTTCATTTCTATCAGTTTAATTGTTATAAAAGTGGATTGATAGCCTCATAATAAGCATTACTCTTCTTGGATCTAGCTCACATTAGGTAGTCCACTCAACCATCCATATAACAAACCCCTTGTTGAGTGTTTTTATTACCTACAAGTTATTCCTTCTTAGCCAAAGAGGAGTTCCCACTATCATCTAGATTCACATGCACATTTTACTAGGTATTCTTCTACATACCCTATTACTAGTTTCATTACTTTACTTCTAAATTAAGAAATGAGTGGAAATTAAATGAAATATTTTGACATGCTCGATGGGACCCTAGTTCCTTTTTTCTTCCTTAATGTTTTTCTCATTGAATGAAATCTAAAAATTTCATTTTGGACTTAAAATAAACCTTTTACATACATTGATTTCCCACTTTTCTTAGTTCATCTAGTAACTTAGAAGGCAAAGTAATTGACCATAGTTTTCACACTCCTTATCACACTCTAAGCCAAACCACAAAACTATTATCTTATCAAAACATACTTGAGACAAGGCCCGACTAGGATTTCATCACCTAGTGGCAACTTTACCCCCTCTTGGCTATCCTACTTAGATTTCACCACCAAAGGGAGAACCAACTCAGCTCTTTGGTTGATTATAAGCTCTGAACCTGGTATATTCTAGCTAATTACCTGACACTCTTATCACTATGAGATAGTGAAGTGAGATGATAGGCCCCAATACCAAGCCACATACTAAAGTTCAACATAAATTTTCTTTTTGAGCACCTAAACAACCTAAAACCAGCCTTAGATTGCCTCTTTAGTACCTGTTATACAAGCCAAATTCCCTCTTCACACTTTCTAAGGCATAAGCCAAAAGTGATCTTTAAAAAGTTTTAGGATTTAACACACTTTTATTGTATGCATTGTTTACCTTGAATTCTTTTTTTTTGTTTGATATTTATTTGAGGTGTGAGTTTCATCATACTTCCTATTTTCTCACATGGTCTTTACTAGACAATAGTTGAGAAACCAAACTGATCAAACACCACCATCTTCCTCCTCCTCCATGGAATATAATTCTAATGATGAGGCTTCACCTCATTTTTCTCCCCCTCCTACCAGAATCCTAGTTGTTTCTGAAGGTGATGCAAATTTTTTTGCCTTCCTTGACAACAACCTAGTTAATCTTCAATACTATCTCAACAACTTACCTTATTTTACCTCTATTTCTTTAGTTCCTATGACAAATCTTTCTTATGGAATGCCTCCCCACCTTATGGTGGGTACCATCTCAACCCAGCCCTTATTGACCCAAGCCTCTTCTTCTTCCAACATCCCAACTACTACCACTATCCAAACCCAATCCAATATTCCAAAATCTAACTAAACACCTCCTACCACACCCCACACTTCACATATATGTTTAACTTTACCTCTAGTTACCTATAATTTACCTACCATGGGGTTGTCTTCTACTTTTATTTCCACCCCTCCCCTTGTCCCAACCAACCCATCAACTTCTACCCCATTTCAAAACTTGGTACTTTCTATACCTTAAACACTTACACCCATTAGCACTAGAGTCACCACTCAACCTCAATTTACCCAACCTCAACCCACCACCTTAGTCATACCTTTAACTCAACCCACCTCCATTTCTCAACAAGTGCCTATGATAGCCTATCAATATGTCTCTAATCTACAAGGGTATATAACACCTTCCACCCAACCATTTGTGTCAATTAACCCCTATGTGACACCATCTCAACCTTTTGTGACCACTTACTAATATGTCACTTATTTATCACCTTCTATCACCTATCCAAACATAGTTTCCACCCAACGTCAATAAAATGTGCCCCTTAATTATGCAACTTCCCAACCCCAACCAGACTTGATCAAGATGTTAATGGAAAAAATGACCAACTTGGAGTCATCCATCTCTAGGTCTCAGAACCTTTTATCCTATGATCAAATTTGTAATGAGCCCATTCATCTGTCCATCCCTATCCATACTTATCCTCCTTAATGGGAATTGCCCATGTTTTCCAAATTTCAAGGTAAGGAGGATCCCCAACAGTGTTTGAGATCATTCTATCATTCTTTATATTTAATCACATTTGATGATGCTCTCCTTTGGACCTTCCCCATGTCTGTATCTAGACCCACCCTTGATTGGTATAGTGTTTTTCCCACGCACTCCATCTTTTCTTTTTCTCAACTAGATCAAATATTTTTAGAACACTTTTCAATAAATATATCTAAAAATGTTTCTATTACTGACCTCTATTCCATTAAGAAATTTGATGATGAGTCAATTGTTGATTTTGTTTCTACATGGAGAGGTCTCATCAACCAATTTTATTTTTCCTTACCCCAACCTAAACTGATTAAACTTTTCTCTTGGGGTTGTGCCAAACATATTGCCTCCACTCTTCAAGTTTAAACCTTTCAAACTTTTGATGGGGCATTCACCATGTCATGAAAACTTGAAAACCAGGCCATTGATGAAGGGAAATTGAAATTATAGAATAAAAATTATAGTTTTAAATCCAATGACCCTTCCTCTACCAAAACCACTAACCAAGCCAATTCCAAGGCAAAAGCATCCACAAACTTAGTTATTATAAAAACCACTCCACCTCTAACTATCAAAAAACCATCTTGAACTAATTCTTCAAACTCTCCTCAGAAACAAAACCAAAATCAAGCACCTCCAAGATAATATAATCCCATTCAAGAATCATATGCATCATTTTTGGATAAATTTCTCAAAGCCAACCTCATCTAACTTCCACCAATTAAACCACCCCAACAATTTGACTCTTCTCATCTTGTACCTAGGTGGTATAATGAAAATGACCATTGTGCCTTCCATTGTATTATAGGACATGACATTAATAGATGTAATACCTTCAAAAGTCTTGTCCAAAATGTGATTAATAGTGGAGAACTTACATTTGATAATCCTAATGCACCTCCTAATTAGTCCCTTAACATTTTTTTGCAAGCCTTTTCCAAATCATGCTCCTTCCACCCAACACCATGACACTAAACCTAAATCATCTCACTCTCATGAGGCACATATAATCAATGTCATTAATAACAAGTCCATTATTGAAGATACCATTATCTCAATCTCCCAAGTGGAAATATTGAACTTACCACCTATTCTTTTGGATACCCAAATGCAAGAATCAACCCCCCATCTCTCTCTATTTGATATCACCTTGTCTTTAACTAACTCTCCTTTGGTGGAAGCACTGAAGGAGGTAACTGTTTCTTTAACTAACCCTTTTTATCCACCCATTAAAGTGGTATAACTACCCTTTATTCCTTTGGATACCCAAACAATGGAAGTAACCATGTCCATTCTTTCACTTGAGGATGCCACATCAACTTCCCCTATCATATAACCCTCCACTCTCCCTTTGAAAACCATCCAAAGAGGGAATATTACCTCATCTATCCAACCATCAATTTTGAAACTTTCCATCCAATAAAATAATGAAGGAGCCATTTCCTCTTATCCACCTATAGGCTTAAGCTTTGAAACCAATAACCAAGGAACTAAACCCATCTACAAACCCTTTTCTAGACTAGTCTAAAGTCTAGAATTCACTTCCCAACCTAATTTTGATAGAGACACCTTTTGGCATCATCTTAGACTACCTTACTAAGGTAAATTTGAATCCTCAACTTCACTAAAATCTACCCTTAAACCCATTATAGCCCCTTCACAACATACTTTTTCCAAAACCATAAGTGAACCATCCCACCACCTTCACCTAAAATTACCAAATCACCTTACACCTCTCTCATTAGGCCAATCAAGAACCTAGGAATTCTTTCCACACCTAGTCATTCACATCCCCCTTTGAGGTCGAACTTAACCCCATCTAGTCCACTAAAGGCAAATCCAACTAAACTACCTAAGAAGGTAGATTTACCCAAACTTCTACCTTGAATTAGACCCATACCACCTCCTTCCCATTTACCTTCCATATTAGGACCCCATCCTTCCACCATTCTAGTTACCTATTCTTCCTCTAAGAAACCATCCCATTTTTCCCCACCAACTCCCATCAAACCATCTGGTTCTCCATCATTTTTAACCAATATATCCACCTCCACTTTTAAATGTATAGATAAACCTTCATCATCCAAGTCTCTAACCTCTAAACCAACCATAACCAAGCAAACCCAACCAAAACCGCTAACCAAAATCATTCCTCTAACTCTAACTTCCACTCTAAAACCTACACTTGAGAAGGTTACCACACCTAAAACCAAAAATCCATTACCTCAAACACCTTTTCTTTAATCCTATTCAACTATTTTACAAAGTTTTTTGTAAACCTCTTCCATCAACTTACCTCCAATCAAACCTTTTGACCCTTCACACCCTAAACTATCCTAATTCAATGATAAATTGATCTACGCATACCATAGGGCACTAAGACATGACATGGAGAACTGTAAAGCTCTCCAAGCACTTTTTCATAGCCTATATGATGATGATGATGATCTATTATCAAATGAATGATTCTTACCCCCATTACCAATCTTGCTCAACCCAACCCACCCAACCTTTACCAACTCTCCCTCTCCTACCTAAGGATGAGAAGGAAGAACCAAAGAAAGCATCAAACCCATCAAACCCCCCATCCATACTATGTGGTTACATGATCCCAAGCCTAATAGAAAGATAAGGGAAAATCTAAAGTATCTATTCCATGGACCTATCCATCAACCCCTCAAACCACCAACCAAACCCAAGCATCTCTACCCTCACCTTCAAAACCACCAAAACCCAATGTATCCATTTTGGGATCTTCTCCCTCCAACCCTTCTACATTATTACAATGCTTAGTGTTGAAATAAATTCACCAAACATTGATGAAAATGAGCCTCTATGAACTAATCAACATTTCACCTCACCATCTCTAGGCATTGATCAAGGCTCTGGAATCTATTGAGGTTTAACTAGATAATCCTCAACCTCTTCCACCCTTGGTTGGAGCTCACTAACTTTCAGCCCTTGTTACCTTTTATGATTCAAAAATACCATGCCCTAATCTTGAGGACTTTAACCCTCCCCTTTTTATTATCACATACATCAATCAAATCCACATCAAAGGGGTTATGATTGATGGAGGAGCTAGTATCAACATTATCTCCTCCCATGAATACAACCAACTTCAATTTCCCAAAAATATCATGTCTAAAAGTATAATAGTTTTTCACTCCTTCAATGATACCATGGCCACTACCTTAGGGACTATTGTCCTCCATATCTATTTGGGTCCTCACACCATTCCTAAATGATTTTATGCTATAGGTGAGTTCTAGTATAATGTGTTCCTTGGATACCCTTGGATTCATGTTATGGGTTGCATCCCTTCCACCTTACACTGTTGCATAAAATTTGATCATGAAGGATAAGTTGTTACCATCAAAGTTGATCCTAGTCCCTTTGTCTCTTATAATATGACATACTAGCATAATGACATTTTCATTCCCCCTACATCTACCTCACAACCAACTTATAATGAAACCACCCCACCAACCAAAACCATCAACACTTCCACTTATAGTACTGATGAAGCATCAACTAGCTCAACCATTTCATCATCCCAAATTCTAGTCAAGGACCCTTTGTCATCCACATTTCAACATATCTCCCTTGGATAATATCACCTTTTAGCCTTAGATGGCTTCCCTACTCTAAAAGAGTATGGGAATCTCAAATATGACCCTTTTTATGATCCCAACATTGGAACCATTATCCCTTTTGGGTTCCCCAATAAGTAAAAAAATCATCTATGGGGGGATTGATTAGCCACTTCTTGCTCTTACCACTATCCCGTTCATCTGACCATTCATAGTTAATTTTTCATTCTTGGAAAAACTATCCTTTGCTTAAGCTTGCATTTATAAGTGCACTTAGAATGTGTTTGGTCTTGTCTTTTATGAACAAAAACCTCATGAGTTACCCATCATCAAAACTCAGAAACCTCATGAGTTCTTTGGCCTTAGTTTCATACCACTAGAAGAACCTACCTCACCAAAACCCATCACTACCATCAATGTAGATCTTCCATCCTCTTCAACCCCACTTTCCCAAAAGTTAGAAGACTCTGATATCATCCCATCCAACTTTTTTTTTATCAATATAATTATTTTGGGCCCCCTTACCTATCAAAAAGATGGTTGAACCAAAACTTTTCCTCTTGTCCATCCCAAAATGATTGAATGTGACTCCCCTACCATCAACACCATCCAAAATTAAGATGATAATTTCATTCTCGCCTACCTTGATGTAGGAGATTCTTCCATTCATAAATCCCTCCCTTCTAAGAACCAAACCATACTGAATTAATCAACCATTGATGTCAACTTGGGTACCTAGGATAACCCCCATATCATCCAAATTAACCAATCCTTAAATTATACTAAGCTACAAGACTACCCTTCTTTCCTTTGAGATCATATAGCACTTACATGGTCCTATCAAGATATGGTCAAGATTAACCCTTCTATCACCCTCCATAATATTATCACTCATCTTAAGGCAAAGTTAGTTTGATAAAAGCTTCATAGAATACATCCTCACACAGCCCTATTTGTCAAAGAAGAGCTTTAGCATCTCTTATTTTGTATCTTCATCCAACCCATTGACTACCCACAATAGGTTTATAACATCATTCCTATCACCAAACCCATAGGGGGACTTTACCTCTACATCAACTTTCATGACCTCAATCTCGCCTACCCCAAAGATGACTTTCATCTACCCAACATCAACCAACTTGTTGATCTTACATCTTCCCATGAAATGGTATCTCTCATGTATGGTTTCTTAAGATATAACTATATCTTTATTTCCCCCAAATATCAACATAAAACTTCCTTTATCACCCCATGGGGCACCTTATATTATAGAGTATGCCCTTTGGATTAAATAACACTGGATCAACCTATCAGTGGGCCATGTCTTATATCTTTCATGACCTTATCCATAAAATTGTAAAGGACTATGTGGATGATCTCCTTAGGAAATCCAAACACTGTAAGGTTTACCTAGATGTTCTTGCCATCATCTTTGATTGCCTAATTCATTATTATGTCAGGTTTAACCCCAAAAAGTGAATTTTTGGGGTCTTATCAGGTAAGCTTCTTAGGTTCATCATCTCTCTACATAGAATTGAAATAGACCCCACTAAATTTAGATCAATATTATAGATGCATCTTCTTACTAACCTTATGCAAATCCATAGCTTATAGGGAAAACTTTAATCTATCTGTCATTTTATCTCTAAGTTATCTAACAAATGCCAACCCTTCCACCACCTCCTAAAAAAGGACACTTCCTTTAAGTGGATTAAGGAATTTCAATAAGCCTTTTATTCAATCAAGGAGTATCTTCTCTCTCCACCTATCCTCACCCCGCCTAAGGAATACTGACCCTTTTACCTATATATATCCACCATTGACCATTCCCTAGGGGCCATGCTCGCTCATCATAATGAATAAAATAAAGAGTAAGCCATCTATTACATTGTCTGCATGCTTATTAACTATGAAACTTAGTATACCCATACCAAAAAACTCTATCTTACCTTAGTTTTCATGGCCTCCATACTCTGTCACTATCTTCTTATCATAAAACCTATGTTATCACTAACACTAACCCTCTCAATTCAAGCACTCTAAGCCATATCAAAGCCAATGTATGGCTAAGTGGCTCATGCTTCTAAATAAATTTGATCTTGATTTCATTCTATAAAATTTTGTTAAGGGTAAAGTCATCACTAACCAATTGGCTAAAGCACCTCTACCCGATAATCAACCCCTTCTTCTTGCCTTTCTAGATGAGTCTATCATAACTCTTTCTCAGGAAGAACCCACCTACCAAATGACCATGTTTTTCAATGGCTCTAAATTCCAATATGGTGGGGGTGCCAAAATTATCCTCATTCCCATCAATGGTGAACTTCTTCCCCTTTCATTTAAACTTGACATCAAATGTACCAACAATATGGCTGAGTATGAAGCCTTAGTTATAGGTCTCCAAACTACTCTAGCCTTGGGGGTCAAAATAATTAGTATCTTTGGAGACTCCCAATTGGTCATCAATCAAGTAAATTGATCTTATAAATGCAATCATGATGTCTTATTGAAGTATAAACAATTGGTAGACATACTCTTGGCATCATTTGATCACTACTTTATCCAGTCCATTCCTTAATCTACCAAAAAAATTGTGAGCACAATGCCTCCATTACTTCCCAAATTCCATCCCAACTCACTAAATCTAAACTATTCATCACTATCCACCATTTTATCACACCCTCATATTTTAGTTTTGATCTTCCTACCATTTTTAGTGTGGAGATGACTCCTTTCAACATTTGCTACCAGTAAGCTTTTAACTACCTTAACCTTAGCATCGTTCCTCCCAACCTTTCAAAGAATGCTTGAAAATTCTTTGTTTAAAGTACCTCTTGTTACACCTTACTAGGGGTAATCCTTTACAAATGTGGCTTGGATGGACTCCTTCTCCATTTCTTATGTAGCTAGGAAGCTTCCCATGTCATTAAAGAAATGCATGACAGAATTTATGGGGGGCACTTTAGTGGCCTAGCTATCACCAAATGTATCCTTCACCTTAGTTACTATTGGCCCACCCTCAATAAGTACTATTATGACTACGTAAAGAACTATGTTAAATTTCAACAACATACTAATATACATCATGCACCTCCTCATGGCCTTCAATTATCTATCAATTATTAGCCTTCATATATTTCACCAAATGGGTGGAAACCATCCCCCTTATATCTACCAAAGCTAAAAAAATTATGGAATTCATCAATCACCATATCATCTACCACTTTGATGTTCCCTGTAAGATCATCATTGATAATGGCAAATATTTTAAGAACTAAAAAGTCTAAGGTCTTTACAATACTTTTGGCATCATTTAAGATTTTCCTCACCTTATCATCTATAATCCAATGGATAGGTAGAAGCCTCAAACAAAACTCTCACCAAGATGATCACCAAAGTAGTAAGTGCTTTAGGTTAAGATTGGAATGTGCATATCTCCTTCACTTTATGGGCCTATCACACTAGTATTCAAACTTTTATGCATTCTACTCCTTTCTCTCTCATCTTTGGAGCTGAGGCAGTCTTGCCTCTCGAAGTCCAAATTCCATCCCTTCACATATATTTACATAAAATCCTTTATGAAAGTGATTATCATCAAAAATGCCTCATGCATCTTGAACTCCTTGAAAAACATTGCCTCATCTTCCTTAATCATCTTCATGTCTATCAATAATGGATTAAAAATGCATACGAAAAATACTTGAAAGAGTGAGAGTTCAACATCAAATACCTCATCCTTAAGAAAAACCAACATGTAACTAATATGGAAAAAATCAAAAAGGGCAAGTTTGATTTTAATTGGTTTGGACCCTATATCATAACCCATAAGTATGGATCAAGATCTTATCATTTGACCTCTCTTGAGGGTAAACTAAAACTTGAGCCTCTCAGTGCTTCACATTTATGTCCTTTCTATTATTGAAATAGGGATCAAACTCATTTTTGTATCTAGCTTAAGTTCATCTATTGGTTCATGAGATTTTCACTACCTTTCACATCCCTAACTCTTTTGGGAACAATCAATTACAACATAGAACCATGTGATTATCCATCATAGTTATGACCTAATCCTAAGGATGGGCACCATGGCTCTACCCATGGCATGATTCTTATGGATACTTTTCATATTTATTGAGATGGAATCCCATGGTCAATTATCTCTCAAACCCACTTTTCCCATTTAACATTAACCTTTTGTGCTCAAGCTTTTCCTCCATAAATGTCAACTTTTAAATCCTAAATAGACTTTTCCATGTCTAACATACATTCAAAATATTACTTGTCATGCAGACTACTCCCTTGAAGGATAGTTTCCCAATAATTAAAATTTGCTTAAAAATAGACTACTCCCTTGAAGGATAGCTATACAATCTAATCATAGACCACTCCCTTGAAGGATGGATATGGAATAATCATTTGAAGCTTCCCACATCAATCATCTTAATTAGCTTATCAAACTAATAAGAATAACAAACAATCTTATGTAAAACTGAAAGAAAGAAAACCACAATTGGCACTTATAAGTGCCATTTGTAGAATTCTCGCATCGATCAATCAACATAATATCCCATTATGCCACAATCAGCTCCTATATATGGCATTGGTATACTTCCCACATTGATTAGTCTACATCTCATATTAAGGCATGTACTTGTCTATTATGTTTCTTTGGTCACCTATAGAAGGGGCAAGCTTAGCCACATTAGGCTACCATTTCATCCATTTCCCATTTAACTATCTACTTATCACCTAATTTATTTCCACACCTCTTCTCAAGGGACTATGAGCTTATTTAATACAAAGTGATCAAGACCCCCTCTTTCTCAATCAAAGCATGATTTTGTGAAGCATTCGATATGTTTATGTTCCCTAAGTCAATCCAACTATGGTTTCTCATTGATACGTCCTTACCAACTAGAAACACCATGCCTTTTTATTTTGATTTATTTATTAGTTCATGTGGTCATATCTCTCATGTTTAGTTTGTTTTCTATACCTAATTTATGTGTTTTCATTCCCATTAACACAATCATGACATTATGTACTATAAATAAAGAAAATATAAACCAAACACATATCTTATCCATAAACAAACCACCAGGGATGATAACATTGTAACCATTCACAACATACCATTATAACATTACCAACAACATCTCTATAAAATATCATTTAATCTATACACAACATTACCACATTATCTATGTAGGTGTAATATTTGTACATGCCCATCATATCTAACCACATTGCCATAATCATCTCATAAATAAATCTATCAAAAACAAAAAATATCTTCATCAAACACATCATCATAAACATGAATAATCACCATTAAATCCATCAAAAAATACCTACACTAAGAATGTAACATCATATATATCATCCCTAATCATATCCATAAAAAAATAATCATCATAAACATAATGTATTACTATCTCATCCACGAAACATCATGAACATAATATAATCAACATAATCCAAAAAATAATCATCATATACATCAATACAGTAATATATGTCATAATATTTCAAATATCTCTCTCATATACATCTCACATCATTGGCATGTAGGCTATTATCAAAATAAAAATCATATATACATCATAAAATCTCATCTATCAAGCCCCTAGGGAACCAAGACCACTACCACTTACACCACTACCACTTGCACCATTTAGACCTAGACCTAAACTACCACCTAGTGGTGCCCCCCCTAGCATCCATACCTATCCAACTATTGAGGACCATTATCTTAGAGTATCTATCGATGGACCCCCTACTAAGTAGGCCCTATACTCCCCATAACACATCACCTCTAGTAGCTGAGCTAGCACCATTGCATCATAATATCTAAGCTCCTTGATGGTGGCTAAGTATTATGTCCTTAGAACTATTTCAAGTGGTCCTCCTATTGTTTTTGTAGTTACCTATGCTCTATATCTAAATTAGTCTCTCTTGAGTCACTAACCCCAGAGAGACTTGTGCCTGATCTTTCTCACTAGTTAGAGTAATAATTTACCCTTGTAGAGTGACTATTTACACTTGTAAAGTAGTAACCTTTGGCAATGATCATAGCCACATATCAAGGTAGATGTTGATAATGTTTCATATCCCCTAGGCCAACCATCTTTATGTGCCTTAACTCCTCTATTTCCATCATATCTCAAATCTTAGCGAATATTTATGGGACTCAATCCCTCATCTGAATCTAATCATGGGCTTGCACAATAATCACATTAGCATATTAAAAATAAACTCACTATCCACTTAAAACCTATTCCACTCTAACTTACCTTTCACACTTAATACACACCCCTACCTTTTATCTACCCTAATTTTAAAACTAACATCATTCTCTCTCTAATATTCACCCTCTTTCGCATAGCTTTCATTGACCTATATGACACCCTCACATCCTATTTTTAGCATTTCAAACCTCTATGTCTAATATTTTCTAAAAACTTTGCACACTTTTTCAAACACCATCAACCTATCCCCAAACTCCTCTAACACACTTTGGCCATCAATGGTTCCTGAAACCATTGATGGTCCCCTTAGGACCTTTTTCCTCCCAATTTTGACTAGTACCAATTAGGTTGAAATGCCATTGATCACTATTTGTGATTGTTGGTGGTGTGAACCTCGAACCTGTGACCTCTTGCATCTCTACCCAACCATATTTTACGTAAAAATAACTACCTAAACCTATTCTCATACCCAATCACAACTCAACACATATTTCCCCTATCATTTTTATCCATAAAAAACTAATAAACCCTAACCCTAGGGCATCATTCTCCCTAAAACCCTACCTAAAATTATAACCCAACCTTATTCCTATTCAATTCACATGCAACATTAGTCAAATTTACCTGTACTATCAATTTTAAAATCACCCCTACCTCATTATATGATCACTACTATGGCCAGAGTCCTTGTGCCATTATTTAACCATGCCCTCATCTACCCTCCATCTAGTAAATGCTCAAATCAACTAGACCACTCACCCACTCACAATTCTCCACCTTGGCATACTCCATGCCAAGTCACCAACATGACAAAATACTTAGAGCAAAAAATTTGTAATCACAAGTCAAAATAGTAAAAATGATTTACCATTTTCTTTTTACATCTTTGATTTTTAGGGATTTTTTTAACCATCACTAGTTAGGGGTAACCATCATCAGTCAATCTCAAGGGCCACCCTTACCATCACTAGTTGGCTCCCTTAGTCTTTTGGCCCATTTTCTCACCAAGACCCCCAACTTCTAAATCTGACCTTTTGAAAATTATATTTGGCTTGAAGCTCTTTTTGGATTCCTATTTATAGAACTATGTAGGTAGCGTCTACTTTCCTAGTGCATCTAGAATCAGCTTGACCATCCCCTTCCAACCCATACCCAATCAACTCATCTTTTCACCATGGCTTCCTTGACATTGGTGGCTTTTGATCATAATCAATCACATGTTTTACGATGACTTTTCCATGGTCATTTGATTATACCAACCAACCTTGCCATGTTAAACTTTTGAAATTTGCACCACATTATGCATGACCTGACCTATTATGTTTTTTTGGGAGAAATTCCTAACCTAGATACTTATGACCAACATCAACCCTATCTATATGGCTTGATAGGCCTGACTTGATTATTTATGACCAATAATTTGGACTGATCACCCTTGTCATAGGTCCCTCTAGCATCAACCTTATTTTTACTAATATTGGCAACTTTATTCTTTGTGGATCTTGACTATCACTTTTAGTCACCTTTTGTGCACATTTATTCATCTCACATGCCCAACCTTATTATGTCACCAATCTCATGATTACCCATTCACCATTTATCAAACCCCAACTTGATTTCACTTTCACCTCATCATCTCCCAATTTGAGGGGAACACCTCCTCCCATACTTGGGGAAATTAGACCTTGACTATCAAACCATTCATTTTTGTTATGTGGCTTTTTGAACCAAAGCCACATAATAAAAAAGTGTAAAGTATAGAAACTTGAAAACTGCACCTTGGTTAGTTGTCAATGTCAAACTACCATGGACCCACTTTCAATCCTTAAATTAGCTAATCATCTAACTAATGCATTTCACACCTTTACCATTGACTTAAATTTTAATCCATCTATCCACTTTTGATCCCTAGAACCTCAACTATTGTTAGTCAGTCTAATTGGCAATGGTTATCCTGACCATCACTAGCCAAGACCACAAGCCTACTTTAAAGTAACTTTTAGCTTTGTGCAAGATAATCATTGCATAAATTAGTAAATTCCTTGTGTGAAGTAAATCATCTTTAAAACATTTTTAATTAGAATATTTATCCCCATATCAAATTAGTAACTTCCTCCATCCCAATTAGCAACTTCATCCTATAAAAGGAGAAGAAGAAGAAGTGAAATGGATCCACAAATAAATTCATGTCCAAGTTATTTTATTTTCTTATGTAGGTATCCAACATCCCTTCAAAAAGCAAGCAATAGTATTAGATACCTAAACCTTTATTTGTATCATATTCTAAGGCTAAAGTACCATCACTCTAGTCAAAATTCTTCTGCCCTATACCATCAAGTTATAGGTATCTTGTTCTTATTGTCATTGATTCATCTTATTTATAACTTCCCTACCCCAACCAAATCCCTTGACGCATTATTCTCCCTCCTATAGACCTATATCAAAACCCCTACTTTCTTATTCATCATTTTTAACTCCACTTCAATATCCTCCCAGAACATATAGGCAACCACCAAGGTTTAGCCCAACTGTCGATAGTTACCTTAACCATCATTGGTAACCCAACTATCATCGGTTACACCAACCATAGCCAATTAATATAACTATCACCAATCACTATGGCACAAAAATCCAACAAGTTATTTTGAGCCCCTTACCCTCAATCAAACCTATTTTTCTCTATTTTTTCTTGATAAAAGTAACCTTTTTGATTTTTTGACCTAGACCCTAACCACTTTAGCATAAGTATCAACCCACTTTTACTATTTTTATTTAAACAAACATTATTTTCTCTTTATAGAAAGTATTTAATTTCATATCATTAAATGCAAGTATCCTTTATTTTCATTTATATTAGCTTAATTGTTATAACAGTGGATTGATAGCCTCCTAGTAAGCACTAGGCTTCTTGGATCTACCTTATGCTAGGCAATCCACTCAACCATCCATCTAGAAAACCCATTTTTGAGTGTTTTTCTTACCTATAAGTTATTCCTTCTTAGCCAAAGAAGAGTTCCCACTATCATTTGGATTCATGTATGCATTTTACTAGGTATTCTTCTACACACCCTATTACTAGTTTTATTCCTTTACTTCCAAATTAAGAAATGAGCAAAAATTAACTAAAACAAAGACTCATACTTTACCTTTTCATTCTTGACATTGTATTCCATGATGGGATACTTCATTATTGGCTCTATATCAAATTTGATTTAATTTATAACTCCTCTCCATTGCATCCATATATGAGAAAATTCTATAGAAAGATATTCACTGAGTGTTTTGGACCAATCTCTACTTAGTAGGAGTCTATAGCCTTTATGTATGTCTACCACCAGGATATCAATGGTCATCTGAACATGTGGTTTAGAGGCTACTTGGATATATATGTCCCTCAGTTCACAAACTATAGTGACTATTATCTTGTCCAATTTTAAAACTATCCTTTTTGAAGGGCTTGGCATCAAACCAAGGTTTTGACATATGTAAGTAGGCATGACAATTGTAGAATCTCTAGAATCAATTAAAAAATTATGAATGTTATTAGCAAATTCCTTAATAGTAAAAAAAAAGTGTAGAACTTTTAGCTTGCTCTTGTAGATAACATTGGTGTTAGATGCTTTTGATTTGCCTGTAGATGCTTTCACTTTCTTCATAGGCATCTTCCCAGTAATAGACTTATAGAGTAGATTTTTTTGTTTGGTAATCCAAGATAACTAATGAAGATTTATATTTTCTTTAATTTTCTTCATGTCTTTTACAATGCTATATCCTCCCTTGTTAGGTTCCTCTTTGGACTAAGGCTAATCACTCCCCCTTGGAGGTGGTGGATTGTTGTCAGATTTACGATTAGGTAAAATTGTAATAGTATTTGGAGGAGTTGACATTGTGAGTGGCTGATTATTCCTTAGATTATATCCACCTTTATGGAATTACTAAAAAGCATGAACTTCATCTATGTTTCCCTCTAACTCATTATCATCTTCACCTAGAAAATGAAACTCATGAGTTTCAAAGAACATGGAAATATTAAAAGAGTTAGGATATGGATGATGCTCAAGTGGATTATAAATCCAGTCTTGTCTAACCACCTCTCTTTGAAATATTTCAAATGCAGCATAAAATTCAATGTAGTTGAGCTCACCATGCTTAGAAGTATTATTAATTTTACACCAATTGGGAAGAGTTATTTCTACTATGTTGATCTTTGGAAGCTTGTTAATCTACTCCATGTTATTCATGGGCCTATTAAATGGTATGTTATATCTCTATAATCTAACATTCTAATTACCAGTTATGTCATTGGTGTTGCCCATCCTCCTTTACATATTTAATAAATCATTGCTCAACTTTTAAACCATCTTTTGAATAGAATCCAATTTTGCATTTGTAGACTCAATACCTTATAAAATAGTAATAGGAGACATAGTTTATTTTTTATTCTATTGGTAGCTTTTACCTTACATATGATTGTTCAAGAATCTATATTTCAGCTACATCATTTGTGTCATGGGAGGTAGCATATATAGCTAGTTCTGATTAAATGCTAGGACATTTTGCCTTGCATGTGGAATTAGATTCAATGTGGAAAAGTTGTTTTGGACATTAGACATAGTAGGTACCTATGGATTGAGTTATCTATCAATATTATTGGCTTCTTCAAATACCCATGCTAATTTTTTAGCTATAATAACTCTCCTCAAGAACACCATAGTAATTGAATCTAGTTCATTCTTGTACATCTCCAATGTTAATACTTCTTCTATCTTATACCTTGCATTTAACTAGTTTTACATCTTTTTAAATCTTATTTTGAAAGCATGGATAGGCTCATTAGGCTCTCTCTTCATACTAGTGAAGATCTCATATATTATGTTGGGATTGGTAACCTATCCAAACTATGCAATAATAATAGATTAACACTCATCCCAAGAAGTGATAGAGTTCTTTATTAGATTTAAATACCAATACTAGGTGGCATCCATTAATGTAAAATGGAATAATCTATATACAAAATATTCATCAACAACATTCTGTTAAGCATTAGATATATTGAGGGGGGTGAATTAGTATATCATATATCTTATAAAACTTTTACTTAATCAAACTCCACTTAACCATACATTCTAGATATGCAATAAAAATGAAACAATAACATGCACCACACAAGAGAGAGAGAGAGAGAGACCAAATTTTTATGTGGAAAAAACCATGGAGAACAATCTCAACTATATGAATGAGTACCAACTCAAATTACAAAGTTTGTAAGCACCAAATTATAGGAGCACCAAGCCCTTTATTGAGCATCAACCCACAAGAGTACCAACCCCTCTTGTGTATAAAACACAACTATCTCTCAATGTTGCTTTCTCAAAAAATGGTAGAACTCTACAATATCTCTTTCTATTCTCTCATATTTTCTTATATAAAATAATTAAAAACCATGAACTCTCTTGTATATTACATATAGATTCCTAAGCCTCCTTTTATAGTATTCTAAATGACATTTGGCATTTACCCTTTGTGACCTTTCAATTCACATGGAAAATGGAGCCAAACTTGCATGACCCTTCAAATTCTTTCATATAAAAAGTCACATGGTGAACCTTCATTGGAAATGCATCCATTCCCTCTTTTGTCTTTACTTGGTGGCTCTTTGACTTCCTCATGGGCCTTCTTTTTACTTTATGTAACCAAAAATATATTCATTAATATTAAATAAATATCAACACATTTAGCCAAAATATGAACATTAAAAACACCTTTAGACAATAAATGCTATGGACCTTTGTCACCAACAATGCTAGACATTTGATATCAATGATAATATTTCCAACAATCTCCCCCTTTGTTATTGACGGCAACCTCAAACTGAAACTACCACATCCTGAAACCTATACTACACATGCCAACCTACACATACTACCATTTAAAAAACATACAATAACTCCTTACTATAGCATCATGTACCTATTCTTGTACCTATTTTTATTCTTCTCCCCCTTTTACATAAATGGCAAAGGGTCTATCCTAAAACTAACAAGTAGTTCCCCCTCAGCTGATGTTGATCCTTAATGGTAGGAAGTGAAAGAAATTATTCCCAGCTTATCCTATAGATAATCAAATGTGTCTTTTGGTAGTGACTTTGTAAGAATATTTGCAATGTATTCTATAGTACTAATATATTCTATTTTAACTTGTTGATCTACCACTTTCTCTCTCAAAAAGTGATATCTAATAGGAATATGTTTTGTTTTTGAATGCATCTCTAGATTCTTAAAAATATTAATAGCACTTGTGTTATCACAAAAAATAGAAATAGGTTCATCATCTTTTACCTTGATGTCTTATAAAGTTTGCTTCATCCAAATCACTTGAGTACAACACAATAGTGTTGCAATATATTCTACTTTAGCTATAGAAAGTGGTACTAAGTTCTACTTCTTGCTTAGCCAAGATACTAAGCTATCACCAAGGAAGAAAGCTCATGTACTTATATTTTTTATATCATCCAAACAACCTACCCAATCTAAATATGTATAAGCAACTAAAGTGAAATATCTACCTATGGGATACCATAGTCTATAATCAAATGTCCCCTTGACATATCTAAATATTCTCTTCACCAACTAAACATGACTCTCCTTCAAGGCTCCCTGATATCTTGCAACCATGCCTATTGCATACATGATGTCTAGCCTTGATGCTATCAAATATAATATATTACCAAACATATATATATACAAAGATTGATCTATAATAGGTAAATCTTCATCCTTACTCACTTTGTTCCTTATACCCATTGGTGTGCCAACTACTGCACAATCCTCAAAACCATTTTTTTTCAACATTTCCTTGGCATATTTATTTTGAGATATGAAAATTTCTTTATCTAACTAAAATATTTATAACCCTAATAAAAATGATAATTCTCCAAGAATAGACATCTCAAATTATTTTTTCATATTATCAAAAAATTCTTTTGTCATATTTTCAATGTTATCTCCAAATTTTATGTTATCAACAAATACCACAACAATCAATTGACGCTCACCTTCTATTTTGATGTAGGGATTACTGTCAGCAAAATTTATCTTGAAACCTTGATCCTATAGGCACTTATCAAGCCTTGCATACCAAGATCTAAGAGCTTATTTTAATCTATACAGTGCTTTCTTCAATCTTCATACATGGCTATTATCATTTGAGAGAAGAAATCCCTTAGGTTGCTTAATGTAGACCTCCTCTTCTAGATTCCCATTTAGGAAAGTAGACTTGACATCCATCTAAAACACTTTGAAATTCTTAAACATTTCATATGCAATAAACATTCTATTAGCCTCTAACCTTGCCACTGGTGCAAATTTTCTTCAAAATCTATACTTTCAATCTAAGCATATCCTTTACATAGTAACCTAGATTTATTATTGGTAACTTCAGCATCTTCATTCAACTTATTTCTATATACCTATTTTGCTCCTATCACATTTTAATCTTTTGGTCTAGGCACTAATTCCCAAGTATCATTTTTTTCTATCTAATTTAATTCTTCATCCATTTCCTTAACCAAATACTCATCATGTCTAGCTTTTGAAAAAGTTTTAGGGTGAATTTTTGATAACAAAGAAAAATTAACTTGCTCATATTCACTTACCATCATCCTTCTGGTGTGAACTCCTTCATTTATGTTCCTAATGATGTCATTATTTTATTATTTATATGAACATATTTAGATGGGGTCTTTGTGTCTTTTTCCTCCTTTTTATCCTCATATGATTCTTTTAAATCTTCTTCTTCAATGATTTCAAGAGAATCTACTAGATCACTAGCTCTTTGTGGTACATCTTCATCTATCCTGACACTTTCACTTCATAAATATTTTTGGTTCTTTTGTTATAACATTTATAAGCTCTAATTTTGTTAGAATATCCAAAAAATATACCTTCATCTATTCTAGATTTGAACTTATCCAATTTTTCATCAATTCTCTTTATGAAGCATCTACTACCAAAAACTCTAAAGTAATCAACTATAGTTGGTTTGTCTTTCAATAGCTCATAGGGAGTCTTGTCACTGTTGACACTCAATAATGATCTATTCTAAATATTCACTACTATACCTACTACACCTCTCTAATATTTATCTAGTATCTTGGATTCATTTAGCATTGTCCTCACTATCTCTTGAACTATTCTATTCTTCCACTCAACTACTCCATTTTATTGTGGAGTTATGGCTACTAAATAATGTCTCTTTTTCCCATGGTCTTCAAAATACTCAATAAACTCATCTAACATGAATGTTTCTCCTTGATCTAATCTCAGGCACTTGATCTTCAAATCAATTTTATTCTCAACAAAATCCTTGAATGCTTTGAAGTGGCTGAAAGCTTCTAATTTTTTTCAGAAACATCACCCAAGTCATACATGTAAAATTATAAATAAGCAACATGAAATATTTCTCACTTTGAGTACTTTGAGTTCTCATAGGTCTACATAAATCAGTGTGAACAAGCTCTAATATTTAAGTAGTTGAGTATTTTTTTATTTTAAACCATCTTCTGACCTACTTCCCATGTTGACATGGTTCACAAAGCATGTTGGAGGGCTTTGTAATCTTTGAAAGATCTCTAACTGATTGCTTTTTGCTGATATTGATAAGATTGTTAAAATTTATGTGTTCCATTCTCTTATGTCAGCCAAATTTTCTCAACTTAACTTATACAATATTTTTGACCTTTGATATCTGATAACATATATAAATTATTGTTTGTCCTCTAAGCATCTACAATAAATACATCTAAATCTTTTCTCCTAATTTCACAACCTTTTGCATAAAATTTTAGTGTGTGTCCCTGATCACATATTTGAATTACAATTAGATTATGCTTAAGACCCTCTACATATAGAAAAATTTTAGTCTTAGTTCTACCATTATCCAAACTTAATATACCTTATTTGGCTATTCTAGCAGTGGTATTATCTCCAAATTTTATTGTGCCACCATTAATCTTATTTAGAGTTATGAACTTGATCTTGTCTCCTATCATGTACCTCAAATATCCACTATCAATGAACCATGGCTTTTCTTCATTTCTTGCATGCAATTCTATCTAGACTAACATAGACTTTTTAGATTATTTTTTCTACCATGAACCTATCTGAACTTTCTTCTTGATGAATAGAGCCTTGAAACTTTGTTCCTTATTGATTGACTCAAATATGATTCTAAAATATTAAGCTATGTATTCAAAATTATTTCACTTGTAATATATTATGGCCTCTTCATCAAAGCCTAACAGAGGTTCAAAAGAGTTGTGGCTTTTGCTTGACTCTGCATTAGTTTCCTTCTCCTTATTTCTAAAATTGTTAACTCTTTCTCAACATTCTATTTTCTTATGATCATAACCATTATAATAAAAACAATAATCATGAAAATAAAATATGTTTTGATTTGTGTATCTTTGACTTGATTATCTTTTGTAGCTTTGTTCCTTCCATCTTTTTTTATTTGAGTTTTTCTTTGCATTTTTTACTTCTTCCTTTTTTGTTTCTTATTTTGTAAGAGCTTCAATATAGCTTTTTTTCTTTTCAAATCAGATGCCTATCTTATTTGATATTGATTTTTGACTTATCGTATTCAACATATTAGTGATATTCTAAAATTTTGAATCATTAGTTGCTTTATCATTGACTACTTTAATTGTTTTCTCAAGTTATACTTTTAAAGAGGAAATTTAAATAACATACCTTTAACATTATTAACTTACTTTTTTCAACTAAGCTTTTAGATCTTCTTTAGTCATTTTGGATTCTTCAATGTGTGCTTGTAGATCTTCAATTATTTCTTTTGACTCCTTTTCATTTTTCTCTATCTAGAGCTTCAATCTTTGATTCTTCTTCTCAAGAGCTTGTAATTATTCTAAGACACAAATGAGTTCTCCTTCCAAATTCACCTCGGCTTCATAATATTCTTATTATTGATCATTTGTTTGATTTTTTTTTTAGAGGCATCTTCATGTATGGTCATGAATAGAATCTCTTCTTCATCTAAGTCATTGACTCCACTGTCTTCAGTTGAGCTAAGATCTTTAGAATATAAACTCTTCTTCTCAAATCCTTTATTGAATTTGTCTTTGAATTTCTTCTTGTATGTATACTTTCCTTCTTCATTATCACCATTATTATTACCTAGGCACTTACCTGTAAAATGTCTAATCTTACCACATTTAAAACATTTAAATGGAAATTTTCCTTGATATTTACTTGTACCTTTTTTTGGCTTGTGGATGAATAGATATTCATTTTCATCTTTCTCATTGTTAGAGTCACTTGATCCTTGAATTTTAGCCTTATCTTTATTTGATGTCTTGAAAGTAGCTTCCCTCTTTGAGGGTTTCTCTTGTCTAGTCTGTATCTCATATGTTGTAAGAATACCATGTAGTTCATCCATTTTTAGCTTGGATGGATTCTTTATCTCCTTGATTTTCAAAACCTTTGCATCATATCTCATTGGTAGAGATCTCAAAACCTTTTATACCACTGTTGATTCTTCTAATTTTTCTCCAAGGCCTTAAATCTGATTAACTATTTTATCAACCCACAAAAGATATTTTTTTATGTTTTCTTCCTCTTCCATCTTCAAACTCTCAAACTATCTTCTAAAAGTCTTAAGCTTAGCTTGTTGAATCTTTCCATCACCTTTTTAAATTATCTCAAGCTTTACCCAAGTCTCATGAGGAGATTTATATTGCATAACTTTAACAAATTATGATTTACATAAACCACATAAAATAAAATTTAAAGCTTTATAATTATTTTTGCTTACCTTCTTTTCTGTTGGAGTAGTTATAAGTGTCTATGGCTCTTTGTATTCCTCCAACACTACTTGCCAAAATTTAAAACCAAGGGACATCAAGTAAGCCTTCATCCTTATGCTCCAAAAGGCATAATTTTTACCATCAAATAAAGGTACCTTATTTGTAGAAAAACTTTCATGTGATCTAGCCATCGTGCTTTCCCTAAACTACATTCAAGATTTTAAACTCTTTTAAAAAAACCTACTCTGATACCAATTGCTAAGCACAAGATATACTAAGAGGGGGGATGAATCAGTATATCATATATCTTATAAAACTTTTACTTAATCAAACTCCACTTAACCATACATTCAAGATATGAAATAAAACTAAAACAATAACATGCACCACACAAGAGAGAGAGAGAGAGAGAGAGAGAGAGCAAATTTTTATGTGGAAAAAACCATAGAGAACAATATCAAGTATATGAATGAGCACCAAATCAAATTACAAAGTTTTCAAGCACCAACTTGTAGGAGCACCAACCACTTTATCAAGCATCAACACATCAACTATTTGTGACCACCAATCCATAAGAGCAAAAACCTCTCTTGTGTATAAAACACAACTATCTCTCAATGTTGCTTTCTCAATAAATGATAGAAATCTACAATATTTCTTTCTATTCTATCATATTTTCTTATATAAAATAATTATAAACCATGCACTCTCTTACATATTACAAATGGCTTCCCAAGCCTCTTTTTATATCATTCCAAATGGCCTTTGGCATTCACCATTTGTGACCTTTCAATTCACATCAAAAATAGCACCAAACTTGCATGACCCATCAAACTATTTAATATGAAAAGTCACATGGTGACCCTTCATGGTAAAATGCATCCTTTCCCTCATTTCTTTTATCTCATGACTCTTTTAATTCCTCAAGGTGACCATGAGAAAATGCATCATTTCCCTCTTTTGTCTTTACTTGGTGACTCTTTGACTTCTTCATGGGCCCTCTTTTGACTTTATGAAACCAAAAATATATTCATTAATATTAAATAAATATAAACACATTTAGCTAAAATATGAACATTAAAAACACCTTTATAAAATAAATGCTATGGAGCATTTATCACTAAAAATGTTATACCTTTGACATCAATGACAATATTTCCAACACATTCATTAATATCAAAGCAACTTTGAAAGATTTGATATGTTCTTCCGCTATTCTTGCTCCTAAAGGAGAAATGGATGTTAGATACTTCTTAAGAGTCTTAGGTAAATCATGCATGTATCCTAGGATGGAAATAACAAACCCAACTAACCAAGGTGGTTGAGCCATTTATTAATTAATAGGTAACTGGTTCCTTATGGGTAAGCATTTTCTAGTTGGAGGAGGTGGAGGGTTATGAATTGAGGTTATTGGCATAATTCTAGGTCTCCTATGATTTGACAAGGTTGAGACTAGAAAACCAACCTAAGAATTAGATCTAATTGCTCTCCTAGGTGATTCTAATGAAATTCTATGCAAAGGATACTACTATTATTGGGGGGTAGGCCTTCCTTCTAGCGTTAGTGGAACTATTGATGTAGTTTTTATACACACTATAGTCAATGAAGTAGCCTCTAACATTTTAGGATCTCAATGAAATTAAACTCCACTTCAGGGTATGAGTTATAGGTATGAAATTTGAACAACCTATTGATGGAATAGCTGGGCGGGCATGCAGATTGTTGACAATGTTTTTTGGATGGAGGTGTAGTTCTTTAAAAGTAGTGAATTATTACATGAGTTGGATGGGTGGTTGGTTGCTAATCTAAAGTGGATAGATCTCAAAACAAACTCAAAAAGGAGGGAAGGGTAAGGCAGAAAATAAGACTCTATGGTTTTTATAAATCACCTCTCTAGATGTTTTCAAATAGACAAGTTATTTAGAAACCTTTGCCTATTACACGTAGATATTATACACACATAGTCAGACATAGTTTAGAACTCTAAGGATACATTGATATAAGAAATTTGTATGCCTTAGTCAAAGTTTGATCATTTTAGAGTAGTTGTTACACACCCTTAATTAAGAGATTATAGCTTAGGATAATGAGATATCTGAGGCAGCTTTTACACACACACACAAAATTATATCAAAAGAAAAGACTCATACATATTTAGTATTATGAATCAGTCAACTTAATTTCTAATAATCAATGTAATATTTTAATCCTTTAATAGATTTTGCACATCTAAGACTAGCATATCAATCAAGACAAGAAAGAATTCATTGCAATTCTTACACACTAAGAATTATTGAATCATACAACCAAAAAGATAAGATTAATTACATAAAAATTGAAGAGAGAATACACAATCACATTTTTTGATAGTCAAAATTGCTTTTGCTCATGTATATTGAAATTTTTTCTCTCACCTTCTAACTAGTGGATTATAATTACTTAAATAGGCTTGTGGAAGTGGTTGCCTTATCCTCTAAGCTAATGCAAATTTATTACATGTGATAGTCAGAGCTTAAGTTCTAACTATGGTCAAAACTATATAAGAGTCCACTTACAATTATCAGTTTAATTAGCCTTTGCAAAAGCTATGAAATATGTGCATATGTAAAGAAGGCAAACTTTTACAATTATAGCTTGAAATGCATGAAAACTAAATATATTCATGACAATACTTTCTATTATAGGTTATGAGATCAACCTTTTTGATACTTTTAAACTAGCTATTTTCAAAATAGAACTTAGACACACATGAAAGATAAGTATCACGTTTATCAATGCTTTAGAACCAGTGACACTATTTAACTATGATCAACCTTAACTATGCATTACATGCTTCCCCTTTATAAAAAATTATTACTTCTAAAAATGTCAAATGAGCTTAGTTACCAAAAGAATATAACTTAACTGTAAGACCTAATGGTTGTCAATAAATATAGTTCTACATATGTTATCCATATGGCAATGCCATGTCATTTTGATTACTAGCTTTTGAAATGTGATAAGTATCAACACCTCATTGAGTCTAAGATCTTTGAAAAGTCCACCTAGGACTCATATTGTTGATCTTTTGCATGATAGAATGCAAGCTGTGGATCTAAAAATTTGAATCAAGAGAGGATGGTTAGTATGGTGTTAGTTCCAAAATGAAAACAAAATGAAATAAACATACTAAATATCATAGCATCTCTAAGTTTAGACACTAGGGAGAGCTTATTTAACAAAAATGAATAAAACACACAATTAAAAATCAAAAGAAACCTTCTTTTATCTTCTATGTATGCTCCAAAATGCTTATTTTAGTGGCTTGCTCGGATCATGCTCATGAAGTCTTCATCAAAGGAGGCTTGGCTACCTCCACCTCTCCTTGGCACCTTTAGCTTGTGGCTTGACTTGGCATGGAATCAATCTGACATGGTAATACTAGTTACTTGAAGCTTTTGGAACCATTTATGCATTATAAATTTGCATAATCAATACTTTTGAAGATATTTAATCATAATAACTCTACACCAAAATAGCTTAGAAATGATGTTCATGGCCTCTCTATTTATAGATTTTTGAGAATGTCTAGAATCAACCTGAACCGTCCATCTTGAGATTGAGATGTGTGGTTGAGGATTAATTAATTTTTTTAGAATTAAGTTTATAATTATCCTCATCATGACATTGGAAGAAGGGAAAATTAATATACATGGAGGGCATCATGGAAGGCATTAATGAGGCATGGAGGGCATGAATCTTGATATTTGTGGCATTTATGGCCTAGGAATGTCTTTTCAAGAAATGAGGTCACCTGATGATGCAAATATTCAATATTAATTTCTAAAAATAACTATTCAACAAGTTTCCATAGAATTCTTAACTAGGCTCTAATTTATATTAATTATATTTTTAGTATGTTTAAGCACTTTATGTACAAATTACTCAAATTGATTAGAATGCCTTGTATTGGTCCAAATATTGATTAGATTGGAATTAGAATTCAATGTCAGATGCATTGGAATCATATTCCCATTTAGGATGTTATTAATAACAAATTATAAAAATATGTGTCTCATGCAATAGATTTGATAGGAAAGAGCAATCTAGAGCACCCAGGTGTAAAATTGGCATTTTAACTCAAAATGATTTGATCAAAGTTAATTGGCCCATAAATTGCATTGCCCCATTTAGGGATACCCTAGTCAAAATCAGCACTTGAATATGTCAAGTTCAAAGCTTTTAGTATATTTTAGTGTTTTTAAGCCAGATTATGTATTTTGGTGAAAATTAGTCAAAAATCTAGATGGAGGTCATTGGTGGACAGATTTAGGTGTCTATAGTTTACCCCTATTTTATAAGTCATTTTAAGCTATAAGCATAGTAACATCTTCTTAAAGAATGAAAAGGTCTTGTATGCCTACAACTAAAATAATGATAAACTAACTATATGATGCCCTATCAAGGGAACGATTGACACAAGTAGGTCAAAAAATGATCCCTTGAAAATAAAGAAGTGAAATGAGAGGACTAAATAAAGGAAAGATGATGTGGTGAAAACACAATGATACTACAAAAGTAGTCAAAATAATTGAGAATGCAATTGGGATAGTGTACAATGGTTTGCCCAAAAGTGGTTATAAGCTTTGTACCTTGATAGTGGCAACAAGGTATAATAACACAATGATTTGACCAAAAGCAGTTATAATCATTGAGAAGATAGAGCTACCCCAGTTAGGATAGACAAACAAGACAACAACATGCCCCTATATGGGTAAAAAAATAAAGTGGTGACAACACAATGATTTACCCAAAGATGGTTATAATCATTGAAAAATGTAGGTGGGATGGTGTATAATGGTTTACCCAAAGGTGGTTATAATCATTGGACCCCAATTATGGTAAACATGATAAACTTGATTGAGGATGATGATAACTTAGCATAGAGGGTAATGATGAATTAGAACAACCAACTAGTAAGGAGATGCTCATTTGAACTAATAAAGGTTGAAATTATTTCATGTTTAATTACTCTATTTAGGATATGATTAGGATTGAATTGGGATGTTAGTTCTAAAGAGATGTCACCATTGTTGAATAGACTTCTTAAAGTTGAGGTTTGTTATAGCACATTTCGGTAAGCATCATGGTATAACATCATGAGGACTTGGCCAAAATATGCATAAGGACTGACTCCCATAATCTAATACTCAATATAAAATAATGCACCAATGATAGAAACTATGATTATGATATAAACATATGAATATGGATGGATTTGATTATAAATGTGGGAAAGAAATCACCTAATGAGCACACATAAACTAAATCAAGATAATAATATTGAAAACAAACAAATAGGCAAACAAATAAACAAACTAAGAAAAAACAAACAAACAAGCAATGCAATAGAAACCATATGAACATTGCCCCTAGAAAATAGGTGAAAACTTAACACATGAACAAAAAAAGGGAATATAAAAAAAGAAATGGGGTGGCCAAGCTATCTCCATATGCACTAGGCAAGTGGATGTTGCCTACATAGTTTCATGGATATAATATGTAATAAAAAAATTTAGGTCAAATGTAGTTCTCTCAAGGAATGGAAAGAATGTGATAACTGATGAAAACAAACAAAATAGATGTGATAGAAGAAAAGGAATGGTCTTGATAAATGTTAAGTCCATGATATAAAATGCCAAAAAGGATGGGGAAATAAATGATAAGTAATTTGCTTGTAACTTAGTAAGGGTTCCCAGAATCCATAAGGCAAAGAAGTGGTCAATGTTTTTGTTCCTTTATAATAATTTTTTAAATGTTTTTGGAATTTTTGAAGTATATCAACTTTATCAAGAATTATGGGACACTAAATGGTTCAATCTCACAAAATGGCAAGAGCGTTTAAATAAAGGTTGCTCACAAAATGGTGAGAGTGTTCAAACTTAAGTTGCTCACAAAATGGTGAGAGCATTCAAACTTAGGTTAATCACAAAATGGTGAGAGCATGGCTTAAGGTGACTGATCTAACCTCAAATAAGTATTGATTAGTTCCTAAATAGTCCTAAAGTAGGATCTCAAGTCACTGTAGTTTTTCCCTTTTAGCAGATAAATTTGACTAGTGCAGTAGCTAATTCAAACAAAATAGGCACAATTGGTAAAAAGGCATAGTATAACATAAGAAGTGGCAAGTTGGTATATTAAGGCTTAATTTTTTCCTTAATTTTCCCTTAGGTGGTTATAACTATGACACAATGGCATAGGTCAATGGTACTAATTTACCCAAAGGTGGTTATAATTAGTAGCAAGACTAGTGGTAAGAAAAGAATAATAAATGAAAGATGCAACTGCCAAAACTTTTGTCACACTATTCCAAAATATGATCTCTATCTAAAATAATTGAACCAATGGATGAAATTGATTAGATACCTCAATGTTGAAACTTCATAATGAATGGTAAAAACCAAGGTTAAATGGTCTAGGCTTTAGAACACATTGGGCTGATAGATCAGAAGTGGAAAGTGGATAAGGCTAAGAGGATGGATAAGAATGATATTTAAACAAAGAATAATAGTGATAAAATGGCATAACTAAAATGGTCCTTATAGATAATAAAAATTAGCACTCAAGCATAGTACCACTTGAGATGAATAATATTCATCAACTCAAGAATTTTATCTCTATCTGGTGTGGCAAGCCTATATGCTCCTGATCCATAATCTGTAGTACTGATAAAAGGCCCTATCCAATTTAGTTTGAAGTTCCCTTTATGTTTCTTCTTAGCCATGGTATTCTTTTGGTTTTTTTAAGAACAAGATCACCAAGTTCAAATTTTCTATACTTAACATGTCAATTATAGTGGCTTTTGAGTTGATTCTGATATGCTTGAAGATTGTTGAACATGAATGTACATTTTTCATCAAGTAGGTTTAGCTCTTATAGATGAGCTACTCAATAGTCATGATCATGCAGGACATGCTTGAAAGAGATGAATAATAAAGGCAATTCAACCTTAATGGGAAGGATGGATTTAGTACCATAAACAAGTGAGTATGGAGTGGCTCTTATGGGGGTATGATGATTGGTAAGGTATGCCCAAAGGGTAGGGAATAATTCTAAGTGTTAATCATGACTAGCATCATTGACAATCTTTTTGAGAATATTGATAATGGTTTTGTTTGATGCTTCAACTTAGCCATTACCTTGAGGGTAATATGTTGTAAAAAAATGATGTGTGATATTATATTCGGTACATAGTTGGTCTACATCTTTGTTCTTGAATGATCTTCCATTATCATAAATAATGTCAGAGGGGATACCATAGCAATAAATTAAATGGCTAAAAATAAATTTGTAAATTTGCTTTCCAGTCATGTAAGTGAGGGGTATAGCTTTAACCCACTTAGTGAAATACTCAGTGGTGGTAAGGATATGTTTATGGCCATCAGATGAAGTGGGGTTGATCTTCCCAATGAGGTTAAGTCCCCATGTATAAAATGGCCATGGTGTCAACATTAATTTTAGAGTTTTTGTTGGGGCATAAATTAGATAAGAATGTTGTTAACATTTGTCACACTTTTTTACATATGTAGTGGCATTTGCATCCATTGTGGGATAATAATAACCAGTATGTAAGAGTTTTTTAGATAGGACTACCCCACTAGAATGAGCACCAAATACTCCTTTGTGAACTTGTCTTAATTCTAGTGTAGACTCTGTCAAACTTAAGCAACGAAGCAGAGCTCCATCAAAACTATGATGGTAAAGGGTGGATCCAAGTAGAGTATAACGAATGGAATGATAAATGAAGGCTTTGATTAGTTTTTGAGATAGGTTAGGTGGTAGAAATTGTTCATGAAATTAGTTTTAAAGTTTTGAGTACCAGATAGAATTAGGACCAACAATATCATAAATCATTTCAATAGTTGAAGGTTCATGAGCTGGTGCTGACAAATTCTCAATGAAGAATTGATACTCTTTAGATTTATCTATTTGTTAAATCAGAGAGCCAATAGTAGCCATGGCATCTATAGTTTTGTTACTAGCCCTTGATATGTGCTCAAACTAAATGTTGGCAATTTATTTCTTAAGAGTGTCATCTTTAAATTAGCCATGGTCGACACTCTTAAGAAATATGGAACCAGCTTATGTGCTCCAAGTTTATATGGAAGATGGCAGTTTATGTGCTCCAAGTTTATATGGAACCAGCTTGCCATCTTTGGTCTAAAAATGATTTGTGATCTAATTGATGATTAATAGAGAATCACCATAAACTTGGAGATGAGATATATTCCAATGCACTACTTGTTAAAGTCCTGAAATAAGTGCATCATACTTGACCATGTTGTTTGTACAAGAAAAGATGATTCTAAATGACTTAGGGATTAGATCCCCCTGTGGGGTAGTAAATAATAGGCCTACCCCCAACCATGTGTAGTAAATGAACCATCAAAATAAAATTTCTAAGGATGCTCCTCAAGGGATGTGTCAATGATGATCATTATGGATTCATCAAAAAATTGAAATGTGAGTGGTTATATGTCTGTGAGAGGTGCTTTAGCAAGTTGATCTACAATAACTTATCCCTTGATTACCTTATAATTGACATACTCTATGTCAAATTCACTAAGAAACATGATCTATTTAGCCATTTTACCTTGAAAATCTATTTTATATAGTAGATACTTGAGTGGATCTACTTTTGAAATGACCATGGTCTTATTATTCAACATGTAATGGCATAGTTTTTGAGCTATGAAGACCATGGCTAGGCAAAAAAAAAATTAAAATGACCATGTTCATATGTAGCCAAGGTATGTCTTAGGTAGTATATAGCATGTTATTTTTTATTGTCATCATGTTGAGCAAGATTTCCCCCAGAGCATGGTTAGTAGCTAATAGGTATAACAAGAATGGCTTTCCTGGCATAAGAGGTAATAAAATAAGTAGATTAACAATATAGTCTTTGAGTTTTTAAAAAGCTATTTGGCAATGATCATCCTAGTGAAAAGCAATTCTCTTCTTCAAAAAGTGTGTAAATGGATGGCACTTTTCTGTTAACTAAGAGATGAAGCATCAGATTGACTAGATCTTATCCTGCAAACTATGAAGTTGCTTTAAATTAGTTGGTGGTGGCATCATGGTTATAGCATGGACTTTAGTCAGATCAACTTCAATACCTCTATGAGACATGATGAAGCCAAGTAATTTTCTTGAAGTTACATTGAGCACATATTTCTTTAAATTGAGTCTAACTTGGTACTCTTATAATCTTTCAAATATTTTATGCAGCATTACTAGATTGTTAACCCTAGTTTTGGATTTTCTTAATATGTCATTGACATAGTCTTCAACAATATCATGGAATATGATAGTCATGGCCCTTTGATATGTAGCTCTAGCATTCTTAAGGCCAAATGGCATTACCTGATAACAAAATGTTCTCCATGGAGTGGTGAATGTTGTTTTATGTTAGTCTTCTAATGTTATTCTGATATGGTTGTATCTTGAAAAGCCATCCATGAGTGAAAGCATTTGATAACATACTATGGATTCAATTATCATGTCAATATTAGGCAATGTAAAATCATCTTTAGGACAATCTTTGTTGATGTCTCAAAAATTAGTACAGATTTTTTATCCTTCAAGATTTTTACTAATAGGTACCACATTAGAGATCCAATCTAAGTGGTCAATGGATCGAATACATCCTACTTCTAAGAGTTTTTCCATCTCTTTTTTTACCAATATAGCAATGTGAGGATGCATCTTATGTAACTTTTGTTTTACTAGTTTGGCATTAGAATCAACCACAAGGTGGTGTAGCACCAAGGCAAGGTCTAAACCTAGCATGTCAAAATAGACCCATGCAAAGATATCTACAAATTCTATAAATAGAGCTGTCAAGATGTCATGTTCCTCCTTAGTGAGGGATATGCCTAATTTTATCTATTTCAATTTTGATGGAGTTTTGATATTTACCTCTATTATATCTTTGACTAGAATGGTCAAACCATCTTCTAGGATAGTAATTAATGACTTGAAATATTGAATTATGTTAGGGTCTTCCATTAGGATTTGCTCTTCAACTTCTCTTAAGCATGATGAATCTGAGTCCCCTAATGGGAGATTTGGCCATTTGACAAAAATAGTTAGAAAATTTTGAAATTTTTTATCAAATAGTTGTTATTACTCAAAGATGAACTCAGATACATAGGCAAGTCCATTGTTGGTGGTCTCCTAATCTAAATTCAAAAAAAATGAACACCCCCATCTAATGGTGCCTGAAATAGGTTTTCACCACTAGACTAGCCTTTATTTTTACTTTTTCCCTGGTTAAAAAGTGCCTCAAAGAGGTTTTCACCTTGGGACCTCAATGTTTTACTTTTTTTTTTGGCTAAGGCTGTTCACTTGGTCTCCAAAATAAGCTATAGGATCCAATGTGATTGAGAATTCTACTTTGTGATCTCCCAATGAAACATGTCTCTAAGGCCTAAAAAGTCACAAAATGCCTCATCATTTTAGAACTCATCAATCGATAGACTGTATTCTTGTTGGTCTCAATCTATCAGTTAGAGATAATATAATCGCAATGGATTACAATGAATGGCCATGGTAAGGGTAAAAATGGCATTGTTATCAAATAAGTTGGTTTCAGCTAGGTCATCAAAGGTGGGGTTATGATCAAACTCTATTTTGTTATCAGCATCATTATCACTAATCGTTGGTGATGGATTTTGAATAATATATGTGGGGTCACCCCTAGTTGATTTAAATCTAAGTCTATAAGGTCTTTCATACTTAGTCATGGAAATTGGCTTGATGGTTCCTTGTTGATTCAGTATGAGACCTCTTCTTTCATAATTGTAGTGCTCCATGATCCTATTGGGAAAAGGATACTTTGTAATTTTATAATAATTAGTTTGTACTTTTAAGAGGGTCAGGTTCTAGGCCAAATTCTAGTATAAATTTGATAGGTCCCTTATCTTTGTTCTTTTATTGTCAATGCATATATGGGGTGAATTTAAGTTGCCCAAAAGTTTTTAGATTCTGAGGAAGATTGGCAATATGAAATGTATCATGGGTCACATACTCTCTTAGTCCATTATCTAAAATGGTGAGATAATTAGAAGCTTCAAGGGGTAGCATGTAGGAAAGGGAATCCAAGGTATTAAGATCTATCCAATTATCTATTGAAGGATCAATAAGTATAGCCTTTCCTTTGTCCTACTTGGAACTTAGATTCATGTCATACTAATAATTTTATCTTTGAAAATTGGCTTCAAGATGTTTATAGTGTTCATATGGGTGTAAATCTCTTACAATATTCACTTCCATCCCTGAGTGGAAAAACTTGATACATTGGTGCAGCGTTGATAGGACTACATGAATCTCATGTAACTAAGGCCTTCCTAGAAGTATAGTGTATGATAACTCAAGATCAAATACATGGAAAAGTGTATCATGGGTCAAAGGCCCAATGATAACTAGCAAACTAATGGTGCCTTATGATTCTCTTTCTTGATTATCATAGGCTTTGATGGTTATTGTTTCTAGCTAGAGATCTACCATTAAGTACCCAAGAAGCTTGATGAGCTTTAGAGACACTATGTTGAGGCCAGATCCATTGTCTATAAAGATATGTTTCACTTTATGCCATCTTATATAAACTTATATGTATAATGGATTATTATGGAGTGGGCCAAGGGAAGACAGATCGCTTTCATTGAATGTGACTTATGGTCTGGAGCTAGGTGTCTAACCAAAGCTTGAAATTTATCAGGGGATATGTCACTAGTAACAGTGGATTGGGTTAAAAACTCATTCAAGATGTTCTTATGTATTATTGATGTTCATAGCAAATCTAAAATAGAAATGTGTTCTGGTGTCTTTTGCAATTGTTCTATAATATCAAACTTCTTGTCTTGGTTAGTACTGAATGATTTATTCCAAGGATGAATGATTAGTTAGATGATAGGCAAAGTGGTGGATGGTTATGGCCCTAGGATAGTAATCTTTGAATTATAAGTTGTGATTACACAATCAATATTAAATGCTAGACCATTATTATTAACCAATGTTGGGAATGGTGTGGGACCAAATAGGACAAGTCTCAGTTGTTGATGCACTCGCATGTGGTCATGTGGCAAGGATGAGTTATCGATATAAGGTCTAAATGGGGAAGTCATAATTTTTTAGTTTGCCTATATGCACTCCCATGTTAAAGAAGGATTATTGATGTAATTTGGTTGAATGTTGTTATTTAGCAATGGTCTAAGCTAATTAGTAATTGGTCTAGGTGCAGACACCAAAATTATGTCTACTCCTTGGTCGACTCCCCCCTTGGTCCCCTCGGTCCACTTCTAAACATTCCTAACCCACACACTTATTAATTTAAAATATAATAACTTATTTTAAATTAATAACACCTCCCTTGACACCTCACCCATGACACATCACCCTTGACACCTCACCCTTGGATACCCTCATCCATTACCCTATGACTAATCATTCCAACTCTCTCACTAATCCCCATGCCTATTAAACCTGCCTTAGACCATTTAACCATGACCACTGAACTCGATAGACAGAGGAATGGGTAAAAGGCTAAAAATAGCCTTTTTACCCATCTTCTAGCCACCGACGTTGTTTAACCGTCGACTGACGCTGACGGGATCACTGACGTCAGTTGCTTAAAACCAACTTGCAGGCCAAATGGAAAATGAATCACAGACTTAAACTCTAATTCTCTTGCCCAAATTGATTTTCTCTTGCTCCTCGACTCTTTATAGGTACTAGCATTCTATCAACACTCTCCTGGCTATAGAGACTCTACCCAAGTGACTTCAGATCAACTTGGAGCATGGTATAGGGATCTCAACATCAGCTATAATAGGCACCAGCATTCACACCCCTAATTCTTCAGCAACTAAGATCTAAGTATTTTTATTGGTTTTTATTTTAGTACTCTTAAGATACATTAGTAATCAGTCCATTGTCCATTTCTAAGCACTGTTGACACAACCCAACCTGTCCTTCCTGAAAAGGCTAAAAAGCCTTCCCTCATATTTATCTCCCTTTCACCCCTGTCCTCTATTTGATCCCCTTTTTAGGCCATACTCTCTACCCTACAAACCCTGCACAAACCATTAGACTCCCACAAACATCCCAGACCATTCTGTTGATCACAGACAGATCTAAAACTCATCCAGAACCCATCCAAGGCCATTGCCCTGACCAACATCGGTCATTGCCCCTACCAACATCGGTAGACTAATCGACATTGGCAACCTTAACCAACTGATGATGGTAGACTAATCGGCATCGGTGACTATGAGAGGCAGATAGCAGAATATAGGTACGCATCATCTTTATTTCTTTTATTTAGCCTTTCATTATTTCCCTTTCTAGCAACATTATTTTTATCAACTAGTGGACTGTCATCCCACAAGGAAGTCTTTGCACTTTTGGGACCAAGCTTTTGCTTGGCAATCCACCTTATATCCATTTAACAATCTCTTTTTTTAAGTCTTTTTCTCTATAGGTGTCATCCTCCACAGCCAAAGAGGAGTCCCTTCAATCATCTGGATAACGGTGTGCAAACTTCATCTAGGTACGTACAAACCCCTGACCCATTAATCTTTAGTTTCTTACTTCCTTTGAATGTAAAAAAGCAGAAAAATAGTTGGAAACACTAGGATTAATAGAGATGGTATTAACGCTACTCCCTGTAATATGACCTACAACCTTGTTATAGTCATGTACAACTACATGATAGGTTTTTTGGTTATTAATATTCTGACCTTAGTTTTTTCTATTATCTTATCATTGTAGGTTATACTATTGATTTTGTTGATTTTGCTAGTTCGGCCTTTAATTTTGATACTATTGATTTTGCTACTACACTGGCCATTATTGTTGTTGTTATTGATTATTTTGTTGCTACTAATTGTTATATCAAGGAAAGGGGTTTTGATAAATCCTAAGAGTTTGATTAGAATTGGAAGCAGTATTATCTAATGTTATCTCCCCATTCTCTAATATAGTCTCAATTAAATACTTGATTTGGACACATCTTCATAGATTATTACCATTGACCCAATGATAGTCACAGAATTTATTTTCATGATACCAATCAGGATAAGGAATGTCTTGTAGATAATACTTTGGTATAGGTCAACTAATCAAATTATCAGTAGCAAGCTTAAAAAATAAAGATTCAATAGGTTCTCCTAAGTCACTAAATACATGATGTGTAGGCAATATTCTCCTAGGAAGAGGTGTTTGCAATGGTAAAGGTTGTTATATTTGTTGTGCAGATCTTGGTTGTTATGGTTGTGGTATTGGTTGGAGAGGTTTTTGGGTAGGAGTAAGCTAAAACATTGGTGTAGATGATGTTTACACTATTTGGACATGATGGGATTTAGTTACTCCATTTCCCATAGCATTCTTATTTTGGTTGAATTGCTTCGATCTTTCATGGTTATTAGCTTATGTTGATTGTGATGCTTATACTTGAATGGGATGTTGATGTTAGTTATTTCCCTAATTGGTATCTTTATTTTTATTAGTTTAATTAAGCTTGATGACTCCTTTATTTATGAGTGCTCACTCAATAAACAAGATTTTGTTGATGATTTCCTTGAAAGTATGTGCACATTGTAGCTTAAATGATATGCTATCTCACTATGAAAATTTTTGGTAAACATAGTGGCTAATTATTTATCTAGTAAATAATGGGTGAAACAACTTTCAAGGGCTCTTCATCACTATAAATAACTTGAAAAAATCTCACCAACATTTTGCTTTGCTTACATTAATTCCACTAAAGAAATCTCATGCTCAAGATTATAGGAAAAGTGTTGCACAAACTTATCAGAAAGATCATCAAAATCCATCACTAAATTTTTGGGAAAATTTAAAAACCACTCCAAAGCTTTTCTAGACAAGCTCCTTGGAAATAATAACAAAATTTATATGTCATTATATGCCACTGGTTGACATGCGACAAAAAAATTAGTTAAATAGTCCTTAAGGTCACCTTTTCCTTTGTATTTGTCAAATTGTTGTGGTTCATATCCTGGAAGAAATTATATCTATAAATACTCCATGTTGGATGGATAAGAACACACATCATCCAATTTGAACTTTTTAGTCTATTTCCCAGTCTGAATGGTAGCAATTGCATCCTTCATCTATTACAATTCTTGGGATAGTAAACTAGAAGGAATATTGGTTTGAGGGGGAATATTGGTTTGGGTGGATGGTTGGGAGGTCACAAGTGGGATACTTTGACAAGGGTATGATAGAGATACATGTTGGGGTATATTGTCTTGGTTGGAGAATGGACCAAAAATATGCATACAGAGATTAGGATATACTTTTAAATTTCATAATTGGTTGCACAATATTCTAGTTTGGGTTGGTGAAAAAGGTTTGAATTAGATAATTTTTTGGTTGGGATGGAGGGATATAACTATATTGTGCCTATTGTGGTTGAAAAGGGACATGCTACCAACTAATTGAACATTGTTGTTGAGTGGGAACTTGTGGTCCAAGACCCTGTCTCTAAATTTGAGGCACATTTTAAACCAATGGTTTTCTAGTAGGTACTTAAGAAACATGGAAACCTCTTTATTTCATGAATCCCTATGGGGAAGTGCAAATAGGATGGAGATTTTGCATCTATCATTGATCAATATTTACACATTGTTGACTAGTCATTATTTGGTTTTGAATTCGTTTATTACTTTGTGACTGAAGAGGCATATTAGGGTCCTGATACATTGTTTGGAATATAACCATAGGATTTCTAGAAGAAACTTATTGATTGTAAATGATATTATGGGGCACTCTTACTAGACTTGGTAAATTTTCATGAGGAAAGTCTACTGGAAACTTGGCCCCTACCTCTATGGCTCTAACCAAAATCTCATATTTGTTCTCTAACAAATGTCACTCAAACAAAAATAAATCATACTTGGAATCCATATTATTAGAATATGACTATTGAAGTACTAGCTCATCAACTATAGGTATTGTAGCTAGGTATTGTACAGTTTGTTCTTGGTCTTATTATGAATAAGTTGGTGTATTAACTAGATAGCTAGCCAATGGATCTTGGCTTTGTGCCCCTGATTAAGTATTATAAGAAGGATAGGAATCCATCTCATAAGCACTATTATCTGCATAGGGGTCTTACACCATTTCTTCTTGCACAACTACATTACTAATCCCTAGATTTTACATGAGTCCACTATGAGTGTAGGAATACATGTTGGGATCCATAGTCAATGTTTTGAGATAAAAGGTCAAAGAGTTATACAAACTCTAAAAAAGGATAGAATTTAAAATAGATGATGTTCTAACTTGGTCTAGATTCATCAAAAGGATAAAAAGGTTTATGCAAAGACTTGTGAGGAAACAAGCTAGTGTGAAGTATCTAACATTTCACTATTCACACAAAGATAAGCAAGTAAATAGACCAAAAATCAAAATATCAAACTCTAAGGTCAAAGTATTTTAAATCATTCTAATCAAAATGTGGCATCAAAAGCTAGGCTCAAACAAGGCATGCACTAGGACTCTTGGCCAAACGGAATCAAAAATTAGACTTTGAAAATAGATGAAAGGTTTAATCTAACAGATTGGAATCACTTTTAACAAATACTAGGTATTTTATTCTTGGATAGGAACTTAATCAACTAGGTATAAGGTATGAAACAAAATGCACTTTAGAGATAGTTTATTTTCTCACAAATAATGGTATAAAACTTGGTTCTTTTGACAAACAAGATAGACAAAAGTGAATAGTATAACTATGCTTTAGACAAAGGATCACAAAAGTACACTCAAACTGGCCTGAAAAATGTAGGAATAAAATTGAACTCTACACAAGAAGGTCTATGAAACAATATTTGAAATGTTTTGGACAGTGTAACGACACTATACTACCTAAAAGGTGTGATAAAAAAGTTTGTTTCAAAAACTCTATAAGATAATTTCCCACAATTTTGTAAGCATAACACTACTTTTCTTAACTCAAAATGTTGTGGTGCATAAACTTAAAGTGAAAGTGTTTAGCACAAAATGTTTTAAGTCTATCAAGTGATGACAATGATTATGAGTCTTAAACGGCCTTCAACCCAAATTGGAAATTAAACTTTATTTCCCTCAAGTTTAGTGAAAATGGAGAACCCACTTAACACAACAACCCTATGAACTTATAAAGGTGAAATTTTGAATTTAAATTATAAGTGAAGGACTTAAACAACTTTGGTAAGGGTCTAGACTCAATTGGGTAGCATAACTTCACCAAAGTGTATGATATGACTCTCAAGCTTTTGATGAACTTTGAACAAGGCAAATTGATGATCTCATGTGGGTAGCATAATGCCTCTTTTTTCAAAGGAAAATGAGGATCATGTGTTTTAGTTTGAATTGTTTGTTTACACCAAGTTTTGACTTCAAACTAAACTTTAATCTAGGATGACCAACTAATTAATCACCCTTATATCCTAAACTAACAAGGTTTCTTGGAATTGTTGGAATCCATCAATATATATCATTTGAGAGGATTTTAAATGTTTATCCAAAAGTAAGTGTGCATTATATAGTAGGTTTTTTACACCCCACTTCTCTTAAATGATAGTACTATGACATGGACCTTGAGGCATACCTTGCACCAACAATACTTCCATGACAAGTGGGGATTTATCTAAGATCTAAAAAGTTTTCAAACATTATAGGGAAATCAATTGCACAATGACTTTAATGCCAAATAATGCAAAATAAAAGCATGTATTTTGGGTTTGCATCACTTGGCTTGTTGCAAAAAGGTCCAATCTTTTTGTCAACCACTACATCCTATTATTCATTCAGTGTAGTGCAATGTCCAAAGTGCCACTACATCCCATGTGCAACTCCAATTAAGAATCAAATGAAGTCAATGCTAGGAGATGAAACCCCAGGTCAAAGTTTCCCTAAAGAACTCATGGGAGGTAATGAAGTCTCCCTCGCAAGCAAAGTATGCATAAAATTAAAGAAATCATGAAAGTAGAAAGACTTTAGGATTTCAAGATCACCCAAAATTTGATGATTTTTTAGGGATTGATTTAGATGACTTTCTTTCTAAGCCTTAGACTAGGCTACTTGTAATAGGAATGGAACTTTTGATCTCAAGGGTTCCCTAAAGGGGACAAATGGAAGAGCATACAAACAACACCCCTCTTTTTTTCAAACAAAAATCTAATTTAAACAAACTAAGTAAATACAAAAAGATTTGAAAAGGTGAGTTTATTTTTAAGCCCAAATATAAAATGAGGTGGTGTTAATTTGATCCCTTGGTCTTAGTTGAAAACTTTGAAAACATTCACCATAAACATCTAAATTTTTTGTTAAACATCAAAACAAGGTTCCTAATTGATTTTTAAGCATGCCAAAGGTGATCTAAATATGTTTTTAGAAAATTTCAAGCTTGGTCCTACAACAAAAATGTCAACATGTCTTTTATCCTTGAAGCTCTTTTAGATTTAAAATAATGAACTTTAAAAAAAGAGCTCTTGGATCTATGTTTTAAGAAAAACACAGTGACTAACATCAATTATATAATTGATGATGGCTATATTTTCTAATAGATGATGGTTATCTAACCAACATTGATTATACCAATGTGATCAATGATAGGTATCCAATCAATATCAGTTTTATTAATCAATGTCAGTTAAGTTATCCAACTGATGTTGGTCTTACTAGTTGACATCGATTATTGTGTAAACCTATGGCAAACAAAAAATGGCAAAATAAAGTTAAAAAATCAATTTAAAAGAGTTGTAATGGTCCAAATAAGTATTTTAAAGCTAAAAAATGATCTTCTTCATGTGTGGGATGCATCTTGTCCCACTGAGTATGTCATATGTGGATCTAAGAATTTGACTCAAGAGAGGATAGTTAGTATGGTGTTAGTTCCAAAATTTAAAAAAATGAAAGAAACACACTAACTAGCATAACATCTCTAAGCCTAAACACTAGGGAGAGATTAGTTAACAAACATGAATAAAACACAACTAAAATGCAAAATAAACCTTCTTTTACCTTCCTTGGATGCTCCAAAATACTTATTGTAATGGCTTGCTCAGCTTGTGTTCATGAAGTCTTCATCAAATGAGGATTGGCTATCTCCACCTCTCCTTGGCACCTTTGTCTTGTGGCTTGGCTTGGATTGGAATCAATTTGGAATGGTAACACTAGTTGCTTGAAGCTTTTGGAACCATTTGTGCATTATAATTTTGTATAATCAAGACTTTTGAAGATATTTGAGCATAATAACTTTGCAACAAAATAGCTTAGAAATGATGTTCATGGCCTCTCTATTTATATATTTTTGAGAATGTCTAGAATCAACCTAAATCATCCATCCTAAGATTGAGATGTGTGGTTGAAGATTAATTCAATTTTTTAGAATTAAGTTTATAATTATCCTCATCATGAAATTGGGAGAAGGGGAAATTAAGAGGCATGGAGGGCATCATGGAAGGTATTTATGAGGCAGAGAGGGCATGAATCTTGATATTTGTGGAATTTATGGTCTAGTGATGTCTTCCAAAGAAATGAGGTCACTTAATGATGCAGATATTCAATATTCATTTCTAAAAATAAGTATTCAACAAGTTTCCATGGAATTATTTATTAGGCTCTAATTTGGATTAATTATCTCTTAAGCATGTTTAATCACTTTGTGCATAAATTACTCAAATTGATTAGAATGCCTTTTTATTGGTCTAAAATTGGATTATATTGAAATTAGAAGTCAATGTCAGATGTGTTGGAACCGTATTCCCATTTAGGATGTTATCAACAACAAATAACAAAGGCACGTGTCTCATGCAATAGATTTGATAGGAAAGAGTAATCTAGAGCACCCAAGTACAAAATTGGTATTTTGACTCAAAATAATCTAATCAAATTTAGCTGAACCATAAATTTCATTGCCCCATTTAGGGATACCCTGGCCAAAATCAGTGCTTGAATATGTCAAGTTAAAAGATTTTAGTGCATTTTGGTGTTTTTAAGCCAAATTGTGCATTTTGGTGGAAATTAATCAAAAGCCTAGTTAGAGGTCATTAGTGGCCAAATTTAGGTGTATAACCAATCATGCCACTTGGTAGGTCTATGGGGTCCTCTGTGTACCTTATAGTCCTATCTTGAATGCTTTTATGCCACTTGGTAGTTCCTCTTTAGTTTTGGGACCTTTGAAAAGTCTCATTGATTTTACACCATTGGATCTATTTATATGAATCAATGTGGTTTGTTTATCTTTGGATTATCTGATTCTAAATAGCTATCTTAAAATTGACATCTACACACCTATCATTTGACATTTGTGTGAACATTTTTGACATCTGCCTAATCATCAAAATTTGAAAACCATCTCAAGACTCTTTGTTGAGCTTAATTTTAATGTTTGTGTGCCTGTCATTTGACATCCATATGAACATTTTTGACATTTGTGCAACCATAAAACTTTAAACACTAACTAAGGACTCCTTACTGAGCTTAATTTTGATATTCATGCACCTATCATTTGACATCCATGTAAATATTTTTTATGTTCATGTGACATCAAAATTTAAATAACAACTTGGAACTCTTTACTGAGCTTAATTTTGATATTTTCATGCCTGTTATTTGATGTTCATGACCATCATTGACATCCATGTGACCGTCACACTTGTCACTTCCTCAATACTCTCTGAAAACATAAAATAAAATGACTTAGAGTATATAAATTTAGACTAAGGCCTTTAGAACATGAATCTAACCTAAGGTTTTACTCATGTTAATAAACACTAAAAAAAACCTTTGGATAAAGTTTTTATCTAAGTTTTTAAAACAAAATTCTCATGTTATGCCACTTGATAGCTCCGTGGGGCTTAGGTCTTATTGAGTTTTTGACGCTACTTCTTCTAGGTCATTAGATTTCTATATTAGGCTTCCACAATGGTGACACTTTTCACTCTCATGGAGCTCCATAGACTATTTGATATTTCAACCATGCCTTCACTTTATTTGATCAATTGTACTAGGCTCTCATGGAGCTCTTGGAACCTATTGACTTTTCAACCTGATCTCACATCAGTGGATAAATCGAGCTTGATAAAACACGTCATAGGATCTACGGTCATAAATTTAAAAACATAAGTTAATAGTTGAGAAATATATAAAGCATAGTCTAAAGTTTTGTTTGTATTTAATAAAATATGATTTGAAACTTAGTAAGGCTTAAGCTAAGCTTATAATAAAAGAACTCCCCATAAATTAGACCTCGCGAACCATAAAAGGACATAGTATAAATATTTTAGCCTAAGTTCTAATTTGTATTGATAAAATATGATTAGGACCTTGGGCTAGATTTCTAAAAGTGCTCTCCAGTAATTTTGACCTTGCATAAATTTGGAATCTATTTCAAAAGGAATTTAGGCTAAAAAATTTAGGCCAAATTTTGTTTAGCATGATTTTAAGCATAGATTCAATTTAATCAATAAGAGACCAAGGTTTAATCAAAACAAAGTGTCAATTTAGCATTAAGGTGTAAAATTCTAGGCAGTGTTTACATCAATGAGACCCCATTAAACCTACAACATGGAAACATAAGAATCTAAGGTTATCAACCTTAGATGAAGTCAAATGATTATGTGCTAATAGACCCATGTAAACTAGAACAACACAAGATATTCAATACTAGTTCTAGATCAATTTGAATGTTCAATTTATAACACAAATTTACAAAATTTGAACAAGGGTCCCTATTTTCAGAAATGGAGGTGTGTTGGGTACAACAACTTCGAAATATAAAGACCACACATGCATAAAAAATTTAGTCTTAATACTTGTGTATATACTATTTTTGTATATATAAAAATTGCCATACATACTCAACCATATGTCACACGATGAATATTCAATGATACTATATAATATTATGCTTTAACAAAGCATAACTATACAAATACTCAATTTTATATAACACACTACAATTTTAATGGTATCTTAATAATTTTATATAATGATAACTATATATCTTTGTTTCAATGATATTGTTATCCAACAATGAGGATAACATACATAATACACTATTGATATTGAGGATATCATCTCAAAACATACATAATGAGGATAACATAGATAAAATACATAATGAATATGAATATCTCAACTATAACATGCACAAATATACACAATACACAATATTGAGGATAATAAATGAGTATTTCATATAGCCACCTCAACAATTAAAACATACATAAATAACCCATGAGTGTGACATAGATTACAAATGAGTATGGGTATATATATGTGTAACCTATAGACACTATAACAAATGAGTGTTCACATTACAAAAATATTTATAGACACCTCAATGAGTATTAAAACATACACTATATCAGTATTCCATTTTAATGATATATATTGAAATTGGCATGAGGTGAATTGATTTCAATATTAAGGCAGGTGCTGACTAATTTATGTAAATCACTGCTTACTGAGTTAAAGGAAGTCACTATAGATAAATATAATTTTATGTGTCTAAAATATATGACTCAATTTATATAGGCACATTCCTATCTATAAAAATTGGTATTTTGTGTTTAATACCTATTCTAGATAAAACCTCATAAATATATAGGTAACACAAACCTCTGTGTGTGTGTGTGTGTGTGTGTGTGTGTGTGTGTGTGTGTGTGTGTGTGTGTGTGTGTGTGTGTGTGTGTGTGTTTAAGGCATTAGTAGATAAAATATGGTTTTTTTTCTCATCAAGACAAGTATCAACAAACTGAGACTCTAACATGAAAATTACCATACTCTAATTTCAACACCCTAGTGCCTTTTTTACCTATCTACCATGGAAAATAGATATAATTTAAACTTTTGTATATTTACAATGATTAATTTAAGGATGAAATATAAATGTATATACATACAATGAGTTTAATTATATTTTAATCCCTTTATATATATTATACTACTCAACAAACATGTAAAGAATTGTAATGCATCACCTGCCTCGCAAGATGCTTTGTTGGTTTCCACTATGTCTTCTCCCTTCTACCTATGCTATGCCTTTTTTTTCTTTTCCTTATCTAAATTATCCTCCCTCTCTCTTATCTAATATCCTTCACATATAATAAGGGCGTAGTCTTTTAAGAGATTTTTATTTTATTTTATATTTTTATTTTTCTTTGCTTTTAATGATTTTTGTTATTATTTTATTATATTTTTTTTATTTTTTTTTTATTTTGGACCATTCTTTTCTTTTTTTATTTTTATTTGGTTTTTTTTCCTTCTCAATGGCAATTTTTAATATTTTATTTATCTTTACCATTATTTATCAAAAATACATAATTTACTAAATTAATTAACATCTCTAATGCCATATCTATTTAATGATGATTTCATAAATTACTAATCCATATTTAAATTATCTAAGCAAATCACATTTTTACTTAACATTTAATGACCACATATGTTAATTACACAAAATGGGTTTTATAACTCATTTAACCTATGCTTAGCAAATCATGTAAATCAACTACCTACTGCATTCAGCAATAAACACACTATGTTATCCATTTCATTATGCATTATAATATGTGCTAACTATTATGGTGTGTGTAGGTTCTATGTAGTTTCTTTTTCATCCTTTGACATCTCCATCTACATCACCCTCTCTGATAATACTCTCCCTTCAGCATGCTCTGAGAGATGAGTTCTCCTACATCAATCTCACAACAAGAAGGTAGTTAGATCATTACATCATGATATACATATATCATAAATTATCTGAAATAACGAATCAACATGTTCATAATATAAACACATACACTATAGCTAACTCATAGCAATGTAAACATATATTCTAAGTAATATCCTACTTTCCCATAATAGCATATCTCCCAATTTTTAGTCAAAAATAGACAAATCAAATGTGTCAATTATAAATATCCATGGATAAGTAAATAGTTTGATTAGTGAGAAATCAAGATGTAACAGATCCTAACATATCAACCTTGAGTGATTCTCAGACTTGGATGCACTTGGGTCGTTAGTAGATGATGAACCATGAAGGGGTAATGACATAGTATGGTTGGATTGTTAAATTTGTTATGGCACTAGGATTAAATTGGATTTTGGACGAGTGGATGAAGTGTCAAGAAGGGATGTTATGTGAGATACCTATTTAATGAGTTGGGAGATTTGGTTTATCATGTTTTAACTAATGAATTGGATGCTAGAACAAAACTATGACTATGTCTATCACTAAGAATCAATCCAAAGGGTTTTGAAATTCCATGAAATTTGATGTAGAATGGATTAATATTTTTATGTATTGATATGATTTTTATGTTTGATTTGATTTTCCCCAAGCAAAGCATATTGATTTAATGTTATTGAGATCAATCAAGGTGGATTGATTTGAATTTGTTGTGATGTTTATTTTGATTTTCCCCAAATAGGGCAGATTCATTTGATGTGTGATTAACCTTAGATTAGATTTGGATGGAATAAAGGATGGTTGTTTTGACCTTGTCATTCCCAACCTAAAAGTTTGGGAGATTGAATGAAAAGACAAGAATATGATTTGAATTTGTATTTTACATCACTTGATCAAAATAGACATGACTTGACATTAGGATCTTAGACGTATTTAAAATTAATGTGATATGGTAAAAATAGACTTATTTTACTTATGATGGTTGACTTGATTTTTTATTTGATTTGGTCAAATTTGACTTGATTTGACTTTTGAATTTGATTTAACTTGGAGTAATTGATTGAATCTGATTAGGATTTTAAATGAGACTTGATTTAGCTCAAATTAGATTATGATGGTTAAATTTGATTCAAATGGGAGAATGGATGGATGACGTGATTGCATCATCCCCAACCTACAAGTGTGGGAGATTAAGTGAAAAAACAAGGATATGATTTGAATTTTAATTTGGTGTGACTTGCCAAAATAGACTTGACTTAACTTTTAGATTTTGGACTGATTTAGAATTGATGTGACCTGGTTAAAGTAGACCAAAGTGGACTTATGAATTAAATTGGGTCAAAGTTTCCCTTAGATGTTAAATATTAATGTTTGGTTTTGATCAAATTTGACCTTGAACTTGAATTTTATATTTTGTTTGACTTTCAAAGGTTGATGTGATATTTGGTTTTGTCAAAGTAGATTTTATTTGACTTGATTGAATCTGATTAGGATTTTAAATGAGACTTGATTTAGCTCAAATTAGGTTATGATGGTTAAATTTGATTCAAATGGGAGAATGGATGGATGATGTGATTGTATTATCCCCAACCTACAAGTGTGGGAGATTAAGTGGAAAAACAAGGATATGATTTGAATTTTAATTTGGTGTGACTTGCCAAAATAGACCTGACTTAACTTTTAGATTTTGGACTGATTTAGAATTGATGTGACTTGGTTAAAGCAAACCAGAGTGGACTTATGAATTAAATTGGGTCAAATTTTCCCTTAGATGTTAGATATTAATGTTTGGTTTTGATCAAATTTAACCTTGAACTTGAATTTTATATTTTGTTTGACTTTCAAAGGTTGACTTGATTTTTGGTTTTGTCAAAGTAGATTTTATTTGACTTTTGGAATTGACTTGACTTTTGATTAGGATTGGACTTGGTTTGAATTTCAAAGGTTGAATTTATTTTCTTGGTAAATTTATTATTGATGTGACTTTATTTCAATTTGAATTGATTTGACTTTGAATGTTAACTTCATTTGACTTGGACTTGGTTGACTTGGATTAGTCAATGTTGACCAAATTTTAGATGGCTAATTTGGAATGCTTGACTTGTTCAAAGTTGACCCAATTTGACTTAGAATTTTGAAATTTGACTATGATTTTGACTTGATTTGCCTTTGACTTTGAATTTTGATTTGAAATGTTAACTTTTAAATTTTGACTTGATTTGTGTAAAATATATACCAATTTCTTATGGTTGACTTGAAATAGGAATGGGGTCAAAATAGACCTAATTTGGACTATTGATTTCAAATTCAATTTGGGTCAAAATGGAAAAAATGGACCTGACTTATATTTGATTTGAAATTGGATTTGGTTCAAAATGGCCCTGATTTGGATATATTTTTAAACATGTAGCATATTAGTATGATGAAAATAGGGTACCATTTTAATTAAACATCGTGACATTAGGATGGGATAGAATGACTCAAAAATTAGGCTGAGTAACACCTTATCATGCAAACTTATAATGGGATATGACAGAGCTTTTGGACTTTGGATAGTTTTGATTTGTTTAATGTGTAAGGTATAACACACAAAATAGGTGTATGATAACACACAAATAATGGTACACACACAAGACAAACCCTATCTTAGTGGAAAAATGAGTGTAGAATGTGATTATAGCCCATGGGTATCTACCTCATAAGAAGTAAGAATAAGATAATCTCTTATCCCTCACTTTAATCAATTTCTCATTAGATCTTTTAGGAGGTTGGTTTACTTTGAATTACAAATCATTTGAGACCGATAGGTCTTAATTTTAGTTTTGACAAGGCTTTCTAGATGGTCCTCGATATACCTCACAGTATATGGGGCTCAAAATTACATAGAAGAAGAAAAATAATGAGTAATTTATAGGAGGTTCTAGTCCCTTCATGACTACTTCAATCATGAGATCTCAATGAAGTGATACTAAAAATTTAACTTCATGGACAATGTCTAATAGTTTAACATCAAGGATAAACCCCCTATTTTCATGAAACCCTTTATGGGGAATTTCACTATGATTTTATAACAAATGCCCACAATTTATATACCTCACTAAAAAATGGGGTTGGTACACACACTAAGGGATGAAATATTATCCACCATGTTCTAAGGACTCATGGATGGTTATGAATTTTAACTCATGAAACAAACATAGAAAGGAAGGTTCACTATTTATAATCACATGATTACAAATTAGTTTATTTTTAACATGAAAACCAAACCAAAAAATACAAAACTAACATCTTCAGCACATGTCATCAGATTGGGAAAGGTCTAGAAAGTGACAAACAAAAACATAGAATATAAAATCAAATAATTATACCATCCTCATGGATGTCTCCTTATATCCAAAATTCAAGTCTGGATTGGTTGAGATGTAGTTTTAAAAGGCTTTCATGGTGAATGTGCATGGTCACATGAATATCATTTCCCTTTGGACTATAGATGATAGATTTTATAATGTTTCATGCTTAATTGATGATGGCCTAATGATTTGGAAAATATTTGCTACACTAGTTAGTCATGTTGAAATAAGGAGGAAGGCCTCCAATTTATTGACTTGGATGATGAATGGGTATCCTTGATCAAGATAAAAATCAATGGATGAAGTTGAGTCCCCCATCCTGATAAATGAATGAAATTGAGTGTGTAAGAGGGAAAGATGGAGTGTGGAATAAAATTTAAGATCTTAGCATAGACCTTGCTTACACACTATCCAATTTCATTCAATTGCCTTGAGAAAGAGGAATATTTAATGAATTTTTAATTGACAAGTTGTGTGATGAGGAAATTAAGAATTTATGAATTTAGAAAATAATAATTTTCAAAATCCATGGAATTTTACATTATATGATGATTAGGCTAATTGAAAAAGGTTAATTACCAATGGAAATTGATGTGAATTTGGTGGGATGGATGTGATAATATAAGAAAATATTAATTGATCATGTGGGGAATAGTGATAGACTAATAATGTTAGTGTGAATAGAAGAATTAATTATATGATTTAAGACAATGCTATTGGATAGTTAAAATTGACACAAGGTTTCCAATTTTATGTGTCTATAGTATAATAACTTAACCACATTCTATTTTTTGAAAATAGTCATACAATAGTAAGTCATCGTAAATAAATCCACTTGAACATTGAGGATCATAATTGTTGTTAAAAAATATAAATATGAAGAAGGAGAGCATCATCAAAAACTTTACCTCCAACCACATATCCTTTTAGATCCAAATCACACATTTTGTTTCCAATATTGGGCCTACCTTTTGAGAAAAAAGGTAGATTCAAGATCATTAACAGAAGAATTATAATAAGTCTATGTAAGTCATACTACAACTAGCTCCATGTAGCATATATAAAGTCTCAATACTGAATTGAAACAAGAAATAGATCATTTCATCTCAACTCAAAAATCATTTATCAATTTTAAATTCAAGGTGAAACTAAACTTCTTCTAAAATCCTTAGTGTTCACATTCCTAAGTTCATAATCATACCTATCCCATTTATCCTAACATAAATAAATAATGCAATGATTCCTAGACAAAAAATCATAACTAAACATGATAACCACCTTTGAGAAGTGAAAAAATGATGATGTTTTGTGTTGGTTTCCCATAGCACCTACGTGAAGGATCATCATTATTACATTCTTTAAAAATTTCCCAATTCATTCAAAATAACCAACATGAGTTTTTTAATCGACATAGCACTTGAATGGTAACATGTTCCATATGTATCCCATACAACTTGTGTGATGCATCACCATCCCCCTTATTCTTATATGCATCACTATACCACTTATTGTTATACCATACCATTAACCCTTCACTAGCCAATTATTTTTACCTCACCCCGTCTATCCCATTTGGCCTTGGTTTTGATTCATTTATACTTCAGGCACATTCAATGGTTGATGATATATTTAATTCTAGCATTTTTTTTAGAATCAAATGTTTGAATGGAAGTATATGAAAGGAATATGACAATTGTCTTGTCAATTACATACACTCCCACCTCATGCTACTAATTATAACCACCTATAGGTAAATTAGTAATACTAACCCTTTATTGTTGTTTCCTAATTATAACTGCCTATGGGTAAATTAGGGACAATGTTTTTACCATGAATTATCACATCACCTTGCCATTTGCCTTTATCTAAAACTTTTTGGTACTTAGTTAGATGCCTTTTGAGTAGGTGAAACTAAAGTGACTTGAGGTCCATTAGGACTATATAGGTAGCACTCAATTTACATTGAGGTCCGCATAGTCACCCCTTAAGCCACGCTCTCACTATTTTATGAGCATTTTAAGTTAGAACCCTCTCATCATTTTATGATCAAGACCATTTTGTATCCTGTAATTTTTAATTGAGTTGATATGCCTAGAAAATTTTAAAAATATTTGAAATAATTTCAAAACCCCCTAAACATTTGTAAAAAATTTAGAAAATCCTAAAATTCACAAAATCGTGAAATGGCTTGGAATTTCCATGTAAGATATAAAGCCATCAAAAAAAATTTGGGATGGGTCATCTTATCTATTCAGTGTATTTATAGACCACCTAGATATTTTTCATCCCATTTATGGGAGAACTACATAGGCCTGAGGTCAATAAAGACTATGTAGGCAATATTTGGATACAGGGGGTATCTCAGATTAACTCGGTCATACCTTCCTTTATTTTTTTACCACTTCTTTGCCTTAAGAATCTTGAGACTCTTAGTTATTTCATAAGTAACCACTTGTCCTTTAGTTTCTCCATCCTTATATAGATTTAATTCTGCACTCTTATTATTTTATGAGTTCATGTTGTGAGCATTATGTATTCAACTTTGATACACTAGTGACCACTTGGCTTTTTTTACGCTCTCACCATTTTATGAGTTACTTTATATTTGAATGCTCTTATCATTTTGCAAGTAATCATTACCAATGCTATCATCATTTTACGATCTCATTCTTCTTCTAAGCCTTAGATATAGTAGAGACTATAAATTACCAATTCAATTCATTTATAGATACTTGTATCTTGAATTTTAGTGTGGTTTAGCCTAAACCATACTCTCATACTTGTGTGATTTGTTTGTGTTGATGTTTTCATGATTGTGAAATGCCATCCCCTCTTTTCTTACACACTCACCATTTTACATGACCATTCTCCTTTTCTTCTACACGTCAATCATGTTTTGTTATCATTCATTTTTTTCTATCCTATATCTTGTGTCCATGGAACTATGTAGGTAGTGTCCACTTGCCTAGTGCATCTAGAGTCAACTCAGCTATTCCTTCCTTTTCTTTTATTCCCCCTATTTTGCTTGTTTGTGTCATTATCTCCTATAGCTTAAGGGTAATATTTGTCATATTGTTTGTGTCATTGTCTCCTATAGTCTAGGGGAAATATTTTTTATCTTATTTGTGTCACTATTTCCCTATAGCTTAGGGGTAACTATGTGCCTTTTGTTATTGTATTGTTTCATCTGTGTCATTGTTACCTAGCTTAAGGGTCACCCCATAACCAAGAGTAACACCATTATTACACAGGTGTGAATAATTTAGTTTTTTTTGCACTAATATTGTGATTAACCATTGTTTGTGTATTATTATTTGTTTAACTTAGTTTATTTATTTTTATGTGTTTATATTAGTTTGTTTACTACACTTTTCTTTATTTTAGACTGTTTAGTTGTTTTGATTATTTTGGTTACTTTATTTGTTGCATGGTTTGTTTATTTTATTTGTATTCATTTTTTTTATTTTATTCGTCTCTGTTTATTTTATTTATTTATATTGTTTGTTTGTTCATAGTTATGTATTTTTTTAATTTCTATTTTTTTGTGTGCCTTATTTCTTTAGTTATTTATTTTTGTTTTTAGTGTTTTTTTTTTATTGGTGTTTTGTTGTTTTGTTTATTGGTGTTTTATTGTTTGTTTTTATTGGTGTTTTGTTGTTTTATTTATTAGTGTTTTGTTTGTTTTTTTTTTTTTTTTTATGTTTTATTTTGTTTTTGTATGTTTGTTTTTTTTATCTTTTTGTTTATTTTATATGTTTGTTTTGTTATTTATTTTGTCTTTTATTCCTTTATTGTCATAAGATTATTACATTTTATTTACACTTAAGTCTTGATTATCCATATCATGTACTTGGGTTGTGGATTTTTATATTTAATCTTACACTTGATTTATTTATTATATTTACACTTGAAATTTGATTATTCATATCTTATTCTTAAGTTGTTTATATTTACATTTAAATTAAGTTTTTCATGCTTAGGGTATATAATGTCATTTTAGTTATCCATAACTATCATGTATAATATCACAAGTTAAATCAAAAATATGCACACTTAGTTTATTTTATAAATTCAATGGAAATACTTCTCTAATATATCAACAACCAGCCAATACCCAAACACATGCCTAAATCAATGGGTAACAAACAAGAGCAATAAATAATTTATTATGTGTTTATAAGTAAGCATGCATATAAGTCATAAAACATAATTAATTAAATGATAACTAGTACATCTCATAACATGGCATAAATAATAAATGAATAGAGCATACATGAAAATAAATAAGAACAATGATCAATATCCATAACGCTAATCAATGTTAATCAATGATAAATATGAAATAAACAAGACAATAAGTATGACATTATATATACATCAATAATATCATATATATATATATATATATACACACACATCAACCTCGAAAGACCCAAAAATAAACGTCAATGTATCTCAAATGTCATATACATAAGAGATATCTACATATCATGATGGTGTTTCAAAAATACATAGGTATGTTGATATAATGAGTATAATGCCAAAATAATGTCAAATTGTGCTGAAATGTTAAAATTCATAAGTCCTTAAGATCAAATATAGATATGTACATCTATAGGACTTATAATTAGAGGATGCCCTAGTTTCTATGGTGGTCCTAGTGGTGATGGTCATAGATGATGAATAGACTAGCCTGAGGTACATGTAACATGAGTCCTAGTATAAGACTGACTAGATCTACTCCCTTCCCTCTTTACATCCCAAATCATAACCACCTACTAATCCATAGGCATGGTATAATCATAGTCTCTCCTATAACAAGATGCCTTAGCCTTTGCCTAAAGTCTCTCCAAAATTATCTATGAAAATTTGCCCTGTGTACTAGCTCCTCAAGCTACATCTCACTGTCATTTTAGCCTATCCATGATGGCTAATTCCTAATCTGGTTCATTAATGGCTTAGTCTCTCTTAATAATAATTTGACCCTATACCTATATCATCCTATCTATCTTGGCCTTTAGTTGGGTGATCTTTATCTAAAACCAAGTCATATTATCATCCCTCATATCTAAGATACACTACAAATCAGATAGTTGGCATTGTAACCCTGCCACCTCTTATACCCAAGCATTAATCTCTTGCTCAAGCATGCCAATATCCCTACCTATCATAGTTGTTTCAAAAGTCCCTATTTAGCTTAGATCCACCTATGTGCTTGAAGGCCCTACTTAGGCTAAGCCAACCTGTCCAACTACCACCACTACTAAGCTAGGATCCAATATCATGCCATTTTCTCTCAATAATTTACATAAAAAACTAGAGCTCAAATTCTCAAAAATTTATGGTGAAAATGAATTATTTTTCACCATATTGGTGAATATATAGCTAAAATTTTAAATTTTTACCCCTAGGTTTTATAGTCCATTCTACACACTTTAGGAAGTGTATTTTCCACATCTATGATTTGTTTTATGTACCATTTGATTCTACATGCCTTATTTTTTGGTCATATTATAGATAGACCATGTTTTTAAGCCTCCTTTAAGACCTATTTAACAACATAATTTTTTAACCTATATCTTGTGTTTGTCTAAATGTGCATCTTTGAACTCACATTTAGTCTAGAAATGAGTTGTTATCCTTTAAAAGCACATCATAAATTCATTTTATGGATTTTTCATATCAGCTACCCTTGTCAATTTGCCCCATTATGATAAATTATGTTTTTGATCAGCCAATGATATATCTTGCCTTTTTGGGGTATATTCATTTTCAATCACTCAATTTAGACATGCAAATGATTATATATGCCTATGGGAAAATCATTCAATTTTTGATTAATTTAAAAATTGTAACTACCTATGGACAAATTATTATTTTTATGTCTCATGTTAATTATTTTAACCACTTTTGGGGAAATTATTATTTTTAAATGCTCCACCCACCCTTCCAGGGTAAATTCTTGCGTTCCTAATTATAACCGTCTTTGGTTAAATCAATGTTTTTTTGTTATGTTCCTGATTATAACTAAATTTAGGTAAATTAGTGTTTTCTTATTCTATTCTTAATTATAACTACCTTTGGTAAAATCATTGACTTTGTAACCATTCCATTCTTGATTATAATTACCTTTGGGTAAATCAGTATTTTCACATTTCATAACTAGTTATAACCACCTTTAGAAAAATTAGTGACTCTATCACCTTTTTCTCTTGATTATAACCACCTTTAGGAAAATCAATGTTTCATATTTCATTATTAATTATAACCACCTTTAGGAAAATCAGCATCCATCCCACCACTCTATAAGAAAAATTATATGTGCCACTACTTATAACCACCTTTGGTCAAACAAGTGTTACACCATGTGTTAATGATTATAGCCACCTTTGGTAAAATCAATGACTCTATAACCATTACTATTTATAACCTCCTTTAGATAATTTAAAAATTCTACTCTCATTATCATAAGATCGTGTCATTTTCTTCATTTTGAGTGAACATTTGATGACTTTATTTTATCACCCAGTCTTTTAAGGGAGCATTAAGGGATTATAGACTACCCTTTGGGGCATGAACCATTCAACTTAATGACTTTTGCATTATTTAAAAATATGTTATTGTGCATGTGTCTCATAATGCCGTCTCAAATAAGGGAAAATTATAAACACTTAGTTTCGACCACTTTCATGCCTAAATTGGGATTCAAGTCAATTTTTAGTAAATGACATAATTTAAGTTTTTAAATCACCTAAATTACCCAATTTTATCTACATAAAATATTTAATTAATCAAAAAAGTGATGAGGCTAGCTTATTTAGTATATTATCTGATATGCACCAAAACCCTAATTTGTTTCTAACCTTAGTCAAATTATGACCCAATTATTTGACACTTTCAATTTATCAAGATATTAATTCATAATATTTAAAATAATTTCCAAAAGCTAAAAAATACTAAGAAATATTAATTACATTTGAAATCTTAATTAACTTGCCTAAACAAAATTTCAAATCAAATTAGTGAATTTCATTTACTAAAAAAATATTTTTTAGCCAAATATGAAGTTAAAATGCTAAATGAGATAATAAAGTAATTTATTATCTCTTAAATGTTCTAAAAATATGAGTCACACCTCAAAAATATTTAAAGTGAGTTGTCCTACCTCATAAATATATGAAACTGAGGTGTTAAGAGTTTATGTGTGATTTGACCCAACCCAAAGTTAGACTGACTCAACCTATGTTAATTTAGATTCAACCTAAGTTAGAATTTAACCTAAACTCCCTAGGGTTAGATTTAATTCTTATAAATATATATAGAAGTCCCCACACCATAGGCCAACAATTTTTTATGTGGAAGGTTATTCTATTGGAATACCTTCTTGAAGCCTTTAAGAGTAGTTTTCTAATAACCAATTTAGGTCAAGCTTCACAGCAAGCCACAAGTGAATATTGGAGAGATGTTACCACCATGAAATATCATTTCTATAAGAATCTAATGGTCATAGACTAATCACAAACATGTTTAAGCCAAAAAGTAAGCATCAAATTCGATAAAGGAGGTAAGAAATTTGTATTGTCTTTATCTCTATGTTGTGATCTTATTTATTATGTTATGCTCTTCATAGTTCTTATAAAAGAGTGTTTAGTCCTGGTGTATTTTTATGCTTGATTTTTTATCATTTGAACTCACAAGGGACTAATCTACATATTCTTTATTCTTTGAACACCTAAGGTATAATAAACAAGCACAAATAATGGCTTTGATCTAATATTATGGTGCCAAGGACTTAGAGTGAATGATACATCTATCCATCTCTTTTAAATATTTTTTCTTGCATTATGTAACTTCATTATATGAATGATTATAAGTAACTATCCATTGTTAATCAATCCCATTTATAGTAAAAAATTGATCAAATCTATTTGATGCAGGAGCATCTACGAGTGCATAATATATTTCATTTTATCTCAAGTATATTGAATGAGTTTTCCTACAAAAGTTGTAATTCAAATTGTAATTTGTTAAAAAAATGATATTTTGGGCAAAATAAACTATGACACCTTATCACCATATGGAATAAGGCAAATCAAAACATAATTAGTGTGTATTAGTTGTTAGTGGAAGGATTCTTCAGTTATAGGATGTTGTTGAGTCACTTTAGGAGGTTGTTGCAGCTGTTGAAAATTTCTAGGAAGATTTTTTCTAAGCATAGTGAAGACAAGTATAGCTTGACGAATTCATAAAAGAGGATAGAGGGATGAAGAGGAAAAAAAGGATGAACTCCTTTAGGGAGAGGAAGGAGTCATGAAGGCCATTCAGCTTGTATTATCTTATTTTGACCATGGCTAAGTAAAAGGATCCATTATAGATAGATATAGAGAGGATTTGGATGCTATAGAATCGATTACCAAGGAAGTGTACAGGGGGTTTCCATTTTGGTCTGGCACAACAGAATGGGATCAGTTTAGCTTCTCAGACATTGAATCATGGGGGTATACAAAGATCATGGCACATAGACACTGATCTATTTTCAGTGCAGCAATTTATTATAGAAAAGATTTTGCAAGTTTTTTAGCGGCGTTCAATTACACAAGAGTGGCAACTACAGTTGCCTGAATTTGTGAGGTGCCTAGAGAAAGGTATATTTAAGGAGGCTGCTTCAAAAGAAGAATATGTGGACTTGACTACCTTAGAATGGCACCATTTTTTTTTGACGTGATAAGGAGGATGCAATCTGCTGTCGTGTAGTTTGTAAACCAGATGAAGTCTGAGGTGAAAGCACCCAGGATGGAAGACTACAGTGGAGATGATTTGTGATTTGGACTCTTATTGTTGTGAGCTTGATGAGATCTGTGCAACTGCAGGCCAATGGTCAAACATAGTTATGGGTTTGATTTGATTGGTGTACTTTGAAATCTAAGAAAGAAGTTGAACATGCAAAATTGATAAACTGTTAGAGAAATTGTTTCCAATAGACTAGTGAATGTCAAACTAGTTCCATGTAAGGAACTGAATATGTAAAGATAGTTGCATGCACGAAAATGGTAAAATAAGAGACTAGCATTAATTTTGTGCTCTTTGGTTTTGCATGTAATCCGAGTTAGTGTCAGTTTGGTGTCTAGTCTTAGAGAGACAACTCTCACGTGTACAGATCTTTTTCCATTCTATGTAGCTCCATGTCAATAACCCATATTTTCTCATTATTAAAGTTTTGAACATGAAGTCAAAGAGTACAGAATTAAGAATTCAAAGCAGCTAGAAGAGACACGTGTTTTCAAAAATCATATAGTACAGATCATGAACACTCTTGAAGCAAAGCTGAAACACTCAGAAAATATCATAAAGAATGAGCTTAACCTTCTACGTATTTTCCAAGTTCAGAAGAGAAGTGGTATTCTTAATCTAATTGAGGAGGAGCGTAAATGACTTGAATCAATGATAGCAGCTATTGAAGCTCAAAGTGAAATAGGAGATCATGAATAGAATGCTTGATTTGAATTCCCTTAAAATGAATGGAGAGTGGTAGAGCATGCATCTAGAACAAAGTGAGAGTATAGAATATGTAGAACCTAGACAAATAGTTTAACTTGTTTGCAGTGTCACACTGACAGCGCACCAATTTATGGTATTAGAGCTTGAAGCTCTTGGGATTTGATAATTTGTTAATAAGTTGTTGTAAAATTAAGAAAAGAGATCTTTGGAAGGGTTGAATTTTTTAATGATGTTACAGTTGTGAAGGATTTGGCAAAAGGATAAACTGGACAAAGCACTAGAAGACCCTGTGGAGAAAAGGTATGAGTAAGATTTAATATTCGGTTTAAAGTCTATGTTTTGAAGATTTTTTTTTGAGAACAGAACATGAAGTCTTAAAGCTAATTAAAGCTTGGAAAAGAGAGAGAATAGCTCATGGAAGCTCAATAAATGGTGACCCAAGGTAAAGTAAACTTGAATTTGTGATTTGTGTTTGTTGAAGTGTTGTATAAAGAGTTGTTGTAGGATTGAGAAAAGGATCAAAAGACTAGGATGCAAAAGGCCTAGGTGAGATCAAGGAGATTTTTAAAAGACCAGTCAAGGAGAAAGGCTTGGGTGAGACAAGTGGACCTAAATGGATCAAGAGACCAAGGTGGAAAAGACTTGGGTGAAGAAATCAAAAATGGAGATATTGCTGAGAAAAGAGTAGAGCAGCAAGGTACATGAGGGCACCAAGAAGAAAACAAGCACCCCAAGGTAGAAAGGTATGATTAATGTTGACTTTGATAAAGAGATTGCTAGTTTGTGGAAAGATTTAGCTAAGACTAAAAGCATGTTTGAATCTGGGATGCAATCAAATGAGAAAGTGTGGGTATGGCCAATGAGGAAGAGGTTGAAGTGGCCAATAGATCTCCTAATGAAGAGGAGAAGAAGGAAAAATGAGATTGCTAAGAAGAGAGAAGCCCATAGAGGCTTGAAGAAGATAAGAAGGTTGCCAAGTGAGCAATAAGAGAAAGATATTGTGAAAAATGTTCTCATTGTGGAGAACAAGAGAAGAGAAGAAAGAAAAGATGAAGTGCCAGGAAGAGCAATTGAAAAGATAAGAGTGTTTGTGAAGAGAGCACTCATAAGGACCTTGTGGTCTCTTATTTTTATATCTAATGTTGTCTTTGCATGGGTAATTGCAGGTATGAGCAGCCTCATGAAGGTCAAGAGAAGGGCCTTGGAAAGTGAAGAGATTGGTGCAAGAGAAGACACCAAGTGCACAAGTGAATGTGCAAGAAAGAGAAGAAAGTTTTCTATTGTTGATAAAGAAGAAGAAGGAATGCATTGTCAAATGCATGAGAAAGATGTTGGAGACCTTGTGCAAGAAAATGTTGAGATGGAGGAGGAAATTACATTCCATGATGCCATGGAGTACCTTGAAGAAGCAAGTGAAAAACTATGCACAAAAGAGGATAGTGCAATCAAAGAAGCCATGCAAATGAAGAAAACCATGAAGTAGCCCATCAAGGAGGTAAAGGTGAATTATAGTATTGATTTTTCTCATCCACTTAATTATGGAATAGATGTTGAACAGGTTGTAAAATTCCACAAGGAAGTAGTGGAAGTCCTTCATCATGCCAATGAAGAAGTGGGTATAGAATACTATGATGACTTGAAAAACATTCCAATAGAACAAAGGAAGGAAACACACCTAAAGAAAGTAAATACAAGCAAGGAAGCTATGAGGAAAAGTATGGCTAAACATCAATCCATTGAAAAGGTAAAAATAAGTTCAAATTCTGATTTTGCACATGCATATAAGAGTAAGACTACTGATGTACAGATGGAGATGAAGAAGATCAATAAAAAGCCTTGAAATCCAACAATAGACCATGGCTATGTGGTACCAAAATGGCTCAAAGGATCATCAAATGTAATGAAAGACACAAAGCTCAATCAAGATGATGACTCAAGCAAGAAGCAAATACAAAGCATGAAGAAAGAGGTAGAATGCAAAGTAAGCAAGGCCAACTATCAAACAAGACAACATGAAGATGTCAAAGAGCATAAATTGGTTGGTGAATTGAATAAGTGTCATCCTAAAGCTATGAAAAAGGTATGGATGGCTAAAGGTGAGAAAGAAAACTTCTCAAAGAATAATGAGGTAGAGCATGAGGATACAAAGATGAAAGGTAAGTCAATTGCTTGCAATGAATGGAATAATGATTTTTTTGAATCATTTAATGATATTTTTATGGAAAATGAGGAATGGAAAATGTCTATGAAACCTAATGTGCAGCAAGGAGAGAGTTCTAAGAGGATGGATGATGAAAGTGGAGATGTGAAATCAGTTCACATGTTTGAAAAGAACAAGGAGAGACAAGGTAATAGTGTTCCTATTTTTTTTTATAACTATATTGATGTTGATAAATAAGTTGACTTGTATGAAGAAACCATAGAGTGGATGAATGTATTTATAGAGGATGAAAGATAATTTGGTCCTAAGTTTGATATAAGACATGAAGATTTGGATGAGCTTGTGTTGAGTGAAGAGTTGAAGAGGATATAAGAGTTATTGAATCCTCCAAGAGAGTTGTGTAGAGGCACATATCAACATGGTGGCACCATTGATCAGATGGAAAATGAATTGACGCAAGAACAAAGAAAGATGGTGAGGGAAAATTTGGACAAAGAAGAATAGCATGAAGACAATCAAGGGGCCTCATGGCCTCAAGTTTTTTCTACTAAGATTGCTTTTGATGTTTTGAATGCAGGTATGGAAGTTGTTAAAGTAATGATAACCATAACTCAATGGATGCACTGATGAACCAAGAAGGCAAAGAAAACTTTGGAGACACATATGAAGATGAAACATGGACATGGAAGATTTTAGCTGAGAAAGAGATGAGAAGAAGAAAATACAAGAAGAAAAAGAGAAACAAAAGAAAGAAGAAAGATTGGTTTGAGAAAACCAATGATTTTGAAAATGAATTTGCATCATGTGCAGGAATGAACAAGAAGTCCAAGAAAAGAATCAAATGTGGTGCTATGGAACATGTGCATCAATATGAAGAAATAGTTGAGGTAGAGAATAATAGATGGCTTTTAATTGTAGCAAAAAGAGAAAATAAGCATACATGTGTAGGGGCTCATGACAAGTTTCAAGCATGGTAGTCTGATGCAGGAGCATCTATGGGTGCATAATATATTTCATTTTATCTCAAGTATATTGAATGAGTTTTCCTACAAAAGCTGTAATTCAAATTTTAATTTGTTAAAAAAATGATATTTTGGGCAAAATAAACTGTGACACCTTATCACCATATGTAATAAGGTGAATCAAAACATAATTAGTGTGTATTAGTTGTTCGTGGAAGGATTCTTCAGTTGTAAGATGCTATTGAGTCACTTTAGGAGGTTGTTGCAGCTGTTGAAAATTTCTAGGAAGATTTTTTCTAAGCATAGTGAAGACAAGTATAGCTTGGCGAATTCATAAAAGAGGACAGAGGGACGAAGAGGAAAAAAAGGAAGATCTCCTTTAGGTAGAGGAAGGAGTCACGAAGGCCATTTAGCCTGTATTATCTTATTTTGACCGCGACTAAGTAAAAGGATCCATTGCAGATAGATATAGAGAGGATTTGGATGCTATAGAATCGATTACCAAGGAAGTGTACAGGGGGTTTCCATTTTGGTCTGGCACAATAGAATGGGATCATTTTAGCTTCTCAGACATCAAATCATGGGGGTATACGAAGATCATGGCACATAGACACTGATCTATTTTTAGTGTGGTAATTTATTATAGAAAAGATTTTGCAAGTTTTTCAGTGGCATTCAATTACACAAGAGTGGCAACTATAGTTTCTTGAATTTGTGAGGCACCTAGAAGAAGGTCTATTTAAGGAGGCTGCTTCAAAGGAAGAATATGTGGACTTGACTACCATAGAATGGTGCCATTTTTTTTTGACGTGATAAGGAGGATGCGATCTGCTATCGTGTAGTTTGTAAACCAGATGAAGTGTAAGGTGGAGGCATCCGGGATGGAAGACTGTAGTGGAGATCATTTGTGATTTGGACTCTTGTTGTTGTGAGCCTGATGAAATCCGTGCAACCATAGGCCAATGGTTAAACATAGGTATGGGTTCGATTTGATTGGTGTACTTTTAAATCTGAGAAAGAAGTCGAACATGTAGAATTGATAAACTGTTAGAGAAATTGTTTCCAATAGACTAGTGAATGTCAAACTAGTTCCATGTAAGGAACTAAATATGTAAAGATAGTTACATGCACAAAAAGGTAAAATAAGAGACTAGAGTTAATTTTGTGCTCTTCAGTTTTTCATGTAATTTGAGTTAGTGTCAATTTGGTGTCTAGTCTTAGAGAGATAACTCTCACGTGTACAGAGCTTTTTCCATTCTATGTAGCTCCATGTCAATAACCCATATTTTCTCATTATTAAAGTCTTGAACATGAAGTCAAAGAGTACAGAATTAAGAATTCAAAGTAGCTAGAAGAGACACGTGCTTTTGAAAATCATTTAGTAAAGATTGTGAACAATCTTGAAGCAAAGCCGAAACACTCAAAAAATATCATAAAGAATGAGCTTAACCTTCTCCATATTTTCCAAGTTCAGAAGAGAAGTGATATTCTTAATCTAATTGAGGAGGAGCATAAATGACTTGAATCAATGACAGTAGCTATTGAAGCTCAAAGTGAAATAGGAGATCATGAATAGAATGCTTGATTTGAATTCCCTTAAAATGAATGGAGAGCATCAGAGCATGCGTCTAGAACAAAGTGAGAGTATAGAATATGCAAAACCTAGACAAATAGTTTAACCTGTTTCCAGTGTCACACTGATAGTGCACCACTATTGCTGACATATTCACCTCTATTATCAATTCAAAGAACCTTTATGGAGTTCTCATATTATTTCTCAACAAGTGCCTTGAAGTCTTGAAAATATTCAAACACTTCAGATGTTTACTTAATAAATTAGACCCATGTATATCTTTAGAAACTATCAATTAAAGTGAGAATGTACTTAACCCTTGTAAAAGATATACTAGGAAAAGACTTAAATACATCACTATGTACTAATTCCAATGCTTGTGAATCCCTCTAAGCTTTGTCTTTGTCAAATTTTATTTAGGATGTTTTCCAAGAGAGAAACCCTTACAAATTTTGTTGGCAAATTAGACTCGAGAAAAGCCTATGACCATGTCATTTTTGGTAAGTTATTCAAGGTAGAGGTAGATAAGGTGGCCAAACTGCTCATGACATAATTTGTTAACTTTATCTAAATAAATTAGTAATGCAATCAAAAAATAATTAGGTGAAAAATATAAGGTGTTTAACCTAGCGTAGTGATCTTCTCTACCCACTACCACTATAGAATCACTATGCAACTCCCTGATGATAACTAAATCTAATAAAAACTTAACCCTTATGTCTTTGTTGATATGATTGATTTGATACATTGATAAGAGATTGGTTGAAAGACAAGGAACACTCAGAGTATTATTTAATTTTCTTCCTTCCATTTCAACAAACCCTCTCCCTATAATTGGTATAGAAGTGCCATCACTCAAATCGATGGAAGACATGCTACAAATCTCTAAGGAAGAAAACTCAACTAGTGAAGAGCCCATGTGGTGAGAAGCACTTGGGTTAATAACTTATGAATATGTTGAAGCTAAAACTGTTATAAGAGCCTTGCCCTTTTCTTTCCTTTTTCCCTTGTCCTTTTCCTTATTAAAATCTTAGGTGGATGAATTTTACTTGATAAACTCAGGAACACCTATGTTGTTCTCCAATAGAAGATGAGTTAGGTGATATATTTTCTTTTTCATGTGCTTGTTTTCATCATACCCATTTTTCTTATAGTGGGCACACTTAACCTCATATTTCTTAGGTTTGTCATTAGAAGAAGAGGCTTCAGTGTTGGTTTTGGTAGAGTTTTATTATTTCTCCTTCTCTTGATCCTTAGTTTAATTTTTCTTTTCTTTGTTTGAAGTCTTTATTTTCCAATTCCCAGTAATTATGGCTTGATTTTTTTTTGACTTCAATGTGCCCATCTAAATTAACTTGTCTTGATCTCTAGTTAAGTTAGTAATTAAAGAATCTAAATAATAAATTTTCCATGCAATGTTCAAAGCACTTTTAGTGGCATGGGAAGTAGAGACAAAGACTAAGTAGTCAGGACTTAACTTAGAGAGTATAGAAAGAATAAGTTGATCATATTCTTTCTTTGTCCCACATTATTTCAACTACAATCTCAAAGACTTGAATTTAGTGAATAAATCTTTAAGGGTGTCAAAGTTTCAAGGATTTAGGCTAATGAATTCATTCTCAATCTCATGACCTCTCATCACATCTTATTCTTCAAATAATTGAATCTAGAATGGTTCATACATCATGAGGTGATTTTGTAAGCTCTAAGTGAAATAAGAAATTAATTGATATAAAAAGACATAATATCCCATAAGCTTCATCACTATGGTTATACCACTTAACTATCTCTGCATTTATGTTAGGTTTAGTTTTATCATCCATGGTTGTCCTATGCGAAATTTTACTCTTTAGAATAATTGTCATCTTGATTATTCATTCTTGATAGTTAAAGGGAGTTAGTGTGTTAATTTAAATTGAATAAATTAGTTCAAAAATAAATTTTATTAGTTGTGTAAGTTATATTTATTGCATAAATGAAAGTACAAGTAGAAATGAAAGAGTGACATGGAAAAAGTACACCTCCTCCTAAATTATGAAATGGTGAACCCTCCCAAATTTTGCAAATTCACACTCAAAAGATGTTAGACTCAATTGATAGTGCATCTAGAGAAATTATTACATGTAAAAAAAGATAATTTTTTGCAAATAAGGCAAGGATGTTGGGCTCAACCAATAATGCATCCAAGAGTGTATAAGCGCAAAAGGTGGCCTAAATAGTGAACCCCCAAAAATATGACACATTATAACTTTAGTGAATTTACAAAAAAAAAATATACTATTATAAATAAGATGAAAAAACATTAACTTTTTAAAAAGATAGCAATCAATTATGAGTTGTTGATAAAAATTTATAGCAAATTACATTTTCTATCATTAATGACATATTTAATGAATTTTCACTAAAAGTTTAAATGTACAAGTAGAAAGAGAGTTAACATAGCCTTTCAACTAGTTAATGGAATTAGAATTAAATAGCATACCTCCTTAATCAAATTAAAAGTCTTACCTAATCCTCCCATAGTATATTATTTTTATTTTAAAAAAATGGCAACAATCTCCATACTATAAGATTTGGTTTTTTTATTTCTCAGTAGCAGTTATTAAAAATGTGATAACTTTTATATTTATTAATAAAATTTAAAAATTCAAAAATATAAAACTAAGGTGCACCAAACCCAAAAATCTTTGGTGTGATTATCTATGGTTGGATAGTAGTATGCAAAAATTTAGATGCCAAACTGGGTACAAGCAATGAAAAATCAAATTTGAACCATGGAGTCACAAAAAAATTAATGTGATGGAAAATGTGTTCCTCAAGAAAAAATGCCTCTTCCAAGTCATAATAAATTTTATAAAAGTACAAGAAAATTATATCTCCAAATAAATTTCATATACCAACATTACAAAGCATGCAAATGTATGATAAAAGTAGTGGACAAATATTAATGAAAAAACAATATAGATCTGTGATCCTACTTATACAATAAATCTCAATATTTCATAGAAAGCCTAGCAATGAATAATTGGATAAATGTTTACCATGGATGGATATAATACCATATCAAAGTTTGATTCTAGTCTTGATAAATTGAATGCAAAGGTCAAATGGTCACACAAGACAAGAAGTGATACACACTACCAAAGAACTGTAACAAATCAAAATCACAAAAGAGAGAATTACATGAGACAAATCAAATGGAGAAAACCAATTTTTCATTAAGAGAATTAGGATCAATTATAGCATACATGTAAGAGAGAAAGTAACTCCTCCTCAAATGGTGGTCAAAGTACCCCTAGAATAGAAATGTAACTCCTCCACAAAAGGTGGTCACAGTTTCCTAGAATAGAAGAGTAATTCCCATGCCTAGAATAGTCAGTTAAGGAATTTACATCCTAGTCTTCTGATCAAGTCTATGACATATATGGCACACTTTCTCCACTTAAGCAAGCATATCCCCCAAATGTAGGGAAACTCTATGTGATCAAATATAATATTCTTAAATAAATAAATCTAAAAAAATAAATACCTACACTAACATAATAAATATGTACCATAGTGTGTAAAACACACCTTGATTTGACTTGAGCCTTATATAAATGTGTTTTATGTGTATTACCTAAAACCAAGAGCATGTTATAAGTGTAATTAGTGCATATGATTTGAAAATGAATAATTGAAATTTTTTCACATAAAAGAGAGCAAGGAAGGAGTACATATGTCTGTCAATGCAACTATATTGCCCCTTAGTAGTTTACTTTGGTAATAATCCTTCTTATTTGAAACATTAGAGAGAAGTTTACAACTAAACCTTGGAGATGTGAAGATAGGAATTGGAGGGCGGCCATGCCCCCAAATATGGTGTAAGGGTGAGTTGTGCCAAGTTCATCAAGATTATTGAATCTCAATCATACAACCTAAATGTAAACATGAACTAGCCAATCTCGCCTAATTTAAGTGGTGTAACCATATCACCTACAACATAGATTTAATGTCAAATCAATCAAGGTCATTGAATCTCAATTGTACTAATAAAAGGAGCTAATTATAGTAGATAAAATCTTAATCATTTTTTCTTGGTAAGGTTGATGCATGAATATTGGTATGATTTAAATAATGTATATATAATTTAGTGTATTTATGTCATATGCACCTCTAATGTGTCTCAAACTAAAGTATCTATCAAAATATAACCTATAATCTATAAATTTTGTATAATGTCACAAATTTTGAAAAATATCTTAAATTTGTGAAAATATATGTCAAATGTATAAGATGTTATCACAAGTGTATATTTGAATCATGTAAACTGTATCAAATTTTGTCAATTCTACAAACTATATGTATGTGGATTCATATCTCTATGACATGCTCCCACTAATATCCCCTCCCATTTTGAAGTGATGGGAATGTGATGTGATACTCACCTTATCTCAATTAGGTATGATAACTATGTTATATATGTATCAATCGTGTATGAAAGAAGCATATAGGGGTATTATGTCTAAGTAGATATATCAATAAAGCTCACAATATTAAATAGCAAGCCCTAAATGTGTGATATGGATTATGACAGCATTTCAAAATAATAAGCATAGGAAACAATCAAAGACACACACATGAGCACTCAATGTCACACAAATAGGGTTATAAAGAGATCACAAACAAGGGGCAGGTTCAAGTTTTGCACACTCAAGTGGATGATATGTTCAAATGTCTACACGCCACAAAAAAAATCAACACTTAGAGCATTGGGGCTAATAAATAAGGAACACGTTCAAATGTTTGATAATCGACACAAGGAAATAAATAATAATTATACTCAAGTAAGACATGTGATAAGATGAAATAAGTGAATTATAAGCAACTAGCATAAGCATGTTATACTAATCCATATATACATGTGTTAACAAAATTTCTTGTAAAATAACAATCAAGTACATTGTGTAAGATAGAATCAAGATTATAGGCATGTATAATCATTAGTTTATAATCTCAACATATAATGTAAAATAATATAACATATTTTAATCATGATCAATAGAAGCAGGATTCCCTTAATGTGGTGTGTCATGTAGGTAGAGGAAAGGTCCAAATTTGAATGTTAATATATCATAGATATAGTGTATGCTTGTATCACACTCAAATCCCTAAGAAACATATGTGTGTATATAAATGATATTTTATTTACTAACATAAAGTACACAACATATGCAAAAGCTAGTAAACATGTGAAATGCTAAATATTTTTGTTGATTATTTGAATGTTTTTCTTTAAATTTTTTTAAAAGTTTTTTTAATATTTGAAGAAATATAGGGATAATCCAATGATTCTATCTAAGGTATGCTCATAGGGTTCTCTATAATGAGACATAGTACAAAAAACTAATAATTCTACCAAGGATCATGTATATGTGTCATATTTGAAATTGGAGAATATATAACACTCTATGTATGCTCATAGGACTTTTTGGTTGTGGAAGAGTAGTTAAAGTTGTAGTGATTCATGGATCCCATTGTTTAGTACTTTGTGACTTATTTTTTGTAATGTGGGTATTTTTACCCTTTCTAAAACATGTTAATCTAATCTCAAGAACCAGCTAGGCCATGGAGGTATAGATGAGGACTTCATGGAGTCCACTATGTATCTTTGATCTAATGACCTCTCAAGTATTGGTCATCTAGGAAAGGGGATTGCATTTTTCTTACCCTTTTGATCATAATTAACCTTAATAAGTTGTATAATTAGTTGTCTTGGAATAAATTTCTCTTGTTATAATGGATGTTCATATTGAATCCCTAAAATTGAAATTACCTTATTGGCATGAATATACTTGAGACATCCATGAATTGTGAAAGATATTGCACAGAGATTGTGACTCCAAGGTTGTCCTAATAATATATCAAATACTCTCATATGTGGTATAACTAAAAACTTTATGTTCGTATATGTTGTACCAACCGATAAAGGTAAATCAATCTCATTAAAAACTTCTTTTTCCATCAAGTGCCTTGATCATCTTGATCAAAGGGTATAAATAATAATGTGTATATCCCAAATGTCCAAGTAATGTCATTAAACATACATTCTCACTAGAACTATTATTAACCATAATATTATGTATATGTTGATTAATATGTTCTCTAATAAATAGTAAATGAAGATCTCAATCATCATCCATAATATCATTGTCATCAAATCTAATTGAAGGCCTTTTAACCATAGAAGGTGCATCATGTGTAATTGTTCCAAGAATTCCATATAATGGGTGCCCATAATGTGGTGGAAGAGGATTTGCATTACATTCCATTTTCACTTCTAGTGATTCCTTATAATGATTTTTTAATGGATTGTTAAATGTCTTTTGATTTTGATGATCATTAGGTTGTGACTCTGAATACTTTGGAGGATTATAAAAGGTAATATGTTTACTATCAATAAGATCTTATATCTTATGATTCAACTTGTAATATTTGTTTGTAAAATTTCCAATACATTGGTGGTAGTCACAATAAGTATTTCCATGATATCCTTTTGGTAAAGGTCAGCTCGTATTAACCACCATAAGATGAAGAGATATGAGATGACAATATAATATGTTTTAAAGGAGTGAAGCTAGAGACTAAGGTAATCATGTAAATTATCTTTTAGATACATTAGATAAATTGATCTGATTATGTTTCTTTAAAAATGTATTAACCATTTTTTTATTCATTTTTAACCTCAATAGGTTTAACCTTATAGCTTGGTTTGATATGAAACTTGATATTGGATGTAGTCAGTGTGTTTGATACATATTTAAGCTTATTCAATGTAATAATTTTCATTTATCAATATCAAATAATATGACATAAGTCATCAAAATATTTAAACTTAGTGAAGATAAAAGACTCATATAATTGGACAAGTTAATTTTTCTTAAAGATATCTTGAAGATCTTTATCCACCATTGGATTTTTTTATTTTTGCCAACATTGTCTTATACCTCAAAACATGTTCATTGATAGGCTCATTGGTTCCTTTATTGATCTTTGTAATTTGTGCATATGACATATTTTCAATAATGTCAATAGATAAATGTGCTAGAAATTGATCCACTAGAGGTTTTAATGATTTCACCAGTTGTATTGGTAGATAATATAACTATCTTAAAGCATAGTCCTTTAGACTTATTGGGACTAATTTGGTCAAAATTTTATCATTAGAAGCGTAGTTAAGACATGTTGCATAGAAATATTAGAGATATTTTTCATGATCACTCTTGCCTCATAAAATGTAAACTTGTGTGCTAAAAAACTAGTTGGCAAAGGGTGTAATGATATCTCAAGTTCAAGAGGATTATGTAATACATCTTTTAAATAAATATCACGAGTTCATTTCAAAGAATTTTCTAATATTAGTAACCTTAGCTTCCAAAAATTGAAATACTTAGAGAAGAGTTTGCGTAGTAGACCCATTGGGATTGATATTTGATATTTGGTAAGTCACCAAAGGGGATGCAAACACTTATGTTGATATAGGCATTGAAACCAGGAATTGAATTAAATCATTAATTGTTCTCATGGAGGATGTATCAATAGTTGTTTGATATTTGAGTAAAAATGGTTTGAAAACATATCTTGTGCCCTTACTAGATGTAGTATTCAATAGTGTGCTCAAAGGGAAGGATATTGGGAGTGATTTGTGATAGGAATATCTAGAATCCCTGATATTTGTATCAATAGAGAGCACTGATTGTTCACTAATGCCTTTGGATTTTTTAGTTTTCAAAATAGTATCGACAATCTTGTGGAGATCTTCAAGATTATAATGAATGTGCTCTCAAAATAATGAAATATATTTAAATTTATATTTATATACTTGTTCATGTTCATTATTGTCATGTTTTTTATTGTCCTCATGATTAGATTCATCTTTAATGAGAATATTTTGCAATATTTTGCTCATTGTCATTATTGGCACTCTCATTATTAGTAGAATTTGAAATGGTATTAGCTTGAGACATCTTAAATGGTAAAATAGGAAGATCGAGATGTTAAATAGACACACCATCTAGTTTATCACTATGCCTAAGTTTCATATAGATTAATAAAATCAAGATATGAATGGCCACAATAATTTGAAATCTTAAGAGGTTGAAAACCCTAAGACAAGTTAGGATTTGCATAAGAAAGAGTTTGAGGTCGAGTTTACCAAATGTTTAACCCTTTTTAGAAATAAATATTATAGATAAATTAACATCATAAAGTAAGGATTAAGATAATCTAAAATAAATTCAATTAAATCCATTTAGATTCTATTGATATTTAGATAAGATATAATGAATCTAAGAATATGCCAAACATGGAAATACAACATTTGATGTTCTGATAATAGAAATATGAAAGACAATATTTAATTACATTATACACTAATGCACATTAATGTATAATTAGTGCAGGTGCAAGAGTATACTATTTAAATATTTGGATCCCATCATCAAAGTTTGAATATTTTTATCTACCAGTTTGGACACTTAAGTCACCCTATGGACACTAGTGTCAATGCTTCTATCTAGATTATACCACTAGTGTCCAGTGTATAATATTAACTATTTATAAATTATACTTACACCTATTAGGGTTCATTATCACCTTTCAAATTATATATTTATATTGTGTGCATAGGTTCTCAATATCAATCTTTTGTTTAAAACCCTAAGTCATCCAATTAGGGCAATCCACCTTATAAAATGGGGGTTAGTGTACTCAAGTGAAATAGATTTAACCTAAAATACCTATATATTAGTGAGTGTTGCCTAAATATCTAATAATTTGAAGAGGCACTTAAATGTATGTAGTTCTTCTCTATGTATGGAGTGGTGTGTGAATAATGGTGTAATATGTTAAATGTGAGTACATGTAATGAATATCTTGCAACTTGACAAACATTACTCATGGGTTGTTCTTGAATGCTTCATACCTATAATAAGACTACTCCTATGATTTATTTATAAATAGGTAAGAATAGGGAAATAGTGTGTGAATGATTTAGTGATCTTAAATAGTTGTTTTCTTGGTAATTATTAAATGAATAATGAGTGGGATTTTTTTTGTATTTATAAACATATTTTGAAAATAATATAATTTAGGGTTGACTAAAAAAATAGGCCAAACCATACATATCAAAATATTTAAAAATTTGAGACTTTGTATGGTACAAACACTAGCATTAGCTTTGGGATACTAGTGTCCAGGTCTAGATAGTACTGTCTTTGAGAGTATAGAAAAGTTGAAGTTATATAATTGATAGTTAAGGATATATATTAGGTTTCAAGATATTATGGGCTACAGATGATTTGAGTGATCATAATATTAGGGTCAGACCATTAGATAATCATTTAGGCACAATGAGATGGATACCATGAATCTTTTTATAGTGAAAAAGTCAATAACTAAAGGTTAGAGCCTTGAGTGATATTTGTCAAGGGTATAAAACTATTTTATCATGTAAAATCCAGATTTAATATCTATAGAATGTGAAAATTTAGGTAATAGACCATTAGGTTTTACCCACAAACCTCTATATAGAGAGATGGTCCCATGTATGCTCATCATCCCAACCCCTTATTATCCATTAATATGTAACTACATATACCCCATATAACTCTATCCATAGCTAATATTTCTCCGAACTCACCTAGTTATGTTATGTTATTTTATGTTATGCATACTAAATATAAACAAGATAAGATAGCTATACATATATCACATCTAGTTTAGGTATAGTTTCTCATGATCTTAAACCTTTATCCGATGGTACTTCCTCTCCTCCCACCATTGGCCCTCTCTCATAGAGGCCCCCTATTTATTATTAGAGAGGAGGCCTAGTTATTTGTATGGGAGAGAGGCCATATATATAAGGGAGGCATTAATAAATCAAGAGAAACATACATTTTAATTTTTTATTGACCATCCCCCTCGACCTAAAATTAAGGGAGGGTACTTGACCACATATACCTATCATCCAAATCTGAATATTTGAACTAGGTATAGAATAAGGAACAAGCATATTTCACTCAAGAAAAAATTATTTATTTAAAATTCCATAAATTAACTACCTAGATAGATATATAGGTCCACCTATAATGTTAGGGTCAAGAATGCAAAGAATGCATAAATGACCTTCGTTATCATCATCGATCTATCAATCAAGACACCAACATTTTTTCTTTATATATATAGTTTGGATCAAGGTACATAAATTCCCTATATATAGATAGGGACCCCTATCATTTCCTCATCACATATCAATATAGGGTTCCAACTATATATAGCCACCCTCTACCTTTTTTTCCTCAACCTTTCACCTCCCACCCTAGATAGGGGGATCGATTACATACTAACTAATGCTAGACTTTGCCCATATCTATATATGGGGCCTTCAATCTCCTTTCATCTCAATCTAGTTTGTCTAGTCTCCAATCTAAAAAAATTATTCAAGGGAGAAGGGTAGTCAATTGGCCAAGTGGCATTCCTAGTTCTTGACTAGGGACGAAAGACTAGAAAGACTATGAATGGGTAGATAGATGGGTAAATAGAGGGTTCGATTGAGGGCCTTTAAGCATTTCCATAATGTTTTGAGTATGATTCCAATATGTTCGCTTTATTATTCATGTTAGATTTAATTTATTTGGTGTTTTATTAGTTTAGGATAGTTATTTAATTCATTTATGTCCTGGATTAATTATTTGGTCAATTTCAGACACTTTCTCAGAACTTCTTAAAAAATAACTACAAGTGTCAATTATAGTTCAGTTCACTGAATGTTTAATTAACAAAATTTAAATTTGTTTTATTCAAACTTCTATTTTTATATTTTTATTTTTAGAGTTATATTTTTTTATTTATATTTTTAGAGTTATATTTTTATACTTTCACTTGTCTAGTGTGCATGTTTGTTTAACTAATGAAAATACTTATTGCATGAGCTAAACTTGTTATCTTAGAGTCTATTTTTTAATATACTTAATTAATCTTAATTTATCATTAACTTGTCATGTAAGTTTCTTGTAAATAGATAGTTTTAGCCTTTATTATTAATAAAATTGTGTGCACAAGTGTGTACAATAATTCCTATTGGAAATTTATTTTGGATATTGATATCTCTAATTTTTATTGTAGGTATTCATAAATAAAAATCAAAAAACATATATTTTTTATTTTTTATTTAATAAATACACATTTTTGTCAAAAATCACATTTAAAACACCACTAAATTAACAACTAGTAATTATGGGACATATTAGTTGATATATAACTTTGATTTTAGAATAAATTAGACTTGATTTTCACTCCCTCCATCATTCAAAATCTTCATAACCCCCCTGCCACTACCTGATATATTTATTCTCCATCTAGAAGGGGAGGGACTCCCATCCCCCATGAAATTCAATTATTTATGTCTTAAAAGACTAGAAAATGAAAAAATTATTGCAAATGTGGTTGGTACTAGTGTCCTTTTATCCTACATCACTAGAGGTAACAATTCAAGATAAGGTGAATCATATGGGTTATTATGCATTCACATCATTTCATGTATTACATTCTTCAAACTTATCAAACTATAAATTGTTCAAATAAAAATGTAATTAGAAAATTTATATTAATTCAAGTTTATTTCCATATGATGCCTTGGCTTTGAAATTATATTGACAACATCAAGGTGAGGTTTTTAATGAATATATGGAGTCTTATATGTGATTAGTATGTAGAATTGAGGAAATTATGCAAATTTGATTTCAAACAAAATTGTCAATAAATAATTTTATTCAAAAAAATTTCATAAAATAATTAATATTACAAATGTAAAACAAACTTGTTGTTCAACCCAAAATCCTGCACCAAAAACACTTATGAGATGAAGTTCTCAAAGATAAAAGTGGGGGATAATATGGGACTTTGGTCCTCACATTTCAGGATTGATGTTAGATCGATCCAGGGCACATGTTGTAGGTATAGGGATCCATGATATAGCCTACTTGAAATAAAATCTAAGAGAGGTGACTACTACCACTAGAAGCTCAATATCCAAATTGAATGGAATTTTTTTTAAACTTGGCCTTGATTATAAACTACTATTTTATTTCTATTTTTCAATTTCTAAAGTAATGGAAGGGTATTTTAGTCTCAAAAAAACATAATATAGAGGGGAAAGGAGGGAAGAAAATAAGATATTTGATCATGAGAATGTCAAAGCTTCATGAACTCAAATATGCCAAGTTACATTTATACCATTATATGCCTAGTTCATCAATTACACAAAATTTAGGCCACTCAATAGGCAATCTTTTGAGGACAAAAATATGAATGCTTAATTGATAAATACTTCACTAAATGTAAACACACCAAAGACCTATAGTAAAATACACACATATATTTGAAATCACCTTATAAATACAAGCACATAAAGCAAAGATTGTTCTAAGGAAAACCAAAAGAACTCACAAGCGAATTATAATAGCATAAGCACAATCTAGTTTCTACATTAATTTTTACAACAAAGCATAGTATCCATTCTCTAACACAAGCATGAACTCAAAACAAGAAATAATGGACAACATTCATAGACAAGAAGAAAAAGTTAAAACAAGCAAAGTATTGTAATATAATTTTGACAAAGTTTATTTATACAAAGTGTTGACCTCTTCTTTATCATAGACTTGTCTATATATAGACCATTTCAGCTAATGCAATACACTAAGATTCAAATTTGTCTCACTACTTGAGTAGTTACCAACCTTTAATGATGATTACAAAATGTGGTTGAGGGTGGAATAATGTAGTTGGGATTTATATTAGTATTTCCATTAGACTGTATCATAATCAATCTAGATCTCATGATTTTATAGTTACAACCACATCTCATTAAGACTCAATGTCTAACTTATTATACCTCCTTTATAGAATTTTGGTCATATTGTCATTTTAATTAATGCCATTAGTTAGATAGGCATTTAATTTTTCCCTATTTGATCAATTTATGTCTAAGACACTAACTACAACTTGATCAAGTAGGTGAGATTAGACTTGTATCTTTTCAGTGATTTGACGGCCTTAATAGGCATATTGGGTATCAATTATAAGCCTTATTCCTTATGATGAATTATGCCATTGAGTTACACTTTCATACTTCTCAGCATACATTCTCACCCATGAGATAGTCCAATATTATGTTTCTTGTCCTTGGCCTTCCTTCCTATTTCCACTCTCTCAGGGCTCTCCTCTAAGCCCCATGATCTTGAGATCATGCCATGTGGCATGATATCAAGCCTTAGAGAGATCTTGGTCTTCAAATTTGGTTATTAAGCACCAAACTAAGCCATGGATCTAAAGATCGAATGGTAGGTGGTCAGTTGAAGGATCTTTGGGCTTAGACAACTGCATATATCGAGCTTGAGCTTTCATGATGGTGAGGCATGTCACCATATTAGGGAGCCAGGGGGAAAGCTCATAGACTTGGTCATTTTTGGATGGATCGGTCCCTAGTTGAATGTAATGGAGACATGTGTATTCATCATGTGAACCTAATGAAACTTTTTTTATTGAGGTTAAAAGGAGGAATTTTTGAGAACTAGGGTCCCCAAACCCTAGGATAAGTACAAGCAAAAGAGAGACAAAGGTATACCATATACCAAATGAGAAATTAATAAAAAACAAGCCTAGAGATAGCCAAAATATAGCCCAAAAATATTAAAAGCAATAACAAAGAACAAATAAAGAAATCAGGGCCTAATTTAAGTCTAAACTACCTAAGACATCCTACCAGTATCTTTTCATATTTTTAAGGTTAGGATAAATATTATACAATAATTTTTATTTGTCCATGACATTTTAGGATCCACTACATTGGCCCTACTTACCTTTCCCTTTACCAATCATCTTAGGCTCAAATAACTCCTCAAGATGAGCTCTGATATTCTCTACATTCTAGATACCTCATACATGGATGACTTGACACAATTTGATAAGAAGTTGATGTTATTTCTAAGCTTCTCATTCTCATTCTCCAAGATCTCCACCTTGAATAAAAGACTTTGGAATTATTGATCATCCTACTTGGCTAAAGATATTTGGTTTGACCTGATGTTATCCTACTACAATAAATTTACCTTCCCTTTAAAACATGTGAGCTCTCTCATTAATCATCACATTATAGATTTTTGAAGATCTAATTCTTCAACTATATTATTTGCATTCTCCTTGCCCTTAAGGGAAAAAATAAGGTTATTGAAATCCTCATTCCTATCTGTCCATTTCTTATTTGCATGACTCTTCCCTTTTTATTTTGGAGCATCACTAGTCACTCCTTTTTTAGCCTCAATAATCTCATTATGAGATACCTTGTCACCTTGCCCTTCATATTTATACCCCTCCCCAGGAACATCTCTGTCATCATCCACATCAATATAATCTCCTATCAAACAACTTGCTTTACCCTACTTGCCTTGTTTCCCTTAATAGTCATCTAAAGGCTTTGACACACTGTGAAGTCATTTTTTGATATTATCCTACATCTTAGGAGTTTTCCTTTCAGCATCATTTGTCTTTTTCTCAATAGGATTAATGAGATTATTGACCTTTATAGACTTTCTCAAGTTAACAAGATATTTAATCTATACTTTTTTTATTTTTCTAATGTCAATAGAAGCACATTTCATAGATTTATTTTGAGGCTGATAAACTACTGGGTTGATTTGATTCATATCCTTAAAGTATTTATGAATGAGTTATATCACCCCTTCATTCTTTAGGGTAGAATAGTTTCCATGTTTGAACTTTAGGACCAATACCTCAAGAGAATGTAGAATGAAAAAAGGTAAACTAAAAGGAATGTCATGTCTAAAATAGTTTAACATCATAAATAGAGACCATCTAACAACATTAAACCTACCTTCTAGGGTTACATATTGTATTAGATGGTAGGTAACCTCTACATATGGCTTGGGTAGTGATTCTCAATCAAACCCATTATGCAGTAATTCTAGTTGTTCTCCTTCCTCTAAGAATGTCTCTTTATCCCTTTTGTAGTCCCTTACCAATTTATAAATTTTAGTTTCCTCAATAACCAGACTAGTAATTTGGGTAATGAGTTCCTCTGTGACTTCTGAAATAACTCCATTAATAGTGATAGTTCTATCTTCCCAAGCTTTATCAAACATGATCAAAATGTGCCTATCGTGCCCTTCCATATTCTCCATGAAACCAACAAAACTTCCCACTTGTAAATTTGCCCAAATTATCTCATTTTTATCACTTTTTATGGCATTTTAGGTTCTATTCTATTAGGTAAGCTTATATTTTTCCCTGTACATCAAACACATGGGTGAAATAGCCTTTCCCTGCTCCAAAATTTAGGATTTACAAGATAGAGTCGAGAGGTAATGTTGCTACTTTTGGTAGTTGGGAATTATATTAGACATTTCAAAATTTCTAGAAACTTCTCAATAGGCCCAAAAAATATTAACCAATTCAAAATAAGACCTTGGCTAAAAAGAGCCCAAATTATCTTTCCTCTATGAACTAGAGGCTTCCCTAATATGACCAAGACTTTGTTCATTATAAGTACCTTCATATTTTATCCTTAGAATAAGATCCCTAGGAAGTTATTCATAGTCCATCCATGACATTTATCCCAAAGAGGTCACTCCCTTATTGGTGAACTAATCCTCAATAGATTTTCCTTCCCTATAGGTGTGTTAAATAATAACTTGATGTAAAGAGTCCATAATACCTATAACTTCCTATACAACATTTTTTATGGACCAGATGATGACATTTTTTATTAATGAGTAATTCACAATATTTAGAGAGTTATTGTGTATTATGAGTTTATAAACTCTCAATTGTCTCACCAATTTTATCCCCCATAAAGCTGCAAGAGCTTTAGCCTAGTGTTTAGAATTAACTCCCATGTCTCTGGCATACACTAAAAGTAAATTTTATTAATGGTCTCTTATTCTTTTGCCTCTTTTAGCTGGGCCCAGATTCCCTTTAGAAGCTCCATTGAAATTGATCTTCATCCAACCCAAAGGGGGGGGGGGGTGTGGGTTGGGGGTCTAGGGGGGTTTATTTAGTTCTCTTCCTAATTTATTCTTTAGGATCTAGATTTCCTAGCCTAGAGGTATCAATTTTTCTAGTTATGATCTATAATTTGTTCATATTGAAGCAGACTTTTTTCTTTCTTGATTGGAAAAATATTATAATTCTTCAAAATGTGATCAAAATTTTTTTTAGAAATAAATTTTCTACTGCACCTCTTCCCCCTACAAATTCTATTGTTGCCCTCTCCCCAAATACCCCATATGATATGTGGCAAAGAAAGTTTTCAAATTTTATTAAGGACATTTTTAAATGGGAACCCCCATGAATGGTCCACTTCTAATATAAAATAAACTTATACCTAGGAGACATTAATTTTTGTCAAAAAAACAACCCCATATCTTTTGAGAAAAAGAGTAGCTCATGAGTAAATGAAATGAAGATCCATTATCCTTTCACATAGGACACATATGTTGGTTAAGATACAACCTCTTCTTCTTAAGTTATCAACTGTAATAATTTTGCTATAAATCGTGACCCAAAAAAATAAATTGGTTTTTGGAATTAGCCATTTATCCCATAATAACTCCCAACTATCATTGAGTCTAGGTTCTTGTGATAGAAGATCATATCCTAATTTAACTTTGTAATGTCCATTGAAAGAGTCCTTCCACACCACTTTATCTTATCTATTAATAATATTATAAGAGCATTTATCAACAAATTATTTGGGTTAGATAATATTTGAGTAACCTCCTAGTTTAAGTTATCCAAACTCAAACTTGTACAACATTTAACTCCTTCCAGCTCCTGCCAATACTCTTTCACTTTATACCCATATTTATTTTAAATATTTTCTTTTAATTGTTGTCCTATGTCACTATGAGAAATAGGATGCTCTAAAACCCAGGTGTCTCTCCAAAAATTAATTTTGTGACCATTTTTGATCTGCCATTTAGACCCTATTATAATATATATCCTTATTTGAAATCAAGAAGTTCCAAACATGTGAACCCTGAACAAAATGGTCTTCTAAAAGAATCTTGATTATTTCCATACCTTATAAATACTTAAAATAAATAATTTTAACCTATAACATGTTTGAATTGATGAATCTCCACAAAAACTTTGAAATGAGAGCTTTATTCATCATTTACAAGTTCCTTAATCCAAACCTGCCATATCTTTTTTTACAGACTTTATTCTAAGCAATAAAATGGAATCTATTTCTTTCTTCCATTCCAATCCATATAAATTTATGTTAAATTTTAGTTAATTTATCCTCCACTCCTTTTGATAAACTAAAAAGTGAAATAATATATACATGAAGGCTTTGAAACACACTTTTAATAAGTAATACCTTGCCTACTTGAGATAAGAGCTTGCCTTTCCAACCTGAAATTTTTTTTTGAAATCTCTCAATCAAAGGATTCCATATTGTCACAAAGATCTATTTGTTGAAGAGAGGCATACCCAAATATGAAGAGGTTAATTCCTTGATTTGACAACCTAAGAGTAGAGCAATTCTAGCTTGTTTATCCATTGGCATATTGAATAAATACATAGATCTTTTGTCAAAGTTTATTTTATGATTTGAATACTATTCATACATCACCAAAATATTTTTATTATTTCTCACTTCTTACATAGATGCTTCAGCCAAAAGAAAGGTGTCGTCCACAAATTATCGATGCATGACAGGTTCCATAGAATGGGTTGGTTTGAAACCTTTCAAATCTAAAGAAATGATAGTGTTAGAAATGAATCTACTCAGATATTTATCCATAATGATGAATATAAATGGGTATAGAGGATTCCCTTTTCTCACCCCTTTAGCACTCTTAAAAAAATTGTGAGCTATCCAATTCACTAGAATAGAGAACATGCATGAAGTAATATAAGATTTAATGATTTTCTTAAATTTGTCTCAAAATAAAAATTGAGACATTACTCTATCCAATAAAATCCAATCTAATATATTATATTCCTTATCCATGTCCAATTTTAACACTATATGTTCCCTTTGTTTATTTTCCATTGAATGTATGGCTTCATGCACAACAATCACTCCATCTTAAATTTGTCTACCCAGAGCAAAACCTCCTTGCTATGATTCATTGATTATTTTCATGATTGGTTGTATTATTAGTGAACTTATTTTTTTATAATTTTATAAATATAATTACACAAACTAATAGGCTAAAAATCTAAGAAGTTCACAGCCCCTTCCTTCTTAACTAGCAAGACTTTTTAATGAATTGGCCAAGTCAAAATAAAATAGAAAAAAACTAGAAGGCAAAGGCATAGATAAGTATTTTTACATGAAATATAGTCCAAAAAAAGTGAAAATATACCAAAAATGTTTCCAATAAGTCATTCGCATAAACTTAAAGAATTAAAGAGCCCAATCCTTCAATATAAAGTCCAAATATGGTCAATCAAAAAAATTAAAGAGGGATTTGGTAACTTAAAAATTAGTAATTATATTAGAGTCAATAATATCAAAAATTAGATAATTTATAAACCCAAACATTATAAATGTCTAGCCAAGTCACCATGAGATACCACAAATCATGGGCCCAATTCCTGAATGGAATTTTTCAAGAAACCCTACAACAAGTTAGATAATTTACCAAAGATATAAGTCAATTGTGTAAAATAATAGATTTGAAATAATATCAACATGTAAAATTACCTTTGAACCAAGGTAAATTCACAAATTTAATATTAATATCTCTAGATAAAGGCTTAGACTGAACATTAGAAAAAGAAAAATGATGCAGGAGCATCCTTCTTAGATACTCAAAATGATGTTTACTTTTTTAAACATCTTAAATAGGCTATTTGAATAAAAAATACTAAACAAACCAAAATTTCAAGAAACTTGGAATACTTTCCAAGTGGTCTAGGAGTGATGTAGTAGGCTATAAATATAAAATTAAGATTTTCCTACCTTTTTGTCATATTTGAATTTTTAAATAATTTGGTCTAGTAAGGGTATTATAGGAAGTGGTATAGGAGTTTTTAAAGTTTAAAATAGTTATTAATCATCAATAATTATACAAAGGGTCCTTACCTTGGACAATGAGTCACTTTGTACAAAAAATCTACCTTGGCTTTTGTACAAAGTGTTTTTTTGTTTGTTGTGACCATTGGAAGTAGTTAGAAAAGTTAGTTTTGATATAAAACATATGAATTTTGGTTTTAAAGATATTTTTTCATGGTATTAAAAGTAGGATAAATTTATTACCAAGAAACATGAATGTAAATTCTCAATTTTAAGGATGAAACGAATACAACTCTATTTCCCTATGTTGGCACATTAAGCAAAACTGTGATCTAAATATTTTTAGAAGAAAGGAAGCACAAAGATATATTTTAATATTAAAATGGTATTTGGTAAGTATGAATATTTTTATATTAATTCTCTTTAACCTTATTTAAAATTTTCAATGTCTTTTGAGAAAAAGGTGAATGTTGCAGGCTCTTTTTGTTCAAGTTTAAGTGATGAATAAGACAAAAAGCAATCTTTGCACCAGATAGCATTATGTGTGAGTTTGAATATAAGATGCATTTGAATTTTAGTACCTTGAATGATTCAATTTTAATTATTCCTACCAATTTACATTCTTGTTAAAACATATTGGAATATGATATGACCTCAGTTGTGTGTGTAGTCTTAGTTTGTGAATATAGTTAATAGAGCATTTGAATAGGAAAATAGAGTAGAGATATTGAGAACCCAAACCAATGAATTAAAAACATGTATAAGGGTAATATAGTCCCTCATATATATTTAGATACCATTTTAATATCTTAAATAACTTTTAAGACTGAGATAGGTGCTCTTGAGTGACTACAGGTTTGACTGTGCATATAAGAAAGACAAGATTGGTGCCAAAATATTGAACAAAAGTGGAAAAGTGAGAATCTATAATTATTAAAGGTTGAATATAGGTTATTTAGACCTCAATAAATGATCAAAAATCTTTTAATTTGGATATAAAGTTTAATATAGCATTTATAATGCCCTCGGATCCTCATAGTGCCATTTAACCCTAAACTAGGGTTTCACTTTGGAAATGTCTTTTTAAAAGTAATACACCAATATAAAACTATAAAAAATTATATTTTAAAATCTTAAAATTTAATAAATAATATTTTTAAGGTGGTGGAATGATTCTGTATAGTTTCATACCATTTTAAGGCTTTGATTGAAAATAGGGTTGGAAAGGCCTAATTAGGCCTAGGTAGAGAGCAAAATTGGGTTAGTAAAGTGGATTAAAAGATGATTTTGAGAATTAAATTACATAAAATGGTGGATAATCATAAATTTTACTGATATCAATCATTAATTTTACTCTAAACGTCCATACATGTTCATACAAATAGAAATACACTAAAAAAAGGGCTAGTAGGACTTTGTGTAGTGTAAGCAAAGTTGTTAGAGGTAGGTGAAAATAATTTATAAGGTATATACATTGATTTAAGAGTAATAAAAGGTTTAAATTATCATGATTAAGGTTTCATGAACCATTAATTTATTATTAAAATCAAGAACCCTTAAAAGTGCATTGATCTTATGGTCTATTGATTCAAAGAAGTGAAATAAAAACAAGGAGAAGAGTGAGATTAGATTGTCTATCCTTTGCATCAGATATTAGGAAATATTGGGAAGGTATAAATGAATCATGGAAGTTAGAGGATGAGCATAAAAATCAGTATTCCAAATGAGATTTTAAGCATTGGATGCTATGGTGGTTGAAATGAGGAAACTATAAGCAAGATTGTAAGCCATGGAGTTGGCACAACAAAGAGAGATAAATATGGGTGATATATCTGATGTTGAGGATGATATTCCTCATGAATAGGTATCAAATGAAGGTGATTAAGGAATATTTTAGGATAGTTTCATTAGAGTAGTGCTTGGGGTGACTTTAAAATCCAAGATGGAAGTGCCCATGTATGAGGGCAGCCTTAACATGAAAGAGTTAGTGGATTGGATAATAGTAATAGAAAAATACTTTGATTATGAAGAGGTGAATGAGGATAATAAGGTCAAGTTTGAATTAAAAATACTGAAAGGTCATGCATCCTTATGGCGGGATGGCATTCAGGAAGAGAGAAGAAGAAGAGGCAAAGACAATATAAAATCATGGGATAGGATGGTGGCTAAGATGAAGGACAATTCATGCCTAAAGATTATTAGACTCATTTACTTATGAGGATTCAAAAATTTAGGTAGAAGGATATGATAGTTAATGAATACATGGAGGAGTTATACAAGTTGACCATTCAAGTAGGCCACATAGAAGATGATGCTAAGAAGGTTGTTAGGCACATGAATGGCTTGAAGTTTTCCATTCAAGATGAGCTTAGTATATTAACACCTAGGAATACTGAGGAGGCTTATCAAGTATCCTTGAGGGTATAAGAGAATTTTGAAATAAGGAAAAGTTAATTAAACAGAGGTAGAGGTGGAAGAAGTTATAGAGGAAGAAGGAAACAAGAAGGAAGAGGGCATCAAAACAATAGAGGATAATGGCAAGGACAAAGCAAAGAATTAGGCAGTAGTTTAGAGGCTTCAAGTTAATCAAATAGATGTGGTTACAATAATAGATGTGGAATATCCTATGGTATAGGAAGAGGTAATGGTTGGTTTCCAGGTAAGTTATTTAAGTGCAACAAGTTTGTAGGGCATAGGTCTTATGAATGTCCTAAAGATGTGCAAAGTGGAAGCTCTTGGCATGAGAGTAGAAATTAGATGGTGAAAAAAGAGGAGGATAATTTAGATGCATTCCATAACTATGTGGAGGAGCCTAAAATATGTGAAATCTTATTGATTGAGAGAGTTCTTCTAAAGACCAGCCAACAAAAGAGAGAACCACCACATAGAAAGACATTGTTCTAAACCATGTGCAAGAGAAAAGGTAAGTGTTGCAAGGTTATTGTAGATAATGGTATTATAGATAACTTAGTCTCTTCATTTATGGTGTATAAATTAGGATTAGAAAGAATTAAGCATCCAAGCCCATATAGGGTTTCTTGGATTCAAAATAGTCACCAAGTCCTAGTGAGTGAATAGTGTCATGTATACTTATAGATAGGTGGATACAAGGATAGGGTACTATGTGGTGTCATTCTCATTTATTTTTCTACATCATTCTTGGGAGACCATGGTAGTATGATGGGAGATATTTTCATGATGGGAGAGCTAACATCTATACTATTGAGAAAGATGGTTGTAGGAATACTTGAAACCATTGAAGGACACTGTATGAAGAGAGACACCAAGTAGTGTCACGTTATTTGGAAAGAATGAATACCTACCCAAGGAAATTATTTGTAGTAGTAAGGAGCATGAGAACATAACAGTTGAAAGCAAGAGTCAATAAGGAGACAAGATAATGCAAGTTGCAAAACCATTGGAAGAAGAGAATGCAATAGTGGAAGAGCATTTTAATGAGTTAAAGGAAAGTAAAAATATTTTTTAATACTTAGACCAAAAATTTAAGTTTTTTTAAGATTCACATTTGAAGTATTTGTTTACAAACTTGTACTCTCATTTATCTTTCATACAAAACAAGGAGTTTTAAGAGGTTTTGTTGAGAAAATGGATATGTTGAGAGAGTTGGTTGTGGTAAGAGAAGGAAATGATCAAGTGGAGAATAAACAAGAGACAAAAGTGGATAAAGAAGTTATATTAGTTGAGGATATTTTGGAAGAAAAGAAAGAACCATCAGTAGCCATTTCAAAGACAACAAACCCAAGAACAGACACAAGTAGCATGCCAAATAAAGAATTTGATTTCCAAGGAGATCACTTGGACTTTGTTTTATTTTATGTTTTTTCTTCCACATGTAGGTTGGTTGAGGTAAAAATAATAGGTGTTGAAGATGGCCAAGCTGAAGATCACTTTGCAAAACATCCACCTCAAAAGAGTAAGCATGGTGGAGTTGGTTAAAACACAAAGAGGTTTATGTGCTACTCATAGACCTTGGGATCTACGAGGTGTACAATTACATATAAGGAGATAAATAGAAATAATAATGTTGGGGAGATCAATTTAGTTTGAAAAACTTGTAGGGAAAGTTATTTTTGATACTCGGGAGTATGATGTAGGAGCATCCTTCTTAGATGACTCAAAATGATGTTTACTTAAGAATTTTTGGTTTGTTTAGTATTTTTAAGTCAAATATCCTATTTAGGATGTTGAAAAACTATTAGGAGTCATGTAAATCACCTTGGAATACTTTCCAAGTGGTCTAGGAATGTTGTAGTAGGCTAGAAATTCAAAATTAGGATTTTCTCACATTTTTATCATATTTGAATTTTTAAATAATTTGGTTTAGTAAGGGTATTATAGGAAGTGAAATAGGAGTTTTGAAACTGGAAATTAGTTATTAATCATCAATAATTCCACCACGGGTCCTTACCATGGACCATGAGTCACTTTGTATAGAAAATCTACCTTAGCTTTTGTACAATGTGTTTTCTTATTTGTTATGACCGTCGAAAGTAGTTAGAAAAGTTAGTTTTGATATAAAACATATGGATTTTATTTTTCAAGATAGTTTTTAATGGTATTAAAATTAGTATAACTTCATTACCAAGAAACATGAATGTAAATTTTCAAGTTTAAGGATGAAAATGAATACAACTCTATTTCCCAATGTTGGCACATTAAGCAAAATTGTGACCAAATGATTCTTAGAAGAAAGAAAGCACAAAGATTGGTTTCAAGGTTTAAATGGTCTTTGGTGATTCTGAATACATTTATCTTAATTCTCTTTAACCTCATTTAAAATTTTCAATGTCTTTTGATAAAAAGGTGAATGTTGTAGGCTCTATTTGTTCAAGTTTTTGTGATGAATAAGATAGGAAGCAATATTTGCACCAAACAGTGTTGTGTGGGAGTTTAAATATAAGATGCATTTGATTTTTAGTACCTTGAATAAGTCAATTTGAATGATTTCTACCAATTTTTATTCTTTTTAAATCATATTGGAATATGAAATGACCTCAGTTTTGTGGGTAGTCTTAGTTTATGAATACAATTAATAGAGAATTAGAATAGGAAAATGGAGCAAAGATCTTGAGAACCCAAAATAACACATGTAAAATGTGTATAAGGTCAATATATTATCTTAAAAATATTTATATACCATTTTAATACCTTAAATAACTTTGAATCCTGATATAGGTGCTCTCGGGTGACTGCATGGTTGACTGTGAATACAAGAAAGATAAGATTGGTGCAAAAATATTGAATAAAAGTGGAAAAGTGAGAATATAGCATTAGGAAAGGTTGACTATATGTTAGGTAGACCTTAATAAATGAACATATATCTTTTAAGGTGGATGTAAATTTCAAGATAGCATTTAGAATGCCCTCAAATCCTCATAGTGCCATTTAACCCTAAACTAGGGTCTCGATTTTGAAATGTCTTTTTAAAAAGAATCCACTTATAGAAAACTCCAAAATATTGTAGTTTTGAATACCAAAGTGTAATAAATAATATTTTGAATGTGGTGGAATTATTTTGTATGGTTTTGTACCATTTTAAGGCTTTGTTTGAAAATAGGGTTGGAAAGGCCTAATTAGGCTTAGGCAGGGAGCAAAATTGGGTTAGTAAAGTGTCTTGAAAGATGAGTTTGAGAATTAAATTTCATAAAAGGGTGTATAATCATAAATTTTACTAATATAAATCATTAATTTCCCTCTAAAGCTCCATACATGTTTTTGCAAATAGAAATACTCCAAAAAAAGGGCTAGTAGGATTGCGTGTAGTGCAGGCAAAATTGTTAGAGGTAAGTGAAAACACTTAAATAGGTATATGCATTGATTTAAGAGTAATATAAGGTTTAAATTATCATTCTTAATGTGTCATGAATCATTAATTTATCATTAATATTAAGAACCCTTAAAAGTTCACTGATGCTATGGTCTATAGATTCAAAGAAGTGAAATAAGAACAAGGAAAAGAGTGAGATTAGATTGCCTATCTTCTACATAAATAAAAAATTATAATTAAGCATGTTAAGTCAATTATAACTCATCATCTAGTAAAATTCCAATCCAAAATGGCAAAAATATAAAACCAACTATAACTCCTTAAAAGAAACAAGATCAGACAAATGAAAGCCCCAAGTATTTAAAAGATGCCTCAATATCAATTTTTTAAGCTTAGACCTTTAGTCATAGAATGATAAATATGATATGAGAAAAATACAAAAGATATTATACTAATGCATAGTCTAAACATTTAGATTCAAATCTTATAAAAACCAGTGAGAAACTAAGCAAGAAAGAGGAATGAAATAACAATACTAGATCAAGATGGACCCCATCTAAAAAAATGAGGATGGGGCATGTTGGCTAAAACAAAACTAAATTTCAAATTGACATTAAATTTCATACCAATAAACTATGGTCAAATTAGATGACACTCAATACATCCTCCTAAAATTCTTTATGATCATGCTCTAATAGCAAGTTGACCATCAACTATTTTCAACAAATGCCAAATATTTATAAAGTTTTAAAACTGAAATTTCATGTTAAAAAATTTATTAAATTAATATATTTACTTGAGTAAAGGAATCATGTTTACCCTATAATTGAAACTAATCCCTTTGCCTCTATGTGTTTATAATAAACTCTGATAAATCCATTTATCCAAGATTGTTTATTGTAATATCCCCACCAAACAGGAAATATAGCAACACAAAAACTCTGAACAAAGAGATAATTTATGTTGAATAAATTTAGAATGATAACAATAATATAGTCTCTCAATAGCAAATCACAGATCTTATCACTTGTCCTTCTAAACTATTACAATTACAGCCCTCTCTTATGCATATAAAATATGAAATACAATCTTGAAAACCCTGGCTTTACAAATCTAGAAATTGGGTTTGAATCTGGAAATTCTGTCTCAGCCTGCTGTGTCGAACACACAGTCACCGGCGTCGGTCGATATACTACCGACATAAGTCACTATAGGTCCTTATCTGCCGATGTTGGTCTCCAGTCGGCCGATGTCGGTCACTGAGGATCCCTGTCTACCGAGGTCGGTGTCTGCATGGATCTGTACGGACCTGTATGGACTTCGTATGGCTACCAATTAAGCACAACTTCCCTGTTTTCAACCCCTAATCTAAAAATATATGTTTCTAGCACAGAAGCTCTCTAGCTATATAATTTATTGAATCAAACATAAAGAAACAAATACTTGGAATATCTGTAATAACTTTTGTGTGAAGTTATCTCTCAACCCTATAAATTTTGTGATAACTTCTGGATGAAGCTATCTCTCAATTTGGCAATAGATCAACTGATATTCCACAGCCTCTTAATTCCACACACTAAAGAGGGAACATTCTCCAATGCAAATGGAATCCTGGAACCCTAGGCTAAGTCTTCACAAAAGAAATTCTTCAAAAATCAATAATCAATAATCAATGGCTAATCAATAATGGCCTCCATGAGAAACCCTTATACCCTTAAAAGATATGCTTGCCCTAATTAGGGTTTTTCTTAAATTAGAATTAGGGTTTCTAATTTAAAATTAGACCAAATAATTAATATTTGATTAAATTAATCAAATATTAATTATTTGGTCTAATTTTAAATTAGAAACCCTAATTCTAATTTAAGAAAAACCCTAATTAGGGCAAGCATATCTTTTAAGGGTATAAGGGTTTCTCATGGAGGCCATTATTGATTAGCCATTGATTATTGATTATTGATTTTTGAAGAATTTCTTTTGTGAAGACTTAGCCTAGGGTTCCAGGATTCCATTTGCATTGGAGAATGTTCCCTCTTTAGTGTGTGGAATTAAGAGGCTGTGGAATATCAGTTGATCTATTGCCAAATTGAGAGATAGCTTCATCCAGAAGTTATCACTGGCTAATCAATAATGGCCTCCTTGAGAAACCCTTATACCCTTAAAAGATATGCTTGCCCTAATTAGGGTTTTTCTTAAATTAGAATTAGGGTTTCTAATTTAAAATTAGACCAAATAATTAATATTTGATTAAATTAATCAAATATTAATATCTCCCTCAATACATGTCCAATCGAGCCCAAACGAAAGCCAACTAGAAAAATTCTGCTAAATGAAGCCACGCCAATCTCCATCAAAACCCTCTAACCATCCACTCAGCCTATGAGGGTCGCATAATAGGCTAACCATGAACATCAAAACATGTCAACTGAAAAGGGGACATGACAATCTGCCCCTCCTGAAATTGCTTGCCCTCAAGCAATCGCTGCATGATACACCTATCAATCCACCTGGATCCCAAATGTAGTCATGATCTGCCCTGCTGTCAATCAATGCAAACTCCATGCCATGTCCATCCCTAGTACTAAGATAAGCACCCCAACATCCAATCCATAAATGAAAATCAGCAAGCAACTCAAGCAAACTCTGTACCTAAATAATATCTAAATCTAGATTGTGAAGGCTAGAAAGAGTCATATCAACTTGTGACCCAACTGTAATAGAAAGCTGAGTCTCTACCACATGTGATAACTCCTGAACTGTACTCACCTCTAGACCAAGGTCATCCTCATATCTCTCTTGTGTTGGTGCCAATGTGCACTTGTCATCGCACTCTATCATGTCAGGTGGCGTAGGCATCTCCATCTGATGAAAAAACATATATCTGAAGCTATTGCCCCGTATTGCCTTAAGTATGTGTGTCTTCCCATCAACATCAAAGAGAACCTCCATGTCCTTGAGATGAAGAGTAACTTCCTCAAATGAATGAATCCACTTCATACCAAAGATTAAGTCTATATCCCCCATGTCTACCACATAATAATCAGCATTGAACTCATAGTTGTTCAAGCATAATGGGAGGTCTCTAATCATACGCTCACACCTAAGAGTGTGACCATCAGCTACCTTAACTCTGATGCCCTCAAAATCTTTGGTAGTGATTCCATGCTTCTCCACAAATCTAGCATCTATGAAATTATGTGTGGCTCCTATATTAAGAAGGGTGATAACCTTCTGCCCTGCCAAAACTCCACAGAGTCTGAATGACTCATCCGACTGAATACTGGATAGGCATGCCTCCTGTATGTGAATCTCTAACTCTGCCTCTGCCTTAGGCCCTGAAGCCTCTACCTCTACCCCCTTAGAACTATTCTGTTGTTCAGAATCCTCTGAATTTGAATCCTCATAATATGCCCACATCACACGATTCGCCTTGCCCTTAGGCCTCAAAAGACAATCGTGATGGATATCATATGGACCTTTGCAGTAGAAGCAAAGCTTCTTCCTGCATAGATCATTAAGCACCTCACGATCCAAAGGTGGGGCTACTGGATTGGCCTTTGAATCATTCTTTATACCAAATTTATCTATGTTAAAATCCGGTCTCTTTGTATCTGCGTTGGAGCACCTATGGTCTCTAGATGAAGAAGTACCCTTGGAGTTAAATTTATGGGATGGGGCTGCCATCTCCATACTACGTGCCTTCTTCATAGCTACCTATAATGAAGGAGGATCAAAGGCTTTGATCCAACCTTTCAATGGCTCTGCCAATCCCTCCATGAAGAGAACTACCAATCTACGCTCGGAAATATTGGGCACCATGACTGCCAATCTCTGAAACTCACCAATGAAGGATTCCAAGTTACCTGTTTGTCTCAACTGTGCCAGATCTAGAAAGTAAACCTTAGGATCTTTCCTGTCAAACCGCTCAACCAATCTATCCACAAAATCTTGGTACTCTGTTACCTGATTATGCTGAAGTGTTACCATACCATGGTACCACCAATCATGTGCTACTCCATTCAATTGCAAAGTGGCATATTTGATGGCCTCTATCTCTGACATTGGTCTTAATGCCAAAAAGGTGTCAAGCTTATGAACCCAAGCTTGAGCTATCATCTTGCCGCTGCCGTCAAAAGTAGTCAAAGAAAGCTTACCCATAGCCTTCTTCAGCTCACTGAATTGAACTCTAGGCCTCCTATCCTGTCTAACCAATCTATAGTGCTCTCTCCTCAAATTAACAAAATGGTCAAAGGATGTCCTCTCTTGAACATGAGGAGGTAATAAGTCTCACTCATCATTCACAGCCATGTAAACATCTACAAATGGGGAATTCCCTGCCTCCTCCTCTGCTAGTGCCTCTGGTTCCTCTTAAACAAATGTAGGACATGTAGGTCTATCAGCTGTTCTGGAGTGAGTCTGTTGTGGTCTCTGATTAATCGTAGCACTCCTATCATCTCTTTGGTCCCCATTCTGTCCATCAATTATGTTCATCCCCCTTATCATAGTCATAAGTGCTTGTAGTGTCTGATTCATCTGTTGTTGGCTTGTCATCATAGCATGGTGAAATTCTCTGGTGTCTTGATCAGCGCCATACCTGTGGCCCCTAGGTGGGCTGCCCTCACGTCTGTCACTCATGATAATCTGCTACTATTCTAACAACTGGGTACCTTCAAGCAAGGCTCTACTACGTGTGTTATACCTATGTGGTCCCAACTCTTGTGGCTGCATAAGATCTATAGACCCTCAGGCTGGTAGGATTTAGCTCTGATACCACTGTAATATCCCCACCAAACAAGAAATATAGCAACACAAAAACTCTGAACAAAGAGATAATTTCTATTGAATAAATTTAGAATGATAACAATAATATAGTCTCTCAATAGCAAATCACAGATCTTATCACTTGTCTTTCTAAACTATTATAATTACAGTCCTCTCTTATGCATATAAAATATGAAATACAATCTTGAAAACCTTGGCTTTGCAAATCTGGAAATTGGGTTTGAATCTGGAAATTCTGTCTCAACCTGCTGTGTCAAACACACAGTCACCGGCATTAGTTGATATACTGCCGACGTCGGTCACTGTAGTTCCTTATCTACTGACGTCGGTCTCCAGTCGGCCAATGTCGGTCACTAAGGATCTCTGTCTATTGAGGTCGGTGTCTGCGTGGATCTGTACGGACCTGTACGGACTTCGTACGACTGCCAATTAAGCACAACTTCCCTATTTTCAACCCCTAATCTGAAAATATATGTTTCTAGCATAGAAGCTCTCTAGCTGTATAATTTATTGAATCAAACATAAAGAAATAAATACCTGGAATATCTGTAATAACTTCTGTGTGAAGTTATCTCTCAACCCTATAAATTCTGTGATAACTTTTGGATGAAGTTATCTCTCAATTTGGCAATAGATCAGCTAATATTCCATAGCCTCTTAATTGCACACACTAAAGAGGGAACATTCTCCAATGCAAATGGAATCCTAGAACCCTAGGCTCAGTCTTCACAAAAGAAATTCTTCAAAAATCAATAATCAATAATCAATGGCTAATCAATAATGGCCTCCATGAGAAACCCTTATACCCTCAAAAGATATGCTTGCCCTAATTAGGGTTTTTCTTAAATTAGAATTAGGGTTTCTAATTTAAAATTAGACCAAATAATTAATATTTGATTAAATCAATCAAATATTAATATCTCCCTCAATACATGTCTAATCGAGCCCAAACGAAAGCCAACTAGAAAAATTCTGCTAAACGAAGCCACGCCAATCTCCATCAAGACCCTCTAACCATCCACTCAGCCTACGAGGGTTGCATAATAGGCTAACCATGAATATTAGAGCATGTCAATTGAAAAGGGGACATGACATTTATGGGAGATAATATAAAATTAGTTGTACTTATGAGGTGTGCAGACATGATTCTAAGATAGCCTAGAAGAACCAATACTAGGGGAGAAGTAATATGTGCTCTCCCCAACTCAAGTTAAAATTATAGTGGTTATTTTAAAACCATATTATATTAAAATATACATGAGAGCTATAATACAAAGAAGAGACTATTGTGTAGCCTCGAAGGTGACTATAGGGTTTATTATGGAATGAATAAGATCAACAAGAGGTGGAGTTACAAGTTAGTGCTAAACAACTATAACCACCCTTATTCTATGTTGTGTCATGCCTCTCCTACCACCTTAAACTCCATAATATTAAAATTTATCACTATTTATGAAATATGATACCTTTGTATATTTTATATTGAAAGTATGATGGGACATCAAGGTGGTTGTTGTGTGGTTTATCAAAAACCATCCACTATCGATATTATAATTTCACACTAATTTGTGGATGTCCATTCCATTTAATATAAAACTTTATCTTCTTGAGGTCTATATGTTGACTTGATATGGGGTGCCAAATTATCATGCTAACTCCTTATTGATATTTAATTCTCTCACTTGTCATAGGATAAGGAATTATCATTTTCTCTCTTTTTGGTAGACTACCATGACTCATGGACATCAATGTGGTTACCAAGGGTATCAAAATTTCTCACAATTTCCTCTGAGCTTTAGGTTAGGGTTATGAAATTATGGGAGACATGTCTTAGGACTGCCCTATACCCTCCAATATTTGATTTATTTGTTGTACATTGTTTACAATGTCATCAAAATTTTGAAGGTTTGGTTGAGCAGGGATAGCCTCAAGGGTTTTTTTTTCAAAATGGTTTTTTGTAATGAATTAAGGGTTTGGGATTGCTATAATGTTTTTATATTTTTAAATAAAAATTATAATAAATTAAAAAATTGAAAATAATTTTCAAAACCCATAATTTTAATAAAAAATTAAAAATAATACTTAAAATAAAAGAGATCAAAGATTGTGGTCAATATGGGGTGTAAAAGGAAGTTAGAGCGTAGTTTGATCCATGAAATGAATATTAATTTGTTAAAAAAATATGATGTAATTTTGGGTTGCAGTCATTGTGTTTTTTTTATAACTCAAAAAATAGATGTCCATCCTAAATGAATATTTGTTTGGAATGAATATTCATTTAGGATGGATATCCATTTAGACTTAGTTATCCAAATCATATTCAAATTTTTAGATAATTGTCCCTTTTCTAGACATGTATCCATTTCATTTTCTATATAAGCACACCAAAATAAATTTTAAAGTTGTCACTTTTTCCCTTTAACTTCTTGCACCCACCCTAATCTAGGAATCAAAACATTACATGTTGAAAATAGGTTGAAATTGAATATTTGTAATGAAATATTTCTTTTATACTTGGGTTCTGGTAGAGAAGCCTTTGCAAGCTCAAAAATGAGAATAAAGGGATTTGGCAATCAAAAATGTATAACACTTGGTATAATCACATTGAATTTAAAATTTTGGATAAAAACATTTGTGAGTGTTGTACATGTTGACCAAATTTGACTTTTAGGTCAAATTGGGACCGCTATAAGAAAAAAATTAAATTTTAGGTGTTTTATTGGTCTAATAAATATGTCACAAGGTGTTTTATAGGTCATTTAATGTTATACTAGTCTTGGTCCTTAGTTATTCTAGTCATTTTGAGTCATTTTGAGGTCAAAAAAGGGTCATTAAATAACTTGTATGGATTTTTTGGGTAGTGTGAAGTTTTTAAAATGTGATGTCACATGACATGTGTCCTAAGATGTCTTAATCAATTGTTGGTAACTAAAAGTGGTAGGTGCTTCAAAAGAAAGAGTAGTTTTCTTGGGGAAAAAGGTGAGTTTTGCACTTGTATGGCCCATGGGGAAGTGTGCCACATGGGAAAAGGTTATGGAATGACTCTTAATATTCCTCAGATCCAATACATTCTTTACACACTTTTTAAGTGCCATTTTTGGCCTAAAATAGTTTTGCTCTTTTTTTCACAATTATTGGCAAGCAAAAGTAGTCTTCAAGTTTATACTTGGTACGGCTAGCAAAGGAGGTTTCAGATCAAACACCTTGGGGAGGTGAAATTAAACTTAGATAAATTAATTTACATTATAATATTTTAAATAATTATGGTATATGCTTCAAGAACCATCCTCATGAAGTTGATTGTGTTTTTCTACCTACTAATCTATGTACCCCATAGGTTTTGCCTTGATTTGAGAAATTTTGTAAAAACCAACTACTGAAGTTGATTCTAGATGATGTTTCATTCCTTCTCTAATGATATCCATGTTTTTTTATCATTTTAAAGTGTTTTTATATGCTAATCATCTTCAGTTGTAGAAGGGAGCACTTTTCTATGCAACAAGCAGTCGTTTCACCATTTGAATGGATTTTATTATTTTAATGGTGGTCTTAGAGGGTGAATATGTTTTGGTTTACATGTTTCCATGTTATCTTGATCATATTCACTTTTCAATTTCCTTTTCCAAGGTAGCTCTTCATGGAATTATAGTCATATGCAAGAAAACATAGTTAGGCAGCCATGAACACACACCTACAGGTGTTATAAATAAAGGATTCAGCATTGGAAGGAAAGTGTGAGACCTTGTTTTGAGCCTTGAAACATCTTGATGTGTCCATTTAAACATTTTTTAAATGTTTTGATGTGATCACCAACATGTTTTATTTTCATTGTCCAAAGTTTAAACTCACTGCCTATATTTGTAAATAGTCACCTATAAGTGATCAAAGAGCTAAGGAGTCTTTGTGTGGTGTTAAAATAAGTGATGAGATCCCCTTTTAAAGTCCTTACATGTTTAATGGAGCTTAACATAAATTTTTGATGTGATAGGTGTATAAACCAATTTGAAAACCACCTCCAAGGATGAAGACTGAGATTTAGGGACTCTTTACCCTAAAAGTACAAAATAAAAGTCCAAGAGGGTTTTGTGAATATCATATGACAAGGTTATGAGGACTTTTTAGGCATAAAAATGGTATAGTATTATATATCCCACATATAAAAAGGAATTTTTAGAGTTTAAGGGTAAAATGAGCAGTGGAGATTAGTTTTTACGAACTCCAAAGTTGTCAATTTATGACTGTTTCTAGGCAGTGAAGTCTACAGCCCTGGGTCCAAAAGAGCCCTTACACATAATGATACAAGGATATATCATGATAGCATATGGGATAGTTAAAAATGACCTAATATATAATTCATGTCTTAAAAAAATCATGGGGAGCTAGTGAGACAGCTTTCAAAGTCTAGAAATCACCTACAACTATGCATAACTCCATGGAAGTACTCACCTATAGCCAACTAGGCCTAAAAGTGCAAATATACTTGAATTGGTTTCTATATGGTGAGTTTTCCTCTTAGATGATAATTTAATTATGTAACTAGAATGGATAAGTTAAAGGATTTATCATTTGAATCCAAAACACCTTCTATGTCTCATAAACATCTAATGACAACCTATAGCCAGGTTTAAAGTAGAAAGCACAGTATTATAGGTCACAAGGAAAGAAAGGTTTAATCATGGGAGTATTAAGTTGGAATGATGAAAGAGGTTATAAATGGTATATAGAACCAAAAGTGACATGAAATATCTCCTAATAATAATCTTCATACACAAGGTATGCCTCAATCAAACATAGTTAACTGTGTATGACTATATAGGACAGTGAGCTAGAGAGAGGTTTCTTGGTGAATGGTATTCTCCAAAAATGAATGAAAGGTCAAAACACATAAATAATGACATAAAAAGTTTTTAAGAGGTTTTTAACATGTATTAAAATCCAAATTCAATCTCATAAGCACCTAAAGGTGCCCTTCCAAGGTAGAACATAGTTAAATACTTTCACACAGTCTTAATTGGTTAAGGTATTGGAAGAAGTATGGAGGGATTTTAAGTGTCAAAGGGACATATAAAACACTCTTCATGACCATGAAGGTATATATAATATATTCATGATGAGATACAAGTAGAGATAAGGCCTTTCAAATTCAAAACACAGTCCATGAAGTAGAAACCCTACATACAGTCCTTTCCCTAGGAACTTGTTTTAGTTTTGCAAGTTTTGAGGGCTCAAATGATATGAAAAAGGGTATAATTTTGGTGTGGGAGATCCTAAAAAAATTAATAATTCCTTATAATACTCATCTTTCTTGAGATAATAGAGTAATTACCCCCTTTTTATCTCAGATAGGGGGTACTTCCTCTCATGCAAAAACTAGCAGGTTTGGGAAGAAAGTGATGAATGATGGACCAGGTGATGTTTGAACATATAAAAGAGTTGTGTGTAGTTGGATATAACCCAAGAAAATGTTTATAACACCTAAAATGAGTATGCAACTTGGCAGGATGATCTAAACCCTTATAGTTATAGTCAAGCCTACTAAGCATTTTAGGGCCTAGAGGCCAAATGGTGGGCCAAGGGACTGATTAAGCATTGTAGATAGGTGTAGGAAATTAAAAAACACCTGATACATTATGAAGAAAATTTCATATAAGGAATAATCCCATCTTTGAGGTCTAAACCTAAAAAAGTTGCAGATAGGCTACAAGACCAACATTAGGCCTAGTGTCCAAATGGGGGGTCATCCACACTTATATCATGAGATGAGATTTATAACCTATTGAAACATGTTTATGGGGTCAAAAAAGGTGTGTTAAATCTGGTAAGATGCAAAATAAACTATGAAAAGGTCACTTTTATCTTATAAACCAACTTTAAGCATACAGGAAAGAGAGAGACAAACTTGATAGGCTAACTTGGAGTACTCATATCTTCTTGGAGGTTGTACATGGATGTCAAAAGAGTTTATAGGTGTTACCAAGGTCCTTTAAAATCATCCTTATGGAATTTTTTTTCAATTTGGATGTCAGAGCTTTATAAAAAAATCTTAAGAGTCAAAATAGGCCTAAAACTCTTATAAACCCTCAATCAAGACCTGATTGGAAAAATGAAGTTGAATATATTTCATAATGACGTATTTTGATCATTAAAGTTATTTCACCTTGTAAAAGACTCTGTCAAGATACTCCCCATGATTTTTGGTTATATGGACTTATATGAATAGGGTACAAAATAGGATTTTCTTGATAGTTTTGTGCATTATATAGGTTCTAGGAGGAGTCTAAAGATGAAACCAACTTTGGGATAAATCTTAAGACTTATGCTAACTCCCCATGTTCATTTCTTGCCTCATAACAACTCTTATGTGCCTCAATAGGATCTTTCATTTTAGCCAATCAAAATTAGCATAGTGGACATGGTGGTGAGAAGGATGGAAAACTTCAAGTAGACTAATTTTAAGGTGTTCTTGATGCCTATAATCCCATGAAGGGTCTTGAAACTTACCATCCACTCCCTCCCATGGAATTTCATGGAAAACTTTTGATGCCAAGTGTGCAAGGTGTATGAAAGAGGAGTTTCTTAGAGTGTAAATAGTGATATCTCCTTTCCAGATGATTCTAAATGACCAAGCCTAAAACCAATGCATGGAAAGACATGTCTGCAACCCTTCCCCTTCATTCCAATCATCAGACTTATTCTTACTCAATTTTTGGACTTTCAAATAGGGCTAATCATGAAGGTAGTTTTTCTAAGTCAGTTATGAGGAGTTTTATGCCATTTTTCATGAGTTTATGACTTGAATAGACACTTGTGCTTCTCATACAAAATTAACTAATTTTCTTAACTTGATAAGTGTCCTTATGACCCTTGGAATTCTTTCTTCTTTTCTCTCTCTCAAGTTCTATAAGAAATAGCCATTTTGGCCATTGTAACATATGCTCCACCTAATTATGGTGAAGCCTTGCTTATTTTTATACCATTTGATCAATAAGACTACTAATTTTTACCTCTTCATGACTTTTCATAGTGTGTTCTTGTTGACTAAATTTGACTTTTGGTTAAATTTGGGCAGCCCTAGGCAAAAAATTTTATTTTAAACATTTGAATGGGTCTTAACATGTTTTAATATGAATTATTACTTGTTATATGATGTCATTTAAGGTCATTTTAGCTTGGTTTCTAGTTGTTTTGGTCAACTTGTCCATTTGGGTTCATTTTATGCACTTGTAGGAGTCATTAAAGCAAATAGAACATTTCCCAAGGTGTTTAGGTGTCCCACCTTCATGGAAAACATCAAATAAGTCATTTTTAATGTTAGATATGTTAGTTATATTAGAAATTTGTAGGTTATCTAATTGAAACTTAAGAAATCAATTGAAAAAGGGATAAAATAGCACTTGTATGGATTTTTGGAAGTGTAACATGTGGATATTATCATGGGGAGCCTCTTAATCCTTATAAAACTCACCTCCATTCTTGGTTTGATCTAAAATAGTTGTTTGGATGCTAGAACTATTCTACACATTTCTTGCTCTTCTTGGCAGACTAGAGTGACCCTCAAGTTTTTGCTCAATACAGAAAGCACAAGAAGTTTAAGACAAAATAGTTTTTGGAGATGATAGTACACTAGGATATCTTAATTTTAATATATTTATTTTGAATATTTGTCAAATATGTTGTATGACCCATTGTTAACAAGTTGACTATGTAGATTTGATAGTTGTTTGGTGAACCCTAACAGTTTTGCTCTATTTATACCAAATACATACAAACCAATAGGTGGTTTTGGCTCTAACATATTTTTGATTACTTATCAGATGGTATCCATTATTTTTTTTGTGATTCATGATTTTTGGATGAGAAAAATTGGTCTATCATGTAATGAGGTACCATCAGGTGTTATTCTAGCTAAAATGTCTCTTGCTTTCTAAGTTTTTTTCCTTGTAAAGGTTTCATACAACTAGGAAAGAGTGTCCCATAATTCCTTGGTTCATATCACTACTTCCATGTTTTTATCTCACCATGGCATTCCTTGGGTAGCTTACAAGCTTATTTTTCTTCATTTGATAACTTCATGCTTAATTTCAATTAAATTCCATGCATAAGCTTGTTCACCCTGTATATGAAGTGGTAATGGAGGTGTTTTATGTTTTTAATAATTTTTAGGTTGAGTGAGGTTCCCTTTTCATGTTAAAGGAGGTATAGATTTGACCATGTGCTCATGTCCCAAGCTATCTTAGTCATGAAATGCCCTTGTCTATTGAACTCCATGTACATACAAGTGATTTGTAGGTTGTAATAGGTGTTTGAATCTAGTTCCAAGTTTCAAAGTATTGAGACCACATTATTGAAGATTTATTATGGTATTTGGGTGGTTTTGAACTAGTTCACCACCATGTTTACCATAATTCTATGCTCTACCCACATATTTTGCCAAAAACATGCACTTATAGGCTCTTTGATGATATCATCCTAAGGTGAATGACATGGTAATGAGGTCAATAATTTTAGGTATGAAGGATGAAAATATACTTTAAATATTATAATAAGTCTTTTTAGCCCATTCTTGTTCTCCATTTCACACCTTCCTAAGCAACTACCTACTCAGTCATATGCTCACCTATAGGAGGGCTTAAATAAGGGGATGAGATGTTCAATGGAGTGCCAAAGCATGTAATAAAACCCTATTTAGATACCTTCCATGTTTAAGAGACCATGACAAACTTGTGTGAGGTGCTATAATGACAAACAAGTTATGAGAAGTCTTCCTAAAGTGATGACTGAGTATTTTGGTCTCTTGTCCCTAAAAAGTGCAAACAGAGACCCAAGAGCTTTTTCAAGATGGCATATAACATGGTTGAGGTAACTATTAGAGAAAATAAGTTGATAAGACTTGTATCCTTTAGTAGGGATAAGTAATATGCCAATAATGGTCTTAGGATAATTGATGGGGAGTGGTTTTTTGAGGTCCTAAAAGTGCCTATAAACACACTAAATTCATGCAATAATGTCTACAGGCCAAGAGCCCAAATGAACCACTCGACCAAAGTTGAAAATCTACTATTCCATCATGGTAAGGTTCTTAAAAATGGATTGAGAGATTGTTTGGATGCAAGAGGTAATCAATAATAATAAAGTAGTGTTATTTTTTCTTTTTATACACTTTCAATTTTGTACACCTACAGGCCTAAGGACCTATAGCAGTCAGATAAGAGGTGTCTAAGTCCAAACAAAAATAACAAACTCAATAAGGAGTCCAAGAGCATATATTGTTAGTACAACATATGACAGGTTGATAAATAGTTCCTATGACTCCAAATGAGGTTTGTAACATCATAATCAAATGAAAAAGCCCCTATATACACCTATAGGTGGGGTTGTAGGTAGATTAGTCAAGCTAGAAAGTGTTTTCAAAGTTGACACAAGATGATGTTTTGGAAGGCTCCTAAGGAAGTGGTGTGGTTTATATAGAGATAGTGTGACTCTTATATGAACTTAATGGACCTTATCACATCATAAACAAGTTCCAAGGAACCCTAATGCACCTATAGTTAAAGTCAATAGGGTATGTAAATAGTGATCTCACTTGAAGTCTATTTAGTGTTTCAAGACCTTCAAGGCTAAGTCACTAGTATGAATATGCAATTAGGTTATTTATATGATTCATAAATATCTTAAAAACATCATTATCAAGCCTTATAGATAAAATTCACCTGCAAGCCTTAGGACAAAACTCAAGTCAGACAGGTAAGATGATGTAAACAGGAGGTTGGCCTTTAGTTTTGATGGATTTTCATGATAAGTCAATGTGTCTAAAATCATGAGAAAATGTTTTTTAATCCCAATATTTCAAAGAGGAATTTTGTACACCATGGATAAAGCCAAAATAACCTATATGTAGGGGGTCTCAATTAACCTATAGGCAAGAGCCCAATTTGGGATAAAGTGCATTGATATGGGAGCTCAACCTTAGTTAAATATTGAATGACCACCTTCATGAGCATTATAGTGGTGTCATCAAACCCTTTCAAGGGAAATATAAGTCTACACATGGTCCTAATATCCAAGTATGCACCTATAGTAGGGTCTAGACAAACAAGGGTTAAAATGGAACATGGGTTGTCTAGGGGTGAAAAGGAAGTTGCAATGCACAAGACCTGATTCATGATTAGCTAAGTGAATTTTTTATACACTTAAAGACTCTTAAAACATGTTTAACAACTTTTATTTTCTTGGACAAACCCATCAATTTGTATAGGTGACTAGGAGGCACCCTTTTCAAATGAACAAACATGAAGAATCATGTAGGAAAAGGGTTTTGAATGGATTGAAAAGCTCCATAATAACTAATTGGGCATTAACAACATGTTTAGATAGCCTAGAAGTGTAGCATTGGTTTTGAGAGGTCATCCACAAGTGGATTTGGAAAAAAATGCAAGAAAATAGGGTTTTTATCCATTTTTTAGACAAATTAATTTGGTACAAAGCCTCATTATGACCTTAGACAAATCCTAATACTTTAATTTTTCCATGGGGATGATGTCTATATCTCTCTATTTTGTCTCAGAGATCAGCCACTCATGAAAATCAAAACTTTGTAAAAGTAGGTAAAGGGTACCAAAATGAGTAAAGGACTTAATATGAGGACTTTGGATTTTCAAGGAAAGTTATGTGATGTGTATGGAAGATATATAGATGCTCAATAACACTCACACAATCTCTAAGCCTTCAGGTGACCTAATTATCCATGCATATAGTCCAATCAAGCGGGGTTCCACTAGGCCTTATTGGAAAAAGAGACTAAAAGAGTGTTTGAGGGATTTTTTGATAGTTTTGTGAGTATGAATGAGGTGTAAACATACATAATAAACCATCTTAATCATTTTTTAGTAGTCCAAGTCATCCAAATTAGCAGGGGGTATGCCAAGCCCTTTAGGCCTTAAATAGACTTAAAGCCAATTGGAAATATACCTTCTTTTCTAGTCCTTGATAAATTATCTAGATGGTTGGGGCATGTTTTTAGAGTGAATTAAGACATGTATGAGCTTTTTTTGTGCCAAGAAACTTCTAAGAAGATTATTTTTAGCCTAGAGATAGCTGAAGCATCCAAGAAAGTGGAGAAACAAGATCAATAAGTCAATTTGTAAATCTCATATCTTTACTAAGGCTCTACATGGGAAAAAAAATGGGTTAAAATATGTTATATAGGTTCCTTAAAAACAACTTTGTGGCATTAGTTATAAAATTGAACATGCCATCTATATGAACAATTGTTAAGAACAAAAATAGTCTAAAACCCTGGTAAAACCCTTAGAGGAACCTAATGGAGAAAAAAAACATGGAGAGCCATTCAAATGGGATAGTTTGGTAAGGAAACATATTGTATCATTTATAAGACTCACTAAGGCTCCCACCCATGCAAATAATATGTATGAAATTAGATGAATAGCATGCAAAATAATATTTTTCTCACCATTTTCTATGTTTTATAGTTTCTAAGAGGTTTGAGAAGATGCAATCAAGTTTGGATGGAGGATAAATACATATTATAATTCCCTATGGTCATTTTATCCTATGAAAAAACTTCTAAGTTTCTTAACTAGAGCTCTCCTTTCAGCCAGTCAAAACTGGCATAATGCCCACAAGAGTGAAAAGTGTGGAAAACTCAAATGGATGTCTTTTTAAGGTGAATCCAAGAAATATAAGGCCATGGATAATATTTTAATGTGTCATTAACTCCCTCACATATATTTTCATATAAAAATGAAGACTTTTTTGAGGCCAAGTGTGAGGGGTGACTGAAATAAGGAGTTTTAGGATTGCAAATAATGATTGCTTCATTATAGGAGTCTTAAAAAGAGTTAGAATGCAAAACATTTATGGAATTATATTCATATATACCTCCCCTCTTATCCAAATCATAAAACCTATCCCTAGTCATTGTTTTGATGTTCAAATAGGTGCAAATAATGAAGACAATTTATTGTGCCAAACTAGGGAGTTTTATGCCACTTTTCACAACTTTCATGGCTTGTATAGATAATTCAAATTATTGATGTTGCATGGATCATTTAATATCTATTATCCATGTATTTTAAACTTATTTCTCTAAGTTTACATATTTCCAAGTGACCTTTATACTTCCTTTACTTTGCCTCTCTCTCAAAAGCTATAAATATGGACTCTTTTACTTCTTTTTGGTAGCCTACATTGGTTGATGGTGAAACCTTAGACAATTTTGTACAATAAGGACTCTTGAATAAATAAAAAAGTGTTTTTCATACTTCCATGTTGTGAAATTGAGTGTTAATGCAATCTTATTGGTCTTGTCTAGTAGAAGATCTTCTTTTCTAGCATGTTACCCTTGATTGTCTACCAAGTGTGCAGAAAGGGTAGTGTTGTAGGTATTTTTTAGTATTATTTTCTAAGTGTACAGGTGTCTTAGAAGTGTTTTATGACTATATTATCTCATTTAATCATCCATTACTCTCTTAATTATCAAATACCTTTATGAATCTAACATATGAAACACTGATGTGACAATGCATTTTGAGTTGTGAGTTTTGTGTGAAAGAGACTTTGTTTGTCTTTAAGTAGTAAATATTCACTAAAATAAGAGGATATTAAACATTGGTGGATCACCTTTTTGGTTTTATTAGTATTTTTATTAACCCTTTTCATCCACAAGTTTCTAGGTAAGGAAGTGCTTCAAAGAATGCCTTAAGGAAACTAGCCCTTCTAGAGATTCATCTCTCAACATTGTCACCCATAGCAAGAGGGATGTTTCCATTATGCCACTTGGATGAGGAGAGTTATGCATCTCCTCAGGGGTGTAAATACAATTTTTAATAGTTATACTTGAATGTTGGATCTTTCTTAGTGAATACTATGGATTCCTTAACATGTTATCTCATTTTTCATCTTATTTTCAATTCGAAAGCTTTTTATTATAGAGAATGTGAAGTGTTTTAATAAATTTCAAGGATTGAATGAGTAATTTTATTCACTAGTTCCATTTAATGCCTCTTGTCTAGTCCTCCTATCTTTGCACATTCATCCATAACTTCATAATATAACATTGATGTGAGAAGATGCATATTTAAGGAGTGTATGTTTGGTTAGTCTTTTCTTCTCATATGTAACATGTTTATAGTTTTAATTCATCATATTATTTAGTGTATCACCTCCCTTAGGATATTTTTCTTTCAATTTACTCTCTCCCTTCCCTCCCAAAGTTTAGGTGTAGTTGTGATCCAAAGTGGTATATCAAGGGAACTATCCCTCTCTAGAGATTCACCTCATCTTTATACTACTCACAAGCCTAGAGGTGTTTCCATTGTGCCACTTGGATGAAGAGAGCTTATACATCTCCTCAAAGAGTGCAAATCTTATTGACAATATTTTTTAGCATGCTAGATGGAACTCTTAGTCTAAGAAGTTGAGATATTTTGGTATTATCTCTCAATAATCATCTTTTGGAGGCATCTATCCAAGAATCAATGTAACTTTGAAGTTATATCAGTTGGTCAAATAGCCTAACTTTTCCTTTGAAGATTTTTGGTAACATTTTTTGTTGTGTTCTTGCTTTCAATGAAGTTTCATGGCTAATTTTGGTGATGAATATTGTTTTACAAAATTTGGTGACACATATCCATTTTATGGCACTCCCTATCAGCCTTGGTGTGATCCTTACCAGTCTTGTTATGATCCATATCAACTCCCACATGGCCATTATTAGCCTTCTCATGATTCTTACTAGTCCTATAGCCAGCATCCTCAATGTTTTTCTCCCCCTAGGCAACCTAGACACTTCTCAACTCAATCCATTTCCACCTTCAAGAAGACACTCTTGGGATATGAGAAGTACATGTTAGATATTGATACACTAAGGGGACATGGTCAATATGTTCCTATACATTCCATTCATAAGGAAAGAGATGCATTAGAGTTGGTCAAAAGAGATTTGATACCTATTGAGAGCACCAATTGGCAAAGGATCACAAGCGAGATGTTAGATGTGAGCATCTTGATTGCATCCTTGAAAGATAAACTAAGAGTTCATGAGGATCAGTCTCACCAAGTCTATCACCCTTAATATTAACTTCCCCAAGATTTATATCAACTACATTTTATCCCTACTCATAATCCCAATCAATATTTCCAAAGTTATCATTTTCCAAATCAAGTAGAAGAGAGAGGTGAAAACACTAGCCTTTCATTTAAAATAAACCTTGATAGGTAAATTGAGTTGGGAAATATGAATATGCAATAGTCCATGTTAGAAATAAATGAAGTGTAATTAAATCCCTAATTTCCCTCTCCTATTACATCCCTACCTCAAAAAGAAACCTTTAGATATGCCATTCCAAGTTGGAGACAAGGTGGATATTTCAAGCCTAAGGAGATTCCAAGTTTCTTGAATACTTCATCCACTCCTTAAGATGAATCACCACCTCAAGAAAAGACTCCTAATCCCAACATCCTAAGCTTTAGTAAGATATTAGAATCATGGGGAAAGAAGGAGGAGAAAAGCCTAGATAAAGAGTGTGAAGTTGAAGAAAAACTTGATCCTATGCAAGTCCCTCCCACCCTTCCTCAAGACACCTCCTATTCTCCATGTCAACCCTTTTGTAATCCTCCTCCTCATTATGATGCCTATGAACTTCAAGAGAGAATTTTCCAAGAGAATCTAGCCAGGAAAATTGAAGAGTTAGAGGCAAAGATGAAATTCCTAAGTCATGGTGTGATGGAAGGTTTAGACTCAAAAAAAGATCATATGCCTAAACACACCCCATCTACCCTTACTCAAGAGATTCCTCAACCTAAATCAGATGTTAATGAATTTATTTTCAAGTTTAAGGAATAAAATAAAAAAAATTAACCCAAGGTCTGCCTCCCCTTCCTCAATAGCTTCCAAAAAAATCCCCTGCATTTTACTCCCAATTTGATTTTGAGTTATATGTGCCACCTCCACCAACTAGTTCATCTTGTCCTCACCCATCACCCTTTGCCTTGATGGACCTATGGTTTGGGAACCTAAAGATGATAATTTTTTTTATATAAAATTGAAACACTTGCTTGAATAAATCCTAACTCCTTGGCAGCCTCATTGGACTAAGTCACATGATTACAAGTTGCCTAGTCTTGGCATCACTAAGAAGGAGAAATAAATGGAGGATATTTCAGCCCTTGAGAATCAAAGTCATGATATGGTATCTGAGATAAAAATTTAGATCCCTCAAGGGATCATAAATTATGAATAAGATGTGACTTCTTGTGTGGATATTTCTAAATAGGTTGATGAGGAAAAATGTTTTCCTTTTGCCAAAGAAGAGGAAACCTTCATTTATTCTTCCATCACTTTAAAAGACGTCATGGATGGGAAATGACAAGTTATTAATCATAATTTGTATGACTTATTTGAAATCATTGGAGTGGGCTATACTCCTCTTCAAGGAGTTTATGATCTAATCAGATATGGAGAAGGCAACTTTGGCACTCAAGTAAGTATGCAAAGGAAAAGCAACCTTTCAAATCTATCCTTTCAAGAATCATATGCATTTCATGATGACATGTTTGAAGTCATCAAGATGATATATCATCCTCTAAATCATTATGGAGAAACATATCATCTCTTGAAGGATGAAATAAGTTCTTATTGGCCTCAATCTTTTAAGGAACAAGAAACCAATCCTCTTGAAGTCATGCCTACAAAAAATATGCAAGTTGACCATGAGATGAAGAGTGGGTAACATTATGAGGTATGTAAAAAATTTAAAGAGGAATATATCTAAATTGGAGACCTATTTATGGATGATCTAATTAAGATCAGATCAAGTGAAGTGCCAAGGAATAGGTATGATCCATAAAGCATTCAATCCAAGTAGAAACATGTTTGGCACTATGTTTGATCTCACCATGAAGATGATTCAAGAAGTTTTCCTTTTGATAATGTAAATGAGGTATTATTGGTTAGTAGTTGTGCCTAATAGTTCATTTTTTGATTCCCCTAAGTGCCTTGAGCACATGTGTGTGTGTGTCTTGTTAGTTTATTATCTTATTTTGTGTGTGTCCTTACTTTGTGTGGTTGATGCAATCTAGTGGTCTTGTCTTGATCAAATACTATGTTTAAAGTCATTTTTTTTGTCGTAGACTTCATATGACTCCCTAAGTCCAATGGACTGATAAGGTTATTGGTCTAGTTAGTATAGCAGGTATATTACCCTTATGGGTCATCAATTTGTTGACTAAATTTTACTTTTAGGTCAAATTGGGACCCCTATAGGCAAAAACTTGAATTTTATATGTTTTAAGGGTATAATAAATATTTCAAAAAGTGTTTTATAGGTCAATTAATGTCATTTAATTTTATATTATTCTTGGTCCTTAGTCATTTTGAGTCATTTTGAGGTCAAAAAAGGGTATTTAATGATTTGTACAAATTTTTTTAGAAGTGTGAAGGTTTAAAAAGGTGAAGTCAAATGAAATGTGTCCTAATAGGTCTTAATAAAATATCGGTAACTAAAAGTGGAAAGTGCTTCAAAAGAAAGATGTTTTCTTGAAGAAAAAAGTGAGTTTGGCACGTGTATGGCCCATGGGGAAGTGTGACACATGGGAAAAGGTCATGGAATGACCATTCATCTTCCTCAGATCCATATCAGTGCTACATGATTTAGAAGTTTCATTTTTGACCCAAAACCATTCTACTTCTTTTTCACCCTTTTTGGCAAGCAAAAACAGTCTTTAAGTTTGTACATAGTATGGCCAGTAGAGAAGGTTTTAGATCAAATGCCTTGGGGAGGTGAAATTAAACTCAGAGACCTTAATTTACATTCAAATAATTATGTATTTTTATTCATAAACCATCCTCATGAAGTTGACTATGTTTTTCTACCTACTAATCTATGTATCATATAGGTTTTGGCTTGGTTTGAGAAATTTCATATGAATCAGTTACTTAAGTTGATTGAAGATGATGTTTCCTTAATTTTATAATTATCTCCATATTTGGTTTATTTTTTCAAAAAAAATTGATATGCTACTCATCTTAAGTTGCAGGAGGGAGCACTATTCTATGCAACAAGTAGTTTTTTCACCATTTGAATGGATTTTATTATGTTAATGGTGATATTGGAAGGTGAATATGTTTTGGTTTACATGATTCCATGTTCTATTGATCATATTCACCTCTCAATCTCCTTTTCCAAGGTATATCTTCATGGAATTACAATCATATGTAAGAAAACACAGTTATGTAACCATGAACACACACCTATATGTGTTATAAGCAAAGGATGCAATGTTAGAAGGGAAGTGTGAGATGTTTTGAGCCTTAAAAAATCTTCATATGTCCATTTTAAAAAAATTAAAGGTTTTGATGTGATCACCAACATGTTTTCTTCTCATTTTCCAAAGTTTAAACCCACTGCCTATATTTTCAAATAGTCACCTACAGGTGCTCTGAGCAGAGAGCTAAAGAGTCTTTGTGTGGTGTTGAAACAAGTGATGAGATCTCATTTTCAAGTCCTTAAATGTTGAAGGGAGATTAACATATATGTTTAAATTAATATATGGCTAAACCAAGTTGAAAACCACCTCCAAGGATGAAGACTGAGATTCAGGGACTCTTTTCCCTAAAAGTGCAAAATGGAGGTCCAAGAGGGTTTTATGAATATCATATGACAAGGATATAAGGACTTTTGAGGCATCCCAATGATCTAGTCTTATAGATCCCACATAGAACAAGGAATTTGTATAGTTTAAGGGTGAAATGAGTAGTAGAGAATGGTTTTTGGTAACTCCAAATTTGCCAATTTATGACTATTTCTAGGCAGTGAAGTCTATAGGCCTAAGTCCTAAAGAGCCCTTACACCTAATGATGCAAGCATAGATCATGATATCATATGGGATAGTTCCAAATAAACTAATATATAATTCATGGAATAAAAACCATCATGAGGATATAGTGAAATAGCTTTCAAAGTCTAGTAACCACCTACAATTGTGCATAACTCCGTGAAAGTACTCATCTACAGCCAACTAGGCCTAAAAGTGCAAAGATACTTGAATTAGTTTCTAGATGGTGAATTATTATCTTAGATGATAATTATGATGTGTAATAATAATTTATATAATAAATCATTCATCATTTTAATCCAAATCACCTTCTAGGTCTCATAAACATCTAATGACAACCTATACCCAGGCTTAAGGTAGAAAACACAATCTTGTAGGTCACAAGGAAAGAAGGAAGGGTTTAAGCATGGGATTATTAATTTTGGCTGATGGAAGAGGTTATAAATGTTACATATAACCAAAATTGACATGAAATATATCCCAATAATAATTTTCATAGACAAATTCTACCTTAGTCAAACATAGTTGACTGTGTATGACTGTATAGGACAATGAGCTAGAGAGAGAGGTTCCTTGGTGATTGGTATTCTTAAAACATGAGTGAAAGGTAAAAAAACATAACCAATGATATAATAATGTTTTAATAGGTTTTATACATGTATCCAAATACAAATTCAATCTCATAAGCACCTATAAGTGCCCTTTTAGGCAGAACACAGTCAAACACTTTCACACAGTCTTGATTGGTTAAGGTATTGGAAGAAGTATGGAGGGATTTTAAGTGTTAAATGGATATATAACACACTCTTAATTAAAATTAATGTCTCTATAATACATTTATGATGAGATAAAATTAGATAGAAGGCCTTTCAAATGTATAACATAGTCCATGTAGTAGAAACCCTGCATGCAGTCCTTTCCCTAGGACCCTATTTTGGTTTTACAATTTTTGATGGGTTAAATGATATGAAAAATGTATTAATTTTGATGCATGAGGTCCTAAAAAATTTAATAATTCATTAAAATACTCATATTTCTTGAGAGAATAAATTAATTACCCCTTATTTTATCTCAGACAGGGGGTACTCCCTATCATGCATAAACTAGCAGGTTTGGGAAGAAAGTGATGAATGATAGCCCAGGTGATGTTTGAACCTATAAAAGATTTTTTTGGATATTTATATCACCTAGGAAAATTTTTATGACAGCTCATAAGAGTATGTAACTTGGAAGGATGATCTAAGCCTTATGGTTGCAGCCAAGCCTACTAGGCATTTTAGGTCTTAGAGGCCAAATGGTGGGCCAAGGGACTGATTGAGCATTGTAGAGAGGTGTATTAAGTTGAAACACACTTGATACATTATTAATAACCTTTAATATAAGTAATATATACATATTATAGGTTTAAACCTAAAAAAGTTGTAGACAGGCTACAAGACCAATATTAGGCCTAGTGTCCAAATGGGGGGTCATCCACACTTATAGCATGAGATGAGATTTATAACATATTAAAACATGTTTATGTGGTAAAATAAGATGTATTAAATCTTTTAATATGATAATGAAACAATTAAAAGGTCACTTTTGGCTCAAAAACCAACTTAAGCATGTAAGAAATAGAGAGACAAGCTCAATAGGCCAACTTGGAGTAATCATATCTTCTTGAAGGTTGTGCATGGATTCCAAAGGAGTTTAGAGGTGTTATATGAATCCTTGAAAATAATCCTTGTGAAATTTTTTTTCAATTTTGATTTGAGAGATTTATGAACAAATCCTAAGATTTAAAATAGGTCTAAAACCCTTGTAAACCCTCAGTCAGGACCCAATTGGAGAAATGAAGTTGGATAGCTATTATAATGACATATTTTTCTCATAAAAGTTAATATAACTTGTAAAGGACTCCCTCAACCTAATCCCCATGATTTTTGGTTGTATGGACTTGTACAGACAAGGTACAAGATAGGATTTTCTATATAGTTTTGTGCATTATGTAGCTTCTAGGAGGAGTCTCAAGATGAAACCAACTTTAGAAGAAATATTAATACTTGTGATAACTCCCCATGTTAATTTAATGCCTCATAAAAAATCCTAAGTTCTTATATAGGATCTCTCATCTTAGACAGTCAAAATTGGCATAGTGGACATGGTGGTGAGAAGGGTTGAAAACTTCAAGTAGATTGATTTTAAGGTGTTTCTGATGCCTTTAAGCCCATGGAAGGTCTTTAAAATTATCATCCACTCCCTCTTATGTATTTTCATGTAAAATTGAATCCAATTTTGATTCCAAGTGTGTAGGGTGCAAGGTGCATGAAGGAGGAGTTTCTCAGAATACAAACAGTGATGCTCCTTTCTAGATGATTTCAAATGACCTGGATTACAACCAATGCATGAAGAGGAATATTTGAAACCCTTACCCTTAATTCCAATCATCATACATGTTCCTAATTAGTTTTGGGATGTTCAAACAAGGCTAATCATGAAGGTAGTTTTTTTGAGCCAGTTATGAGGAGTTTCATGCCACTTTTCATGAGTTTTATGACTTGAATAGACATTTGTACTTTTTAACCTTACATATTTCATCCCATATTCTCTTATCATGCAAAAGTAACTAATTTTATCAGATTTATAATTTTCCTTATGACCCTTAGACTTCTCTCTTCTTTTCTTTCTCTCAAGTTCTATAAGAACTAGCCATTTTGGCCAGTATAACTTATGCTCCACCTGAGTATGGTGAAGCCCTACTTATTTTCATACCATTTGATCAATAAGACTACTGACTTTTTACCTCTTCATGACTTTTCATATTGTGTTATACTTGAATTTTGGATCTTGTTTAGTGAAGACTTGGATTATTTAGCATGTTATCTCATTCTTTCATCCTATTTGTAGTTGGAAAGCTTCTTCTTGTAGGGCATGTGAAGTGTTTTAGAAAATTTCAAGGATTGAGTGATTTAGTCTAATCACTAGTGTCATTTAAGGCCTCTTGTCTAGTCCTCCTAGCTTTACACATTCATTTATAACTCATAATGTAACATTTATGTAAGAAGATGTAGATTGAAGGAGTGTATATTTGGTTAATCCTTTCTCCTCATGTGTAACATGATGCTAGTTGGAAGTAATCATCTTATTTGGTGTATCACATTCCTTAAGATAGTTTGCTTTTAATTTAATCTCTCCCTTTTCACCTCCAAAATTTAGGTGTAGTTATGATATAAAGTGGTATATCAAGGGAGATAGCCCTATCTAGATATTCACCTCATCCTTAGGCTACCCACAAGCCTAGAGGTGTTTCCATTATGCCACTTATATGAGGAGAGATTAGACATCTAATCAAAAGGTGAAAATTCAAGTGACAACAATACCCTCTACCTCACATAAATATTTCAAATTTATGTGTAATGAAATTATTTACACATCTCCAATAGATTATATGTCTTTTAGAGTTTGTAATAGGTTGAGCCTCATCATTACTTTTGAAATTCTTCCCCACAAGCCAAAATAGATCAACTCCTTATAGTCAAAATCTTATATATGAGCTTTTTATAATGTTATGGGTATGTTGCAGCTCATTTGATGTCATTTCATATGTCATTCTAAGTTTTGGTCATGGTCTAGCTTAGTCCTTGTATTATTTGGTGTCTTAGGGGTCATGTTAGGGTCATATATATAAGTGTCAAATTTTCATGGTGATCGTGCAGTTTTAAAAATAAGGCCAGGAAAGCCTAGTTTATACTCAGGAAATATTTCAACTTTTAGCTAAGTGTTAGAGCATTTAGAATTCTCTGAGAGAAATTATTTCACAAAAATCCCACAAAAAAATTACAAGGCATAATTCCCTCAGATAAATTATTCAACTTTACTTAACTAAGTGTTAGAATTCTTTCAAGAAAATTATCTGAGATAATTTTCCTAAAGGCAAAATTCTTTCAAAGAATATGTCCTGAAGGTAAAAGGCTAAGTACAAATTCTTTTGGACATTTTGTCCAAAACAAAAAATCCATAGACTTAATTCTTTTGGGGAAAGTGACCAAGAAAAAATCCTGAAGAGTAAATTATTTTAGACATTTTATCCATGAAAAAGGACTAAGGACACAATTCTTTTAGGAAAATTATCCCATGACAATTTTCTTAAAGGGTCATTCTTCAGCAAAGTGGTTGATATAAAATGCCTAAGGGTCACAAATGTCATTCAAAAGTAAAAATCTTGAAGACTATTTCTTTCAGAGAAAGTGTTCTAGGTAATTTTTTTGAAAGAGTCATTTCTTTTAGACATTTTATCCAATACACAAAGCCAAAAGACAAAGTTTTGACAAAAGGTACAAGGTAAATCTTTCAATAAAAATGTTTGAAACCAAAGGATCCTCTTCAAAAGATGAAGTTATTTTCATTGGAAAAACTGTCTAATATTAAAGGCTCGATAAAAATAGCCATGAAAAATTCCAAAATAAGCAAATTATTTTAGGGAAATTGTTTAGTAACAATTTTCTTGAAGACATAATTACATCAGCCAATTTTTTTTAGCAAATTTGATCCAATAGGGTGGTTATAGGTGAACAAACATAAAAATCAAGCTCAGTAATCATCCATTAGGGTTTACAAATTGATGGTTGCATAGACATAATTAATGTTACCACAAACATCAATTAACGGGTATGCAAATATCAAATTCAAGCCATGGAAAATGACCATTAAATTTCAAATATCCTAAAAATGGTCACATGGATGTCAAATATGTTCATTCAAATGTTGAATATGGTTGTGTAGATGTCAAATTTGAGCTTGTGAAGTAACCATTTATTTTCAAATAGTGCGTCTAGGCAAATCCAATAGTCCATATTCATCCATATAGAATATCCAACAATGAGTGGAGATTGATGAGTTAATGGGCCTAAGCATATCAATGGTTCACATTCAATAGTGGATTCAAGATCAATGGCATGTGATCAAGTCAAGGAGTTAGTGAACCTTGAGTGTAAGGGCATGATTGAAAAGTGGCACAAGCATGTTGCTCCTAGTAGAGGATCTATGGATTAAGTTTATTTACATTAGGTAGATCAATGGAGAGAGATGGGTCAAAAGATCAATGATCTGAGCTAGTTTTCAATGGCTAATCAAATGAAGGCAAGCCCAGGTGACTTAGATGAAGGTAAATAAAGAAATTTTTTATGGGGCACAGTAAATAAAAGGAATGGATTCAAGTTAGAGTGTGGTCTAATTTGTACCAAAACTAGCATATTAAAGGATTCCCATCAGGTAGACACGTAAACTTCAATAACTTCTTTGCCAAGACCAACTGCATAAAAAGGACCCTTCTCTCTAATTTTATACACCATGGTGAACTAGTTGGGATTAGTTAGCAATATAATAAATCCCTAATATATTGATTTAATTGATCTAACTACATTGATGTTGGAACCTAGCTCAGAATAACTTGATCCCACCATTACAATCATCAGTGAAGATCAAGGAGGGAATAATGTAACTGTGAAACTATTTGAAATGACATAGATAAATAAAAAGGTTTGAATGAGTATATTCTATAGATGTAGTTGTAACTATATTTAAAATGTATTTATTCTCATTTGATTACTTTTTTTAGTGCCAAAATCCCTCTCAATCACTCTCCTTTTCTATAAATATATCCTTTGAGCTATTATACAACTAAACTCTACTAGAATTTATATTATGTACCTATTAGAGTAATGAATAGAGTATTTTTGAAGTTTTTTACTAATATGTGCTTAGTGTATGTATTTTTTTAATATGCAAAAGTGGTTTTCATCTTCCCTTTGCAAGTCTAAGTTCAACCTAGTACTAATTAATAAACTTTCTAGCAGGTCATCTAGTGTGTCTTAAGGTTGATGTCTCAGGCACAGAGTGGATAAATTGACTGTAAGTGATTTCAATTGAGCCTTACCCTCATTACCCTCTAGCCTAAGTTCATCAAATTGACATCTAGGTGAAACACTATTACTTGGAAATCATTCTAGACATTGTATTAGTTCTATTCATGGTCTATTAATGTGCTAATGAGTCAATCTTGAGAGTGGATCCTTGAAAATTCGATGCATCACCTCCTTTATATTAGGTTCTATTCATTCATTCTATAACTCTTTTCTCCATAAGTAATTAGTTGGTATAGATAAAAGCATTTCAAGATACATTCAGGGAGTTATCCCCTTAAATCTAGAGGCTCATTTCCAATATAAGTACATCCACATATCTATAAATGTTCCCATAATGCCCAAATTTATAAGAATCTTGAACAACCTCTTATAGGGTGTAATATTTGGTGACAACAATTCTGGCATGCTTGATGGGATGCATTATCTTCAAGATAACATGTCAAGGTGAATGTTGGTCTTGATAAACACCAGTTGTAAATCGGTATGCTTCTCGGCATTTAATGACTAATTCATGGTAAATCTAGTTCAAGTCCATTTGTTTTTTATAAATGTGCACTCATAATTCATGGTTATAACTAGGTCATCCTATGTTATAACATCCAATCATATTAACCCACCCATTTAGCCTAAAATTCCTCTTATGATTTAGTATCCATAACCTAATATGTCATTTGAAGAATGAGTAGATTCTACTAGATAGGAAGAGGTTGAAGAGGATAAAGAAGTTAACGATATTTAAGAAGAAGACATGGCCATGCCTCATTATTTACCTACCTTCAATACTAATAATCTAATTCAACTATATGCATATTATGCCATCCCTCATAATGCCACTAAAGGTGTGCCCACATTCAATGGTAAGAGTCATATCACACCTAGTGAGCACATAAGAGATGTATCTAATTTTTGAATTTTCCATAATATTATTTGAGAGAACATTTCCATTAGACTCATTTCCATTTCCCTTAAATGGAATGCTCTTGATTGGTATAGGACTCTATAAGGTGGATGCATCACAACATGGATGAGTTTGGAGTGTTGTTTACTTTCATATTTGAAAATGAAAGTGACCATGCTTCTCCCATACATCATCTCAACATGATAAAGAGGGGGCCCAAAGAAACAATGTATGACTTCAAAAAAAGGTTTTAGAAGACTTGGCATATATTTCCTCCTCCCATGAGGCCACATGATAGTTTTGTGTTCCCTACCTGATTTAAATCCATTGGGACTGAAATTATTGTCATGCTTCAATCTATGGGAGATTCCACTCTCCCTGAAGCATATGATTTTGCTATCAAAGTTGAGAATAGTATCATCTAAGTTGTAATATTACCTCTTAGGGTGTCTATGACTCTATTTCTCATACTTATACTAGTACTCCATATGTATCACAAGTTCCTAATGTCAATACCAAAACTAAGGTGGCTCTTAGGCAAGCAAAAAATAATGTTGATTTGAAAGAAAAGTTCTTAGCCTTAGAGGCTCAAAATAGGCAAGCTAGTATGCAAAAAGGTTCCTATTAGACTCTTTACCCATATTATAAATAATATGGTCAAAAATATGGAAGAAAAAAAGGCCAATGGTAGCCTAATCCCAACAGGCTTACTAATGCATATAATATTAACTCTACCACTAATAGAAGGGAGATAGTACCAGTTCATAAGAATTTGGTGTAGGGAGAAGATTGGTAGCAAGACCAATTTAAGGATTCCAATGTGAATGTAGAGAAATATATGGTGGCCCAAAGGGTATTTATTCCCCTCCTATCAAATTAAGATGAGGTGATGATGCAAGTTAATGAGGATTGGCAACCTCAAGGAGAGATATTCACCAACTTTCTAGTTGAAGACACTTTTGTGCTAAATCAAGGAGCCTCTACTACATAAAATAAAAGGTCCAAGAAGAAGGCTCTAGGAGGTGGTATTATCATGTCCATAGGTTCATCCAATCCTCCTACAAGACAACTAGACATAATTGTAAGTGTGATAGTTCTAAAAGCTTCTGTGATAGTTCTAAAGGCTTCTACACCTCCAACAAGTCAAAATATGGTATGGTCTATTGCTATTTCTAAAGTTCTAAGTAATTATCTAACTACAAAATTCCAAGAGAAAGTAGGTATGGCTTATTTAAACATTCTAGATTCTTTGAAGAACACCAAAACATCCATTTCTCTTTGGGATGTCCTTTATATGACTAGTCAAAAAGAATCCTATAGAATCAGTTATATGTTATCACTGCTTGTGTCTCACCCTCAAATCAAAGTCATGGCCATGTTTCCCTTGAAAATTATCCTAGTACCATTGTTGAACCATCCATTAGGGTTGAGAAACCTCCACCATTTTACCTCACCCTCATTATAGGTGACAAGTAGGTACATAATTGCATAGTTGATAGAGGAACATCTACTTCTATCATGCCTAAAGTTGTGACTAACAAGCTAGGCTTAAAATATGACCCAAAAATCAAAGGATTCCATAAATTAGATGGTACAAATACCAAGATGGTATGATTGATAAATGGCTTGAATGTTTTCTTCCATGGTTGTCATAGTTTTCCTATCTTGCAAGACATAATTGTGGTTGATCTCTCAGCCCACATTGTAATCTACCTATCAAGGAACTTCATAGCTAAAATAGGTGGCTATCTCTCAGTTGATTGGTATTTCTTAGATTATATAACAAGATATGGGTCCAAGGTGATAATTAGGACTCAACCTCTAGCAAGGTTTCATAGTGAACCTTACATTGAGACAAGTTCTAATTTGAATTATGTTATTCATGAAGAAAAGGATTATATTCTAGATGATGGCACTTCTCCAAAGCTTGAGGTCATTGAAAATTTGTTTATTTATGAATATGTTACCAATACTTATGAGCAATATCCTCATGCTCTCATTGAAGAAACTAATCTAGGAGTATATTCAATACATGAATAAGGAGTACCAACATCGCTAATTGCCAAGGAAGATGGGGAAAATGATGAGCTATGAATGATTTTTTTATGGTTCAAGAGGTAAAGTTTGTGTTGGGGCTACTATTATTTTTATCTCTCCATCCAAAAAATATTATTATGCTTCATATATATTTCATTTCATTTACACTTATAATGTGCCTAAGTATGAAGGTTTGATTCATGGCATTCAATGGGCAAGGAGAAAAGGAATCAAGAACCTGCAAGTATATATAGATAATGAATTGGTTGTGCATCAAGTGATGAATGTTATTACTTCCAATAACCCTTTTCTTAATTCATATAGGCATAGGGTATGGGATCTACTTAAAAACATTAATGCATTCAATATTCACTTAGTCCCAAGGGAGCATAATAGTCATGCTGATAGACAGGATACCATAGGAGCTCAATTTGACACTCCAACTACCATAAAAGAGGAAAGAAATAAGTCTCTTATTAAGATCATTATCAAACCTTCTATACCCAATAATGAAATTTTTTGGCAAGTGTTTGGCAGTGATAAACACATTGCATGATTCTTGCAAAATGAGGCTGAGTTTTCTTTAAAGAATCAAAGGAGGCTCCACTAACAATTGGGTGATCAGATTATGTAATTAAGAACCAACAAGATACCTAAGGGTTTGGTGACCTTAGAAATTATATTCAATGAGAATGATAAGAAGAAGAAAGAGAACTTTGTGAGTATGTCCATAAAATAAGATAATTATGAAAGTGTCTTGATCTTCAAGGACAAACTCCTCAAACTAGGCAAGGTATGTTCTACATTAGATAACCAAGCTTTCATTGAGTTGTGTAAAGAGTTTCATGATATCTTTACTTGGGAATATAAGGACCTCAAAGGATTTGATCCTATCCTAGCATGTCATACCATTGAGTTAGAACCTAGAGTTAAACTGATTAGATAGAGGCAAAGACCCATTAACCCAAGGTTGAGAAACTCATGAGGTTAGAGCTTACCAAGCTCCTTGAATATGAGATAATATTTCCCGTCAAGCATTCAACATGGGTAGTTAACATTGTGTCCATTATAAATAATAATGGGGAGATAGGACTTTGTGTAGACTTTAGAGATCTTAATAGAGTGTCAATCAAAGATCACTATCCTCTACCCTTAATGAAGAAAATTCTACAAATTGTTTTAGGTTCTCAGTATTTCTCTCTTCTAGATGGATATTCAAGCTATAATCATATTTTAGTCAATGAATATGAATAGTTTAAGATAGCCTTCACTGCTAAATGGGGGACTTTTGCTTATATAAAGATTCCCTCTGGTTTGTCCAATGTTGGTGCCAAATTTAAAAGAGTAATGGACATGGCCTTCAAAGGTCTATTTAATGAGATGTTATTGGTTTATATAGAAGATATAATGGTATTTTCTCAAGATGCTAATTAATACATGCAACAGTTAAGATAGGTGTTTAAACTATGTAGGTAGTATGGAGTATCTCTTGATCCAAAGAAGTGCATCTTTTTTTTCATGAAGGTAAGCTCTTAGGACATATTATTTCCAAAGATGGTTTGACTATTTATCTTAAGAGAATAGAGGTTATTCTAGGCTTATCATTAACCTTGAATAATAAGGTCTTCAAAGTTTCATGCGAAAGATAATTTTTTTAAGGAGTTTCATACCTGGCTTTGCATCTTTAGTAAAATCTATCACAGCTATGATCAGGAAGAACTAATGCACCAAAGAGGGTAAGAGAAGTTTTGAAGCCATAAAGAAAGAAATTACAAAATATCCTACCCTTGTGAATCATGATTTTACTATAGACTTCATGTTGTATTAATTTTATAACCTTGAACTATCTCAACCATGCTAATAAAAAATGATGATGAGGGTGTGGAGTAGCCAATTACATTCTTCAATCAAGTTTAAGAAGATTATGAAGTCAAGTACACTTTTTTGGAGAAAAAAATCCTTGATGTTGTAAGAGGACTAAATAAGTTCAGACATATAGTGTCAAATAACAAGATTCATGTTATGGTATCTCATCCCAACACTAAGGACTTTCTTTTGAGCAAAGATCTCAGTGAAAAGAGGGTAGGGTGAATCACTAAGGTAATAGAGTATGATGTTGATATCAAAGTGAAAAAACTAGTAAGGGGTAAAGGCCTTTATGAATATCTAGCTTCAAATCTCCATGAGTCAAAGGAAGAGGCTCTAGTCAATCATGGTTGTTCCCAATTAGCTAGTTCATTGCCTCCACAAAATTGGACACAGGATGTGATCAAATTTCTTTAGAGGCTAGATCAATATATAAACCTTTTTCTAAACTCACTCAAAATTTAGGTATGGCTACAAAACCAGACATAGATCAAACCACTTTATGGAAATAGTTATGGATTCCTTAGATCAATAAACTTGAACCTTCGAGCATGCCTCTAACCAACCAATCCATCATTTCTCCACTACCTCTTAAACCAATCTAAACTTCTACCAACCCTTCATCCTCTCAATCAACCAAAATAATTACCACATCACCAACCAAACCTTTCAAAACTCTTGGTGCCTTCCCTACTAAAATTTTGGTTCACTCATCCTTGAAATTAGAATTAACCTCACCCAAACCTACACCTAGGTCTTGACCCACACCAACCAAGAGGATGAAAACATTAAAGTGCAGCATGACTAAGACTCGGCCTCCCTCTACCTTGTCTTCTATCTTAGGGCATCACCCTTCCACTTTACTTAAAAATAAATGCACCTTGAACATATGTCACCCACTTCCATTGGTTACACCAACCCACTTATTATCTTATGCATCGATCCTTCTCAGATTACCAATAGTCAGACCATCAAACTTAACCACCCAAACTACTAGCTTACCTAATCCAAACCCATCAACTAGAAACACCACCTTACCTAAACCATCTCTTATCAAACCTATTACCACCAACATGCCCATCTTACTAACCCAAACCATGATCCCTAAACCTTTATTACCTTTAGAAAAATCCTATATGACCATTCTTTAAACATTATTGTAGACCTACCTCACATTACCTCCTCCTTTCAATCTTCTTGGTTCAAAACCAACCTAGTACAATGACCATTAAATCTACTCCTATCATAAGACACCTGGGCATGACACAAATAATTAAAAATCTCTTCAGGCCATTATCCACTAATTCTATGATGAGGATGATCTTTTACTAGATGAGCTTCCACCCATTCCTCCACCAATACACCCAACATCTACTCACCAACACATTCTTAATCCTCCACTCTCACCTTAGAGTGATAGAGAATCTACCCAACCCCCCATCACACCTTGCCCCTCTATCCATACCAATAATATGGTCATATAATCATAACAAAAGGATAAATGGAAGGCCAAAGTGTCAATTCCATTGACATTACCCACCAACTCACGCTAAACCAAACCAGATCCAAACCTCCATGGCTGTAGCTAAGCCCAAAGTTACCATCTTAGACAACTCAGAGGCTAACCCCTCTAAATCCATTAGGAGGGTCATTCTTAAACAACTTCACTAGACCCTAACTAAGATGAACCTTTACAAACTTATTTCCACCTCACCCCACCATTGTCAACCCATGATAAAGGCTATGTAAGCTATTAAGGTTAGACTAGGAGACTCCCAACCTATAGAGGCCTTCATATGTGCTCTCCAAATCTCCACCCTTATTACCTTTAAGGACTTGAAGATACCTTCTATCCATCTTAAGGACCTAGATCCCCCTCTTTTTATTACAGCCAATATCAACCAAACCCACATCTAATGGGTTATAATCAATCGGGGAGCTAGTATCAACATCATCTCTTCCTATGCCTATGAGAAACTCAAGCTACTAGATCATGCCATGTCCAAAACTTCATCAATCCTTATATCCTTTAATGACACTATGACCACTACCTTGGGAGCTATCATCCTTCACATTTAGTTAGGACCTCGCACACTCTCCAAACTATTTTATGTGGTCAAAGGTGAATTCTAGTACAATGTTTTACTAAGGAGACCTTAGATCCATGCCATGGGTTGTGTACCTTTAACCCTCCATCATTATGTCAAGTTTGAACATGAAGGTCAAGTTTTTACCATAAAATTTAACCCTAGCCCTTTTATAGCATGCAATATGACCTACCAACCTAATGACATTCTCCTACCTCCATATAAAGCACCATAAATGACCACCACCAATCCCTCACCCATAGAATTAGAAGCCATTACTTACCCTTCCATAGAGGAATCTACTAGTTCATTTATCCCCATGAACTTGATACCCATCATTGATCTTTTGGAACCCACCTATCAACACTTTACCCTTGGAGAATACTGCCTCATCACCCTTGATGCCTTCCAAACTCCCCGAGAATACAAAAATCTCAACTACCAACCAGGTTATGACCCCAACATTGAAGCCATTACCCCTTTAAGGCCTTCAAATTGTCAAACCCACTTTATCTATGGGGGAATTGACAAATCACTTAACACTATCGCCACTCCCTCTCCACCTCAACTATTCATCTCCAACTTCTTTTACTTGGACAACCTAAACTTCACCAAGTTATACCTCTATAGGTGTGCTTGGAAAAGATTTGGCTTAGGATGGTATTAGCATGGCCCACACATATTAATCTCAATTGAGACCTACAATCCTCATGATAAACATGGCCTTGGCTTTATTCTACCTAATCAAAAGAAATCCAAACAACCTTGCCCTACCATTGTGGAAGAAGAGACCCCTTCCTCACGACCACCCCCTCCCCCTGAGGGTGAGGATGAGGACATCATCCCACCTAAATTTTTTTCCATCAACATGATTACCCTCAGCCCATAACTTATTAAAAATAAGGGGCACCCATATCCATCCCTTTAGTCCATCATAAACTAGTAGGAGAAGACTCTCCTACCATTCACACTATCCAATGTTAGGATGATGATTCTATTCTCACCTACCTTCATATACCTGATTCCTACATCCACAAATCCTTACCTCTAATGACCTCAACCATGTTGAATGAACCCACCATGGATATTGACTTAGGCACTCTAGATAACCCCCATGTTGTCAAACTAGGCCAAACTCTCACCCTTGAGGAACTACATTACTTCTCTACCTTCCTCTAGGTACGTAGTATTGCATTTACCTAGTCATATGCCAACATGAGTATTGACCCAGCCATTTCCACCCATAAAATTATAACTAATAGTGATTTTGAGCCTATTAGATAGAAACTCTATCGAATGCATCCTTTCATAGCTCTCTTTGTCAAAGAATACCTCCAACACCTCATTTCTATCAACTTCATTTAACCCATTAATTATCCTCAGTGGGTTCTAAACATCGTGCCTATCACTAAATCCATAGGGGAACTATGTATCTATGTGGACTTTCATGACCTCAACCTCACCTACCCAAAGGATGACTTTCCTCTACCTAGAATCGACCAACTTGTTGATCTTATGGTAGGCCACAAGATGTTCTCACTCATAGATAGATTCTCGAGTTATAATCAAATTTTGATTACCCTTAAAGATCAACATACGACTACCTTTATCACCCCATGGGGGACTTTCTATTAAAAATTCATACCCTTTGGTCTTAATAATGTTGGTGAAACCTACCAACATGCCATGACTTATATTCTCTATGACCTTATCCACACAATCATCGCAGACTATGTGGATGACCTTCTCAGGAAGTCCAAACTTCCTAAAGACCACTTAACCATTCTCAAAATTATCTCTAAGTGACTTATCCATTATCATGTCCACCTCAATCCTAAGAAATATATTTTTTGTGTTTTTTTAGGCAAACTTCTAGGCTTCATCATTTCCCTTTAAGGAATTGAGGTTGTTTCAACCAAAATTAAATCCATCCTCGAGATGTTACCTCCAACCAATATTAAGTAACTCCAAAATTTATAAGGGAAGCTCTAATCCATTCACCATTTTCTCCCAGTTCTTTGATCAATGTTAACACTTCCACCACCTCTTGAAAAAGGACATCTTTTTTAAGTGGAATGTTCATTATCAAAAGGCCTTCGATGCACTCAAAGAGTACATTCTATCTCCACCTATCCTCACACCTCCTAAGGATGACCAACCTTTCTAACTTTATATCTCTACCACTAACCATTCCCTAGGGGCAATGCTTACCCATCAAGATGAATAATGCAAAGAGAAAGCCATCTATTATATTAATTACACACTTATCAAGTACGAGACTCAGTACACACATACCAAGAAACTATGTTTGGCTCTAATATTTATGGCCATCAAACTTTTCCACTACCTTCTCAACCACAAAACTTTTTTCATAACTAATATTGACCCACTCAAGTACATGCACTCCAAACCATACTAAAACTAGTATATGGCTAAGTGGCTCATGCTTTTAGCTAAGTTTAACCTTGAGTTCCTCTAGAAAAAATAAATCAAGGGTAAATTCATTGTAGATAAATTAGTCAATACACCCCCAACAAACACCCAACCTCTCCCTCTTGAATTTCTAGATGAGTCAATCACAAGTCTATCTCAAGTGGATTTTACCAAACACATAACCATGTTTTTTGATGGTTTCAAATGTCAACAGGGTGGGGGAGCTAGTATAATCCTTATCCCCCTTATTGGTGAACCACTTCCTTTATCTTTTAAACTTGACTTTGAATGTACCAATAATATGGCTAAATATGAAGCCCTAGTACTAGGTCTCCAAATTGCGTTAGCCTTGGGAGTCAAAATGATCAACATATTTGGTGACTCCCAACTTGTGGTCAATCAAATCAATGGCATTTACCAATGTAATAATGATATTTTTTAACTATATAGATAGTTAGTCATATAAATCTTGATATCATTTGAACACTACCATATTCAAACCACCCCGTGATTGACTAACAAGTTTGTTGACACCATGGGTTCTCTTGCCTCTCAAATCCCATCAGCACGCTCACACTCTAAACTTTTAGTCATTTTCCATCACCTCACCAAACCTTCCTACACCAAATCAAACACTCCAACCATCTTTAGTGTGAAAGAGATTCTATCTGACCTTTGGTACTAGCAAACCTTCAACTACCTTCACCTCAACATCATTCCCTATGGCCTCTTTAGGAATGCCCATTGGGAATTTATTTAGAACACCTCCCTTTATACCATTATGGGAGGAATTATTAAAAAGCATAGTTTTGATGGCCTCTTATTCCATTGCCTTCATGGTCTAGAAGCCTCTCACACTATCAAATAAATGTATGATAGTATCTATGGGGGGAACTTTATTGGACTCATTGTGGCTAAGTGCATCCTCCACCTAGTCTATTACTAGCCTACCCTTAACTAAAATTATTGTGATTATGTGAAAAAGTGTGTCAAATTTCAACAACATGCTAATTTACATCATGCACCCAACAATAGTCTTCATGTTTCTATAGACTTTTGACCCTTTTCACAATTGGGTCTAGACCTCATTAGTGAAATCAATCCCCACTCTTCATAACGACACCACTTTATCATCACCACAACTGAATATTTCACCAAATGGGTGGAGGATATTCCTCTTGTTTTGATAAAAGCTAAAGAGATTATCAAAATTATCACCCATCATATCATCTGCCTCTTTGGTGTTCCCCATAATATCATCATTGATAATGGAAAATCCTTCAAAAACAAACAAGTTCAAGGTCTTTGTGATGCATTTGGTATTAAAATAAGCTTTTCATCACCTTATTGCCCACAAGAAAATAGAAAAATAGAGGCCTCTAACAAAACCCTTAAAAATATGCTTACCAAAATAGTTGATGCCTCAGGTCGGGATTGACACTTGTACATCCCTTTCACCTTATGAGCATATCTTACTAGCATCCAAACCCCTATGAGTGCTACACCTTTTTTTATTGTGTTTGGAGCCAAGGTTGTATTGACTCTTGAGATCCAAATACCTTCTCTTCACCTATCTTTACATGACCTTAATTTGGAAGATGATTCTTATTAGGAATGTTTAGATCAACTCAAGATACTTGACAAGCATCATCTAGCCACTATTTCCCATCTCCATTTCTATCAAGAACAAATCAAATGCACCTATAAAAAACACCTGAAAGTCTAAGAATTCAATATTGGAGATCTTGTTCTCAAGTAAAATCGACATGTAACTAATATAGGGAAAATCAAAAAGGGAAAATTTTATTTCAATTGGCTTGGACCCTGCATCATAATGCATAAGTATAAATTAGAAGCTTTATCATTTGTCCTCTCTTGAGGGCAAACTAGAAACTGAGCTTCTCAATGCTTCACATCTATGTCCTTTATATTGTTAAATAGGGGTCACAATCATCATTTTTCTAACTTAAGATCATCCCTTGCAAACACATTCATTTCCCTCTTCTTAGGGGCAACCAACTACAACTGAATCATGTGATAATCTATCACAATCATAACCTAATCTTGAACTATGGGTACCAAATCTCTATCCATGGCATGATTCTCATAGTACTTCCCATCTCTTTGAGATCAGTTCCTATGGTCATTGTCATCTAAACCTATTTTCGCCTACTAAACCTTCTTGTGCCCTTGGTCTTACCTTCATAAATTTAGTCCCTTGAGCATGTATAAGCAAGTCTATGTCAAGAAAAATCAATATCAAAAGTCAAAAAAAATCATGGGTCACCCTAGCATTTGTAGACTATTCCCTTGAAGGACAAATATTTTAATATTTAGACAAAATTACAAAACATAAGGTGAAATGATCCCTTGAAGGACATATATCAAAATCATTTGAACTAAGCATATAAACTCATACCACTCCCTTGAAGGATGGTTGAGTAAAGCATTTGTCAAAGATAGCGATTTCTTGGAAGCTTCCTACATCGATCAGCTTCCCTGACCTTAAAATAAATTCAAATAAAGAATGACCACTCAGAAAAATCAAAATTAATGAGAAAGCCATAATTGACTCTCATAAAATCAATAATCTTGGAAGGGCACAGTCAGCCCTCCTTAGTAGACTTATCACATTGATCAGTATACACTTTATATATGAGCGTAGACTTGTTTATACTATGTCTTTATAATCCTACAGAAGATTCATGTTAGTTTCAAAAAAGGTTCCAATTTCACCCATTCTCCCTCCACTATCATATGCACAGGACTATGAGCTTATTTCACACAATGTGATCAAGATACCTATTTACCAACCTATGCATGCTAGTGTGAAGCATTCAAAAGGATTATTTTCACTAAGATGATCCAACTCTGAGTTTTATTTTGGTCCTTACTAGTGAAAAATCATTTTTTTCCTTTTCTTATCTTTTATCAGTTCATGTGGACATACCTCTCAACATTCTTATAACTTTCCTACACATCTAGTTTGTTACCTACTTCATGTATTTTCATCTTTCACCATATTTACATTTTACCTCTATGAGCATGAACAACAAACATCACATCAAAAGCATGACATTATGAACTATGCCCACAAACAACATCATCTATCTATCTATAATCAAAACACAATGAAAAAGCATCATCCTATCCACTACTCACCATGACATCATGTGAGCATATATCATGCCCTAAACAACACTAATTACACCATTCCTCATCAAAAGCACAAAAGATAATCAATGAGAAAAACATCATGACCCATAGCATATGTCATCTACCAATCTATCCATTTACCATAACATTAGCACAACCCATCTTATCACATTAATTCATGCCAAACACATCAATATAACCATTAACAATGCCATTACATTATCATATAACATACATATCCCATCACATCCATGAACAAAATCAAAACATCATAACTATTTCTATATCACCACTTGCTTAAGCTACTAGGTCAAACATCTCATAAAGCATATGTAAAGATGTCACAGATCTTAAACCATAAAACATGAACATCATGAACCATAAGCATACATAACATCATGATCCATACACCATATACATTGATTCATTATAAATAAATACATACAATAATGTATCAACCCACTCTCAAAAACATATACATCTCATTGCATCAGCATGCAAGCTGGTATCAAAATAGTATACATCTATCAAAACATATTTAAACATGATCATAGGGCACCACTATTGTTGGCCCCACCTATACCTACACCTGGTCCTATGCCACTACCACTAGCCCCACCTATACTTATGCCTATACCTATACCTAGTGGGGATCCCCCTGGGTCCCCTGCCTAACCAACTATAGCAACCCAATATCCTAGAGTAGTTATAGATGGCCCACCAGCCAAACTAAATCTATAATCCCCATATAGCATCACCTATGGTAGTTGATCCAACACCATCACCTCATAATATCTGAGTTCCTCCATGGTTTTTACATAGCATGCTTAGGACACTATGTCTAGTGGCCCTCCTACTACTACTATAGCTACTCCTACCCTCTACCTTAGTAGATCCCTCTCAACTATAATAGTGGCAAGCTGACCCTATATCATGGCCACCTATCCATGTAAGGCATGTACCTATGCCTGGGCTATAGCCAATGCTACCCCTACCTATCCATCATAGCCTACAAGATCTAATGTAATAGTGCACATGCCTCTCTCATCCCCACCAACATCTATAGCTACATATATGGGCTAATACCATGCCATATATCCATCTATATACCCAACATCATCTACAAGATCCCTAATAAGAAGCTCCTTAAAACCACCCTCCAAAATTATTAGATTAGGTTAAAGCACTGGCAATTAAACCTATAAATCCTACCTCCTATATCAGGGAAACAAACCTAGGATGCCCTATACTATCGATGCACCCTATCAAATGGAATTAGCTTAACCTCACCCTCTCATCTACCCACTATCCACTTGTAACTCTGAAAGGCAAAGGTTTATCTCATGTAGCCTAGCTAGATCAAAAACTATAGGTATGACCTCTAGGTGCTATCTCAAACCACTAGTGCACCTAGTGCACCCCTAAACTACTCAACATCATGGGCACCGCCTCTTACACCTGATGCAACCATATCATCCCTTTATCACATGAAGCCAACAAAGAAATCTACTTGAGTATAGCTAGCCCATAATAATCCTATTGGTCTTATCACCCAAATATGCTCATAGGCCTAGCAATGTAGAACTAGGCTAACACTAATACTATATCTCCAATGGTACCTAAACCCCCATAGCTCCTTATAGATCTACATGAGAAAAATAGGGAACCAACTAAACACTATCCTCCTAAGCAATAACTCAACCAATACACCCAATAACACATATGAAAACCTATCATTACTTGAATTTGGGATCCCAAAGCATGTAATCACAACAATCAACATCATCATCAACCTCCTCTCCTCTGAATCCTTCTCATATAATGTTGTGTAATTGAACCCTTTAGAATACCACCATACCTAATCACTATCATCCCCATATAAATACTCAACAAATCCATCTTGTTCCTCCTACAATATCTAGTATATCACCTCACCACATAGTGGGAATCAATTGATCTTGTGTACATCCACTGGGAGAATAGTCATCTCCCCAATCAATATCAAGAATGTATTTGTAGCAAGATCCCATCTCTCGATGAGTGTTAGAATCATGGATACATCCCTAGGCACATGTTAGTAGTGCATCACCACCCCCAGCCCTACCTCATCCATGTGTGCCAATTCCATTATGGTCATCCCTTCATGAAGTGTAGGGGAGATATGTGGCATCTAGTAATGCATCTGAATATGCTCCCTACCCTACGTCAAAACATATACTTGGCTTAGTTCCTAACATTGCTCTTGTATTCCTTAACCTCTAAACAAACCCTAACCCTAATCTTATCTTGAATAGACCATTACCCACTACCTTCACCCATTACCCTAAATAAACTTATTTACCTTAACCCATTAACCTACACATTTTACCTTAACTTAACCCATTAACCTGTGACACCTTAATCTGGCCACCAATAACCTTCAATCAGGATTTTGATTAATTTCCACCAAAGTGCACAATTTGACCTAAAAACACTAAAACATGTTAAATGATGTGAAATTGATATATTCAAGTTATTATTTTAGCTAGAGTATCATTAAATGGGGCAATGCAATTTATGGGCCAACCAACTTTGATCAAATCATTTTAAGTAAAAATGTCAATTTTGCACTTAGGTGCTCTAGATTGCTCTTTCCTATCAAATCTCTTACACAAGACATGTACTTTTGTTATTTATTATTGATAACATCCTAAATGGGATAATGGATCTAGTGCATCTGACATTGACTTCTAATTCCAATCCAATCAAATTTTGGACCAATAACAAGGCATTCTGATCAATTTGAGTAATTTGTGTACAAAGTGCTTAATCATGCTTAAAAACTAGTTAAACCAAATTAGAGCCTAATTAATAATTCCATGTAAACTTGTTGAAAACTTTTTTTTATAAATGAATATTGAATATCTACAACATCGGGTGACCTCATTTCTTGGGAAGACATCCCTAGGCCATAAATGCCATAAATATTACGATTCATTACTCACATCCTCATCAATGCCCTCCCTGCCTCTTAATTACTCCTCTATCCTAAATATTTATGAGCCTATTTATGAATTTTAATTACAAAATTAGATTAATCCTTAGCCACACATCTCAATATTGAGATGGATGATTCAAGTTGATTCTACCCATTTGCAAAAATCTAAAAATAGGAGGCCTTGCCACATGAATTCTAAGTCTTGATAATACAAAGTTATAATGCACAAATGATTCCAAAAGATATTAAAATTAGTGTTATCATTCCAAATTGATTCCAAGACAAGCCAATCAAAATCCAAAGGTGCCAAGAGGAAGTGGAGGATAGTCAAGCTTCATTGTAACAAACTTTATGAGCACAAGTTGAGCAAGCCACTACAAAAACATTTGGAGCATCCAAAGATGGTGAAGGATTCTTGATATTTTTTACTTTTTAATTGCGCTTTTCATTTATTTTTTTTATTAAGCTCATCCTAGTAACTAGGCATGAAGGTGTTAGTTTAGTGTGTTGTTTGTCAATTTTTTTTGTTTATTTTATCACTAACACAATACTAATCTCCCCTTCTTAGTCAAATTCCTAGTTCATATAATGGCATGCCCGGTGGAACCCGAATACCTTCAAAAAATTGATCACATTTCTGCCTCAATAAACTCCTAACTTTTTTATGTATAATCTTGGAGTGGGAGGCTTAAAAGAGTGAAAAAATTAAGTAAAACACATTTTTTGTAAGTGGCGGATTTGACTAGACACAGTCATGGGATTGTCCTGTAACTCACGGTATTGTCATTCAAACTCATGGTATTTTGCTTGGCCATTTTTATTTTTGGACTAAATTTATATTTTTATGTAGGGTTAATAATACCTCTACTTTATAAGTTGTGGTATTTCTTTGAAACTCATGAAGTTGCTTAATCGAGTCACAATATTATCTAATTATTAGCAGTTAAGCAATAATACTAAAACTCACGAAGTGGCAGGATTATCTTGCTACTAGTAGGATCGTCAAACCAAGTCATGGTATTATGACCAAATCATCTATGATTTACAATACCATAACTTTTAAAGTTGTGGGACTGTCCTTCAAGTAATAGGATATTCATTCAGAGTCATGGTATTGTGACTAAATGGTTAGCGGTTAGTTACAATATTGTAACTCTTAAAATTACAAGATTATCCTGTAAGTAGTGGGATTTCTCTATCAAGTAGTGGTATTACACCACTGTGTCAAACTCGAGACTTCATTTTTTAGAGTTTATTGTTTCATCTTTAAAAATTCTTCAAAGCTAAACCACTTGCTAACATTTTTCTTATAAGACTAACTTGGAAAATTGCTAAAACATCTTTTGCATGCTTTAAAATGAACTAGGAACATTATTTTGGTGCTTAATATAAAATTTAGATGCTTAAGTAAGTTTTTATCATTAGTTTTAAAGTTTATAATTTTAAGACCAAATGTTCAAATGAACACCACTAGATCTCTCATTTGGGCTTAAAATTGAACACACTTGTCAATTTTGTTTTCATTATTTCAATTAGCACTTTGTTTTCACAAAATGCAAGGATGGTGCATGTATGCTCTTGCATTTGTCCCCTTTATGGAACTATTGGAATCAAAAGAACTTTCTTTATTTTTAAATTTCCTAATTTAAGGCATAAAAAGAACGTCATCTAAAGCACTCCCCAAAAACTTGCAAAAGTAATGGGTGACCTTTGACAATGACCCTAAAGTCTTTCTATTTTATGTTTTCTTTAATTCATGTAAACTTAGCTTTCAAGGGGTATGTCATTAACTCCCATGAGTTATTTAAGGAAGATTTGACCTAAGGTTTCACCTCCTAACACTGAATTCATTTGGCTTCATATTGGATTTGCACACAAGATGTAGTGGCACTCTAGACATCACACTACACTGAGCGAACAGTAGGATGTAGTGGTTGCAAAAAAGACTAGACCTTTGTGCAACAAGCCAAGTGATACGGACCCAAAATCCATGCTTTTATTTTAAATTATTTGATGTGAAAGTCATTGTGCAATTGATTCCCCTAGAACTTTTAGAAACTTGTAGATCTTAGACAAATCCCCACTTGCCATAAAAGTATTATTGGTGCAAGGTACACCTCAAGGTCCATATCATAGTTCTATAATTTGAGATAACAAGGTTGTAAAAACCCTACTATATAATATGCATTTACTTTTGGATGAACACTTAAAATCCTCTCAAATGATGTATATTGATGGATTCCAACAATACCAAGCAACCTTGTCAGTTTAGGATCTAGAGAAATTAATTAATTGGTTTTGTCCTAAATTAATGTCTTGTTTGGAGTCAAAACTTGGTGTAAATAAATGATGCAAACCAAAACACATGGTCCTCATTTTCCTTTGAATAAAGAGGCATTATGTTTTCCACATGAAATCATCAATTTGCCTTGTTCAAAGTTCATCAAAACTTGGAGTCATATCATCCACTTTGGCACAGTTATGCTACCCAATTGAGTCTAAACCTTCGCCAAAGTTTTTTTAAGTCCTTAATTTATAATTTAAATTCAAAATTACACTTTTATAAGTTCATAAGGTTGACATGTTAAGTGGATTCACCATTTGCACTAAACTTGAGGGAACTTAGGTTTAATTTCCAATTTACATTGAAGGTCATTTATGACTCATGATCATTATCACCACTTGATAGACTTCAGTCATTTTGTGATAAAATCTTTCACTTTGAGTCTATACACCACAACATTTTGAGTCAAGAAAGGTAGTATTATACTATCAAAATTATGATAAATTATCTTTGCCTTAGAGAGTTTTTGAAACAAGCATTTTGTCACATCTTTTAGGTAGTCTAGTGCTATTACATTGCCCAAAAGATTTTAGATATTATTTCATAGGCCCTCTAACATAGAGGTCAAATTTATTCCTACATTTTCAAACCAATCCAAGTATACCTTTGTGAACCTTTGTCTAACACAATTACGTTGTTCACTTTTCGTCTAGCTTATTTGTCAAAAGAACTAGGTTTTATACCATTATTTGTGAGAAAAATAAACTATCTCTAAAGTACCTTTTATTTCATATCTTATACCTATTTGATCAAGTCCATGTCTAAGAATCAAATTCCTAGTGTTTGTTAGAAGTGTTTCAAATCCATTAGATTAAAACTTTCATCTATTTTCAAAGTCTAGCTTTTGACATCATTTGGCCAAGAGTCTTAACACATGCCTTGTTTGAGCCTAGATTTTGATGTCGTGTTTAGCCAAAAGACCTAACAACTTTTACTTTTCCTATATTATATTGATTTGAAACACTTTGACCTTAGCATTTGGCATTTTTATTTCTAGGTCATTCACTTAATATTTTTTGTGTAAGATATGTAATGTTAGACACTTAATGTTAACTTGTATTATCACAAATTTTTACATAAACCTTTTAATCCTTTTGATGAATCTAGACCAAATTTGAACATCAATTTTTAGACATTATATTTTTAGAGTTTGTAAAACTCTTTGACCTTTTATTGCAAAAACATTTACTATGGATCCCAACATGCATTATTACACTCGTAGTGGACTCATGTACAATCCAAGGATTAGTAATGTGGTTGCATAAGAAGAAAGGGTGCAAGACCCCTACGTAGATAATATTGCTTATGATATGGCTTCTTATCCCTCTTATAATACTCAATTAGGGGCACAAATCCAAGATCCATTGGCTAACTATTTGGTTAATACACCACCCTATTTAGAATAAGACCAAGAACAAACCACACAATACCTAGCTACAATACCCATAACTGATGAACCAATTCTTCAACAGTCATTCTCTACTAATATACCTTCCATATATGATCCATTTTTGTTTGAGAATCATTTATTAGAGAACAAAGATGATATTTTGGTTAGAGCCATAGAGGTAAGGGCTAAGTTTCCAATAGACTTCCCTCATGAGAATTTACCAAGCCTAGTAAGAATTCCCCATAGCATAATTTATGATCAACAAGCTTCTTCTAAGAATACTTTGGCTCTGGTACAAACAACATATCAACACCATAATATGCCTAATAGAGGAAAAAACCTCATGGAAGACCACTTTAACGAAATGCAGATGGCATATCAAACCTACTTGAATCTAGCACATAATTTCAATCAGATGGCCATGGTAAGCAAACCTCTCATTGACTTAGTTCCTTCAACAAAAGTTTTGATAGAGATAACTCATCAAGACAATTAGATTTTAGACCCATTCATGCAAAATAATTTGGTAGACAACTTGATGCATATGCCCATTTTTGAATAAGTGTCTTTTGCTTCTATGCAAAATAATGAGCAAAATATAGTGGACAATGTGCAAGCAACATCCAATCTAAATCAAAGTGGTACTAATGCATAAACAACTAATCAACAACATGTGATTGTATTTAATACCATGAGTGGACCATCATACCAGGGACTAGGAGTTTTTACATCCCAACCTCAACCAATTGCTTTATAAATCGTGTAACCAATAGGATTAGGTAGTCAAACAATACCCAATGTCACACCTCAATAATAGAATGTGATGAATCCTACTCCTCCTCAATAAGGGATGACTAATATTCCATAATAGTAGGCACATAATAGTGTACCAATGTAAAAAGGGCTGAATATATTTCCACCTCAACAAGGGGCAGCTAATTTTCCTTCTCATCAAGTAGTGATAAACATACCTCTTTAGTCACAGACTAGTGTACCAATCCAAAACCAAACGATGACTAGCCAACATGTAAATATTGGTTAGTGATAGATGTTGAATCTTCAACATGATTTCATTTCTCAACAAGGATTCATGCAACAAAGAGGCTTCCATGTTTCTCAAGTACCTACTAAATAACAATCGATTCAAAATGTGACACAAATTTAGAGACAAGGTCTTGACCCACAAGTTCCCACTCAAAAACAAGGTTTGATTAGTTGGCAACATGTCCCTTTTCAACCATAATAGGCATAATATAGTTATATCCCTCCATCCTAGCCATAAAATCCTCCAATTAAAACCTTTATATCTAACCTAAACTAGAATATCACACAATGAAATGTGCAATTTCAATTACATCCTAATCTATGTATGCATATTCTTGGTCTATTCTCCAACCAAACCAATGTATCCCAACAAATATATCCATCATACCCTGGTCAAAGTGTCTCACTTGTGACCTCTGAACCATCTACCCAAACCAATGTTTTCCCTCAAACCAATGTTCCTTCCAGTTTCTTATCCCAAGAATTACAATAGATGAAGGATACAATTATTGTCATTCAGACTGGGAAATAGACTTAAAAGTTTAAGTTGGATTACATGTGTTCTTATCCATTCAACATGGAGTACTTGTAGATACTATTTCCTCTAGGATATGAACCACCAAAATTTGACAAATACAAAAGGAAAGGTGACCCTAAAGTCCATTTAACCAAGTTATTTGTCGCAGGTCAACCAGTGGCATATACTAATATATACTTTTTGTTGTTGTTGTCAAGGAGCTTGGCTGGACAAGCCTTGAAATGGTTTTTAAAGTTGTCTGAGAATTTAGTAACAAATTTTGATGATCTTTTTTATAAGTTTGTGTAACACTATTCCTATAATCTCGAACATGAAATTTCATTGGTTGACTTAACACAAGCAAAATAAAAGGCTATAGAGAGTTTTGTAATTCATCTACAGTGATGGAGAACCCTTAAAAGCTAATTCACCCATAGTTTTCTAGATAAACAATTAGCCATTATGTGTAATAAAAATTTGCATAGTGAAATAGCTTATCATCTAAAACTACAATGTGCACATACTTTCAAGGAGATCATCGATAAAGGATTATTGATTGTGTGAGCCCTTATTAATAAAGGGATCATCAAGCTTACATAAAATAATCATAATCAAGGTACCAATTAGGGAAGTGGCTAAAACCAACATCCAATCTAAGCATAAGCATCGTAACCATCACAGGCCACTAACCAAGATAGACCAAAGCAATTCAACCACAATGGGAATGTTGTGGGCAATGGAGTAACCAAGTCACAACATGTCTAAATAGTACAAACATCATTTGTACCACCTTTTCAGCATACTCCTACCCAACAAACTCTCCAACCAATGCCATAAGCACAACAACAAAGACCCACACAATAAATGCAACAACTTTTACCATTATAAACCCCTCCTCCAAGGAGAATTATGCCTACGTGTCATGTCTTTAGTGACCTAGGAGAGCCTATTGAGTCTATATTTCACAAACTTTCCATAGCTAATCTAATTAGTTGGCTTATACCAAAGCATTATCCACAAGGCATTCCTTATCCTGATTGGTACCATGAAAATGAATTCTATGAATATCATTGGGTCAATGGGCATAATTTATGAAGATATATGTAAATCAAGTATTCTATTGAGAATATGTTAGAGAATGGGGAGATAAAATTAGATAATGGTGATTTCACCTCCAATCAAAATCTTGAGATTTATCAAAACCCCTTTCCCTAACATAACACAAAACAATAACATAACAATAATAACAACAACACCGATCGGTGTAACAATAAAATCAATAGTATCAAAATCAAAGGTCAAACCAACAAAATTAATAGAATCAACAAAAGAACCCACAACATCAAAACATTAGACAAAACTAAGTTCATAATGGTAACAACCAACAAACCTATCATGTATTTTTATATGACTACAATAGGGTTGTAGGTCATATTATAAGGGTACCATTAATACCATCTCCATTAATCCTAGATCGAGCACTAATCAATCTAGACCATTTCTAAATAATATCACTCAACCAAATTACATGGATAATCTTTCTTTGACTTGGGATTGAACACAATCAAACTATAAACTTAAGACTTCCACTTTTAGACCTTATACCGATAACTCATCCTTATCACATGACCACATACAAGTGCACCAGCAACTGAGACTTGTCCTATCTAGTCCCACACTATTCCCAACATTTGTTAGTAATTATGCTCCAACATCTAATTTCGATTATGCAATCATAACTTGGAGGTCAAAGATTTCTATCCCAAGCCCACAACCATCTACCGCTTTTCCTATTATCCAACCAATTGTTTAGCCTTAAAATAAACCATTCACCATTGACCAAGACAAGAAGTTTGATATTGTGAAACAATTGCAGAAGACACTAGAACAAATTTATAGTTTAGATTCACTACAAATGTCAAAAATCCATAAGAACATTTTGAATGATTTTTTAACCCAATCCACTATTCCCAGTGACATATGCCCTGATAAATTTCAAGCTTTAGTTGGACAACTAGCTCCAGTCTAACAAATCACATTCAACTAAAGTGATATGTCTTCCCTTGGCCTACTCCATAATATCCATTATATATAGAAGTTTATAGAAAGAAACATAAATTGAAATGTGTCCATATAGACAATAGATCAGACCTTAACATAGTGTCTCTAAAGATCATCAAGCTTCTTGGGTACACAATGGCAGATCTCTAATCAGAAATGATAACTATCAAAACCTATGATAATCAAGAAAGAGAATCACAAGGCACCATTAGCTTACTATTTATCATCAGGCCTTTGACCAATGATACATTTTTCCATGTGCTTGATCTTGAGTTGTCATATAATATGCTTCTTGGTAGGCCTTGGTTACATGAGATTCATGCAGTCCTGTCAACATTGTACCAATGTATCAAGTTCTCCCACTTAGGGATGGAAGTGAATATTCTAAGATATTTACACCCATATGAACATTGAAAATGTCTTGAGGTTGAGTTTCAAAGCTACAATTACCAATATGGCATGAATCCAAGTTCCAAATAGGATAAAGGAAAGGCCATACTTATTGATCCTCCACAGGATAATTAAATAGATTCTAATACCTTGGATTCCCTTTCCCACATGCCACCTCCTGAAACTGCCAATCATTTCACCATTTTAGATAATGGCCAAGGGAGTATGTGACCCATGATAACTTCCATATTTCCAATCTTCCTCAAAATCAAAAGACCTTTGGATGACTTAAAAATACCCCACACATGCATTGGCAACAAAAGAACAAAGATAAGGGACCTATCATGTTTGTACCAGCATCTAGCCTAGAACCAAACCCTCTTGAAGGGGATGAATCATGGCTATACAATGACAACCAAGTTGATTGTTATAAAAGTATAAAATATCCTATTCCCAATAGGATCATGGAGCATTAAGATAATGTAGGAAGAGGCCTCAGACTGAATCAACAAGGAACCATTGAGCCAATTTCCATGACTAAGTACAAAAGACCTTATGGACTTAGATTTAAACTACCTTGGGGTGACCCCACATATCTTATTCAAGTTCCATCACTAATGGATAGTGATGATGATGCTAACAGTGAAACAATGTCTGATCATAGCCTCACCTTTGATGACCTAGCTGAAACTAACCTATTTGATAATAATGTCATTTGTACCCTTACCCGATTCATTCATCACAACTCATTGCCATTATACTAGCCCTAACTAATAGATTATGACCAACAATAATCCAATTAGTTGATTGATGAGTTTCAGAATGATGAGGCATTCTATAACTTTTAAGGCCTTAGAGACAACATTCCATTGGGAGATCATAAATCAATATTCTCAATTACATTGGATCTTGAAGACTATTTTGGAGAGCAGGTGAACACACTTATCCAAAAAATAAAAAATAAAACATTGAGGTCCTCAAGTGAAAATCTTTTTGAGGCACGTTATAACCAAGTAAAAACTAAAGATAAAGGCCATTCTAGTGGTGAAAACATATTTTATGCACCATTAGATGGGAGTGTTTATTCTTTTTTGAATTTAGACTAAGGAGACCACCAATGATGAACTTTCCTATGGATCTGAGCTTAGTTTTTTGCAACAAGTATTTGATTAAATTCTTCAAGAATTTACAAATATTTTTGTCACATGGCCAAATCTCTCATTGGGGGACTTAGAGTCATCATTCCTAGGATACATTGAAGAACAAGTCCTAATAGAGGACTCTGATATAATTCAATAGTTCAAGTCTTTGACTACTATCCTAGAAGATGGTTTGAACCTTCTAGTTAAAGATACAATAGAGGTAAACATCAGGACTCCATTAGACCAAAAATGGATAAAATTAGGTCTATCCCTCACTAAGGAGGAATGTGAAGTCTTTATAACTCTATTGATAGAATTTGTAGATATCTTTGCATGGGATTACTTTGACATGCCAAGTTTGGACCCTGCCTTAGTTCTGCACCACCTTGTGGTCAATCCTGATGCCAAACTAGTGAAACAAAAGTACTTATGATAGAGATTAGTATCACCTTATGATCAATTTCATTAGTTGTTTCAATTAATTTTGATAGAGATCATATTTTGGAGCAGTATGATACAAGTTTTGCAAGTTGCATCCTTCATTTGATATTCCTTTTTTATCACTAGTCTTGCTACTAATTATAATTGCCTTTGGAAAAATTAGTACGATTTATCCATACCATTGTGTCCTAGTTATAACCACCTATGATAAAACTAGGGACAACATTTATTTATTGATCCTTGACATACCAACTTGCCACTTGTTATGCCATATTATGCCTTTTTACCAACTGTGCCTATTTTGTTTGAATTGACTGCTATACTAGTTGAATTCCTCCACCGTATGATAGAACTATAGTGACTTGAGGTCCTACTTTGGGACTATTTAGGTAGAGATAGATACTTATTAAGGTTATCTCAATCACTCTTTCCACCATACTCTCACTATTTTGTGACAAACCTAAGTTTGGACACTCTCACCATTTTGTGATCAACCTAAGTTTGAACTCTCTTGCCATTTTGTGAGCAATTTAAGTTTGAATGCTCTCACCATTTTACGAGAAAGCTAAGTTTGAACACTCTCACCATTTTTCAAGCAACTTATATTTGAACACTCATTATTTTTTGATCAACTTAAGTTTGAATGCTCTTACCATTTTGTGAGTAACCTAAGTTTGAACGCTCTCACCATTTTGTGAGTAACCTAAGTTTGAATGCTCTCATTGTTCTGTAAGCAACCTAAGTTTGAACATTTTTACCATTTTGTGAGAAACCTAAGTTTTAACGCTCTCACTATTTTATGAGTAACCTAAATTTGAACACTCTCATTGTTCTATGAGTAACTTAAGTTTGAACGCTCTCACTATTTTGTAAGCAACCTAAGTTTGAATGCTCTCACCATTTTGTGAGCAACCTAAGTTTGAATGCTCTCATCATTTTATGAGATTGAACCATTTAGTGTCTCATCATTCTTGATCAAGTTGAGATACTTCAAAAATTCTAAAAATATTTATAAAATCAATATAAAAAAATAAGAATATTGACCATTTATTTGCCTTAAGGATTTTGGGAACCCTTACTAAGTTGCAAGCAAACCACTTGTCACTTTGTTTCCCCATCTTTTTTAGCCTTTTCTCACATGCACTTTCCAATTTGAAAGACCATTCCTATTATTATATCACATCCATTCAATTTGTTTTCATCAGTTATCACATTCTTCCCATTCTCTAGGAGAACTATATTTGTCTTAAAGTTTTTTATTAGATATTACATCCATAGAACTATGTAGGTAGCGTCCACTTACCTAGTGCATATAGAGACAGCTCGACCACCCCCTTATTTTTTCTTATATTCCCCTATTTTTTTCATTTGTTATCACCTATTTTTTAGGGTTACTGTTCATATGGTTTCTATTACATTGTTTGTTTATTTGTTTTTGCTTATTTTGTTTATTTGTCTAACTATTTGTTTGATTTCAACACTATTGCCTTGATTCAGTTTATGTGTTTTCATTGGGTGATTCCTTATCCACACTTATACTCAAATCCATCCTTATTCATATGTTTACATTATCATCATGGTTTCTATCATTGGTGCATTATTTTATATTGAGTATTAGATTGTAGGATTCAATCCTTATGTATATTTTAGCCAAGTCCTCGTGATCTTATACCATGATGCCTATCGACATGTGCTACAACAAACCTCAGCTTCAAGAAGTCTATTCAAAAATGGTGGCATCAACATCTCTTCAACACCAACATCTTGATTCAATCCCAATCATTTTCTAAATAGATTAATTAACCATGAAAAAAAATTAACCTTTATTAGTTTGGACAAGCATCTCTATACTAGTAGGTTGTTCCAATTCATCATTACCTTCTGTGTTAAGTTATCATCATTTTAAACCAAGTTTGTCATGTTTGCCATAATTGGGGTCCAATGATTATAACCACCTATGGGAAAATCATTGCACACCATCCCACCTACATTTTTCAATGATTATAACTACCTTCGGGAAAATCATTGTGTTGTCATCACTTTACATTTTCCACCCATACAAGGGCATGTTATCTTGTTTATCTATCTTAACTGGGGCAGCTCCATCTTCTCAATGATTATAATTGTCTTTGGATAAATCATTATGTTATCATACCATGTTTCCACTATCAAAGTATAATACTTATAACCACCTTTGGGCAAATCATTGTACACCATTCCACTTGCATTCTTAGTGATTTTTCAATGATTATAACTACCTTTGGGAAAATCATTGTGGTGTCATCACTTTACATTTTCCACCCATACAAGGGCATGTTATCTTGTTTATCTATCTTAACTGGGGCAGCTCCATCTTCTCAATGATTATAATTGTCTTTGGATAAATCATTATGTTATCATACCATGTTTCCACTATCAGAGTATAATATTTATAACCACCTTTGGGCAAACCATTGTACACCATTCCACTTGCATTCTTAGTGATTTTGACTATTTTTTCAAAATCATTGTGTTTTCACCCCATCATCTTTCCTTTCTTTGGTCCCCTCATTTTATTTCTTTCTTTTTGAGGGACCATTTTCTGACTTACTTGTGCCAACCATTCCCTTGAGGGGGCATCATATAGTTAGTTTAACATCATTGTAGTTGTAGGCATACAAGACCTTTTCATTATTTGTGAAGATGTTACTATGTTTATAGCTTGCAATACCTTCTCAAATAGGGGAAAACTATAGACACCTAAATTTGGCCACCAATAAACTCTAATTAGGCTTTTGACCAATTTCTATCGAAGTGCACAATTTGATGTAAAAACACTAAAACATGCAAAATAATGTGAAACTGACATATTCAAGCACTGATTTTGGCTAGAGTATCATTAAATGGGGTAATGAAATTTATGGTCCAACTAACTTTGATCAGATCATTCTGAGTCAAAATGTTAATTTTGCACCTGGTGCTTTGGATTGCTCTTCCTATCAAATCTCTTACACAAGACATGTGCTTTTATTATTTATTGTTGATAACATCCTAAATGGGATAATGAATCTAATGCATCTAACATTGATTTTTAATTCCAATCCAGTCAAATTTTAGACCAATAACAAGGCATTCTGATCAATTTGAGTAATTTGTGCACAAAGTACTTAATCATGCTTAAGAGCTAATTAAACCAAATTATAGCTCAATTAATAATTCTATGAAAACTTATTAAAAACTTGTTTTTAGAAATGAATATTGAATATCTGCATCATCAGGTGACCTCATTTCTTGGGAAGACATCTCTAAGTCATAAATGCCACAAATATTAGGATTCATAACTCCCATGCCTCATCAATACCCTCCATGCCTCTTATTACTCCTCTATCCTAAATATTTATGAGTCTATTTATGAATTTTAATTGAAAATTTAGATTAATCCTTAGCCACACATCTCAATCCTAAGATGAATGGTTCAGGTTGATTCTACTTGTTTGCAAAATCTATAAATAGGAGGCCTTGCCACATAAATTTTAAGTCTTGATAAAGCAAATTTATAATGCACAAATGAATCCAAAAGCTATTGAAAGTAGTGTTACCATGCCAAATTGATTCCAAGCCAAGCCAATACAAAGCCAAAGGTGCCAAGAGGAGGTGGAGGATAGTCAAACTCCATTACAACAAACTTCATGAGCACAAGTTGAGAAAGACACTATAAAAGCATTTGGAGCATCCAAGGAAGGTGAAGGATTCTTGTTTTTCCTTACTTTTTAGTTGTGTTTGTCATTTATTTTTGTTATTAATCTCACTGTAGTAACTAGGCATGAAGGTGTTAGTTTATTGTGTTGTTTGTCAATTTGTTTTGTTCATTTTGTCACTACCACAATACTATTCTCCCCTTCTTATTCAAATTCCTAGTTCACATAACCTACCCATTTTACCCTAACTCTGAACCATTGCCCTTACCATTCACCTAACCCAAAACCTAAACATTCACATTAGCCATAAAATATTTTATATTAGTATAATCTAACCCAAACCCTAAACACTAAACCAAACCCTACAAAAACTTACAGAAAAGTCTAACCTATCCTACCCAATCACTGATAGTCATGTTGATCGTCGATGGTTGGCGACCCCTAATTCTTAGGGTATCGATCATCAATAGTCACCTATGGGTATTCCATGTCTATAAACCCTTAGAGGAAAATACAAAATCCCAACATGCAATAAACCTACTTAAACACCTATCCTATCACCTACCCAAACCAAATCACCCACCCACCCTATCTATTTATCATTTTACCCTCAATTTTTCCCAAAAATCCTAAAAACACTACCTATGGCATATAAACCAAACATCACAATCTAGACCTTCCCTGCTCAAGCACATTCAAATAGCTAATATCAAACTAAGCTATAAAATTCACTACACCCCTACCTCATTCCTCAATCACCTTCATGTTCTAAGCTTACAAGTAGTTGCTTGGCCACGTCCTCATGCTCACTACATCCTAGGCCCATACAATCAACCCACATGCTTCTATCCAACCAACACTAACCACCTCAGTAGTCACTCTCCTTGTACATCACTAAAATCATTAGAGACAAAGTCAAAAATAAATTATAATAGCAATACCAACACTAAATTTTATTTTTTACTTTTACCAATCCTACCTTTTAGGGTTTCCCCTGACCATCAATGGTCAGGGTGACCATCGATGATCACTTGTTTTAGAACTTGAGCATTGATGGTCAGGAATCCTTAAAAAATTCCTTTTTTCACCTTCACCTACAAACTACCATTTCTACCAAACTACACCTAGTTTTAACTACTTCTAGAGATATCCTACTCCCACTGACCCAACCACCTCATCACCTCACCATTGGTCTATTTTAGCCCATCTGGCATGCAATTTTATAACACTTTTTGCCTAGTCTTTTGACCATAGTGATAACATTATCATGTTTACCTTTTACATTTTCATCCACCTTGTGCATATCAACCTGCTTGTGTCTCACTAGGAGTTCTTTCTACCTCAAATATCCATGACACTTGACCCATTTGTGTTTTCCATGAGAGCACTTCCTGCCTTAGAATCCCATTGAAAACATAGAAATCAATTTGGAGACTTGCATTTATGAGTGTTCTCAATTGCCATGCCTATAGATGATCATGTGGTTCACTTGTCCCTTGTCCTTAGCACCAACCCTTATTTTTACCAACATTTACAATTTTAGTCTTTGCATAATCTTGGCTATTACACCTTTTTATCAAATGTTGTGCACAAGTTTGCATCCCATATGCCTGACCTTGTGTCACTACCTCATGACTAACCATCTATCACTTATCAAACCCATACCCATTTCTGTTTCACCTCATCAACTCTCAATTTGAGGGGGAACACCTCCTCCTACTCTCAAAACAACCAAACCCTTGACCCATACTTCATTTTTATTTTATAGCTCATTCACACAAGCTACACAATAAAAAGGGGCAAAATATAGACATTAAAAATCTACACACCTACATTTTCAAAAGTTAAAAATCCCCTTGGACCTACCTAATACCCCCTTAGGACCAACCTACACCTATCTGGCCTCACCAAACCCATCTACACCTAGTTTCACTAAGGTAAGTGAACCTAATGTTCAAGACCCTTTTCCTTTGGACCCTGACCATTGGTGGTCAGGATGACAATTGATGGTCAGCCTTGGGAACCCTTGACCATTGATAGTCAGGATCCACCTCTTAATAAATAACATGAAAACCACCCACATTGTTTTTCTAAATATAGCTCACCTAAATCTTGTTATGAACCTTTGCATAGACAAATTATATTTCGATGGCCTAGTTACACCTTCACTTCCACCTCTTACTTGTGCATATAAGAGAAAGGCCTAAGAGGTTAAATCCATCTACAATAATTATCGAGAGCTCAATAATTTAGAAGTTTTCTTTTGTAGGTCAATCAATGTCATCAACATTATTAACCATCTTATTGGGAGCCAACTTGTTGCCATCTCTCAACTAATCTCTCAAGTACTATTACTCTATTAAAATCAAACTAGATTCCAACAATAGACTAACTACATCAACTATCCACCCAATTGACTTCTTTTAAGACAAGTACTTATTTATCAACATTCACATTCTTTATTTTCATTTTGTAACCAATCTAGCCCTTACCCAACTCTCAAAATCCACTTATTGGATCTCATCATTCAACTATTTAGAAAACCTATAATTGACATAGTCAACTCTAATAGTCAGACCCCAACTGATGATGGTCAAGCTTATTTACTGACAGTCACTCCAACCATTGATGGTCACTTGTGGTAGTAAAGACTAGCAACCTATTTCCACCTATCTAACCCCTACTAAATCTAATTTTTTGTGTTTCTGACCATTCATAGACCCATTTTAAAAAAATTGAAGTATACCCTGACCCTTTAGTACTATTATTAATTGGTTTACCACTAATCAGATCATGTCTAGTCTATTTTCTTAATAAGCATTCTTGTGTCTAGTTTCAGTACCTCTTGTTTATTAATGCAAGTACCTTCTTTTAGATTTTTTGAGCTTGATTGTTTGAAATGTGTGGATTCACAACTCTTAAGGAAACCCTCACTTTGGGGATCTAGCTATCGCTAGGCAATCCACCCAACTATCTATCTAACAAACAAGTTTGGTTTAGTTATTTCTTATCTGCAAGTCTTCCTCCCAAGTCAAAGAGGAGCTCTTCATAATCTTTTGATTCAATGCATGCACAACCAAATAGGTTTTTCAACCACACCTATATTGAGTTTCTTTTCTCTCTTTATTTAGAACTTAAAGTGAAAATTTACATGAAACACTACCATTGTAGATATTTCATCATAATTCTTACTCACATGGTACCTAATTGCACCAATAATGTCATTTTCATCCACATCATTAGTGGATGACCCTACCTCCCTAAATAAGTATTTTCCCTATGTTATTTGATAATATTATCATCTTGACATTTATTTAGGTTCATCAAGCCTTTCCTTGATTGTTTGTTTTATGACCTAATTTTATCTTTTTCTTTTTCTTTTTCTTTTTCTTTTTCTTTTTCTTTTTCTTTTTCTTTTTCTTTAGCTAATTTAAGCACATTTTGTTCATTGCATGTGACATTGGATTAATTTCTTTAAGTTTTCACTAAATATTAAACAAGTTGAGTAATCATATTTTCTTTACTAACACAATGTGTATTATGAATTACAACATCTAACTGTGCATCAATTGTATATTTTTACCCATATTTTGTAAATAAAAGTTGACAAACAACTTGATTGAGAGAAACACCCATGTTTGTAGTTTGGTGACCTACCATGTTGAATGGAGTTTGATGACCCACCATGAAGGGAGTTTGATGGTGCACCATGTTGTTGAATGGATTTTGATGTCTACCATTATGAAGGAGTTTAATGGTATGCCATGTCAAATGGAGTTTGACTGTAATTCACATCAATTTAATTTAAAGCTTTCCTACCATTGGAGTGTTTAAAAACACAACCAATCATTATATTGTAGTTTGTTGATGATAATGAAGTTCTAAAATTAGTGGCTAGGTTTTTTTATCAACATTGTTTTCTTTTTGACGAGCAACATGAGCACCATGATAAACATGAACACCGCAAACAATAGTTATTTTTCCATTAGATTAAGTGTATTATATTTGATTATTTATTTTAAGGTATATGGGAAGATGAATGAATTTGGTCCTAGGTCTTCATATTATTTGTAGAGGAATGTGTGATCCCCATTGGTTTGTAAAATATTCCATTATAGAATACTTAAAGAAAATAAATTAAATCTAACTGGAAGAGAATTTATTTACAATATATATGAATGGAAAGGTAATTCAAAGAAAAAATAAGAATAACAATGTGTTTGTATTAGTCAACACACAAAGATAAATGATAATGAGATTATATAAGTCGCCATATGAACATAAAGACAAATTCATTAGTGTGTTTTTGTTTAAATAGTGAACAAACACAAATGACAATATACTCATATTAGCTAATAAACTAACATAAATGATAATGTACTTGTATTATCCTATCAGTGAACATAACTAAGAGTGTGTTTGTATTATCCTATCGAAGAACATAAAACAAATTGTGCTTACATTAGCCAACTGACTAACATAAATGATAACATTGTTTTTCTGAAACTCACAACTGAAAAATAAAATATGCAAGAACAAACGTTTTGTAAGAGGGTTTCACAATATTTACCAACAAAGATCTACTAATTGTTTGAAGTGAGGGATCAGATGCACATTGATAAGTGAGGGTTTTAATTGAAGATATGGAAATTATGTGAAGTGATATATGAAAAATAAAATTAATTTAGAATGAAATGAAGATAATTATAGCGTCTAATACAATAAATATGTAAATTACTTGTCATACATTCAAATTAATTTTTGAGATGAAAATATCATGTAATAATTATGTAAGTATTAGATATGTATTGAGTAAATATCACGTTAGTATCAAGTAATATTGAGTTAGTATCAAGTAAGTATCATTGATGTATATGTAAAATATTGAAACATGTGCCAGATTCCAATCCCATTTTTAAATTTAACAAGTGATTTCCAGGTGTTTGATATGATATAAAAATTTGACTCTTTTATAATAAAATTTATAATTTTCAAGCAAATTTATAACTTTTACAATTATTGACCTCAACCTTAATCTACCTCTAACCTAAATAATGGTCAGTAAATTTAATATTTTTCAATTAAGTGAGGTTATTTAATACATAAAATATAACATTCAAGATAAAAATTTAATGAAAGAAAAGGCTTAAACCAATAAAAAAAGAACACTTTGCAAAAAATGTGTGCAATAGAAGGGTCATTACTCTTGGCTTATTTGTTATGAGAAATTATATATTTCTTATGTAATATGAACACAAAAAGGGGTATCATTTTATTGTATAAGATATAAGCAAATTAATAAATAGAAAATATGTAATTTATGATGTGTTTGGTACTATGAACACTGCAAATATTGATTCATAATTTGACAGATTAGAGAAAAAGACACATAAGCATCAACAAAGTAAGGGATTGAGACATGAAGATAACTTTCATCTATTGTGTATGAGGTTGATTTGAATCAACCAATTGTCCCTTATGCTTATTCTATTTCACAAGCAGCCACTTCTACTTCTTAATATTTGGAAAATAATAACATAGAAAAATTTTCAAATTCTTTGTTTTATTAATAATTATTCTTCTTCACATATATGTGCAGAGGCCTCTGGTATTCTTGATATTGAGAACTTACAAAAGATGTCCGAGGTGGGATTATATTATTTTTTCTGACTTGAAAGTAGATGAAGTTGGTAAAATAGGTCCCATGAGTTATCACAAACAAGTAATTATGCAATGCTTTCCATTTCTTCCATAGATCCATCCATTTTTTAGGGAGATTTTATTAAATAAGTTTGTTACAATGCCATGCAAGTTTAATATGATGTCAAAAATGGCTTTTTGGAAGGTGATTTATAGTAAGAAGTATATATAACACAATCACTAGGTTTTTAGATGGTTTGTGTTGAATACAAGGTGTGTAAATTGATCGAACTAATATATGGGCTCAAATAGGCATCGTGGGCTTGGTATGAAAATATGGATTCTTACTTGTATAAAATTAGCTTTATACGTAGTGAATCATGATGATACATTATATATTTGAGTGAGAGGACAGAAATGGTGATTCTAATTCTCTATGTTAATGACTTATTTATAACAAGCAATGATGAAAGCCACAACATGACCATGAAAAAAGAAATAAAATATGGGTTTGAGATTTTGGACTTCTTCACTATTATAATGGCATAGAGGTAACATAGAGAGATAAAATCATTTTTATTGCTTAAACTAAGTAAATTTATGAGTTATAAACAAGGTTCAGTATGAATGATTGTAAACCTTATCTTACTTTGATGGACAGTAACTTTGAATTGTCTAAGGATGATGGTGGTGATTTTTTTATGACACAAAATTTAGGTAATTAATGGGAGGATTAATATACTTGATGACCACAAGGGTTTATATTTCTTATGTAATGGGTATTTTATCAAGGTTTATGCATGAGCCCATATAAATTCATTGGTACACAACAAAAAGAGTACGTCATTACCTTCTAGGAACAAAAACATATGGCCTTGAGTACCACCAAAATAAGAACTTTGAACTTGTTAGGTTTTAAAATGCCCATTTTCATGGTTGTGTGGATGAAAGAGTGTCCAAAATGAGAAACACTATGTATGAGTTCAACTTTCATTATGTGGTCCTACAAAAAGTAATATATCATGACAAATTCATTATAAAAATTAGAATATATTACAACATAGGATGCTTTCAAAGAAATTATTTATCTACGTGGCATTCTTAAGGATATTCAAGTTTCTTAGATTGATCCTACACCTTTACGCATTGGCGATCAAAGTGTAATAAAGATGTCTAAAAATTAAATATTTCATGCAAAGACCAAACACATGGATGTTAAATATCATTATCTGCAAATGTTGGCATCAAAAGAAACACTTGAACTAATATTTTGTTTAATTCACAAAACTCCTTGATAGGATAGAGTTATAAAAATTTAGGAAGCTTGTATCTATCCAAAGAACTGACTTTGGATCATAGGGTTTTTTTTAGGACTTACTCCTAAGTCTTAACATTAACATATATTTTACCAATTAATAAATTTTGTAAAATGTGCATGCTTCCTAAGTCTTAACAGTTACATTATTCCCTCCTTGATCTTCCTTGATGGTTGCAATGGTGGGATCAATTTGGTTAGAGATAGGTTCTATAAAAAAATGTGGTTAGATCAATTAGATCAATCTATTAGAGCTTTATCCTAGTGCTAACTTCTCCCAATTGGTTCATCATGGTGTGCAAAAGTGGAGAGAAGGGTCCTTTTCATGCAATTAGTCCTGACGATGAAATTATTGAAGTCTATGTGTCTGTCTGATGGGCATCCTTGATATGTTGGTTCTAGTTTAAACTAGACCATGATCAAACTTGGATCCATACCTTTTATTTACCTTTCCCTATCAAAAATTACTTTGTTGACCTTTGTCTAAGTCACTTGGGCTCACCTTCCTTTAATTGGCCATCAAAAACTAGCTCAAATCATTGATATTTTGACCCATATCAATTTGTTGATCTACCTAATGCAAATGAATGCAATCCGTATATACTCTATCAGGACCCACACATTTGTACCACTTATCAATCATGCCTTTGCACTCAAGGTTTGCTAACTCCTTGACTTACTCGCATGTTGTTGATCTTGAATCCATGACTAAACATGAGCCATTGATCTATCTAGGCCCATTAACTCATCAATCATCACTCATCATTGGATCTTCTGTATGGATGAATGTGGACCATTGGATTTTCTTAGACCCACTATTTTAAAATAAATGGCTACTTCACAAGCTCAAATTTGATGTCCATGCAACTATATTTGACATTTGTGTGAACGTATTTGACATTTACATGACCATCACTAGGATATTCAAAATTCAACAGTCATTTTCCATGACTTGAATTTGACATTCACACACCCATCAATTGACATCTATAGGAACATCAATGACATCTATGCAATTGTCAATATTTAGACCCCAATGGATGACTACTGAGCTTGATTCTAACATTTGTGTACGTATCACGACCCTACTGGATCAACATTACTGAAACAAATTGGTTGATGTAATTATATCTTTAGGGAAATTATTGTAGAACAATTTCCCTAAAATAATTTGCCTATTCAAGACTTTTGTATGGGCTTATTTTTATCGAGCCTTTATATCAGATAATTTGTCTTATGGAAATGACTTTAGATTTTGAAGAGGATCCTTTGGTTTTTAACATTTTCATCAAAATATTTGCCTTGTACCTTTTTTTATAATTTTGTCTTCGAGCTATGTATTAGACAAAATGTTTGAAATAATTGACTCTTTCAAAAAGATTACCTCAGACACTTTCCTCAAAATAAATAGTCTTTAGGATTTTTGATTTTGAATGACATTTGTGACCCTTTAAAAATTTTGTATCAGCCACTTTACTAAAGAATGACCCTTCGGTAAAATTATCGTGGGACAATTTTCTTGAAAGATTGTGTCCTTAGTCCTTTTTTGCAGACAAAATATCTGAAATAATTTACTCTTCAAGATTTTTGCTTGGCCACTTTCCCCAAAATAATTAAGTCTATGGCTTTGTTGTTTTGCACAAAATGTCTGAAACAATTTGTACTTAGCTTTTTCCCTTCAGAACAAATTCTCCAAAAGAATTCTACCTTTGGGATAATTGTTCTGAGCAATTTTACCAAAAGAATTCCAACACTTAGCCAAATAAATTGGAATAATTTCTCCAAGGAAATTGTGCCTTGTACTTTTATTACAAGCTTTGTGTGGAGCAATTTCTCTGAGAGAATTCTAAATGCTCTAGCACTTAACCAAAAGTTAAAATATTTTTTGAGTGTAAAATAGGCTTTCTTAGACTTGGTCTTGCAACTACTCGGCCACCATGAAAATATGCCACTTACATATATGACCCTAACATGACCCCTAAGACATAAATGATACAATGACTAATCTAGACCATGACCAAAACCTAGAATGGCATAAAATGACATCAAATGAGTTATAACATAACCTATAACATTATACAAATCCACTATACAAGATTTTGACTATAGGGAGTTGATCCATTTTGACCTATGGTAAAAAATGGTCAACATATTCTGTGATTTATCAAGGGTGGCATGCTTGCTATGCTATGACCAATTGTCTAATCCTATCCGTTGGGATATGGAGTCACAAGTATATAGGATTGAAATAAAAACTACCTTTGAAACACACCAAATAATAAAAAACAATAGGAATAAAACACAAAACATAAACACACATTTGCTTCAAAATTACTTATTGGGACAAAATAAAACAAAAAAGGAAACACACACCTAACCTAATATTTATAAAACTGACCCATATTTCTTAATAGCAAGGTTTCAAATGTATCTCATTCACAGGGATAGGTAGTTCTTTTCCATTCATCCTTGTAATTGAAAGGATTTTCTTTGCTTACACTTGGTGATGACATACAGTTCACTGTATAGGGCATCAAATTTAGTATGCCTCCCTGGTTTTGCTTTATTTTCATCTCATTTCAATATTATGTCACCTTCTTGAAATGATCTTATAGTTTTCTTCTTGTCAAAAGACTTATTTATTAGTACCTGGTGATGCTCCATGCCCTGATGAGCTCTACATGTAGTCTCTATAACTCCATTAATTCCATCAATCTCACTTCCATTGGAGTGTTCTCAAGCAACTCTAGTTGATGTGTTAACTCTAAGGTAGGTAGCTCTTGAGAGATAGACAACTTGGCTTCCCTTCCATAGATAAGCACAAAAAGATAATTCCTTGTTGACCTCTTGGGAGTTATTTGATCAGCCCATAAAGTTGTCTTCAATTTGGTGTGCCAAGATCTTTGGTTATGTTCCAAGGTTATCTTGATGATTATGATCAAGTTCTTGTTAGTAGATTCAACCAACCCATTACCTTGAGGGTAATAGTTGGATGAAAGGCTCAAGAATATACCATTTCTATTTGCCCAATCAGTTGTCTTAACACTCATAAAAGCAAGAGAATTATCTAAAATAATAATAGGAGTTCCAAACATTATTATGATTCCCTCATATAACTCTAAGATAACACTCTCATTAGCCTCCTTCATTGCTACTAACTCAACCCATCTTGTAAAATAGTTAGTTGCTATGACTATCCATTTGTGACCAACACTTCATGGGGGATTTATCATGCCAATGAAATCAAGAATTCATTGCATGAAAGGTTGGTCTACTTGGATAGGCTTGAGAAAATGAGTTTCAAGCTTATGATTTCCTATAAAGAAAGCACATTGTCCACACCTTATCACCCAAGCATGATAATATTTGAAGAAGCTAGGCCAGTAATAACTAGCCCTCATGATCTTGGTAGCTATGGTTCTTAGAGAGAAATGACCTCCTACATTCCCATCATGGAACATCTCAAGAAACACTCCAAATTGGTCATTATTAGTGCATCAAAATAACACACCATTTATGTCCCTCATAAACAATACACCATCCATAAGACAAAAGGGAATAGATTGCAATCTAAAACATCTCCTTTGTGATCTATTCATATTATTAGGATACTCACCCCTAGGTATCAATTACTGAGGGGACACATATGGGTTAAGGAGGAGGGTTTATAGCCTCATTCATTTCTACATGAAAGAGAGGTAAGTTCAGGCTAGGTGGCTACTCCGTGAGGGGTGTTTATGAAAACATTTCTCCCCTGGACATGATGTCCATAGTTATGGCTTGGTCTATAGTTAAGGGAGATGGTGGGCTAGGAATGGTTATTTGTTTGGATTGGCCATCCAAAGGGATGTTTGATGATTATAAATACTCTATGAGTGAAGCTAAGGCAAAAGGAACCTCCTCAATTTGAGCTTCTAAAGGAATGGAAAGTAACTCTGCTACCTCGATAGATGAAGTGGGGGAAAAGTAATTAGGTTGGATGATAGGCATATCAAGGACCATATTGACCATGTGGTAATCATGAGAATATTTAGCTTGTGTGTCCTTAAATTTGATGAGGGCATAGTTTGGAAAATGTTTCCTAAAGATGTTAAGAGCTTGATTTTGAGGGGCACTAGCATTATCCAACATGAGTTCCCCTTTATTGATAAGACTCTGAACAACATTCTTGAAGGTATTACATCATTTTATGTCATGTCCAATTACCTAATGAAAATCATAGAGGTCATTCTCATTTACCAAGCACATGCTAGATGAGAAGAATCAAACTACTAGAGAGGTTTGATGGGTGGAAGTTGTATAAGGTTAGCTTTTAGTAGCTTCTCCAGAACTGAGGTATACGATTCTCCAAGTGGAGTGAATTATTTGTGGTTACTTTGGTTTGGGTTCCTTATGTTTTGGTCAAAGTTAATGGGATAGTTTTGTTGATTTACATTAGGTGGAAGGGTGGTTTTAAGAATGATGGCATTCATGGTTCCCCTAGTCTTGGTTTCAGTATTGGCTTGGTTGCCTAGTTTTGAGGAAGAGGTTTCATTGGTCTTAAAGGTAGAGTTCTTATTTTGTAACTTCAATTTACCCTCATCTATGGCCTAGTTTTTTAGCTTATATGTCATGGTATAAGCTTCATCAAAAAATTTGAAGCATTAGACACACAATGTAGAAGATATATGTTTGGCATAGGTTCAAGCGAAAAGCTCTATAAGTTCAGGTTGAGGCAAGGAAAATGAAAGTTGATTAATCAAGCTTCTCTAATGGGCAACAAAATTGACAATGGACTCATCATCAAATTTACTGATAAAATAGAGGTCAGTGATAGATACCTTCTTGTAAATGTTAATGTAAAAGTGATCTAAGAATACTTGTGCTAGTTGGGTGAAATAAAAGATTGAATGCTTGGTGCGGGCACTATACCAGTCGAGTGTTGGGCCAAATAAAGACATGGGGAAGGTTTGAAGGGGAAGGGCATCATCATAATAAATCATGTAACATGCATGCCTAAAATCCCTAAGGTGTTGTTAGGGGTCTTCTTTGCTCTAAAATTTGGTAACTTTTAGAAGCTCCCATTGAAGAGGGTAAGGTCTAATGGGGACAGAAGGATGAATAGGTTCATTACAAATTTGATCATAGGATAAGATGTTATGAGTCCCTAAAATGGATGACTCAAGGTTGGTCATCTTTTCCATGAGCATTTTCATTAGGTTAGTTTGAGGTGGTGCACAAAAAGGATTATAAGATTGATATTATGGTTGAGGTTGGGAAATATATTGGTAATTGTTTGGTGGTTGAGAAGCTACCACATATTGGAATGTGGATGCTAGAGGTTGGGCAAGGTAGTTGGATGATGGTGGTTAGGTAGTGGGTACATACCCTTATGGGTTATGGATGTATCTTAAATTGGGTGCAATGGGTAACTACTGAGGAGTCCCTATGGATTGGGCATGGGTGGTAGTTGGGTTAGTGAAAAGAGGTGAGGTAGTGACCTTTGTGCTAATGGGTGTTGAAGTAGAAGGGATAGATACCCCTAAGCTTGGTAAAGGGGTATTGATTGATGGGTTAGGTTTGATAGAGGGGAGGTTGGTAGTGTCAGTGGTGGGTGATCCCATAACAAGTGGAGTATGATAGGTTAATGGATGGGTTGTCCCCAAGGTAGAAGAGTCACTGTTAGGGGTGGAAGGTGTAAGGGTAGCAGTTGGTTGGATAGGTTAGTTTTCAACTATGGCATCAAAGGGTTAGTAAATAAAGATGCTTAGGTGGTTGAAGTTTGGATGGTGATCATATAAACATGTATACCCTTCATAAGGTGTGATTTCATGACATAAGGATGATCCTAAGGTGGATTTGAAAAAAATATACAGTGAGGGGAGGTGTTAACATAGTGTTAAAGGGAAACTAGATTGTTCTCTTAAAAAGTGATAAAATTCATGTCTCTTGGGGAAATACTTGAGGAAATGTAGGGCTTATCAATAGATGAGGTGAATCTTCTACCTCAAAGATGTACTCTATATATGAGTAGGTAGAAGAGGTTGATTTAAGTGATGAGTTCTACTCTACTAGGCCTCTTCACTAATGGTGAGTGAGAACCATACAAGAAAAAGGGGAAAGAAAACAAGAACAAACTCACCACTCAAATAAGAAGAATATAATAAAATGATCAAGTCAATCAAGACATACAATATGAATTAAATTAATCTTAGAGTTTAGTTTTAATCTCGCTTTTGACTTATGCCTTAGTTCGTGTGAATGTGTGATAGAAATTGGCTTGTAGATCAGGTACTATAGAAGCAGTTTATGGTTGGTTTTGGGTTATTTAAGTGATCAAAATAATCTATATTAGAATCAATACATGGCTTGGTATCTGAGTCTACCCCCTCAATTCATAGTCATATAGTGATAAGGGTGTCAGGTGCTTACCAATATATATTGATATCCATAATTTATACTCAACTAGAGAGCTGAGTTGGTTTTCCCCTTAGTAATGACCTCCAAGTAGGATTGTCAAGAAAGGGTAAGGTTACCATTAGGTGATGAAATCCTAATCTATCCTTATCTCAAATTATTTTGATGTTTGATTGATGAAAGTGGTGTGGCTAGTGTGTGCAAAAAAAAGTGGTGATACGATAAGATTATTGTGCTTTAATTCAAAGTAAACTAATGTTAAAATCAAGAAATGGATGTAGTTAATTTTAAATCCAAAATAAATTTTAGTATCTATTATGAGCATAGATAGAGAGAAAAGCATACAAATGCAAAGAAAATTTGAGTAAAGACTCTAGATCCCATCGAGCATGAACGAATACTTCATGTAAATTTTCATATTAAGTTATGAAGAAAGTGAGAAAAGAAAATTGATACGAGTGTGGTTGAAAAACCTATTTAGTTTTGCATGCATTAAATCTAAAGATTATGAAGAGCACATCTTTGGCTTGGGAGGAAGACCTACAAATAATAAAACACTAAAGCAAACTTGTTTGTTAGATAAATAGTTGGGTGGATTGCCTAGCGATAGCTAGATCCCAAAAGTGAGGGCTTCCTTAAGGGTTGTTAATCCACACATTTTAAACAATCAAGTTCAAAAAATTGGAAATAATGTACTTGCATCAATAATCAATAGGTAATAAAACTAGACATAAGAATACTTGTTAAGAAAATATAATTAAAATGATTAGATTAGTGGTAAACTAATTAGTACTAGTACTAAGGGGTTGGGGTATACTTCAAAAAACTTAAAGGGGCCTGTGAGTGGTCAGAAACACAAAAAATTGGATTTGGTAGGGGTTAGATAGGTGGAAATATGTTGCTATTTTTTACTATCATAGGTGATCATTGGTAGTTGGAGTGACCATCAGTAGTTAATATTGATCATCAATGGTTGGGGTTTGACTATCAACAATTGATTGTGTCAATTCTGGGTTTGCTAAATAGATGAATGATGGGATCTAACAAGTCGATTTTGAGAGTTGGGAAAGCTTTAGATTGGTTTTGAAATGAAAATAAAGAATATGAATTTTGACAAATAAGTATTTGTCTTACCATAAGCTGATCGAGTGGATGGTTGATACAATTAGTCTGTTGGTAAAATTTGTTTTGATTTTGATAGAGTTACTATACTTGAGAGCTTGGTTGAGAGGTGATGGCAAGTTGGCTCCAAATATGATGGCTGATAATGTTTGATAATGTTAATGACATTGATTGACCTACAAAAGAAAACTCTTGAATTCCTGAGCTCTTAATAATTATTGTAGATGGATTTGACCTCCCAGGCCTCTCTCTTATAGGCATAAGCAAGAGGTGGAAGTGAAGGTGTAACTAGGCCATTTAAATATAATTTGTCCATTTAAAGGCTCAAACAAGGTTATATGAGCTATATTTAGAAACGAAACATGGGTGGTTTACATGTTCTTTGTTAAGAGGTGGATAGTAACCATCAATGGTCAGTGGTTCCCAAGGCTGACCATCGATGGTCAGTGTCCAAAGGAAAAGAGTCTTGAAGGTTAGGTTCACTCAGCTCGGTGAAACTAGGTAAAAATGGGTTTGGTGAGGCTAGATAGGTGTAAGTTGGTCCCAAGGGTGTCCTAGGTAGGTCCAGGGGGATCTTCAGCATTTGAAAATGTAGGTGTGCATATTTTTGGTGTCTATAGGTAGATGTGATTATGCACAATGATAAATTATTGGAAAAAAATCAATCAATTATTATGGATGAGATTCATAGTGACTTTAAGCCTTGAAACTTAGCATTGGTTTTTATTGAATCAAGTATATCTCATAATGCATTGGCATATTGAAAATGCATTGACACTAATGGAGTGATTCAAGGGGTTATGCAATCTTAGTTTGTAATAAGATGAATTTTTGGGCTAAAGAATCTAAGGAAATAAATATGAGATGGGACCAAACATATGGTGTTATATTCAGTGTCAAAGTTAAGGATTTAAATGTGTATGCATCTTTTATGGTTGATTCATATGATAAAAGAACTGGATAAGGAGTTGACAAAGTTGATTTCAAAGTTAGTATTGATTCTCTTCTCCATTATGATAGAGGTAGCCGGTTGTGTGAGGTATTTTTGAGCTATTGTAAGATAATAGTCTAATGTCTTGTATAAGCCTATTAAATATTGATTTTAAGGAGTATAAATAGGTTTTAACCCATGTCGGTGACCTTGAAGATTCAAATAACATAATGAATCAATTACATTTATTTTTTCCAAGTAGTATTAAGGTGTTTGATGAAATGGTTATTAATGTAAAATTTCATGAGTGTCATGATTACATGGCCACAACAAGTCTAGTATGAAATAATAAATTCTCAATAATGGAAAATTAATTATCTCCATAGTGCATAGTTCTAAAGAAATACATGCACATGGTTACAAAGATGCATGTTAGAATTGATGGTGACACTTTCCACACTATTTCAAAGTTTTACTCAATGACACCAAACTTGTTATAGGCAAGTTCCAAAATAATAATAAATTTTACCTTACTAAGTGTTTTCATTATTTTATCTTATTTTATTCACAACACATTACATGGCTAGTAGGAATTGAACCCTGAATTGGATCTAAGAAAATGATGGAAAGACTAGTTTGACTAGTGTATTACAAATGTCAACCCATAATTATGTGGCTTCAAATTAATAGTTATGAAAAACTATATTTTTAAAATAATTAATGATGAAAATTTACATTGCATGCCACACTATTCATTTAATTTTACATAAAATAAAAATATATATCTAACATGTAGCCTGGGATTGAATTGCTTACTAGAAACTATTAGTTACAACTTACTTTTAGGATGATGGTCAACCTTGTTTATTGTGATTGCGATGCTAGATTTCAAAGTGTTTTGAAGATGATTTGTAAAGTTCAAAAGATAAGACAAAATTCTAACAAGAAATATCCATCAAAGAAGCACAAGATAGATAAATTTGTTATGTTTTGGGATGAAATAGAAAAAAATAAGATTTCACATATTAGGACAACCGTATCATTATAAAGTTAATAAATAAAATGATCTTAACTATGGTCAATCATATGATTTGATTTCTAATAGGATTCTCATTTGGTATGAAGAATTTTAAATGTTTGTTAAATTTATAATAATTTTGTTAGGAATGTTGTTTTCATGTCAATTAATGACTTGATTTGGAAACTTGTTCCATGTTATTTTTTAATAAGAAATCAAAATCCTTCAAGATGAACACAATTATATAAATATTTAGATAATGGGGCAATATTACAGATATTTCCACATGCTACAGATGCAACAATCTAGAGAAGATGATACTGCAATAATTGAATATGAGAAAAGGTATGTAAACTATTAGTTTTCTTATTTGTGATTAATTATATCTTGTAGACTACAATGAATTTAATTGAATATTCATTTGTAGGATTTTAAGCCTAGCCACTAAGTGGATTTTGTTGTGTTCTTTATGTCTAGGAGAGGAGATGGTCCCTTATATGCATGTTCAAGGAGCCCATACCTTATAGATAATGAAGTTAGTTCATCCCTTTACATTGGGTAGATTAAGGATTGAGGTTATAAAGTGAAAACATAGGGAGATGAAATTTTTGAATACCAAATTTATTGGAGGAAGAGTCTCTCTAAAAAATATAGAAACACATTCGAGCATAATTAAATATGTCTAGTTAGTGAGATAAGAGCACAATTCTTCAAGCTGGTCATATGATCAGAAGGTATGTTTCAAATGATAGTGAAAAAATAATTCTTGCATTAAAATATTAAAACCCAACTTAGGGTTGAATATAATAAGACTTTAGTAAAAATTATAATGAATAAGATAATGGAATTGACATCCCATTTCACTAGCATCAAAACTAAAGGAGTGAAACAAGTATTTAACTCATGAGAAAAATAGGGTAAAAAAACATTAGTGCACTAGAAAAATTAACTAACTATATTCCAAAAATAAGGCCTATAAGAAAAATTGAAGAGGCCCATCTTGAAGCACATTATTTTGGAAAGAAGTGAAAAAATAATGAGGATAAGTAACAGTGAAATATACAATTTTGCCAAAACATTCAATCAATTGGTAAGCTAGTAACAATGTTATTATTTTAAGTAACATTTTGATCAATTTTGTTATTATTTATTTTAACTGTCCATTTAGTTAACCACATTATTATCATCTTCATAAATGAGATGAGGTAGATTGGTCAAACAAAAGACTCCAAGGAAGTCAAATCCATTGTTTATACCATTGATACTAAAATAGGGAACATGTTAAAAGTAAATAGCAGCCTAACATAAATGATTGAAATTGAAAAAATATGTTAGTGCCCAAAATTTCATTAGAGTAGTTGGGCCCTTATCAGAGTATCAATGTTTAATACTTTAGCCCAATCACTATTTCAAAGTGTTCCTTTGAAAGGTCAAATTCATGTTTAAGTGGCTAGATGATTTAACTTGGTCTTTACTTAGTGTATTTCCTTTGGGCACTTTGCATTGAGTATTTATTTGTGTTAATTTGGTCTATTCTTGGGGCAAAGTCTTTAAATTCTTTCAAAAAAAGTGTTCGTATAAATTGTCTGAAGGCCATATTCTTTTGAGCTTTTTATCCACTATATACACCTTAAATTGGTCAAGCAATAACACATATCATGTCTTTTCACAGACCTTTCATAAGAGACTCTAACTGGAGAATATTATCCTTGTTCACTTTATCCATGTCTTTTGTTTTTACTCATCTTGGTCTTGTCTCTTGCTCTAATCACCTTTTTGCTTATTCCCAGTCATCTCAAGCTTTTCAAATAGTCATTCCACCTTAGCCAGGTCAAATTTTCCATGTTAATTCCATCCCCTAGGTCCTGAGCATGTATGACAAGAGTAGTGGGATTGGACTATAGTTCCAAGTCCTAGAGTGTCCATTTCTAATACTCCTGTCCAAATGCATTTTTAGCTCCAACAATCAGTTTCCCTCAATAAGTCTCAATCCCTTCTTAGCTTCATTCTTAAGATTTGTTTGTCCTTCTAATGTAAGACAAATGTGAATAAAGATCCTGAATTTAAAACAAAGAGTCTCCTATATAAAGGACTTCATGAGGCATTTTATATGTAGTAATTACTACTTTAGCACAATACATAATTAAAAATTAGTCAATAATATATGTATGTAAATAGACCTAGGGTTTAGAGATTTAAATGTACCTACAATGAGCTCTATTGACATTCAACCTTTAAATTTTTATTTACAAGCTCAAGTCTCTAGGACAACAATGGCAAAAAAAGACTATAGCACCAGACCCCAGGGTGTCCTATTTTGATGTTATCATCCTTTCACAAAATGAAATCAAGATCTAGGTTCTTAACATCTTCACAGTCCTGTGCAGCAGATTTCAACCCCTAAATCATTCGTTTCAACGTATTTTTCAGATAAATTTACTTCTTTTTATATGTAATTAATTTGATTAAATTGATAAAAGCTTATATTTTTATTGTATTTGATTGGATTTTTCCCCTTACTCGATACCCTTTATTTTTTAGGAACTAAACATTAATTTCTCAAAAATAATAAATAATTTGGTGAACCCAACTTACTGTGAACAAACTTTAAACCCTAGGTACCCTTAGGGTTTTTCCTTCATAAATTTGTGCAAAAACTCAATTTCTAATTTCTAATTTTTGTCTAAATTTTGTGCAATTATTTTATTCAAATTTATTTTAGAATTTAAATTACTACCATAATTTTAAAAATTATAAAACTCTTACCCAAAACCCTAGATTTCCAAACTAGGTCCTCAAACCCCAAGCCTTCCTTACAATTTTTAGATAAAAATTTTGGAATTTTTGCAAATTGTTTGGAGTGTCAAAAATATTTTCAAAATCTCTATGTTGGTAGTTATGTTGTGCAAAAATTCAATTTTAAATTTCTAATTTTTGTATAAATCTTTGTGCATTTATCTTATTTAAATTTATTTTAGAATTTAAATTATTGCCATAATTTTCAAAAATTATAAAACACCAAGCCAAAACCCTAGATTTCTAAACTAGGTCCTCAAGTCCCAAGCCTTCCTTGAAATTTTTAAAAAAATATTTTAAAATTTTTACAAATTGTTTGTATAGTCAAAAGTATTCTCAAAATCTCTATGTTGGTAGTTATTTTTGCATTTATTTGCTTAATAGTACTTTTACATATTCTCTTTAGTGAAAGAAATAAAATGACCAATAAGGCACTTCTTCCCTCATCCTATAAATCAATTTCTAAATTTTTCTCAAAATTATAACAATGAATGGACAAATTTGCAAAATTGTACATTAGCTAAAAATGTGGAAAATGATTTCATTTACAATGAAGATAATTACTATTGTTGTAATTAAGAATATGATGATACATGTCAAAGTGATAGTGAATAAAAATTAGATGCATCTTCTTCTCTCAAACCTATCTCTTTTATTCCTTCTAAAAAAAATAATTTTGATAAATGGGAAAGATACTTTTCACCTCATTCTCCTATGCACAATGCACCAAATGAATAAATTAATCATGCACGTCTAAGTGAACCTCTTATTAGTGATAATTTGCTTCCATATGAACCTAATCTCTCTCTCTTTCTTTTTATACTTCTATGTTCAAAATATAACAATATAAACACAATAAAATCAAATTACCAATGCATATTTCAAATGATGCATCTCATGCTTTCAACTCTAATTTATCAAAATAATGTCTAAATGATAAATTGCTTATTCTTCTCATATTGCAAATGGAAATAATGCATACACTCCATCCATGGATATCATAGATGCACATAATATTCCAAATTCACATGATAATTTATTGCATATTAGTAAAGAATTAAATTCTTCTCTTACATCTCTCCCTAGTGACAATGGAAGTGATAATGAGTATGATAGTGAAAATGTAAATAAATATGAAAATGAGAGTGAATATGAACAATATTTTATCTATTATAATGCATTGAACAATGATGATTATTATGTACATAGTGAAGAAGAAAATGCATCTCATGTTTCTAACTCTTCTCTCACTCTTCCTCTCAAACATAATGCACTACCAAATGTTGTTTCTACTTTTATGCATGACTCTATCTCAAATGATGCACATATTAATGATAACATCACATCCTCTACTCAATTAAAATGTGATTCAATAAAACATAAAGATACCAATGAATCTCCCAATCCACCCCCTACTACAGTAGCACCTATTTCTCACTCTTCACCTAAAGAAAATGATAGCCCACATCCCTCTACCAAGGTCCAAGTTACCATTCCTCCAAAGGTTCAAGTGAGCACACCCCCTCTCTATGATCCAATTTCCAAATGTAGCATTCCCATGGCTAAATAAATGATCAAATTTAATGATTAAATGAACCACTTCAAGATGCTAATATACAATCCCAAGAGATTATTTTTTTGATGCATGCAGTTGGTGAATTACAACACCAAGTACATCTTCTTACCCTAGAAAACAAGGCTTATAAGTCTTGGATGGATTCCAATGATGTACGTGGTAACCCTCTTCTAAAGACATTTGTAAAATCTTCATTGCCTAAGCATTTCTAGATACCATCATTACCTCACTTTAATATAACTAGAGATCAATTCATACACCTTCAATCTCTTTCAAAGGATTTGCCATCTCATGTAAATCCTTTGATTCTACGGAAGTTGTTCCTATAAAACTTTGTGGGGGAAGCACATATTGATTCTTTCATCTAATCCCCATTGTGTCTTTACACACATATGATGACATAGAGGAGGAATTTCTCAAACATTACATAGCAAACATGGGCCCTCATGTTACATATGAGAAACTTGCCACATTGCATCAATATACTTCAGAGCCAGTTAGTGATTATATCTTATGATTCAAGATGCACATGTTAAGATTCATCTATAAAACAAAAAAATTAAAGATTCAACATATCTTTAATAAGGGGATTTGTTAACCTCTCCTTAAGCATATATTATATCAAACAGAGTTCTCTTTCATGCACTTATGTTATACAGTTCTAACCTTGAAAAAAATTGAGATTGATTGAGGAGATTCAGTTGATCGAATTACTCTAGATTTTATAGTAGTACCTCCATCTATAGCTCCTAACACACAACATCCACCATGTCCTAAACAAGATAGGAGACCTCAACCAAAAAATCAATTAGTTAAGAATAGGGAGCCAATTTATAGAGCATAACCTATAGTATGCACTATAGAGAATAGTAGCAAGGCACCATTATAGTTTGATTCAAAGTGGGATAGCCCATGTGTGATATTATCAACACTACTAGATAAGAGGTTAATCATATTACCTTATACTCATCGATGAGATCCACATCACTTACATAGACAACCACATTGGCCTTTTTATAGCTATCATCATATATGTGGACACGGAGATAATAATTGTTATGGACTCAAGGATTGCATTAATAAATGTGTTGATAATGGCATCATAGCATTTATATAGAGGGCACCAAGATCTCCTATATCATGGATTCTTAGACCTCATTCCTCTACAACTAAGTCATCACAGGGCATTCCTTTATAGGAATCATCAGTCACTCATCATGAGAGTAATGTGGGTTCTAGGATAGAGCCTCATAGGAGATCTCTTATTCCACCTATTCAGAAGGTTTGGAAACCAGTATAGTGAAATCAGCCTACATATATCATTGTCATCAGAGGAGTACATAGTACATTTCCATATACATATCTAGCATAGTCATAGGAACCACAATAGAGTATCACTCCAGAGAGATATTCACTATGACTAAGTTTTCTAGGTCCTATCTCACATAGCAACCCGCTACAATTAAGATTAGATGAACCCACATCATAGAGTATTGCTCTAGAGAGATATTCACTATAGCCAAGTTTTCCAAGACCCATTTCACATAGCAACCAACTACAATTGAGATTAGATGAGCCCCCATCATAGGTTATAGTTTCAGCTCGATCTATTGCTCAGTCATATGCATCACAATAGAGGCCACATAGTATTATTTAATGCAACAATCCACTATGATTATGGATAGATGAGCCTTCTTCATAGCACATGTATTTAGTTGCACATATAGCAAGGTTATATTTGGCATAATCTCCATGCATAGCTACAATTAGTGCATAGTAGATAGTATCATACATAGCGTATGCTCCAACACAACATGAGCAGTATGTGAACTTATTTAGTTGGCCATCAAGATTCAAATAGTGATACAACACACATTCATACTAGCATCAGTTCATAGCTTCACTTAATAGGGCAATGATGGATCCAAAGGGCCAACCTTTGTATTCTTGAACCACCTACTCAAAGGGATTAAACACACAGTCTAAACATTGATTAGCACACATATGATTACATAACTTCACTTATTAGGCAATGATGGAGCTAAATGGCCATCCTTTGTATTCTTGAGCCACTCTTAGGGAATTGAGCACAGAATGCTCTCTTACATCCCCTTCTACTAACAACTAACATTCCTATTTATAAATATTCATCCCTATCCCAACCAAATTATATAACTCTAGACCTTACCAATATCCTATTTTTTCCAATCTTAAATTAATTCACTTTATTAAAACAATTTACCAATTACAAAAACAACAAATTTTTTGTTCACAAATGATTACAAATCAAACCTGACATCACACTTGAACATAACGTAAATGATAAAATCACATCCCAAACAACATTTTACCAAAATATATGCAACAATATGCATGAGTCAAAATCCAAACTAGTATCCATATACATACATATATATATATATATATATATATATATATATATATATATATAACAAAGTTTTCAAAACATATATATCATGTCAAATACAATCAATCATAAATGGGCATCAAGCCCTCACTCTTAGTCTCATTCTCTCCTCTAATACTAGTCCCATAATTCAACCTAGCACTCAATGGCCCCACATCTCCTCGAGCTCTTGAATGCCTCTCACAATGACTATCTCATTCTAGTAACTAACCATGCTCCTCATGCAAGTCCACATACCACTATTAAAGCTTTGTGTACTCATCTATAATCCTTATACTCACTGATCCAAAATTGGGTGGGGGCATCTTATGCCTATCTAGGTTAGCCCTGAGCTCATCTCTCTCTTTAGTTAGCCTAGCATATACAGTTGTCACTAAAGTAACCTTATCAAACAAATGAGCATAAACACTAGTTATAACTATTTCTCACTCTATCAAACCCTCATCCATAGCATCATCAGGTACATGTTGTGTAAGCTCTTGAAGTGTTGACTCAATAATGGTCTCCCAGTACTCATCATCTCCACTCCCTGCACTGGCTTGTGCCTCATCCTGAGCACCTCCCACTCCACCTACACACAAAGTATGGTATTACATTATCTATATTCTTTGAAATCAAACTAAATAATCATAAAATTGTACACAATTCAAATGTAATTACTACTTACCTCCCATCATCTGGATCGATGTAGGATCCTCATACTTGGGAGCATCCCCTCCATCGATAGGATACAATGGATCCCATTGATGCCTAACCCACCATGTTTTGTATGCCTCTATGCATCCAACATAATCTACATATGTAATATCTATAACTACATCTCATGCATCCAAAGGTAATGGTGCTAACTTAGCCTCAGTATGCCTCACATGAGTTCCTACCCTTGGTGCCTATACACTCCTCACCCATACCCATACTACAGGGGTCACATCCTATGGTACCCCAAACTATTTAGTCACACCTTCATACATAAAATACTCATATACTCCAACCTAGTGGTCATGTATCCAATAACTAACCCTCATATACCGTAAATGCACTCCATCCTTAACCCACCTAGGGAATCCTCTATAGGTCCTCCATATGATATCATGAGCCACCAATCTATCTAAAACTCATCTATAATGATCTATCTTGCTAGACCAAATAGCTAATGTACTCATCCATCACTCCCTAAATACACATAAAGGTGCCCACTCTAGCCTAGGTAGTCTAATCAATTGCATAATTGATATGTGCTCATAAGCCTAATAATGCAATAAGGTAGCTACACTCACACCACCACTGAATGCCTCCTATGTAAAATTATAAATATCCTTGTATAGGTGGGAAATCATAGTCCTACCCCATGATAATATAGTGATATAAACCTTAACATTGTGAACAATATTATGCATCCTATATGAAATTGACACTCCACTCCCACAACAAATGAATGGCCAACCACTTCTACAAAAATGGAACACTAGACTATACTATAACTGATAGCAGGACATCACTATCACTACCTATTCAATGTATACCTAAAGGTACATCATCAAAATACAAGGATTCATAATCAATATCATCAGCACCTATGTCATCCTATAATGACACCCACCATCCACTAACTAGTAAATGCAAAATGTGATACACATCCTCTAGAGTCATAGTAATCTCCCTTATAGGAAGCTAGAAAGTACATGTATCTGCATTCCACCTCTCACATCAAGTAGTAATCAAATACCTATCCCACTACACTATTTTTAGGTCACACACATGACCCAACCTTGCGCTATCCATGATAGCTCTCTCATCAGTAGACAATGGTAACAACCTTAATGTCTCCATCACTTGGCCCCTATAGAAGTCTATCATCTAGACCTCATCTTAAAAAACACCAAATATAGCATATATTTCATTCCATAATTCCAAATCACTAGAAAAACAAAAACAACATCAAATAACTAAGTAACATCTCAAAAAATCAAGCCTCTAAGATAACACTGGGTACAGGACAATAATACTCGATAAAAGTGTTGCAACCTAGACAACAACACTAGAACCTAGATAGTAATGTTGGATGTAGGATAGGAGTGTTGGAACTAGTCAAAATTTTCCTATGACACTTTAAATAGCTCAAAAATATCAAAAATAAGCTTCCAAATAGGCAAAAATCACATGTTTTAGCTACTAATGAGGGTAAAATCACCACCAGCCTAAACCTAGGCTAACAACTACTCAAATCAGGTTGCAATAGGTGTTCATCTCCTTAGCATATCTCCTACTCTAAAGCTCCAAATTTCAACCTAGTCAATACACAAATGAATCAAGAATCAATCCAATTTCCTATATTACACAATTTTCTCAATCAAAGCAAAATACCATTTTTTCCATAACTTCAACCCCGTGACTCTATTTTTCAAACCATTTTCTTCCATAGAATCATGGCAATGATACTTTTCACATCACATAAGCTTTGCTTTCTTACTATTTCATTTACCTACTATGACATGAACATATCTATATTTTTCTTATACCTAGACATACACCTTGATCATCACCAGTCAAAACGTGTTTCAATTTCAACACCTCAATCTAATCAATCAAACAACTTCTCAACCAATTCAAATTATACCAACCTTATTTATGTTATCACATCACTAGTCATCACTTTTAGCTCAGCCTCCTTTATCAAAAATTTCATCCCTCTCCCCAAAAGAGGGGCATCATTCTTACTACTCTTATTCTTACACTTACCTAGCATACCCATCCACTCTCATAGGTGGATACACCATGGTTCTTACACCACCAGTATTTAGATTATTAGATTCAACTCAAATCGATTGAAATATACAATAATTTAGATTACATGGGTCACTCAACATTACTCAAGACATTCAGGGGGATATACCTTTAGTTTACTAATACACAAGCTATTCAGATATAGTGGTTCAAATCATATTGATCCACAGTGATTTTAATTTATAGGTACACAAACTATTCATATATAGTGGTTTAGATTATATGGATTCATAGTGACTTTAATATAGATTCAAACTTAGATACTAGATTTAGGGGCATGTACAATACTACATGCCTCACACATATGGCTTCATATAGCATGACACAGTTACAGGACCAGATAACAGATTATAGGTATAGTATAGAGCACAATGTCTTCATCTCTAGTTTTGCACATGGGGCATGAAACAATAGGTCATATCACATGTGGTTATATAGTTTACCAAATTATACATATGCATCACTCACATACCATATTTAGGGGCATGACATAGATGTTCATCTTCTTCATCATCTAGGATTATACAAATGGAATGGCAAGACATGTCAGTCTTTTCTCACACACTTACCAAAGTTTTAGATTAAACCAAACTATACCCTAGTTATCACTAGGTTGGACTTTGAAGTTGTCTGCAATGGTTGGACCATTATATTACCCAAACCCAGACTACACAAGTTTGTGCAAGACAAAGGATAGACATTATTTTTGGACTCTAAGCATTTCTCATTTCTAGTTTAGATATTCAGAGTGGGAGCATGATAGATTTTGTTCTTCATAGCATACAGATTCCATACACATATTTCATATTACATGAGTTTATGTGGGATAGAGGGCAAACACTATTTTTGGGCCTTTGAGCATTTCTCATTTTACTTAGATTCAGCACAGGGAGCAAGCATTGCCCTTCTTCTCCATGTTACACGAATTCCACTTTCAAATTTAGTACAAAGGACATCTATTTTAGGTATTTTTTCTTTCTCCAGACACTATTTGGCTCTCCATCCACTTCCTTGGCTAAAAAGTGAGTTGGACCCTTTGCAGCACATTCATTTCCATGCAAGTAGGTTTAGGTACGCATTCCTTTCTTCTTTCTTTTACTCTAGTACTTCATTTTATTGCATCACTAAAATAAAAAGAGGGTAAATGTATACACCCTAAATTGGTTAATCAACCACACATATCATGTCTTTTCAAAGTCCTTTCATATAAAACTTCAACTGGAGAATATGAGTCTTGTTCACATTAGCCATGTCTTTTATTTTTACTCATCTTGGTATTGTCTCTTGCTTTGGTCACTTTTTTGCTTATTTACAATCATCTTAAGCTTTTCAAATGGTCATTCCACCTTAGTCAGGTCAGATTTTTCATGCTAATTCCATCCCCCTAGGTCCCAAGCCTATAGGAGAGGAGTGTTAGGACTGGACTATAGCATCAGACCCTAGGGTGTCCATTTTTAGTGCTCCTATCCAAAGGCATTTTTAGCTCCAATGGTTAGTTTTCCTCATTTAATGAGTCTCAATCCCTTCTTAGCTTCATCCTTAAGTTTTGTTTATCCTTATAATAGTGACTAAATGTGAATAAAGCTCCCAAATTCAAGACAAAAAGTCTCCTATGTAAAGGACTTCATAAGACATTTTATATCTAGCACTTATTACTTTGACATAGTACATAATTAAAAATCAATCAATAGTATAGCTCAACATTTCACATCACATATAGACTTACATGCTTGATCAAGGAAGAGCCTAGGCAAAATTTTATGCTTGCATCTACCATGCATGTTGATTTATACACATTCAATAAAGTATAACTACATTTGATCTAAGACCCTAGATTGAGGGTTAATGTAGGCAATGATCAGGATAACAAGGATTCTAGATCTTGCGCTCATACTTCCTCTAACCCAACTTTTACTCCTTATACTTTTAATTTATTTGTTGTTTCATGTGTGTAGATAGACCCAGGGTTTGGAGAATCAAATAGACCTATAGCGAGCTCTGTCGACATTCAGCCTCTAAAATTTCACATACATGTTCACATAGAGATAGCAAATAAAACATAAAAATTCAAATTTATTGGACAATAGTGGTAAAAAATACTATTGCTTCAATCCCTAAGGTGTCATATTTTGGTGATCATATCCTTTATTAGAATGAAATCTAGATCCAAGTTATTGACATCTTCATAGTCCTATGCAGTAGATTTTAACCCTTGAATCATTTGTTTTAGCCTATTTTCTAGATAAATTTACTTCTTTTTATATGCAATTAATTTGATTAAATTGATAAAAGCCTATATTTTTATTGTATTTGATTGGATTTTTTCCCTTACTCCAGACCCTTAATTGTTTAGGAACTAAATACTAGTTTCTCAAAAATAATAAAACATCCACACAAAAAGCTTAAAGGGTCATTTCTTTCAGGTATTTTATTTGCATAAAAATCTCAAAGGGCTATTTCCATTATTTCAAGTCATCTATTTTGTACTTTTTGTTCATGTCAAAGTCTGAATGGCACTTTCCTTTCGAGCATTTTGTTCACACAAAAATCTTGAAAAAATTATAAGGACTTATTTATTTCACCCAATGTGTCTACGAAAAATCTGAAGGATTATTCCTTCAGGCATTTTGTCTGCATAAAAAATATGAAAGATTATTCCTTCAGACATTTTGTCCACATAAAAATTCTAAAGGGTCATTTTGCCCTTGAAATTTTTCTAAAGGACACTTGTAGAAGGGTCATTTTATCTTTGTAAAATTTTTGAAGGATCATTTCCTTTAGGTATTTTTCCTTTTTGAAATTCTTGAAGGACATCTTCAAAAGGTTCAAAGGGAAAGTCTTAAGGGCAAAGGACACTTTTTAAAAGTCTGAAAGATGCTTTTAAATGATCTAAAGGGCCATTCCAAAAGGCTGAAGGGGAATTCTATAAGGCAAGTACACTTGACAAAACTTTTGAAAGGTACTTTCAGAAAGTATGAAGGGTGTGTTTAAGTGGCCAAAAGGTGCTTTTGAAAAAGTTATTTCAGAGAAGAAGCCTTATTTCCTTTAGACATTCTTTCCATGCAAAAAGTTTGAAAGAATTGCATTTCTTCAAGAAAAGTACCAAGTTCAATTTCTATGGGGAAATTATTTTAGACAAAATGTCCAAAATAATTGTCTCAATGAAGACAAAAGGAGCTGAGTCTCAATTATTTCAACAAAAGTGTAAAGGTCCAATTCCTTCAACAAAAGTGCAAAAGCCTATTTTTTTTTGGGAGGGGAATTGTTTCAGACAAAATGTCTAAAATAATTAATCTAATGAAGGCAAAAATTTGACGGCCAAATACTTTTGGGCATCTTGCTCATGTAAAAGGTCTGATAATTCTCAATTCTTATGGAAAAAGTGTGTAGTAAAAATCCTTTGGGGAAATCGTCTTGGCCATTTTATCTGAGATAATTGTCCAGATAGAATGCCTGAAATAATTGTTGTAGGATAATTGTGTCGAGGATAAAGAAAAGCCCAAAATAGAAGTACTAAAGCAAATAGAAATGCCAAAGATAAAGAGCCCACTGATCAAATTGTCATGAAATAAAGTCCTGAAGAAATTTTTGAAGTGAAAATATTATGGTCTCATGGACATATTTTAATAGGTGTGCAGACATCAACTTTAAGTTGTAGGGACTAGTCATTGGGATTTAAATGCTTTAAGATGGCCACATGAGCATCAAGTTTAGACCCTGTGAAGTAGTCATTTATTTTTGAATGGATTCATATCTAATGGAGTGCATTTGCATGGAGTAGGATGATCTAATAGTGTGTAATCAAAGCTAAATAATCAAAAGAATCTAGGACAAATGTAGGCATGATAAGTGTCGAGCTCATGGGGCATGATTTAAAGTTTGAGCATGTTCCAAAAATTTGATGGTGTGAGCTAGCAGTTGATAGTTCAATAGGACCCAAGATCAAGTGAAATACTTCCATGTGGCATGAGAGTGCTCAAATCATTAGAGACTATCTGCAAGGTACATAGGAAGCTTGCAAGGATGTCAAGTGGCATATCCTTATGGCCAAGTAAAAAGCAGTATTCAATAATACTCCACCCCTCATATCATGATCTGATGGAGTGCATTTTCTCATCCCAACTAGATCTGATGGTGCATAGCCAAGGTTTAAAAGTCAAGGATCCTATGAGTAAATGTAAAAATGACAAGTGGCACAGTTACACGCCATAAATTAGAACTTGAGCATCTCATGAAATATTTATGGCCTGTATTTACTCGAGTAATGATTCAAAGCTCAGAAGAAGGTCCATTATTTATTTTAGAATGAATATTTACAATCATAATCATGGATCATTTTCTATTTCATGTCACAACTGGATCATTCCCAAGCCATCATTACAAGAACAAGGTTGTTTCATGGCATGCACAAAAAAGAAAGGCAATTATCTAGGAGGTTTCAGCTATGCAGGAAACCACTCAATGACATCTCTAGGTAGTTGCACATGAGGATAAAATTTGTTTGGCCCTTAACCATGAATATTCTCTCTCCATCTTGAATGAAGATATTTTCATCCATGAAATCAAAGAGTTTGTTGCAAGTTTCCATTATTCATTGTAGAGGCAGTTAGAGCAATGATTCTTTTCTTGCAAATGGTTGAAGATCTCAAGCATGGCATGGAATATTTTTCTAGCTAGGATAATCTTGGTGGACCTGAAGGTTTGTTTTGTAATTTTGGAAGTAGCAACCTAGAGTTTTAAGATTAAAAATGTATAAATATAAGGCTTGTCTTCTATTCAAGTGGTTGGTTGGCCATTATGTTGGTCATTGTGTTGGTCTATATCTTCCTTAGTATAGGCTCTATTAGCCAAATTTTATTGCCTTGTTTTATAGCTTCCTTTGGCTAAGTTTAACGCTCACTTGTATATTTTAGCTCACTTGTAAAAGACCAGTTATTTTTATTTTCTTCAAAACTTTTGTTTGACCTTTTCAAGTATTTGTTCAGTCTTTCCCCAAGCTTGAATTCTTTCAGCCTTGGAATTATTTTGGAATTTTTGTCTCAAACTTTCATCTCAAACAAAAAGTCTAAAAGAATCCTTCCTCAATTCCTTCCCAAAATATTTCTTCCTTCTCACTTTCTCGAAAGTTTTCTTCCTTCATACTTTTCTTCAAAAAAGTCCAAATGGACACTTTGCTTCAAAAGTGCCCTTCAAGATTTTCTGAAGGGACATTTTCCTTCAAAAGTTCCCTTTGAAAAAGTTAAAAGGGACAATTTGCTTCAAAAGTGCCCTTCGGGATTTTCTAAATGGACACTTTGCTTCAAAAGTGCCCTTCAAGATTTTTTGAAGGGACACTTTCCTTCAAAATTGCCCTTCAAAAAAGTCTGAAGGGATAGTTTGCTTCAAAAGTTCCCTTCGATATTTTTTGAAGGGACACTTTCTTTCAAAAGTGCCCTTTGAAAAAGTTTGAAGGGACACTTTGCTTCAAAATTTCCCTTTAGAAAAGTTTGAAGGGACACATTACTTCAAAAGTGCCCTTCGGGGTTTTTTGAGGGACACTTTCCTCCAAAAGTGCCCTTCAAGAAAGTCTGAAGGGACAGTTTGCTTCAAAAGTGCCCTTTGGGATTTTTTAAAGGGACACTTTCCTTCAAAAGTGCCCTTTGGGATTTTTTGAAGGGACACTTTCCTTCAAAAGCGCCCTTCAAAAAATTCTAAAGGAACACTTTTTCAGGCCTAAAAAAGACATGGACATTAAAATGGGAAGAAACCGACGAGAAATATTTTGAGTAAAATATATGAGAGAAGTGGCCATGGGAAAATTATTTTAGAATTTTTGTTCAAAATAAAAATTCCAAAACAAATAGTCTATTTCCAAAGAGAAAAAGGGAAGGACACCAGATGAAGATAAGTAAGCAGTGGAAAATAAAAAGTTTAAAAGAATTCCTTCAAATAAATAATCTAAAATAATTCTTTTGAGAGAAAACCCTGAAGGAATTACCCTAGTAAGTGACAGGTAGATAGATGTCATTTTCATGATAGAGGACTAGCCATTAGCATTCAAACATGAAGGCTCATAATTAGATCCAAGGGCTTACATTCTCCATCTGTCAAAGTATACCAGAGAACTTGCATCACCATTGATCGACTAGGATCTGAGTCTTTCATTGAGGACCAATCAACGAAGAAGGATAAAGTCAAACAAAATGAATAAGACAAATCTGTAATAGATGGATAACCATTTTGATACCATGACTCAGCCCAAGAATATCCTTGTTCTATTGGTGTAAATTGTGGAAAAGCACCTTCGAGAGAACAAGCCAAGTGTGTAACTGCTTGAGATTACATGGATCTATCAAAGGGCTAAAATGAGCATCCTTTGTAAAGATAGTTACATCTAAAGATGGATACTTCCAACAAAATTGATTCCTCTCATTGGTGCCAAAGGCTTTCCTCTCTCTCTTCCTTCTTGATATATATATACAACCCCTTGGCTAGTGAAAGGAGACCACGTAGGTGTATGGTGAAGCCCTACTGGAATGATTCAAGTTCTACCTTTGAGCATTTAGCATAAATTTATTTCCTTTAAGATTTTTTTTGGGTTTTTGGTCTGAGTGTGTAAGATATGTATAGTGGTAGCATGTGATGATTTTCCATCCTTCTGCCCACTTTATCCTTCATACCTAAATAAGAGTTCTTAGTCTAACTAGTTATACAGTGTGTATCCAAGTGTATTGAATTTATGCATGTGTACTACTATCTTGAATGTGTAAAGTTTAACTTTTAGCTCATTTACCTTGTGTCATTTTTACATATCTCATCTCTATGTTGAAATATTGTTGTTAGAATCTTTAGAGTTTGGAAATGGTTTGTGATTTTGTTGTATTATGCACTAGAATCTGACATTCATGTGGAAAATAGTTTTGGTGTATCACCACTCTTATAATAGGATTTTCCTTTTCTATAAATTTCTAACTCTTTTCCCTTTAAACAAGCTCATTTAGTAGATATTGTCTTGCAAAGACATATACAGGGAGCTAGCCCTTTCAATCTAGAGATTCATTTCCTCCATAGGCATACCCATAGGCCTAGAAATGTTCCAAACTTGCCCAAATCTAGGAGGGAACTAAACACTCTCTTCTAGGGTGCAAGATTTGGAGACAACAATTCTAGTACGTATGGTGGGACACTAGTTCTTGGTTATTTACGTGTCAAATTGAATGTTGGTCTTGACAAATCTAAGTTTGTACACTTAATATAACATTTGGTGACTCCAAAAGGTGAGAATCTCTAGTTATAGATCAAGTTTCCCACATTATACTTCATGGTCTTCACTAGGTCATCTAGGACTTCTGATCAAACCCCTCTAACTGAAGCTTTTCTTGAAGAACAACACCCTGAACCATTCCTAGTGCTTAGAGATCCTTGGCAAGGAGGTTTGGGAGAAGAAGAAGAAGTTGAGGAAGCTAGAAAAATAGGAGATCAAGAGGAAAGAAGAGAAATGGAGAGATAGCAACCTTTCCCAGCCTTTAACACACAAAATCTGATTGACCCTCCTACATACGACCCTATTCCTCCCAATTCTACCAAGAGTCTCCTTGGTTTTAATGGAGAGGGTCCTATTATCCCATTTGAGCATATTAGAGACATCTCAAATTTATGTGATTTTCACAATGTCACCCAAGCTAACATAACCATTAGATTGCTTGCTATGTCTCTAAAAGGCAAAGCACTTGACTGGTATAGAGCTTTGGAAGGTGGTTATGTTACAAGTTGGGATGGCTTTGGGGAATTTTTGGTGACTAGATTTGAGAATAAGAGTGACCACACTTCACTGATCCATCAACTAAATGTAATAAAGAGAGGTTTTAACGAATCTATGGGGGACTTCAAAGGACATAGCATAGGTTGTCCCTTGTCATGAGACCTCCTCCAAGCTGTATGTTCCCCACCTATATCAAAGGTATTGGTATTGATGTAGCAGTGATGTTACAATCTATGGGAGGATTTACTCTACCTAATGCATATGAGATAGATATTGAAGTTGATAATAGCTTGATACCAGCTGGAAAGCTACCTCCAAGAGTTTTCATACCCTTACTATCTAATAATTCAGTGGAAAATCCACGCGTAGCACAATTTCCTAATGTCAATGCCAAGCCAAGGGCCTTCCCTAGGAAAGTAGATGGTGTTGTGGATAAAGATGAAGAAATCTGGTCATTACGAGCTCAACTTAGGCAAGCTCAATTCTAGATAAGTTTTCCACCTAACCATCAATACTATCCTCAACAAGGATATAGAGGTCCACCCCAATATAGCTACCAAGGAAGAGAACAAGGTCAGCAAGGTTTCAATAGGGAACCTAATGCCTATAATCCTAGTCTTACACCTTCCACTAAGGCTATTATACGAGTATATGCTAATTTGGTCCAAGGAGAGGATCATTTGGACCAATGGGGATAGCCTCAAGGTTAGTTCATGCATGATGAAGGAGAAGGCAACCAAGCTTTGGTGGTACAAGAGGAAACTACTCCTTATGTAACTTTAGAAGAAGCAGACCTCATACAAAGAGATAACCATGGAGAAGGCAACAACCAAAGTATAGGCATGATGAACTTCCAAGTAAGAGGTGATTATGTGTTAAATCAAAGCACGTCAGTTGTAGCTAACACAAGAGCCAAAAAGAAATAATTGGGATAAAATCAAGGAGTGAATGTAACTCCAAGTGATGCCTCTCTAAGGCCACAAAGTGTGAGTCCTAATGTTGTACCTATTACAAGTCATGATCCTTAGAAAAATCAAAATGTAGGTAAGATTGTCAAACCTACAGTGCAATAGGTTTAGACTCCTCTACCTTCAAAGGTCCAAGAAAAGGTGAATACATCTCCTTTAAACATTGTGGATTCTTTAAATAATGCTAAGACAAGCATGTCTCTATGGGAAGTCTTTCACATTCTTGGTCAAAAATAGCTCTTGCAAGAATAGCTTTCAAACATTCATGTAGCCCCTCAAGCTTCTAAACACAATGGTGTGGCTCTTACCAATTCTCCAAATCATATTTTGGAACCCTCCACCAAATCTAAAAATCCTCCACCTTTCTACCTCATACTCATTATGGGAGACAAGTTGGTCCACAATTGTATTGTGGATAGTGAAGCAAGTACCACTATCATGCCTAAAGTGGTGGATGACAAATTAGGGTTGAAGTATGAATCACATAGCAAAGGTGTGTTGTATCTTGATAAGATCTAACCAAGACAGTAGAATTGGTCAAAGGTCTGAAAGTCTTTCTACATGGCTACCCAAGTTTCCCCATCATACAAGATGTTGTGGTGGTAGACCTTCTAGCGCATTTTGTTATTTGCTTGTCAAGGGACTTCATGGCAAATATAGGAGGATACCTTTCTACTAACTAGTCTTTTCTAGCTTTCAAAGCAAGATATGGGACCAAGGTGACTATAAGGACTCAACCCTTAGCAAGGTTTCATATTGAGCCATACATGGAGACAAATTCAAATTAGAATTGTCTAATCAATAAAGAAGAAAAAACTATCATGGTGAAACATCCTTCCCCCTTGAAGGTATTTCTAAACTTTTTTTTAATAAATACAGCACTAAGACACATGGACTTGATCCATACACCTTCATAGAAGAGACTGATTTAGGAGTTTATTGTATGCATGAAAAGGATGCTCCAACCCCTTCACTCATTAATGAAGATCATGAGCTTGAGGGGATGTGAGAAATGTTTTTTGATGGCTCAAGGAGAAAAGTAGGTGTAGGAGCTAGTGTCATGACTATTTTTCCATCAAAGAATCAATACTACTCCTCCTATATATTCTACTTCAGTTGCACATACAATGTGGTAGAATATGAAGGCCTAGTTCATGGCCTCCAATGGGCAAAGAGGAGAGGGATCAAGAATTTGAAGGTCTATGGGGATAGAGATTTGGTCATTCATCAAGTAATAAATTGAGCTACATCTAAGAATCCTTTGCTAAAATCCTACAAGCATAAGGTATGGGACCTACTTGAAGACTTTGACGCTTTCAACGTACAGCCCATACCAAGGGATTCAAATAAACATGCTAAGAGGTTAGATTCCATAGGTGCACAGTTTGATGCAACTACTAATGTGGGAAAAGAGAAAGACCAATCTCACATCAAAGTCATTTTGAGGCCTTCTATCCCAATTAATGAAATGTCATGGTAGGTGTTTGAAAGTGATGAACACATTGCACATTCCTTACAAAATGAGGTAGGTTTCTCCTCAAAGAACCAAAAGAGATTGCATGATCAATATGAAGAACAAATTATATAGCTAAAGACAAACAAGATACCCAAGGGGTTGATTACCTTGGAGAGTGTCTTCAATGAAGATGATCAAAAGAAGAAGGAAAGAGTGAGCATGTCCACAAAAGAAGATAATTATGAAATATTCTTGATTTACAAGGACAAGCTCCTGAAGATTGGTAATCTTTGTTCTTGGTTTGAAAGGCAGGCCTTTGTTGAACTATGCAAAGAGTTCCATGATATCTTTGCTTGGTAATACAAAGATTTGAAAGGCTTTGATCCAAGTCTAGCTCATCATACCATTGAGATAGAACCTGGAGCTAAATCTATCAGGAAAAAATAATGATCTATCCATCCCAAGTTAGAAGAACTGATGAAGGAGTTGACCAAGCTGATTGAGTCTAGGGTTATATTTCCTATCAAGCACTTCACTTGCGTGGCTAATCTTGCACCTATTTGAAAAAATAATGGATAAATTAGGCTTTGTGTGGATTTTCAAGATCTTAATAGAGTGTATCTTAAGGATCATTATCCACTGCCTTCCATGGAGCAAATTTTACAAGTTGTTTCAGGTTCTCAATGTTTCTCACTTCTTGATGGTTATTCAGGCTACAATCAGATATTGGTCAATGAAGAAGATCATTTTAAAATAGCCTTCACCATAAAATGGGGGACCTTTTTCTATAACAAGATGCCTTTTGGTTTATCAAACACCGAAGCCACATTTTAAAGGGCAATGGACATGGCTTTTAAAGGTCTGATCTATAAGTTTCTACAGGTGTATCTTGATGATATAACCATTTTTTCAAAGGATGTTGTTGATCACATGGAACATATAAGGTAAGTGTTTAATAAATTTAGGGAGTATAGAATATCCCTTAATCCAAAAAAGTACATCTTTGTTGTCTATGAAGGTAAGCTTTTGGGTCATATTGTTTCAAAAGAAGGCTTGTCTATTAACCCTAAAAGGATTGAGGCTATTTTTAGCTTGTCCTTACATCAACACAAGAAAGGGTTTTAAATCTTCTTAGGGAAAATAAACTTTGTAAGGAGGTTTATTCTAGGCTTTGCAACTGTGGTAAAACCTATCACAGCCATGCACAAGAAAAACCAAGCTTTTGCTTGGACAAAAGAAGTAAGGAGTAGTTTTGAGGCAATCAATCAAGCAATTACAGAAAATCTTGCTCTCTTAAACCCAAACTTTTCCAAATATTTCATACTCTATGCCTTTCATAACCTTGATACAATCTCAACTATGCTTATGCAAAAGAATGATGAAGAGGTTGAGCAGTGAATTGCATTCTTCAGCCAAGGATTGGAGGATTATGAGGTCAGGTATTCTTTTATTGAGAATTAGGCTCTAAAAATGATTAGAGGATTGAAAAAATTTAGACACATGGTTTCCAACAACAAGATACATGTCATGGTTTCTCATCCTAGCACTAAGTAGTTTCTCCTAAGAAAGGATCTCAATGAAAAGAGAGCTGGATGGATTACAAAGGTGATGGAGTATGATGCGGTTATTAAAGTGACGATCTTGGTAAGAGGAAGAGAATTATGTGAGCATTTAGCTTCAGATCTTCAAGATCCAAAAGAGGAATCTTTGGTCAACCAAGTTCAACCCTAACCAGCTAATCAAATGCAAGCTAAAAGTTGGACACAAGACATCATTGGTTTTCTTCAAAATGGTGAGTGTCCCAATAGCTTAAATAAGTCTCAAAGGAGATATTTTAGACTGCATACCATCCCTTACTATCTTTTAGATGGTGTTATTTTTAGAAAGGACATGAATAGTGCATTGCTAAGATGTGTTAACAATGATCAATTTGATATGTTGTTGGAGAAGTTACACAATAGTGTAGATGGAGGTCATTTCTCTCCTAAGATGATAGTTGCAAAGATAATGAGGGCTAGTTACCATTGGCCTAGTCTTTTTAAAGACTATTACTAGTGGGTTAGAAAGTGTCCTCAATGTGCCTTCTTTGTAGGCAAACAAAAACTTATAGCCCTTCCATTAAAACCTATCCAAGTGGACTAGTGTTTCATGAAATGGGATTTCAATTTCATTAGCATGATCAACCCTCCATCAAGTGCTAGACACAAATGGATATTGACTACCATTGACTAATTTACATGGTGGGTAGAGGTTGTTGCATTCAAGGAGGCAAGCGAAAATGCTATCTTGGAATTCTATGACAGCATTGTGACAAGGTTTAGAGTTCCCCATGTCATCATTTTTGATAATACACTTGATTTCATAACAACTAAAACTTTTGATTGGGTAGAAAAGAATGGAGTTTACTTGAGTACCTCATCCAATTATTACCCTCAAGGTAATGGATTGGTTGAGTTTACAAACAAGAACCTCATCAAAATAATCAAGAGGATATTGGAGACCAATCAAAATGCATGGCACAACAAGCTGAAGATAGCCTTATGGGCTAATAGGATTACTCCCAAGAAATTAATTGGTAACTCTCTCATTATTCTTGTGTACAAGAAGGAAGCTTGACTATCCATATCATAAGAACTCCCTACTCTAGAACTTGCACAACAACTCGAACTACTTGAGAACACTCCAATGGAGGTCAGATTGATAGAAATAATACAACTATAGTAAGCAAGGTAAAATGCACACAAGGCCATGGAACATCATTAAGTACTCATAAAGAAGTCCTTTGACAAGAGAGCAACTACAAAAGTATTCAAAGAAGGTGACTTGGTTTTAAAGTGGGATGAAGACAAAGCAAAAATAGGAAAGCATACAAAGGTTGACAATTTATGGAGTGGCCCTTATATCATCATCAAATGCAAGCAAAACAACTCCTTTCATCTATCTAAAATTAATGGAGAAGAGTTGCCTATCCCTGTGAATGGGATACACTTGAAATCCTACTATTAGCCCTTGCTCATCCTTTTGTAAATACTAGTTTAGATGTGTGTGTTTCCTTTTCTTCATTGTTGTGTTTCATAAGTGTTTTGTAACATAGGTATGTTTTCTTTCCTTTTATTTGGTGTGCATCTCCACCTTGTTTGTGTGATCAACCCAGCTAGTGTGTTTTTGAGCCAAAGCTTGTTCAGTTCTCTTTTAAGTGCCTATATGTGTGACTCCATACCCAATGGAAGGATTAAGGTGACAAGCCTTAGGCATAGTAGGCATGCCCCCCATGGTAATTGCCAGGAATGTTAGCCAAATTTTTTTGCCTTGTTTTACATCTTCCTTTGGCTAAGTTTAATGCTCACTTCTCTGTTTTAGCTCACTTTCAAAGACCAACTATTTTTGTTTTCTTCAAAACTTTTATTCAGCCTTTTCAAGTATCTATTTGATCTTTCCCCAAGCTTTAATTATTTCAGCCTTGGAATTATTTTGGCCTTTTTGTCTTGGACAAAAAGTCTGAAGGAATCCTTCCTCAAGTGCTTCCTAAAATATTTCTTCCTTCTCACTTTCCTAGAAGTTTTCTTCCTTCACACTTTTCTTCAAAAGTGCCCTTCAAAAAACTTTGAAGGGACACTTTTCTTCAAAAGTGCCCTTTGAGATTTTTTGAAGGGACACTTTCTTTCAAAAGTGCCATTTGGGATTTTATAAAGGGACACTTTGCTTCAAAAGTGCCCTTCAAGATTTTTCAAAGGGACACTTTCCTTCAAAAGTGCCCTTCAAGAAAGTCTAAAGGGACACTTTGCTTCAAAAGTGCCCTTCGATATTTTCCAAAGGGACACTTTCCTTCAAAAGTTCCCTTTGAAAAATTCTAAAGGGACACTTTACTTCAAAAGTGCCCTTCAAGATTTTTTGAAGGGACACTTTCCTTCAAAAGTGCCCTTTGGAAAAGTCTGAAGGGACACTTTGCTTCAAAAGTGCCCTTCTAGATTTTTTGAAGGGACACTTTCCTTCAAAAGTGCTCTTCAAAAAATTTTGAAGGGACACTTTCCCAAGCCCAAAAAGGATATGGACATTCAAAGGGTAAGAAGCCCACGAGAAATATTTTAGGGAAAATGTTCGAGAGAAGTACTGGCGGAAAAATTGTTTCTGACTTTTTGTCTAAAACAAGAAGTCTAAAAAAAATAGTCCAGTTCCAAATAGAAAAAGGGACGAAATATTGAGGGAGATAAGCAAAATGTGGTGGACAAAAAGTCCAAAGGAATTCCTTCGAACAAATTGTTTGAAAGAACTCCTTCGGGAGAAAATCTCAAAGGAATTGCCCTAGTAAGTTGCAGGCAAATAGACATCATTTTCATGATGGAGGACTAGCCATTGGCATTCAAATAAAAAGGCTCACAAGACGATCTAAGGGCTCACATTCTCCATCTAGCAAAGCATACCAGAGAGCTCACATCACCATTGATCAACCAGGATCTGAGTCGTTCCATGAAGACCAATCAACGAAGAAGGACAAAGCCAAACAAAATGAATAAGACAAATCTGTAATAGATGTATAATCATTTTGATGTTGTGACTCAGCCCAGGAATATCCTTTTTCTATTGGTTAAAACATTATAAAATCACTTTGGAGAGAACAAGCCAAGTGCATAATCACTTGAGATGACATGGATCAATCAAAGGATTAGAACAAGAATCCTTTATAAAGATGGTTACAGCTGAAGATGGAGACTTCCAACATAATTGATTCCTCTCCTTGGCACCAAAATATTTCCTCTCTCTTCCTTCTTTCTATATATATATAGCCCCTTGGCTAGTGAAAGGAGACCACATAGTGTATGGTGAAGCCCTGTTGGAATGATTCAAGTTTTGTCTTTGAGCATTTAGCATAAATATGTTTCCTTCAAGCTTTTTTCTAGGTTTTTGGTCTGAGTGTGCAAGAGATGTATAGTGGTAGCATGTGTTGATTTTTCATCCTTCTACCCACTTTATCCTTCATACCTGAACAAGATTTTTTAGTCTAACTAGTCACACAGTGCGTATGCAAGTGTATTGAATTTTTGAATGTGTATTACTATCTTGAATGTGCAAATTTGGTGTTTCAGCTCATTGACCTTGTGTCATTTTTACACATCTCACCTCTATGTTGAAATATTATTGTTAGAATATTTAGAGTTTTGGAATGGTTTGTGCTTTTGTTGTATTGTGCACTAAAATCTGACATTCATGTGGAAAATAGTTTTGGTGTATCACCACTCTTAGAATAAGATTTTTCTTTTCTATAAATTTTTAACTCTTTTCCATTTAAATAATCTAGTTTAGCAGATATTGTCTTGGAGAGGCATATACAGGGAGCTAGCCCTTTCAATCTAGAGGTCCATTTCCTCCATAGGCATACCCACAAGCCTAGAAATATTCTAATGTTGCCTAATTCTAGGAGAGGACTGAACACTCTCTTTTAGGGTGTAAGATTTGGAGACGATAAACTCTTTCACATTTTGGGATCACTGTTATGCATGTTTGTCTCTCTTGTTAAGGTGGTTGTAGTTGTACATCCATTAGCAAGCTCTAAGAGCATCTGTATATGTCTCCCATGTCTAACACAAAGTAATCCACCATGCTTGTCCCCATGACAGCATTTTGAAACTTTGATGTATGTAATATTTTCTTATAAAGTTAATGAAAATGAATATGGTTCTCTGCTATTTTCTATTGATGAAGTGTAGTATATGTTTTGCAAATATTATTGATAGGACATCTCAATCCCTACTCATTACTAGTTGTCATCTTGGGTTCAGAGCTAGATTATAAATCCCTTTTCATGTTATATTTAGAAATATAATGTTGAATAACTTGTTAGGGCACCCTAGGTTTATGGATTCAATGGGAAAAGGCAAATCACTCCTGGTAGTTCCAGTAGCTTGTATTTAAATTTTCTACATCTTTGTCATAAATCATGTCATGAATGATTGAAAGAATCCCTATTGATTGAAGACCTCCATCACACTACCCTCCCCCTTTTATAACGGTTGACTTGTCCTACCCTATTTTGCCCTACATATAACACACTATTTGCATATCTTAAGTGTTATTTGCTTGCATATGTATAAATATTATTTATTTAACATGTGTTAGTGTTTTATGTTTTAAATCCCAGCATTGTAATTTTTTTTTCATCCCCTATGTTGTTGAATATTCTTTCAAATGAAGGTTGAAATCTCATTCATATATGTTTGTAGTAGCTTGTATCTAGCCTAGAACATTTTCTCATTCTATGTGATAGCCCTTTCTGGGTGGAGTGAGTAAGTTTGATTGTGTTTTGGTTAGATTTGTGTCTCTTTGTGCTGATAATCCCCATGGAGATTGAATTGTAGAATCCCTCCATGTGAGTAAGCTACCTCGTAGGTCCTCTCACCTTGGTTCAGATAGACCTAGAAGAAGCAGGGAGCTGACCATACCCTTTGTAGGTGCCTCTCAATAAAATTTTTAGTTTGATCTATTCTTGATGTCCAACCCTTCCCCAACTATAATGGCATACTACCGAGTTTTTCATCATTGTTTGTCATTATATTCAAGTGTGCAAGGCTAGATTAGAGAGGTGTACAACTAGGAAATAACAAATTATATGTTTCAAATAACAAGGAAGGCACGTCAAAAAAATGAGTCTCTGCCTACTAACAAAATAAAAACAAATACAAAAAATACATCTAAGGCTAGGGATGATCAATGTATGTTGAATGGTGACATAGAATCATTGTATGTTGTATGGTGTTTAAAATTTGATTAATATTTATGATTGTTTGTATGAGACGTACATTTTAAAATAAAAAATTAAATTTTATATCAAAGAATACATTTGGATGCAAAAATGAATAATTCAAGTTAATGACTACAATATGGAGCTAAAATATATTACGTGACTTTTTATTTTATGATAAATCAAGACTAAATATGAATAATAAGAATTACATAAGGAACTTATGCATCACTCAATAACATACTTAACAACCACCATAATATACAAATGCAATGTGTTAATAAAGTACATAACATGTAATGCCTTTATAAATCAAAATCACATAACAGAATATTATTAAAAAGGGAACATTATAGATCATGTAAAAATATGAGCAAGGTTAGTCCTTTAAATACTAACAAGTAAAAATTAGCAAGGGGCACTTTAATCAAATGAAACATAACATAAACTTTAGCTAAGTACATCATAAGTCAACAAACAGGTACTACTCTTACACATACATTTAGAAGAAAAAATACATAGTTCATGTTAACGAATATATTTGGATGCAAAAATGAATTATTCAAGTTAATGATTATATTACGAGGTTAAAATATATTACATGACTTTATTTTATAGGATAAATCAGATCTCAAGATGAGTAATAATAACTAATAAACTTATGCATCACTCAATAACATACTTAACAACAACCATAATATACAAAATGCAATGTGTTAATAAACTACATAACATGAAGTGCCTTTAAGAAACAACATCACATAATATAATACTATTAAAAATAGAAAATCATATAATAATCAGGTATCATGTAAAAATTTGAGTAATATTAATCCTTTAATAATTAATAATTAACAAGTAGCACTTTCATCAAATGAAACATAACATAAATTGTAGTCAGGTACATCACATAAACCTTATCCAAGTACATCACAAGTTAACAATTATGTATCACTTTCATCAAATAAAAAAATAAACTATATCTAAATACATCACATAAACCCTAGCCACATACATTACAAGTTAACAACTAAGTAACACTTTCATCAAATAAATCATAACATAAATCTTATCCACATACATCAAAATTTAACATGTTACACTCTCATCAAATAAAACATAACATAAACCCTTGCCAGGTACATCAAAAGTCAACAAGTAAGTAGCACTCTCATCAAATGAAACATAATGTAATCAAGTAACATCCTAATTTTGAAACATCACATGTATCTTGGCACACCATCTCATTACTTTGCATCACATCCTACTGCTATGCTCTCTTCTCAGCGCCCATTTCACTCTACTCTACTCCCTTCTCACATCCCATTTCTTTCTACTCTTATTGACCAACTTCAACTATGGATTGTCTTGATCCTCCCATATTTTATCCAAATGTGTCAATATGCTTGGGGTTTGAACCAACATCAAGATAACCATGTGAATGAGACATAAAAACAAATTCAAGAGTACCCAACATTTTCAAATTTTAATGTTGCAAGCATTTTAAATCATCCATGTGTATTAATTGGTGCAAGATCATATATATTAGCAACAATATTATGATTTCACCTCAACCATTCAACTTAATCCACCATTTTTTCATGATTTCTTCTTGTATTGCTAGTGTGTTTGTAAAAATTTCAACTAAACTTAATAACTTTGCATTCAAACCCTTGTAATATGTCACACTGGTAGCAACTCTTTGTATCAAATTAGACATACAAAACCTTCTTTTCCAATGCTTTATTTTTCTCTCAAATCAATATTATTTATCCTCAATTCTTCATTTGTTTTCTTCAATTCTTGTTTCTCCTTAATAATTTTTAAGCTCTCAAAAATAATAGTAGAATAAAAATTATACATCATGGCTTCCATGTAAAAATTTTAGATATATGTGATTGTAGAATATAAATTATACATCATGGCTTGCATGTACAAATTTTGGATAGATGTGATTGAGTTAATTTTTTTTCCTATAGTTATGATGTCATCATTCGACCATAAAACATGAATAGTAAACATTTTTTAGTATACATTGGACCCATCACATCTATCCTTTAGATCTTTAAATATTTCAGAGCACCTATCACAAGCAAGGTGGATAAAATCAACTAACAAAGTAATTTTTTTCTTGTAACTTGATCAGTGTTCAGATCATGAATGACACATTTTATCCTCAAATCATTATTCACCATTTCATCTGCCTATGTTTCTAACATAAATGAGCTACAACAAGCATCAATATATACATTTGAATGCTCAAATTTAATGAATGCTTTGTTTTCAATTGTAGGAGGATTTCCTCCAAATCATGTCATTCATTAATCCCCGAATCAACGATGTGTTGTTTCCCTTTAGATTCACTCAATAAAAGTATCACTCTTTTCTGTAAATAATGATGTCTCTACTCTGTGTGTATTTTTTAAGAACATTGACATATTTTGACAAATCAAAAAATGAAATGTCACCCAAATCATCTAATAATTATTGATAAGTATTTTCATCACCACTCATAGCTTTAGTGTATGTTTCTTCCAAAGAACCTGTGAAATATGTTGAAAACTCTACATCTAGTTCATCATCAAAAGGACAATATTCATTTTCTTATTTTTCCATTTCAATAATCTTTTCTTCATTACTTGAAAAAACATATTCCAAAACTATATTTCTATTTCTTTTCAAAAAAATGTATTTCCTACGTCTTATCAAAGGTTCATTTGAAGGTGAAATTTCATCTTCATCCTCTACATTAATAATGATATTCTTAATTACTATCCTCAAACTCTTTACATCAAACTCTCTCTTCCACTGTTCATTTGTAAGCATACCAATATTCTAATTCATCCTGAACATTGAAAGTGTTTTAGGGTTATTTATCTCCAGCAAATCACATACTAAATAAATAGTTTAAAATCATTAAACAAAGAAAACAATTGAAAATATCATGGCCCTGGTGATAAATTTTGTTTTATTGTTTGATGAATTGTTTACAAGCATATGATGCCCAGTTTAAATTTTCTCATTCCATAATTTTAATAATATACACAAGAATCCACATGAAAATTTATGTATTCCTTTCAGTCAAAAATAATCTTGCAAATACAAATTCAAAAAAAAAAATTGCCATGTTACTTTGTAAACACTCAATATTATATCATTTATCTTTGTTGATTTATTTAGGTAAACTCACAAAATATCTTAACCTAACATCCTCCCTAGTAGCTGGACTCACATGGACCTCTACAATGTTGTTTCCATTATTGGGTAAACCAAATACCTTATTAGACAATAGAGGGATATGAAATATCAATTCAATTAGGTAATTTATGAGGTGTTTAATACCAAAGAGGAAACAGAGGAAATAACACTCGCTCAAAATTATTTTAGTAAAAATCTATGCTCTCCATGGCATGAGACTGATGATTTCAAAACAAACACCCTCATGTATTTTATACAAATGTTCTAGTACTATGCACTATTAAAAAAATAATCATAAAGTAAATTATGCAAGTTACTTTGCTTGGGACATAAAATGAATGATGAGGAAATGGAAAAATGGTAGTTGTGTAGAGATAATACACCCTTGTGTCATATAGATTTTAATAGATTGTGAAAAAAGAAAAATGAAAGAAGGGTCAAGTCAAAATCTTGAAGCAACAGTGAACATATTGAATGATCTTAGGGTGAATAAGGAGTTGAAAGCCTCAAAAAAACTTGTCTCTTAGAAAATGTATAGAAGAAAAAGACACTATGATAGGAAACATACAAAAAAGTTGATTGAATTGAAATAAAATATTGTCAAACAAATAAAATTTTAAGGAGAATAAAAAATTTCTCTTAAGATTTGTATGGAACAAATCATAAATTCATTTCAAAAGGTTGGAATCTAGCTAGACAACACACACACTAAGTTGCAATAGAAAATATTTGAATTGATAGAAAGTGTATATTTTATTGTTAATGATATTGTATATAGGAAGGTGTATGAAAACAAGTATTATGTATTAGTAAAACATTGTCATACTTGGAATTGAATATTAATGACTCAATGGCATGTAGAGATGAACTGCTTAGAGAAAAAAAAAACTAAAAGATATATGAATTGTAAAGATCTATTATAGAAAATAACAAAAAGATAACATAGTTAGAACAACAAAGCTAAGAAAAGGAAGTAGTGATAATGTAGATGTTAAACACTTTAGAGGATTCAACCATTAATATTGACAAAAGTGTTTTTAAAGTGAAACACTTAAGTATAAAAATTAGAAATTTAAAATTAAAATAAACAAAGGCACTACAAACGTTCCAAAAAATGGAACTAATGGAAAAGATTTTCGATGGGCATGTGATAGGGGATGCACACTGTGGTGAAATAGGCCATCATATAATGTAAGGTCAACAAAGTACAGAATCATGCACATCATTCACGTATTGATGGGGAATATTCATATTTACTAATGTTATCTTCATTGTAATGCTTTGTAAATGACACAATCCTATTATTGTTATGATTCATTTTGAGACTAAGTTCTATTGAATCATGAATGACAAACATTTAGTATTATAAATCTTTTATTTTTTTGAAATATGTATATACATATATATTAGACAGCTGTCAATGATGATCACTGTCACGACATTGATTTAGGGTTAATTATGTAGTAATGAGATGATGCATTCCAATATTTGAAAGCATTACATAATACTCTATTTTTTATCTACATAGAGTTGATTTATTTTTAATTATAATAAGTTTATGTTTGAAATCAATTATATCTCTTGCAATGTTAACAAAATATACTTGTAAAATCGATATCAACAAATTTATTTACAGAATCAATAATTTCTAATTAAAACAAATTTAGATACAACTAGAAGTCAACAAATATTCAAGACAAAGTATTATATTTTATAAAAATGAGATTTCAATATTGCTTTACAGAAAGGATTGTAAAGAATTAAATATCTTAACAAAATAATATGATGAATTATGACCTTCATTTATTACAAAAAATAATTTAAAATAAAAAATTATGTATGAATTCATATGATATTAAATACTTTCATTACAACATTAAATACGAGGCACCAATCCTCCTACCTAGTCCATAATGACTATAGGTCAAGTCTCATTGGTGAAAACCCAAATAAAAGTACACAATAAAATGAGGATGCAAACTCTTATGAGGATATCAAAATTTGAATGTTGGTCCCACATGCCACTGTCGAGAGGTTGGGTCTGATTAATGGAACTTACAGTTGCATAACATCTATCAAAGAACATTGGTCATGTATAGAAAACTATTTAAATTTTTCATAACCTTCCAAAGTAAACTCCAGTGAATTACTACACTTAAAAATACTCAGTGGCACATAATTCAAAACAATAATTTCATTGGTAACTATGAAGCCTTCATCTAAATAGAGTATTTCCACAAAAGTCTCATTGTGAATCAAGTTGCAGCAACATAGGTGGTTGAAAACATTGTTTGATAAAAGATGAATATTGTGCAATGCACTTGACGAGGTTTCAAGACTTAAAAGTATGAAGGTAATGCATTATGCATATTTTATTATGTAGAGATAATTAATCTAGTAATGATTACATCATCATCATATTTTATTGTAAGAAGTTAGAAAACTATGTGATCATCATTTGACTAGTTGGACCCCACCTTCTAACATAGCTAACAGGGAAAACAATATCAATAAAACATGCACCAATAAATAATGCACAAAACATTAAACAATTCGTTGATATGAATATTCCATCAAACTCAGTCAAAAATCAAAATTTGTGAATACAAAATGAAATATAGCATAAAATAAACACTATCAGATCGTCAATGATTTCAGTGGGTATCAATAACCCTCATTTTTGTGTAAAATACCTCTCATGGGTGTAAATTTATACCCTCAAAAATTTTGTGACCCCTACCAATAACATCTTTGCTACTCTCTAAATTCGTACCTAATAAAATGTGTTCAATGGAAACATCTGTTAAACACTGTAAAACTTCTACGAGATATGGAATGCTCAATGAGGCTTCTTCAGATAAACTAGGCATTTTTTTGTAATAAATGCAAGGATATATGTTTGACTTGATGGTAAATTTGACTAGATTTGAGATGGGGATCAAAAACCCCTTTAAACAAATTAATTTATTCTTATCAAGTTTGAGAAAACAACATACTCTCTCTAATAGGGGAACATCTAAATTGGATCCAATGTAATAACCTTGCTTAGTTACTCCAACATTATTATATGTTTTGTCATCAGTTTCTTCCAAATTGGTCAAATTCAATAGAGATTTGATTTTGAAATATGAGGGATGGTGTAGCATAAGCTTCCCCTCTTCACTTGCATCAACCATATGCACCAACAATATTTTGTGCATACTTTCCATCCATGAATCATTCGTACCAAGAACATAAAGGTTAGGATCATCCTCGAAACAATTCAATTGTGTTAATTAAAAGTTTCATATGTGAGACTTGTGAATAATTCTAAAAATAACAATATCTTGTGAACTATATTCATCATTTTTAAGAAGAGAAAAAATATCAAATGTTGGTACAAACCTCTTGACATAACAGTTGGTGGGACGAGCACGAAGATGGTACGACATGGAATTCTAATTTCTTTCAATTTTTAAATTGTCACCTGAGGAAGTTGCAATGTTATTGTCAAAGGAAGCTTTATGGTCTACCTGTGAGATTTTTAACTTATTCCATTATTAAAAATATGCATAAAGAGTATCATCATCTTCGATCTCATTAATACCCATAGAGTAGCATCATCTAGAATCTTAGTACTTTCGAATCTATCACAATTACTGATATAACATTTTACACCAAATTGAAGGTGCTTCCTCAACAACTTATGAATTACTACACATGACTAATCACAAAAATTCTCAAAGCATTACATTAAGGATTAGGTTAAAAATACAATCATTATTTATTTATTTTCAAACTAAAAAAAAATAAAGGACTATAAAACTAAATAAAAATGCTCAATTGGAAATAATATTAGATTGATCTATTACAAAGAGTTGAATAATTCTACATAAACTCATATCAAACAATATGGTCAAAAATAAAGGGTGAGTATGTCAAAATATTCGTTAAGGTTTTGATCAAAAATCAATATCTGAAATACATAAAAAAAAAATAAACAAACAAGGAGAAATATGTAGAATACAAATAGTATTAATCGATCTCTTGATATAAAAAATATTCATTGAACCAAAAACAATCAAAAAATGAATCTGAGTATTTTTAAAATCAAATTTTCTATTAAAGAAAAAACATACCTAAGCTTTCGTACTATGAATCTGTGTTGGCTATGATATTTTGGTGTCTCTTTATTATGGGTAGGTTTTTTTAATTTTGATTTTATTTTGTTTACAAATTATTTTGTTTGTTATTATAATTATTAACGTTATTTTTTTAAATAAAAAATTTTTAAAAAAAATGGTCGACTTATCCTTGAAACTCACATCTTAAAATTTAATACTTGAGTTGGGATGTGGTTTCTATAAATATTTTCCAATTGCGAATTATTATTGAAACTCACCAAAACAAAGATTAAATGTACAATAAAAAAATATAAAATAATATTTTTATTTGATTTTTCAAATATGAGAGAATTTGGGGTGGCTAATTTCTTATGTTGCTTCATAGTTCCAACTTAGTTTTGTGTTCAGTAGAAACTAAAGTATAACAAGCACATCCAAAAGACTTTCAAGTGTTTTATCTTATGCTTGAATCCATTCCAGGCCTCATATGGATTTTTGTCCAAAAGAGAAATGGTGGGAGACTTTTTCCTTACTACATTATAGTACCAATAACTTCAATTTATCATCAAGTTATTTGTAATACAACATTTCTCAAGTTGTACATTCTAAGAATATCTTCATTCAAAATTTATATTTTTCTATGGAGTATAAGCATTATTGTATTTTCATTTGATTCCATATTCTTGGAAATGATATAAAAATTCAATTAAAGTATATTCACCTCCATTATTTGAAATAAATGTAGTGAATTTCATACTTGTTTTTGTTTCAACTAAGTTTAATCACTCAATAAACCCAATGAAAACCTATTATTTGTTCTTCATGAAATATAATCAAGTCATCCTAACAAAATCATCAATAAACAATACAAAATATTTGCATCCTCCAATAGATGACTTCCTCATATCATATACATCATTATAAATTAATTGTAAACCCTTGTTAACTCTCCAAAAAGAATCCTTAGAAAAAATTTATCTGTTTTGTGTGCCTAAAACACGACTCACAAAAAATACTCTCTTCGGAAACTAGGCAAATCATACATTAATTTAAGTTTTTGTAAGTCCACCAAAGAGTAAACATTTAGATCTCCATATCGCAGGTGCCACAATTGTTGTGTAAACATTAAACATGTTTCAACCATTGATGTTAGTTCTTTTGTAGGATGACGTACTATACAATGTAAACAAATTACGTTCCCATCTTCATAACCTGTGTAGATTGTTTTGTATCCTTCTTTGGCAAAGTTAATGTAAATAAGCTCATTTTCTAACACAATTTGACAGTCTTTCTTATAAATGATAACCAAAGAAGTAAAATATTTTTTCAAAGTACAAACATACCAAACATTTTTCAAATACTTAATAGCACCATTTGGAAGCAAAATCCAAATAGAACCAATTCTCTATGGAATATAAATAAATTTGTTTGTAATGAAACAAGATATAGAGATGTTTTTTTGAGAATCCAAAATAAGTCTCGTATGTATGTCATATGTTTAGTGGCCCATGTATCTAATACCCAAGCATCTTTAAATTCATCCCTAGTCTCAAATTCTTAGTAATTTATATTCCCTAGTGTTGTAAATGTTTATTCATGAACAACATTCTTTGATTGTTCATTGCCATGCTCTACATATTGAGCAAAATCTATTTTATAATTTTTTTGTGGTTTGTGAATCTTATCAAAGGGAATCTTGTATTGAGATGCAATATGGTCATATCTGCCACACCCATGACATTGAATATCTGATCTTCCTCTACCTCTGCCTCAAAACACATTTGCATACATGCAAAAAAACTAAAAAATATGTCTATGAGGTTTTGCACTTAGCCTCCGCATAAAGCATATAATAGGTTTTTATGAGCTTTGCACTTAACCATAGCCAAAAACAATGTAAAAAAAACACCCTTGTGTCTCCAATATTACACATTTTCATTTATTTGTATTTACCTTAAAAAAACTACACGCAACTTTAAAAAGGAATATTCTCAAAATATTATTTTTTTAAAAGAAAATGTACTTTCGCCCAAAAGATAGCTTTGGAGAGATTTTAGATTTGTACCTCCCACTTTGCGAGACACTGACAAAATTACGTTCACCACTTGTACAACTCTTTACAAATGTAAAGTAACAATATTAAATATGAATTGTTCTTTTTCTGAGTTGGTAAAATAAATAAATGAAAACTTGTACATGTAAAAATGCACTCACCCGTGAAAATCAAATAACTGTATTTTGAAGGGGCTCACTTTAATGTTGCACGTTGCTCCAAAATTTATTTATTGAGAAAACAATATTCCAAATATTGTTCCACATTTTTTTAAGTTTTAAAGCCATTTAGGTTTGTTTATGGCATTCCAACACCATACCAAATGATGTTTATAGTGTTCCAACATTGTACCAAATGCTTCCAATGCTAACAAGTTTGCTAGTAGAATTTGTGGGTTGATTATGACCAATGGTTGTTGGTTTCACCTTCTTCTAGCATCCTTCCCTATGATTTCAACAATACTTGGTGTCTTTCAGTGCCTCAAATCTGTTACTCTCAATCTCTAGGGTGCCAAACTAATTTCCAAGGTTGTTTAAGCAAAAGAATTGTAATTCAACATCGTTTTCTGAGTATTCAACCAGCTCAACTCTTCAAACAGATGTGCAACACTTCAAGCAATGCACATTGCCATCCTATCTAATCAAAAATACCTTCTAGACAATCAAATATATGATCAAATAAATGTAATTATTTTTACATAAATATCCACAATCAAAATATATGATCGAATAAATGTAATTATTTTTACATAAATATCCATAGTTAAACAAATTGTATGTCAAATTATTAAAAATTGCAATGTAGACATAAAATTAAAAAAACTTACTCTTCTTCCAATGAGTGTAAAATGGATATTCATTTTTTTCATCATTGATCAAAGAAATGTAATTGTTTTTACATAAATATCCACTATCAAACAAATTGTGTCAAATTATTAAAAATTACAATGTAAATGTAAAATTAAAATAATTTTACTCTTCTTCACATGGGGCTCCTCCTCTTCACACGGATGGGCCCACCACTTTACAAATATTCCCTTCAAACCACACTCTTCTTCTTTCAAACCACGCTCTCTTTATTTCAAACCATGCTCTAATACCACTGATTGAACATTAAAACATTTACATAAATCACATAAATTGAGTCATATTCCCACTATGGTGGGTAACAAGAATTTTATTAATGTTAGAAAAAAAGCACAAGATATTGTCTTTACTCCATTAACCCTCGATATTCAAAAGACTTTTTATTTATAGTTTTACCATAATCGGTAAAAGTAACTACTTAAAAGCCCTTAACTTCTTAGGAGAATACAACTCGAATATCTTACTACCTAAAAGCTTAATTAACTTAAATAAACTTAATTTATTTAGAATAAAGTGTCTTTTATGCCAAAAAAAACATGCCCCTTTTACAAACTTTATTAATTTATTAAATATATGCTAATGTTAAGACTTTGGAGCAAGTTCTAACATTATTTGAGTAAGATTCAAACACCATGGAGAATATTGAATGTGGTATTAATATATTTGTTATTGATGTTCTTTATACATCTCCTTAAAATTATAGATTGCCAATTTTTCCTTCAACAAATACATAGGCAATAACAAGTGAAGATAAGGGTAAGTATCTAGAACTAAGAAATTATTGTTAAATCACAAATAATGATGATGAAAATGATATCTTTATTCAAACATCCTTAGAAAAATATGAATTTGGACACACAATGTGTATAAAAGATGTGTTATAGTAAAGGACCCATAAAACAAGAAAAGGAAAAATAGAGCTTATTATTCCAAATGATCATCTATTCAAGCATGGATTTGATTCTAACAATGGTGAAAAGTTGCAAGGATTCCAAGAGTGGATATATGAATGACCAAGCACATTTTAGAATTACGAATATAACTTGTGATGTGAATAACAAATATTTGGGTGCTAAATCTCATCAAAACATTATTAATAGGATAAATACTCTCCAATCTATTACCATGAAAACAAATCCCCTTATTGTGTCCAATTTAGTAAATTTATAATGAATGTCTCTCAAAGTCCTACAAGTATAATTTATGTCTCACAAGAAGACACATCAACCTATGTCTCATAGTACAGTGTTTTATTGATCTCTTATTATCCTTTATATTTCATATTCATTAACTTATACAAACTATAGTGTATATATGTTTTCTCATTAAACAAAAACTTGAATCCATGGTGATATATAGCTTCATGATCCATCTTATTTTCCTCCTTTTACCTTCTATGTGCATAAAGTTTCCTTTTGAAAAACACTCTATATGCTATGATATTACTTATTTTTGTTTCTTTCTTTACCCAAAATATTATCTACTTTGTGATTGTATTGTAACACACTTCGCATTCCCCCCATTAATAGGCCAAGGCTACATCAGCTCGTAAGATCAAGGAAAGATAATTATGTTTGGATTTTGCCTCTTCCAAGATTGTTCAAAGTCAATTTTGATGGAGCAGTGTGTGTTAATCCTCAAGTTTCTGGGGTAGGTTGTATTATCCACGATTGCTCTTGGTATCTAATTCGAGCGGCCTCCTCAAAGTTGGCAGATGGTACCAATAACAAATCCAAAGCTCGGTCTTTGGTTTTTGGATTGGAGATTGTCAGTCATTGTGGCATTGAATTTATAATAATTGAAGGCAACTCCATGGTCTTGATTCATGCCTTGAATAATAATAAGTCAAAATCCTGGAGGATTCAAAGTATCTTGGGTTGAGCATGGAGGAACCTTGGATTGATCGGAAGTTGGGAGGAAACTAATTGCTTTAGGGAAGCCAACCAAGAAGCAGGACTCCTTGCAAACTTCGGTGTATCTCAAGATGAACAAATAAGAATAGACAAACATATCAAGAGTTGGTCAGGTCTTGATGGGGTTGCTTGTTAAATTAGCATTAGACTTGCCTCCCCTTTAAAGGTCTTAGTATGAATTGAAGTGATACTTAAATGGGTTTGTAGTTTGTGAAGTGATACTTAAATGGGTTTGTAGTTTGCATACAAACTCACATTGAACTCCTTGTAATGATGTGCACTTGGGTGAATAGTTAGGAGCGTGTGGGATTTGATAGGAATCCCTTAGAGTTTTAATTCATCATTGTCATCATGATTTTGAAGGAGCATGGGAAAGGCTTGAGCTGTATCTAGACGTTTTGAAAGTTGTTTTTACCCTTTCCTCAAGTTTTATGCTTCATTTTTAGCCCACAGGATTTCTATAAAAAAATGGGTTCAATTTATCTATTAATCACCGGACTCAAGTCAAAAGGGGATTAGCATGGAAAGAGATTTAGAGATTGTGATAATGGAGTTGATCTTCTACTTGGATTCCTCCACCAAGGAATTGCTTTGGACCTAGGTGTATGAAGGTAGACTCAAAAAAAATCTTCTGGATATAGAAAGGGCACATTTTGGATGTTATTTGCACAGTTTTGGAAGAGGACTACCTTCAAATGGAGATTAGAAGCAGGGTTAATAAAAAGGTGGAGTCGAGGCAAAACACAAAGTTAATTGGGCTCTTGTTGCAGATGTGGATGTAGCTAAATCCATGTGGCCTTAGTCTTTGTCTAAAAATGTCATAGTTGCTTAGGTGTCTTTTGACATGTATAAGTTTGTTTGGTCGTATTTTGGTAATTTCAGGTTTGGGATGTATTTTCCTTTTTGTTCGTATGGTGCTTAATGTAGCAAATTATGGGGCTACCTTTCCATTGATGTCATCTAGAAGGTGTCATTTTTGTAACATTGAACTCATAAAATATAGGCAAGGGACTTGTCAACCCATATCATCAATCAAAAAAAGACACAAACACTTGACATTCAAATGAATGTACTTATTTATTTCTTTTTTCATAAATGATACTAATAAAATTGAAAAGGTAGATCATTTTTTTCAATAAGTTGCAAGTTCATTACTATGGCTTCATAGTAGGTCAAGGCAATTCCATGTCTACTCAAAGGAAACTAAGGGGGAAATGTGGGGCACATACTAGCTATGTCACGAGCTCCTCTTTACTTTGCCTATGAGGTGCTTGTCATGTGTCTCATACAATCTCATTTCCCTTTACTCTTTCAACATGCCTCTTGTGGCTTTAGTTTGATGTGCTTGCCATGTGTCTCATGTCATCCCATTTCTTTATATGCTTTTCGTGTGTTTGATATGACTTCAATACCTATTAATTTTGCTGTGTCCTTAATGTGATTCACATATTAATATTCATCCCATATAGTTGACATGAGTCTAATTCCTTATCATTGTATTACTTAGCGCTACCATATTACAATGGGGGAATGTTTGACTTCATTGTTCATACTTCATTTTTTTTTCATCTCAAAGTTATTGACTCATCAAATTTATCTCAAATTTGTGATAAAAATTTTCTTTTATACTTTTCTATTTGGCTTTAGTTGATCTTTTCTTTTCTTTTCAATGCTCCTAACTTGATTCATAATTGCACTTTTCATGATATTTTCTATCACTTATTGCTTTTTCTAAGTGCCTTTTTCAATACTTACTTTTTGCAAGTGATGTTCTCAATTTTTCCAAATAACACTTTCTACTACTTTCTTCAAGGAGTTGTGTGATTCTTGTGTTATGTCACATAGGTTTTGTATTGTTATGATCCTTATCATGCATTCATTAGGGTAAGGCTCCTTATACATGCTTTACAACATTATATCTTATGCCCACATGGGGAAATGGTTCTCAATGCCACATTTCTCATATCATAGAGCCATGCAAAGTGAATCATTTATTTCACATTTGCTTTCATGGAAACATATATATATGATAGATACTTAGTGGTTTTTAAATGTCATATTATGCATGTTACCACTAATCTCTTCTTTTGAGACATGAGTTTCATAGGTTCACATTACAACTCAAAATGGAAGCATATATCCCACTCAATATATTCAACAACATATTTCTAAGGCATATAGACATTCTTACCAACTTTCTCAATACTTTTGGGGTTCATATTCATCATTCTTACATAATCATATAGAGATTGTATCAGATTATTTTAGATATTCCCATAGGGGATTCACATGGTGCATTATTAATCTTTATCTAGATTTTACTAGAGATAGTGGTCAACTTTATTTAGAACAGTACACAAAATTAAAAATCTTGTTCAAGGCAACATATAGATTTGAAGGCACTAAGATTCACATAGTATTCATTTTTCCTTTGCAAAATGAGGTAACTAAGTTTTGGTACTTCATATTTTACAAATTATTATTATTATTATTATTATTATTATTATTATTATTATTATTATTATTATTATTATTATTATTATGTGTTGAACCATACATGTGAACAAAATGAAGAATGTTCTTATATCCAAGCGTACAAGAGTGTCTATCCATATTATGTCTACTTTTATGCATTAATATTTATGCACATAAACCTTTATTTTCTACTTTAATAGGCATTTTTTAGTGTTATTTTGTAATTATTTAGCACAAGCATTTATGCAAACTGATTTGGTTTAAACTATGCAATATGGATCATCTTATTGACTTCCACCTTTCTTAAGATCTCCCTTCTAATGCACTCCTATCTTATTTTGTACACCCATTTTCTTATCACTGTCTAACTTTGCGCTTTGGAGTTGGCATGAGTAACACAAAAATGGCACACCCATATACTGCCAATTATGTACGACAAAGGCAAAAGAAAAAATACGTAAAATACAACAAACTACATTATAATAAATGTGACTAGTGTTGAAGGAAGGGAATAGATTGAATAATTGGTAAGTGGAAATGCTAAAAAGAAATATATAGAGATATGTGCCTTTTTCTGACTTACATGAACTTTGATTGTGACTGATGGCATTCGAAAACATGTTCAGATCTCCTAAAAAGTAGACTTGTTTTAGGATGATGAGTCGTTACAAACTACTACAAAAGTGATAGTCTAGGCCAAACCCAGTCAAGCAAGGCCGAAAATGGCTCTGTAAATCCTTGTAATATGAAACTCCCTAAAACCCTTCGTCAACAGTAGATTCACAGAAACTTCATTGCAATTGGTTAAATGATGCTTGTAGAGGGTAGAATTTTTTATCCTTTGACATAACCCTAATTCACCATAATATAGTAACACATCTAAAACAAAAGTAAAAAATGCAACATTAGTGTTTTAGGGGTTGGTGTGCATGTTCACACTTGATGTGAAGTCCACCTTAGGTAAATTATTTATCTAGGTGTGATGTATTATGTGCACTATGTTTTTTATATGAAAAATTAATGTGGAGGTTACCCTCACACATGTGAGAAGAGTTAAGTGAAGTTAGGTGTACTTAGGGAATGCTTCCACCTTTCAATCCACCAATAATCAATCTCCCAGTCACTCTTGAACTTCCTATTTAAGGAATTTTTGTCCTTTGTGGGTAATCAAGTATCTTGGAGCATATTGACAAGTTAAATTGGTTGATATATAGTCATTCCGAAGAACCAAGGATCTATTAGAAAATATCTCAACTTTGCTTGAATCTACCCAACAATCATCGAGTGCAAGGTGGATTTTGTGCAAGTTGTTTGTGCAAGCACTGAGTGCAGATTGATTACACAATCAGAGATGGTTGCACAAGCTTGCGTGGAGGCTGCCTATAAAAGTTACACAAAATTGATATCATGTGGTAATGATGGTAGTGTTGCACAAGGCTCTCTACATAATTTATTGCACTATGAAAGGTTTCGAATTAGAGTGCAATGGTTAATTCACAATAAAGAGCTACAAGGAGGTGTGCAACATGTTAGGGAATGGAAGGTTATCTTAAAACATCTCAGGTACTTGTTTGATGGCATCCGTCAGATTGAAGAAAGTGCTAGTAACGTCTTGGTGGTGTTCTAGCATAGAGCTATTAAGTGTTACAAGTTGATCACTTAACTCAGTAGTTGGTGAATGCAAATTTCCCTTTTGTGTAAGTATTATAGAGTGGGTGCCAAAAAAAGGCACAATTATTCCAAGGAAGATGGTTGTGTTGAATGTTGAATACATATTGTCAAGGGTTTGCATTGTAATATACAGTAAAATGTCGTATGAAATGCAACAAAACCTTGCATCTTGATGCGGCATTATAAAAACAATTAAGCTTTTCTTATAATCAAGGTGGTTATTGTGTTGGATTTTTATCCAAAATCTAGGTGAAATTGTGTATCTATGTGTTTGTCTATATATATATAGACAAACACATAGATACACAATTTCACCTAGAAAAATCCTTTTGGATAAAAATCCAACACAATGTGGTATATATATATATATATATATATATATATATATATATATTGCATAGCATATCTATCATTTGTATCAGTTTATAGTGTCGTTGGCGTAAAAATTTATCGAGGTACAAATAGGTGTTTCTTGTCAACAGTCAGGGGACAAAATCCATCTCCTATTAGTATGTGGAACTACCTTTATTAAAAGCCAAAATTGTGCAGTAAAAAAAAATATTTACAACAAAATTGGGTTTCACCATGATGGTATTGTTGTCCCCAAATCTTGCACCCTACAAGGGAGTGTTCAAGTCTCTTCTAGATTTGGGCAACGTTGGAATAGATCCAGGCATGTGAGTATACCTATAGAGGAAATGAACCTCTAGATTTAAAGGGCCAACTCCCTAAATATATCTATGCAAAACAACTTATGTTTAACCCAATTTTCTTGAAAGGAAAAGAGTTAGACACTAAAGAAAAGGAAAACCTACTCTAAGAGTGGTGATACACCAAGATTATCTTTCACATAGATATATTTTAATGCACAAAACAACAAAACGCATAGACCACTTTCAAGCTCTAAGGGTTCTAACACAAATATTTCAGTATAGAGGCGAGATGCATAAAACAACACAAGGTAAACAAACTGAAAGGGAAATTGCACATTCCAGGAATGGTTATACACTTACAGCAATTTAACCCAGGAATGGTTATACACTTACAGCAATTTAACACACTTAAACACACTCTACATGACCTATTAGTCTAAGAACTTTTGCTCAAGGATGAAGGATAAAGGACTGAAAGATAGAAAATCATCACTCCCTGTCACTATACATCACTTACACGCTAAGACAATTGTTCAGAAACTTGAAAAAAATAGACTAGTACTAATGCTTTAAAGGCAAAATGTGATATCAATCTAGCAGGGCTTCACCATTAATCATGTGGAACTTCTTTTTACTAGCCCAAGGGTTGTATTTATATTAGAAGGGAAATAAGAGGGGAGGTTTTTTGGTGTTGAAAAGAGGAATCAATCTGTTAGAAGCCTCCCACTGTGATTTCAATTGTCTCTGTAAATGTGCTCATTCGGGCCATTCGATTGATTCATGTCACCTCAAGTGGTTAGCTTGCTCTCTCAAAGATGCTTCCCCAATGGTTACACCAACAGAATCAAGATATTCTGAGCTGAGTGATGGCATCAATGTGGTTATTGCGAATGAGTCCACTTGTTGTATATTTGTCTTAATGCTAACAGCTTCTCACCGGCTCATTGAGGTGTATAACGGCGTAGGGGAGAGTCCCTTTCATTTTGTTGGCCTTGGAGATGAAACCACCTGAAGCCTATGTGTATGCCTCCCTGGCATTGTCAGGATGTTGGCTCCACGTGTATGTCTACAAACATTCCATGGAAGCTTGCTCCAGCTTGACCTTGGTCGGATGTTCCATTCCCACAGAGTCCCTCAACCTCTCACCTTTTGATTGGCCATCGATTATGACTCAGATCTTGATTAGAATGCTCAAAGTGATGCGAGCCCTCTAAGCTGCTTTATCTTGCTCCGTCTGATCTTTTTAATGGATGAAGAACGTGAGCCCTTGGATCTTTGAGCGTCTGAGCGAAGACCATCGATCTTCTTGGGACCCACTATTTAAACACCAACAGCGAGCCCATCACTGTTTAAACGCCAACAGCGAGCCCATCACCCTGAAGTTGACGTCCGTGCAACTGTCACTCTACTAGAACCATTCCTTTGAGGTATTTTCCTTAAACCTTTGCTTTGGCATTTTCTCAAACAATTTTCCCATAGACCCTTTTCTCTAAAATAAATAACTTTTCGGGCCCTTTCTTATTTCGTCTTTCGAAAAGATTGAACATGCCCTTTGGCCTTTTACATTTGTCCCTTCAAAAATCTTGAAAATAACACTTTTCTTTCTTAAGTAATTCATTCGCACAAAATTCTGAAGGGTTATGCCTTAGTTCATTTTGCTTTGGAAACACTCTCTTCGAAGGAAAAATACCTTCGGCAAAATTGCATATGCGCCTTACTTGAAAATTCCTTCGGACTTTTTGTTGAAGATGCCCTTTCAGAAATCTGGAAGATGCCTTTTGGAAAAATTGAACTAGACACTTACCTAAGAAACAGACCCTTCAGAAAAGTGTGTAGGGCACTTGCATGAGAAAAAATTCCTTCGAAAATCTTGCAAATGACCAATTCCTTCGAAAAGATTGAAAGTGCCTTTTGGAGAAACAACTCTTCGAAAATATTGTTTCGAACAAAATGTCTAAAACAATTCCTTTGTAAAGATTGTTTCAGACAAATGTCCGAAACAATTCTTTCGAAAAGATTGTTTTGGACATTTTGTCTAAAACAATTCATTTGTCTTGAACAAAAACCCTGAAACAAAACCTTGCTAAAAGAAATAACACTAGTACAAAAAGACCAAACAAAGGCTTCTGAAGGAAATAACACTTAACACTTTGTTTTGGGCATAGTGTGAAACGCTTCTTTCGATAGACAACTTCCGAATGTTGCACTTAGCCAAAATGAAAAATGCAAAACTTGGCAGTGAAAATTGGCTAACATTCTTGGTGATTCCTAGGGGTCATGCTTGTTATGTCTAAGACTAGTTACATAAATCCTTCCATTAGGCATGGAGTCACGCATGTAGGCACCTTAAATGACTTGAACAAACCTTTGGCTAAAAAAAAACGCGCGCTGGTTAATTCACACGCACAAGGGCAAAGACACACAAACAAAAGGAAAGAAACGCATGTGCTACAAAGCACTTAGGGAACACAACAAAACAAATGAGATAAAATTAGACTAAACACACACACCTATGCTACTATTTACAAAATAGATTTGAAAGGACTAATAGCAAAACTTTAGATGTATCACATTCACAGGGATAGGCAATTCTTCTCCATTCATCTTGGTTCGTTGAAAGGAGTTGTTTTGCTTGCACTTGCTAATGATGTAAGGGCCACTCCACAAAGCATCAAACTTTATATGTCTACCCAGTTTTTCTTTGTCTTTGTCCCATTTCAGAACCAAGTCACCTTCTTTGAACACTCTTGCACTTGCTCTTTTGTCAAAAGACTTCTTCATGCATACTTGGTGGTGTTCCATGGTCTTGTGTGCATTGTCTCTTGCTTCTTGCAGCTGCATTAGTTCTATCAATCTGACTTCCATTGAAGTATTTTTCAGTAGTTCCAGCGGATGTGCAAGCTCTAGAGCAGGGAGTTCTTGAGATATGGACAACCTAGCCTCTCTCCAATAAACAAGCACAAAGGGAGAGTTACCATTTGATCTCTTAGGAGTAATCCTATCAGTGCATAATGATGTCTTCAACTTCGAATGCGCCATGCTCTTTGAGTGTTCTCCAATGTCCTCTTGATGATCTTAATGAGATTCTTGTTAGTAGACTCAAACAATCCATTATCTTGAGGGTAATAGTTGGATGAGGTACTCAAGTAAACTCCATTCCTATTTGCCCAATCAAAAGTTTTAGCACTTATGAAAGAAAGCGTATTATCAGAAATGATAACCTGGGGAACTTCGAACCTTGTTATAATGTTCGCATAGAACTCCAAGATAACATTTTCACTTGCCTCCTTCAATGCAATAGTTTCTACCCACCTTGTGAAGTAGTCAGTAGCAATCAATATCCATTTGTGTCTAGCACTTGATGGAGGGTTGATCACACCAATGAAATCAAGGCCCCATTACATCAAATGTTGGTCTACTTGGATAGGATTCAATGGAAGCTCTGCAAGTTTTTGTTTGCCTACAAAGAAGGCACATTGAGGACACATCTTAGCCCAATGATAAGAGTCCTTAAAAAGACTCAGCCAATAATAACCAGCCCTCATTATCTTTGCAGTCGTTATCTTAGGAGAGAAATGACCTCCGTCTACACCATTGTAAAACTTTTCCAGCAACATACCAAACTGATCATTATTAACACACCTTAACAACACACTATTCACGTCTTTCCTAAAGAGAACACCATCTACAAGACAGTAAGGAATGGTCTGTAATCTAAAATGCCTCCTTTGAGACTTTTTTAAGCCATTGGGGCACCCACCATTTTGAAGCAAACTAATGATGTTTTATGTCCAAATTTGAACGTGTTTGTGATCAGCTGGTTGGGGGTGAATTTGGTTGATCAAGACTTCATCTTTTGGCTCTTGAAAATCTGAAGCTAAATGCTCACATAACCCTTTTCCTCTTACCAAGTTTGTCACCTTAATATCCACATCATAATCCATTACCTTTGTAATCCACCCAGCTCTCTTTTCATTGAGGTCTTTACTTAGGAGAAACTCCTTGGTGCTAGGATGAGAAACCATGACATGTATCTTCTTGTTTGAAACCATGTGCCTGAATTTTTTCAATCCTCTTATCACAACTAGAGCTTGTTTCTCAACAAATGTATACTTGACCTCATAATCTTCCAATCCTTGGCTAAAGAATGCAATTGGTTGCTCTACCTCTTCATCATTCTTTTGCATAAGCATAGCTGAGATTGTATCAAGGTTAGCAAAGGTATAGAGTATAAAAACTTTGGCAAAGTTTGGGTTCAAGAGAGTAGGATATTTTGCAATTGCTTATTTGATTGCATCAAAGTTATTCTTACCTTCCTTTGTCCAATTAAAAGCTTGGTTCTTCTTGAGTATGGCTATGATAGGGTTTACCAAAGTTGCAAACCCTGAAATAAACCTTTTTACAAAGTTTATTTTCTCCAATAAGCTTTGAAGTCCTTTTTTGTGTTGAGGCAAAGACAAGTCTAGAATAGCCTCAATCCTTTCGGGGTCAATAGACAAGCCTTCTTTTGAAACAATATGACCTAATAACTTACCTTCATGGAGAGCAAAGATGCATTTTTTTGGATTAAGGGATATTCCATACTCCCTACACTTCTCAAACACTTGTCTTAGATGCTCCATATGATCAGTAGCATCCTTCAAAAAAATAGTTATATCATCAAGGTACACAAGCAAAAACTCATTGGTCAAACCTTTAAAAGCCATGTCCATTGCCCTTTGAAATGTAGCTCTAGCATCGGACAAACCAAATGGCATCTTTCTATAGGAAAAGTCCCCCATTTTTTAGTGAAGGTTGTCTTGAACTAATCCTCTCCATTCACCATTATTTGATTATAACCTGAATAACCATCAAGAAGTGAAAAGCATTGAAAACCTAAAACAACTTACAGAATTTGTTCCATGGAAGGTAGTGGATAATGATACTTGAGAGACACCCTATTCAGGTCTCAAAAATTCACACAAAGTCTGATCTCTCCATTCTTCTTTCGGACAAGTACAATATTAGCCACCTAAGTTAAGTGTTTGATAGGAAAGATGATTCTAGACTCAATCAACTTGGTCAGCTCTTTCTTCATGAGTTCCTCTATCTTAGGGTTGATAGGCTTTTGTTTCTCCCTGACTGATTTAGCTCCAGGTTCTAACTCAATGGTGTGATGAGCTAGACTTGGATCAAACCCTTTCAAATCTTTATATTCCCAAGCAAAAATGTCATGAAACTCTTTGCATAATTCAATAAAGGTCTGCCTCTAGGAAAGGAAACATATCTTACCAATTTTTAGAAGCTTGTCCTCGTAAATCATGACTCTCTCATAGTTTTCTTATTTCGTGGGCATGCTCACTCTTTCTTTCTTCTTTTGATCATCTTCATTGAAAACACTCTCTAAAATAATCAGCCATTTAGGTATCTTGTTTGTCTTCGGCTAAATAATTTGTTCTTCATATTTATCATGCAGTCTCTTTTAGTTCCTTGAGGAGAATTCTACCTCATTTTGTAAGAAGTGTGCAATGTGTTCATCACTTTCAAACATTTGCCATGATACTTAATTATCTAGAATAGAAGGCCTCACAATGACTTTGATATGAGACTGATCATTCTCCTTCCCTATATCAGTAACTACGTCACATTGTGCTCCTATGACAACCAATCTATCAGCATGTTTATTTGATTCCCTCGATACCGGTTGTATGTTGAAGGCATCAAAGTATTCCAGTAGGTCCCATACCCTATGCTTGTAGGATTTAAGCAAGGGGTTTTTGGTTGTAACTTGATTTCTCACTTGATGGATGACCAATTCACTATCCCCATAAACCTTCAAATTCTTGATCCCTCTCTTCTTTGCTCAATGGAGGCCATGAACTAAGCCTTCATATTCTGCCACATTGCAGGTGTAGCTGAAGTGGAATCTATATGAGGAGTAGTATTGATTCTTTGATTGAGAAACTAACATAATGCCAACTCTTGTACCTACTTTGCTTCTTGAGCCATCAAAAAATATTTTCCATTTACCTTCAAGTTCATGATCTTCATTAGTGAGTGAAGGAATGGAAGCATCTTTTTCGTGCATACAATAAACTCCCAAATCAGTCTCTTCTAAGAATGTATATGGATCAAGTCCATGTGTTTCAGTGTTGTACTTATCAATTAAAAAAACAAAAATACCTTAAAGGGGGGAGGATGCTTCACCATCCATGACACCTTCTTCTTCTTTACTAATTAAACAATTCTGATTTGAATTTGTCTCCATGTATGGCTGAATATGAAACCTTACTAAGTGTTGTGTCCTTATAGTCACCTTAATTCCATATTTTATTTTGAAAACTAGAAAAGACCAATCAACAGAGAAGTACCCTCCTATCTTAGCCGTGTTGTGTCCCTCGACAAGCAAATAACAAAATGAATTGGAAGGTCTACCACCACAACGTCTTGTATAATGAGAAAACTTGGGCAACCATGCAGAAAGACTTTCAAACCTATGACCAATCTCATTGTCTTGGTTGGAGTCCCATCAAGCTACAACACACCTTTACTATGTGGTTCATACTTCAATCCCAACTTATCAACCACCACCTTAGTCATGACAGTGGTACTAGCTCCACTATCTACAATACAATTGTGAACCAACTTGTCTCCCACAATGTGTGTGAGGTATAAGGGTGGAGACTTTTCAGATTTGGTGGAAGGCTCTAAGATATAATTTGGAGAATTGATAAGGGCTACACTAATGTGTTTTGAAGTTTGAGGAGCTACATGAATGCTCGCACCTTGTTCTTTTAAGAGCTCCTTTTGACCAAGCATATGCAATACTTTCCAAAGAGATATGTTTGTCTTGGTATTCTTCAAAGAATCAACAATGTTTAGAGGGGAAGTATTCACCTTTTCTCGCATTCTTGAAGGTACTGAGGGAGGTTGAACTTGCTACATTGTAGGCTTGACAACCCTACTCGCATTCTGGGTTTGTTGAGGAGCATGACTGGTAGTAAGTATTGCATTAGGATTCACACTTTGTGACCTTGGGGAAGCATTGCTTTAAGTCACATGTGCTTCCAGAACATCTCTCAAAGGTCTCTTTTTGGCTCTTGTGTTGGCTGAAATTGATGTGCTTTGATTCAACACATAAGCATCCTTCGTTTAAAAGTTCATCATACCTACGCTTTGGTTGTTACCTTCTCCATGAGTATCCCTTTGCATGAGAATCATTTCTTCTGATGTCACATAAGGAGTAGCTTCTTTTTGTGTCACCAAAGCTTGGTTGTCTTCTCCATCATCATACACAAACTAACCTTGAGGTTGTCCCCATTGGTCCAAATGATCCTTTCCTTAGACCATATTAGCATGCACTGGAACAACAGCCTTCGTGGAAGGAGAGGAATTAGGATTATAAGCATTGGGCTACCTGTTGAAACCTTGTTGACCTTGTCCTCTTCCTTGGTAGTTGTATTGGGGTGGAGCTCTATAGCCTTGTTGAGGATAGTATTTTGGGTTAGGTGGAACACTTGCTTGAAAATGAGATTGCTTGAGCTGAGCTCGTAATGACCGGATATCTTCATCTTTGTCCACAGCATTATCCATCTTCTTGGGAATGGTTCTTGGTTTGGTATTGGCGTTAGGAACTTGTGTTATGCTTGCAGCCTCAACCAAACTATTAGACAACAAAAGCATAGAAACCCTTGGAGCTAGCTTTCCAGCTTGTATCAAGCTAATCTCAGCTTCAATAGCTATCTCATATGCATCTGGCAAAGTGAATCCTCCCATTGACTACAAGATTACTGCCACATCAGTACCAATAGCCTTGAGATAAGTGGGAAACACAAAGTTCGAAGGAGGTCTCATCACAGGGGGCAACCTATGTCATGTCCTTTGAAACCTTTCATTAAAATCTTCCATGGATTCGTTAGGACCTCTTTTTATCACATTCAGTTGGTGGATTAGCAAAGTATGGTCACTCTTATTCTCAAATCTAGTTACCAGCAATTCCCCAAAGCCATCCCAACTTGTAATGCAACCACTTCTAAAGTCCTATACTAGTCAAGTGCCTTACCTTTTAGAGACATAACAAGCAATCTAATGGCTATGTTGGCTCGAGTGACATTATGGAAGTTACAAAAATTTGAGATGTCCCTAATATGCTCAGATGGGTTAATAGGACCCTCTCCATTGAAACTAGGGAGATTCTTGGTAGCATTGGAAGGGATAGGGTCATATGCAGGAAGGTCAATTGGATTTTGGGTGTTGAAGGTCGGGAAAAGTTGTTGCCTATCCAATTCTCCTCTTTCCTCTTGATCTCCTATCTCCTCAACTTCTTCTACTTCTTCAAAACCTCATTGCCCAAGATCTCTAAGCATTAGGGATGGTTCAGGGTGTTTTTCTTCAAGAAGAGCTTCAACTAGAGGGCGTTGATCGAATATCCTAGATGACCTAGTGAGGACCATGAAGTATAATGTGGGAAACTAGATCCACAACTAGAGATTCTCACCTTTTGGAGTTGCCAAATGCTAGAGTAAGAATATTTCTGCAACCTTAGGCTTGTCAAGACTAGCATTCACCTTGACATGGAAATAATTAGGACCAACAATCCCACCGAACGTGCCAGAATTATTGTCGCCAAATCTTGCACCCTAGAAGAGAGTGTTCAAGTCTCTTCCAGATTTGGACAATGTTGGAACATTTACAGGCATGTAAGTATGCCTATAGAGGAAATGAACCTCTAGATTTAAAGGGCTAGCTCCCTAAATATATCTTTGCAAAACAACTTCTGTCTAAACCAATTTCTTGAAAGGAAAAGAGTTAGAAACTAAAGAAAAGGAAAACCTACTCTAAGGGTGGTGATACACCAAGATTATCTTCCACGTGGATATCATATTTTAATGCATAATATTGCAAAATGCATAGACCACTTTCAAACTCTAAGGGTTCTAACACAAATATTTCAATATAGAGGCAAGATGCATAAAACAACACAAGGTAAACGAACTGAAAAGCAGATTGCACATTCCAGGAACAGTTATACACTTACAACAATTTAACACACTTAAACGCACTCTACATGCCCTGTTAGACTAAGAACTTTTGCTCGGACGTGAAAGATAAACCACTAAAGGATAGAAAATCATCACTTCCTATCGCTATGCATCACTTACACGCTCAGACAATTGTTCAAAAACTTGAAAAAAATAGACTAGTACTAATGCTTTAAAGGCAAAATGTGATATCAATCCAGCAGGTCTTCGCCATACATCATGTGGAACTTCTTTTTACTAGCCCAAGGGTTGTATTTATAGCAGAAGGGAAACAAGAGGGGAAGTTTTTTGACACTGAAAAGAGGAATCAATCTGTTAGAAGCCTCCAACCACGGTTGCAACTATCTCTGCAAATGATGCTCATTCGGGCCATTCAATTGATTCATGTCACCTCAAGTGGTTATCTTGTTCTCTCAAAGATGCTTCCCCAACGGTTGCACCAATAGAATCAAGTTATTCTGAGCTAAGTGATGACATCAATGCAGTTATTGCAAATGAGTGCACTTGTTGTAGATTTGTCTTGATACTAACAGCTTCTCAGCAGCTTGTTGAGGTGTATAACGACGTAGGGGAGAGTCCATTTCATTCTGTTCACCTTGGGGATGAAAAACTCTGAAGCCTAGGTTTATGCCTCCCTGGCATTGTCAAGATGTTGGCTCCACTTGTATGTCTGCAAATGTTCCATGGAAGCTTGCTCCAGCTCGACCTTGGTCAAATCTTCCATTCTCGCAGAGTCCCTCAGCCTCTCGCCTTTTGATTGGCCATCGATAATGACTCAGATCTTGATAAGAATGCTCAACGTGATGCGAGCCCTCTGATCGGTTGTATCTTGCTTCGTTTGATCTTTTTAATGAATGAAGAACGTGAGCCCTTGGATCTTTAAGCATTTGAGCGAAGACCATCAATCTGTTTGGGACCCACTATTTAAACGTCAACGGCTAGCCCATCACCTTGAAGTTGATGTTTGTGCAACCGTCACTTTACTGGAACCATTCCTTCGCGGTATTTTCCTTGGACCTTTGCTTCGGCATTTTTTTGAACAATCTTCCCACGGACCCTTTTCTCTTAAAGAAATATCTTTTCAGGGCCCTTCTTATTTCATCTTTTAGAAAGATTGAACATGCCCTTCGGCCTTTTGAAATGTCCCTTCGGAAAGATTGAACATGCCCTTCGGCCTTTTGCATTTGTCCCTTCTGAAATCTTGAAAAAAACACTTTTCTTTCTTAATTCTTTCAGACAAAATTCTGAAGGGATTATGCCTTTGTTTTGTTTTAGAAACACTTCCTTCAAAGGAAAAATACCTTCAGAACAACTGCATAGGCACCTTACTTGAAAATTCCTTCAAACTTTTTGTTGAAGATGCCCCTTCGAAAATCTGGAAGATGCCTTTCGAAAAAATTGAACCGGACATTTTCTCAACAAAAAGACCATTCGGGAAAGTGTGTAGGGCACTTGCATGAGAAACAATTCCTTCGGAAATCTTGTAAAGGACCAATTCCTTCGGAAAGATTTTAAGTGCCTTTCGGAGAAACAACCCTTCGGAAATATTGTTTCGAACAAAATGTCCGAAACAATTCCTTTGTAAAGATTATTTCGGACATTTTGTCTGAAACAATTATTTTGTCTTGAAAAAAAACCTGAAACAAAACCTTGTCGAAAGAAGTAACACTTGTACAAAAAGATCGAACAAAGGCTTCCAAAGGAAGTAACACTTGACACTTTGTTTTGGGCATAGTGTGAAACGCTTCTTCTAATAGACGACTTCTGAATGTTGCACTTAGCAACAATGAAAAATGCAAAACTTGGAAGTGAAAACTGGGTAATAGATATTTTTACTTTAAAATAAGAGAACGTTGGAGAAAGGAAAGGATGATATAGAAAACTATAGGAGAAATATATTATGAAAAGATAAGGAGGACAACACAACCAATAGGGTGAATCCATAAACTTATTGAAAATGTTGAAAAAAATGGAATGTAATTTCTAACGTAAAAACTCTTTCATTCAATGGATGGGAAAGACAAATACATTTACAAAAATGCATAGCATACATCAAAATGATCATATGACTAATAACAGAAACTGATGATCCCTCTATATTTTCTTGCTAAAAAATAAGGAATTTACTTCCTAAGTCCACCAAGATTTTATCCAAAACAAAAATAAAAACTATAGACTCAAAAAGAAATGTTATAATGGAATTTTATGGTTACTGACTAGTTTGTAACAACTTTGATAACATTTTGAAGATAAAAATGAGAATACATGCAAATAGTAATTACATACATTATGTGCACAAAAATCTTTGAACACAGTCTACAAAAAATCTCCTTTGCATTGATTTTTTAAGGATTACAAGCATAATTTCCACTTTCAAAAGTTTTATCCGAAATTTATAATTGTCAAGACCCTTAAAAATGAGGCCTTTATTAGGAAATATTAATATGAATATTAGTTATTATGTTTATAATATTAAATATGTGATGTGTAAATAATACTCTCATAAGATATCTCATAGAAGAGAATCTTAAGGAGCAGTTGAGAGATTTTGAAAGAGGTTGAGAGATATGAGGGATGTAGATCAGTGTTGACTACTTGTATAAAAGAGACCGCTCTCCTATATATTGTACTCACGTATGGTGAATAAAACATCTGAATAAAATATATGTTATTGTGTGTTTCTGCAAATATAGGTTCGTTGTGTATAAACTCTTATCAACTTCATTATCTGGTATCAGAGCTAGATTTGTTGATCTATGTTTCTATCAAATTATAGCAATGAAGTATTTAACAGAAATGTTGTGATCATTCTACAACATTTATTTAAACTCAATTAGCTCGCTCTACGTCTCAACGTCGAAAACTATTGTTGTGCCTATATACTTGCTCAACCGTGAGTCTGTGGGTTCACTGCTATATCAATCACATGTTGCATTGAGTGTACAGCATCAACATTCTCATTGAAGTCTGTGTTCACATTTGGGTCAGACTTCCATCCATTCAACTTTGCAGGGCCTCATCAGATTCCAAACACAGCAATCGACAATTTCAACATTCCAAATATATATTAATGAAGCCGATGGATTGAGTGGAACCAATGTATAGTGTTTTGTGTGGCAAAGAGCCTATGGAAAATATTTGTAGCATAGAGGGAGGAGTCGACATGCACCAACAGATAAGATGTCTATTCATGCAGGAGTGAAGGCTTCGAAGGCATTACATTTGTTATGGCCATCTACTCTCCACGTTAATTGCTCGCTTGGACATGATGTTTCAAGTGTAAATTGGTTGCTCACTTAAACGTGCCACATCAATGACATCTGATTTTGTGGGTTAGTTATATGCACCATTTATCTTTGCCCTGTTAAAGTCTATTTAAGGAGGAGAATACATATGCATACAGAGATGTGAATACATGGTTTGAACTTAGATGCATTCAATTTATTTTTGAGGGCTCAATACCGCGATCTGATGTATCATGTGATTTATGGGTCATTTGATCTTGAGTTTCTTGCCTATGTTTAGGAGTATGTTATTTCTATAACTGTCACGTATCTAAACTTTATAGACATCGTTGAACCAAAGAGAATAAAGCAGTCAAAATAAGGGCAGTTTGAAAAGTGCATGACGATTTATGCTTGATCTTATTGCCACATCGCTCTTCACCACATGACTTGTAAATTTTGTGCATGCCGCCAAAACTGTGCTTCTCTATAGGTCGATTAGCATCGAGTCACTATTTGTCAATTAATTTTTTTCATATTAGAGTCTTAGTTTTTGGTATAGTTTGTGTTTAAAGTCTATAATATATTTTGAGTCTTAAGTTTCTTTAATGTTATGTTTATTATTTAATTTGATTAATGTATAGTTTTATTTTTAGGTTTGTACTTGTGTGTGGCATTTAAAGTTGGTCAATTGGTTATTAGTTTTATGAGTCTCTTATGTGTCATAATTTTAAAAGTATCAAAAATTCAAAGTGTCAAAATTGAGTCTATTTTAAATTTTTTTGAATATTAGCAATTTTATTATTTAAATGTTGATTTCAAATATTAGTTTCATTATTAAGAAAAATGTCAAATGTGTCATTTAGTTCATCAAATCCAATCTTTAATTGGAATTTGAATATTAGTCATGTGTCATTATTTATAAAAAGTCATTTACATCGTTTGTTCTTTAGAGTTCTTTTATGTCATTTGATCATCAAATCCTTTATTGTAATGGACACATTATCATTTGTACGCGATGTCCAAATTATGGGGGGTCTTGTCATAAAAATGATATGCAAAGAATGATCTTCATCGACACATTAGCTGAGTAGAAATTTTACTTACTAGATGCTAGAGGAAAAAGGAGGATGGGGGACAATTGTACCTCTCATTAGCTACTAATGATGGGGTACCATTTTGCAGTAGTGACACTTTCTATTTTCTGCATGTTTTCTATAGTGTGAAATAAGAACATAAGTTTATCCCTGTTCATGTAATTTCCAAATGTAGTCCCCTAAAAGTGTGATAATACAAGAGATTCAGACCATCAATACCAAAACAAGGGATGTTCTTGATAAAAGTAGTTGGGAGGTGTGTTCCCAGTACTTTTTGATTGGTTTGATTGATGTTACCAAATTTAGTTGATATAATTTCCTTTCCATAGTTGGTATGTTCCCAAGTGGTTGATACATGTTCCCACCCTGGAGGAGATTCCCATGATTGGTTGATAGTGTTCCCATGATTGATTGATTAGTTCCCACAATCAAAGTGCAAGGAAGTAGTACATAGGAAGGTCAAGATGTGTATGTTTCTTAGAGAAAGGATGGTATTTATCCCCATGTTCATACTATGGGGGGAATATTAAAAAATATTAGTACGAACATTAGTTATTACGTTTATAATATTAAATATGTGATGTGTAAATAATACTCTTATAAGATATCTCGTAGAAGAAAGTCTTAAGGAGAGGTTGAGAGATATGAGGGATGTGGATTAGTGTTGACTCCTTGTATAAAGGAGACCACTCTCCTATATATTGTACTCCGGTATGGTGAATAAAACATCCGAACAAAATATGTGTTATTGTGTGTTTTTTGCAAATATGGGTTAGTTGTATATAAACTTTGATCAACCTCATTACCCCTAACTCATATCTATAACTTGGACTACGTGGTTACGGTGGGTAATCTCCTTTTTTTGCATATTGTAAAAATACATTAGTGAATTTGCACATTTAAAAACTTGTAAAAATGCATTGAACAATTTGCACAACTTACAAAAGTACGTTAGCAAATTTACACAACTTGAAAAGTGCAATAACAATTTGCATGACTTGAAAAAATGGAAAAAGACCTTAGTACAATCACACGAAATACAATGTGCAAATCACAAACACACCATATGATTTGAAAATTCTCAGTTAGGAACTTGAGTAAAAATCTTTGATGCATCAACCCGCTTCTTTTTCACTAAGGACAATAGAATTGTTTTCTTCTTGTTGTTGAAGCTTCTTTTTATTACTTTGATATTTTTCAAATCTCTACATTATCTCAGACACTGTTTCTTAGTCTGGACCATCTAAGTGCGTGAAATCCACCTCTGTATCGCCATGTTTCTCCACCATTTTGTCGATTATAGCATGATGTTTCTTCACTATTGCATTGAGATTATCTAAGTTGCATTGATATTTGACCAACTGACAACTCAATTAAAAATTGAAAGCAGACTTAGGAGTCAGAATCTCCTCAGTATTCTTCTTTAAATGGTTAATGACAATTTCTAGTGAGATCACTTTACTGTCATTGTCAATGATTGTACAATTCAATTTCTCAAGTGTTCTAATTATTTCAAGAATACCGCCCCCTACCATGGATTTGGAATTGAAGAAATTCTTGATACCTTATCTAATGATAAGCAATCTGAATCTTGTAGGTCCAAGAAATTCAGTGAGATATACAACTTCATTTTTCTCAATCATCTTTGCTTGATCAAGATCATATGAATCGGCTTTATAGAATTCTTTCAATTCAAGAAGCAATTCTTCCCATTTTTGCACCTCTTTATTATACTTATCTTTTGTTTTTGATGCATCATCATACTCTGATTGGATCTCAAAACATAGATCCACTAAAGTTTGAATAGAACTTATTCCTAGTTGTAACTTTTTTTCAGACCAATCTTTTGTTATTTTACCCATGGTTCAAATTTTTTCTGCCACATTCAATGTTTCGATATTTGATATCTAATGAACAACTGAAGAAGAAGATTGAATTAGCTTGATCAATTTTTGAACCATTGTTGTCAATTGTTCAACTTTATATTTGAGTTATCTTTGGTCACATTGTTGTGATCTATTTTCTCAAACAAAGTGTCAATAGCAATTTGAACATCTTCTTTCATTCCCTCTCTTGTGGCCTTTCCCAAATGTATTTTCATTATTTGATAATCTAAAGTGTCAACATTGTCCTTGTCTTTCTCTATAGGAGGAATAGTGACTTCTGCATATCTTTCTCCTTTCTCCTTGATTATTCTTATAACAGTTTTAGGTTTCTTGATTACCCATGGAAGAATAGAAGATATTGCATTGAAGTCAATTTCTTGTGGTTCTACAACTTTTTTCATTTTCTTTACTATTTTCTCAGGCTAATTTGGGATTTCGACATTAACAAGAGATTGTTGCATTTGGACAGAGTCGGACTTTGTGGAAGTACCAAAAAGGGGAAGAATATTTTGAAAAGGTTGGACCTCTGATATTATTTCATCTTTTCCTTCTTCAACCAAAGGATTTGAAGTTTTTGGTGAGGGTTCTATAATCAATTCAGGATTTGGTGGAGGATGAAGAGGTAGAGAAACATCAAGTTGCATTGAGGATGTTGGTAACAATGAGAAGTCGGATGTGAGGAATTGTTGAGTAGTATTTTTTACTAATATCTGGGGTTGAACAAAACTATCAAGCAAAACATCTTTAGCAATAGAGGTAATCGGGGGACAAGAGGATTTATTTCCTAACCTTTTGATCTTCAACTTGAGAGGTCTGGGACTTGAAGTAGTTGTTGAGATAGTTTGAATTTATATTTCTCCTTCTATCTTAGGTAGAATTTCACTTTTTGTTGCTTGGGATGTTCCGGCTTCTACATGTTTGTGGAAGCTCCCTAGTTCATCTCCTATTGCTAGTGGTGGTGGAAACTCTGTCTGATCAACATTTACTCCTTTGTTTTTCATCCATTGCAATGTTCTGTCAAGAATAACATGAGTTTTGCTTACAAGAGAAACTGACTCTTTCTTACTCCAATCAATCTTCAAAATTGGTTCTTATTCAAGCTTTTCTCTTTGAAAACTAGGGTCCAAAGTATCTCCATCAATTATTTTTTTAAAGACCTTTGCAATCCCAAATTCAACAACCTGTTTCATAGTGAATCGTGAGCAATCCTTAATTCTCACATCCTTCTCATCATTACAGTACATCCAATAGTCCTCAAAATGAGGAACATGATGATTTGTAACTCCCAGAACATGTGTCATCAAACCTCTTACATCAAATGAAGCCCTTCTTTCAAAAGGTCTTATAGTGACATGTTATTTATTCTTCAATTGTCTTTGCCTTAGCCAATGATGAACATGTGTATTTGCAAATGGAAATAAGAAATTTTCCTTCTGCTTTATGTTTACTGTCTAGGGATTTGTGAGTCTCAACGGATTGTCTTACCAACTCCATTAAGGCCCATTTATCATCAACATACCTAGGGAAAATGTAAGGTGATCACTCACATCCGCATACCCTTAAATAAGAAAAAGTTGAGAAATCAATGAACCAAGTTCCCCATCTAGCAATTTATGTTGTTTCTACAGAAATTCTCATATTATAAGGTTCACTTGCAAACATTTTAATCACATACTGAATAAATGCATCATTAACTTTCTAAAAATAACGAGCACTTTTTTCAATGTAGTTGAGGTTAGTATTCATATATCTTGGTGGTCTTGATGTTTCCCCCCTAATTCAGTCCACCATAGAATCTCCTTCTAGCAATTGCGTAGATCAAATATGAAGTCATGTAGAATTTAGAAGTTGTCTTAACTTCAATCAGTTGCTTATGAATTGAATCACTAATTAGTTCACCCCATTTGATATATTGTTTGTTTTGATGAATGATCCAAATGTATCTGTACATCCAGTTCTAGAAGTATCTTGCCTTTAGACTTCCAACGACCCTATGCAGGAGTGTGATCATATCATTTACTTCATTTATGAACTCAAACCTCGGAATATTCTTTGGAAGTTTGGTTGTTGAATGTTTGGGTTTAGTGAGCCATTATTTATTTACACATTCCGCACAATATTTAGTATTGTCATCTCAAAACTGTTGAGTTGAAGCAAGAGATAAGTTCACATATAAGTATCATTCTAAGAGTTGTAGCAACTTGTCGATATGTTCTAGAGATAAACATATGACATACTTTCCTTTAGGGTTAACATTTGCCTCTTCTCCAGATCATAACGTTCAGCTATGGTTTGGACCAATTTTGGGCTCAGTACTGAGGTCGAAAAAGCAGCTGCATTTGCCAATCCACCAACATGAATAATTTGACCATAGTTTGTTTTGCATACCCCATTGATTTTATTTAATAAATCCTCCATATTGATATGACATATATTTGTGTCCGTTATATTTTCAACATTTGACTCCAAACTTGATGGAGGAATGACACCCTGAAATAAGTACTTCATTTTTGTTTCCTCTTCTCCTTGCAGAATCTTATTTAGGGGACTTTTCTTTAGAGTACTCTTGGTAGGAGTCTTAGAAGTTGCAATTTGAAGATGAACCCACACTAGAATGCAGTTGACCAAGAGCATCTGTCAAGAAAACTAGCAAAAAGTGTGTTTCTCAGGGAAAGTGCTTACAAGGTACTCAGAGTCTGATAGGGTGCTTGCAAAGTGCTTAGGGCCCAGGGGAAGTGCAAGCACTACTGTCAGGGTCTGATAGTGGTGTTGACAACCACTCGGACTCTGACGGGGGTGTTTGCACCTAATGTGGGATCCACCTAGGTGTCTTCACCTAGTCCAAGGTCCGCTTTAGTAGCAAACAAGGACTTGGGGAAAAGAAGGTGCAAACCAGATTTTGAAAGACTAATGAGGAAAATGGATCATTTTAGGAAAAACTAGGGTTTTGGGTTTTGATGAGAAAATGTTTTATTATTTTTTACAAATTTCTCATAAATGCAAACAAGAGGATTTTAATAGATCAAGATGGATCAACAGAGGTTTTTGAACTGATTACGAAATTTGTTTGGAAATGGACAAGGGAAAAATAAGTTTACCTTTGAATAGCTTCAAAACCCTATTTTTGTTGTGAGGACCTAACGGGTGATGAACAATGGCAAGCACAGTCAAATGAAGGACACAATAGAGGTAGGTGATATTCATAAGAGAGTTTCAGATCCAGATCAGAGAGGTGAGGATATAATGACAGGGTTAACAAATATATATTTGGTCGACATGTGCAAAGAAAAGATGCCATTAATGGTTGAAAAATGGGAAGATTGCAAAATTTGTGGGATTATTATATGTGCAAGTAGGGTACCTGGGGCTCGACCATGTGTTTGTACACACATCAAGGTTTGCCAGTGGTGTTTTCAAAACCGTCGGGTCTCAACAATGGTGCTTACACGGGTTGCAGGTCCTGCCTTTGATGCAGATAGGGTACTCGGACCCTGTTGGAGGTGTTAGCAACACCAATGCGTTCCGTCGAGTGTGCAAGCATGCCTCCAAGGTCCGATTGGGAATTTGATCACTTTTGCAAAATTGAATCTTAGAAAGGCATCTTTTCAAATTTTCATAAGTCTTTTGCATTTCTCGATTTCCTCTTGATCATTTTTTCTCAAAAAATGAACACATTTCTGAACATTTTTTGGCATTCATTATTTTTCACCTTTTTTACCATTTTCAAAAATCATGACAACAATTGGCTTCGACTGGGGACCTCGAACTGCAAGGAACAAGATAAAAATCCCAGACTCTAGTTTTACAAACTAGCATAGTATCCATTGAGTTACGGAGTCATTTTGAAACCTATTGATATAAACATTTGAGAATCATCTTTCGCTCTGATCTAACCAACTGACAGTGGGTTCGCCAATCTCAATCATATGATATATAAACATGTGTTGTCGAGCCAGACCCCATGTTATAAATTTTGAAGATCCTAATCCAACCAACCAACATCCAGTTTGCCAATCTCAATCGTATGAGACATGAACACATGCTGTCGGGCCAGATCCTATTGAAGAAGACTTTGATTTTTATTGCTCGTTCACTTAAAGACATCACTAAGAATTTGCTAATTTTGAAAGCTAAAGAAACTTTTGACCTTGCAATTTGATAAGACTGAAGTTATGTGTCTCATTTGACCTTAGAGTAAACATCAAAAAAGAAAACCAATATACGGAAAATGGAGGGGCAACAAACATATCGTGATGCAACAGATATGTCTTATTGGAAAACAACACACACACAACACAACAAAAATAGGACACGGAAATTGGAAACAAACCAAAAACATATGTACATGTTTACATGAATAGAGCTATCAGTTTTCAACTAAAAAAGTGTTTGAGATATTGCCCACTGTAGGGTAATGGGAGATAAGTTCCATCACAATACGCTAAGTAATTTGTGTTGTTGCCAGAGAAATCCTTGATTTTGAAAGGATCCATCTAGAGAGAGTCAATTTTTTTGTGACTTCCTTTAAGTTCTCGACATGTATCCCATAAAATAACTAGATCTCCAACCTGAAACTCTCTGTGTTTCATTTTTTTATCAAACAAGACTTTCACTTGAGCTTGATGTTCTATGATTCTATCAACCACCTGTAACCTTTCTTATTCCAACTACTGCAAATAGAAAATCCTCTTATCCAATGAGCTTTCAAAGTTGGGATTCTCAATGGCTCTAGATAGCTACAAAGCTAGCAATTCAAGAGTAAAGGAATTGTTGCATCAACTCCATAGAGCAAGTGGAATTAAGACATCCCTATAGCTTTCTTTGGTGTTATACAATCTACCCAAAGTGCCTCATATCTTCTTATGCCAGTTTCTTTGATTTTCATCAACCACTTTATGCATGATCGTGAATAGGTTTTTATTATTTGATTCGGCGTGATCATTTCCCTATGAATGGTAATTGGACAAATGAGACAATGAGATTCGATACCCATAACAAAAAATGATCATCTCAAAAGTAGAAAAACTTGAAGCATTGTCAGTGACTATTTTTTTAGGAATTCCATATCGAACCAAGATATTTTCTTTGATGAAGTTACAAATGACTTCAAATATTGTTTATTTGACTGGGATAGTTTCTACCCATTTAGTGAAGTACTTTGTTGCAGTGAGAACATGTGTGTGACCTGCACTTGAATGAGGATTGAGTGAACCAATGAAATCCAATCCCCATTGCTAAAAAGATTATTCAATTACTAATGGGTGAAGAAGTGTTACAAGCTTTGGCTTTCCTACAAACTGTTGACATGCTTCACATTCTCTAACCCATTCATATGAATCTTTGAAAAGGGTGGGCCAATAATAATGAGCTCTCAATATCTTATAAGTCGCTACTTGATCCAAAAAATGTTTGCCACAAGCTTGGTGATGAAAAAATTGCAATAATTTATTTTGTTCTATCAACACATCTAAGAAAGAAACATTTTTGTTGTTTTGCATTCAAATGTGAAGGACATTCACCATAGGTCAAGGAAAAGGCAATATCAGAAAATCAATCATCTATGGAGTCAACAAACAATACCAAAGGGTGTTCTTTATTACTCTGATCATTAGAATATTTTAAAGAAACTGATTGAGTCACTTGTTCTACTATGAGCTAACACAATCATTTTCCTCGAACTAGCTTCGTGGGTTTGATATCAAGATCATACTCCTAAACCTTGGTTATCCAGTTACTTCTTTTTTAACCCATTACTTGTTGAGTCAAAATGAGTTTAATAGTTGTACTTGGCACCATTACTACAAAATGGGAATACAAGATATAATATCTGAATTGTTTGATAGTTTTCACAACTGCATACACATGTTTATTTTCAGGGGAAAACGTCAATACATAATTCTTTATATTATAGCTCATAAAAGCTATTGGAGATTCAATACCTTCTTCATTTTTCTAAACTAAGATGGTGGAAAGAGTATGCTCTGAAGCATAACAATAGATGATAAATTCTTTTTTGAAATTCGAGCAAACCAATGTTGATGCACGAGCAATAGCTACTTTGTCTTTCTCAAATGCCTCTTTCCCTTCATTATTCCATTTGAAAGACAGTTTTCCTTTCATCGTGTCTATAATGTGCCTAGTGAGTTTTGTAAAATCTATAGAACAAATCTTCTCATAAATTCACTTTGCCAAAGAATGAATGCACACCTGGTTTACTAGTCATCAAAGACAACTTTTGGATTGCTTCAACCCTTTTTGAATCAATCTTGATTCCTTCCTTGGAAATGACGTGTTCAAGATGTTTCCCTTTAGTTATTCTCAAAAAAAAAAATTAAGGTTGAGAGAAATACCATGTAATCAACACTTTTTGAATACCTTTTCAAAGTGCTTATAATGATCTTCTCCTCTTTGGAAATACTATTAGATCATCTAGATAAACCACAATTATTTTGTTTTTCAAATCTTTAAATGCAAGATCCATGGCTCTTTGACATGTAGCTCCTACATATATCAAGTCAAATGGCTTTTGCCTGTCCACGAATATACCCCAAAGAGTAGTGAAAGTTATTTTGTATTGATCCTCCCTATTGACCTCAATCTCATTATGCACTGAAAAATCAAGCATTGAAAGCATTTATGTACCTGTCACTACTTACAATACTTGATCCATGAATGGTAATGCATATATGTCTTTGAAAGATGCTTGATTGAGATATTTAAAATCCACACAAACCCTTATTTCTCCATTTTTCTTATGAATAGGTACTATATTAGCGCCCAGATTGAGTGATGAATAGGAAAAACAATACGAGTATCAAGCATTTTTTGTATCTTAGCTAGAATTGTTCCTGCAATCTTTGGATTATACTGCCTCTGCTTTTGTTTGAATGGCTTCACATCAAGTTTCAAAGGCATTGTGTGTTGCATGTCTTTTGAATGAAAGGATTTGAGATCTACATATGAATATGTGAGTATATCAACATACTTGAGAAGAATATTAACAAACTTCCTCTTTTCTTCAGGGGAACAACATTTCCCGATATTGACAAACCTAAGTTGTTCTTCAGAGCCAATGTTCACTTTTTCATAATCAATAGAAATTAAGAGTTCCTTTTTGTACCTTACTTTTTATAAACCTATCATGCTTGTCATACAATTCTTCTAAGGAGACCAAATGCTTAGGAATCTTGTTTCCTTTCAACTTGATAACACCATTTTTATTTTGTTCATCAGTGATGCATTCTTTTGATGTTTGGGAAGAAGATTCCCTGTATGATGCCTTTAAAGTACAAATTTCTAAAAATGAAACAAGAAAAGAAAATAATTTGTTGATCATTATTGAATACTTGTCAATTCTCTAAATAATCTGGTACACTAGGTCGATACACAAGTTCGATCATATACTTATCTTTATCAATTTCAGAATGTGGAATCAACAAGGTAGTTAATACCGTGAGTGCATCTATTTTAGAAGTAACTTCTCTCAGAATGGCTCGAATGGAGAAAACCTCAAAAGATCCTATGTTATCTTAGACTTTATACTTGTAATGTTTTAAACGATCATTTTTTCCCTGATAATGGCCTTTGATTTGCTTTGTGACCAATTCTACATCACCCAAAGCTTTCAAGTTTTTTATTCCCATTTCTTCTGCAATTTGTAGTCCTAACAAGAGTGCTTCATATATTGTTGTGTTAGTGCACTCAAACTATAATTTATAAGAAAAAAGAAACAAATCTCTACTTGGGGATATCAGGATAATCCCTGCACCATATCCTATTGAAGAATAATTGCCATCAAATTCTAAAGTCCAAATGTTGTTGGGATCATTTTCTATGATTTTTGGAATATCCATGTCTTTTTCTGATATCAACAAATAGTTGTCTATACCTGCATCTTTGTACAAGATATCTGATCTGAGGTCATCAACCTTTTGTACAATATATTTTGTTTTCAGTTCCGACTCTAGACATTGTTTCACTCCCTTAATTGAAATCATTACATGTGAGAGATCATATGTTGCTGAAATATATGTTATTAATATATTTATTTTGATCTTCTTTTGGGGAAAGGAAGCTAAGACAACTTGAGTGTCTTTGATTTGGCCAACAAGAACAACTTGTTTCGCCTCCATGGAATACCAACGACTAAATTATTTTTTGCATATTAGACCAAGGACATGTACAACTTTAGCAACCATCACATTATCTGAGACTCATGTATCAATGATACAATAACTGACTTTACATCCTTTAAGAAATAAAGAGATGTAGAAAGGATCCACCTTATTTGTTTTGGAGGTCATCGCAGCCATAAAGTTTACTAGGTTAGAAGAAGATGGTGTGGCTAGTATCCCTTTAGTATTGGTTTTATTTTGAGTCGGATTCTTACCCTTCATAAACTCTCCTAACCTATCTAATTGGTCTAGCTATGTTCTCAAATATTTTGCTTGTGACATATGGATTTTAGTTTTATCGACATGTTCAATCATGTCAAAAACAAAAATAGGGAAACTAAAAGAACCGTCTACATTCTGAGTTATATTGATATTATTGACAAGAGAAGTATTTTTTGGATAACTAGTAGCAGTAATAGAAAAGATTCCCTTGATTTGGCCATTGGTTGTTTTCCCTTCATCTAAACAACAACAGGGGTTCCTTGTAGAAGAATAACTCGTAAATTCTTCAAGGTTATCATTTTGTTGTTCTTTGGTTCTAACTCTTTTGAAGAATGTGAACGATTGACTGCTCTTGTCTCCAACATTGTCATTATAATCATCTTCCTCTAAATTATATTCTAGAAACATATTTGCGAAGTTGCCACCAGGGTCTTCAATTTCACATTCTTGAAGGTCTAGATTTTCTGATTCATTTCTTCTTAAATCTTTTCATCCTGAATATCTCTTCTATTTCTAAAACAACGTTCACAAGTGGAATTTTATTTTGTTGAGGAGTTTCTAATGCAAATCTCTATTGAAAAGCTTGCAATCGCAAATGATTTCTTTGAAAAGGGATATAATTTCTTCTTAAAATGTTTTAATAAAGAGCAGTAATAGTTTTTTGAGGTAACTACTTTTTTAAAGTTGTTATGTCATTAACCATTTTCCCCAAAATTTGTTCAGTAGAAGATTGTCCTGTATTTAGTATTTTACCTTTTGAAGGTTCCTTTTTAGTTTTCCAGACATTATCATGTCATCCTCGACATCGATAGTCAACTCTTGGGTTGCTTCTAAATCTGTTACTCTAACTCTCCTCAATTGATAACTTACTTCCCCCAACTGAATTGATAAAAAAAACATTTCTTATTTTCATTTGTTGGTCTTGCGATAGCAAGTATTTTATTTAACAATTTGTTGAATTTGGCAACAAAATCCCTCATAGACTCATAAATCTCATTTTTCATCTATGTGCGTCAAGCAAGCAATGCATGAGCATCCTCTGTTGGTTTAAACATGTTTTCAATTTAGTCTTCATATTATTCCAATTAGTAACAGATCCTGGAGTAAGGTGGTAAAACCAATCTACAGCTCCATCATGAAGTGTTTCGACGAACACCCTGATGGCAACATCTTCATGCGCGACACCCAAAATGCCACATGCAACATTGAAGGCAACAAGGTGTTCATCCAAATGTTATTTTTCATTGCTAGAGAACTTTGAAAAAATCTTTCTTGACCCTTTTGGAAGATCGCGTAATTGCCCTAGAGCCAATGGGCCATTCACATTTCCCCATGGTAATGACATGGTTTCAAAGATTGTTTGTAACGGAACAACAATCCCTGATAAGACAAGAGCTTGGCTTGTCAAAATCCCTCCTTGCGGTTGTCTATTTTTCTTAGGAGCTACAGGAAGACCAGTTGTTCTTTTAACTTTTCTTTGATGTTCAAGACTCATTTTGAAATTGGAATATTATGTAATTGATAAAAATATATCAATTTCACCTTTTGACTTACTAGCTCTAGTGAATCTTTTTTCTGTCAATTTGAAAGAAAACTATTGCCGTTGAGGTGTAAGTTGAAGAGCTCTCTGAGCTAGCCTTCTTTGTTGTGCTCTTTGCGCTCTCTGTGCCAAAACAACTCAATATTTTTTTTCTTCTTCTAGAACCTCAATAGTTATATGAAAATGTGTTGAACTAGTTCTATTATCCCAAACAAACGTTCTTAAATCTGATAAATATCATCTTGAGTTTGACTCAACCAATCAAGATTGGGCTAAAGAACTAGAACTTGAGGTGCTTGGATGGTCATAAGAAGAAATTTTAGCTACAGAAAGTCTGAGTAATAATACGAATTACTCTTCATGTCTGTCTTCTTGAAAAAAAATCAACGTTTCTTCTAACAATGGTTGCATAATTTTTATGTGTTAATGACTGCAGTTACAGTGTTGAATTGAGCATAACTGGTCTTATTATCCCAAGCCAATTGTCGAAGACTCAAATCAATATTTTCTTCTGCTGACTCTATCCAATTTAGCCCAGGTTGACGATCAGGATTTTGAAGGCTGAAATGATCATATGCGAGTTCACTAATTTTGAGTTGCTAAATGAATTTTACGAACTTCTCTTCGTACATGAATTCGTTCTGTTCTTTTTGCACGTTCTAACTCTTGATTTAAAATTGTTAGGATAACTTGAAACTGAGTTATCGAAACTTCATCAAAATTTCTAGCAAGTTGTATGATATGTAAAACAATATATAATTGTGTAGATTGTTCCAAGTCTAGTTTAGATGGATGAATTGGTCCTTAGGTTCATAACAAGGTCATATGGACCAATATCTCAAAATGTGGGTTGCACAAATGTTACAAATACGAACCCCACGGTGGGTGCCAAAAATTATTGACGCAAAAATTTATCGAGAGAAAAATAGGTGTTTCTCGTCAATAGTCAGGGGATGAAGTCGCTCCCTATTAGTAGACAAAGCTATCTTTATTGAATGCCAAAATGGTGCACTAAAAAAAAATATTTACAACAAAATTGGGTTTCGCCAAAGTAATACTTTTAAACTAAAAGTACAAAAAGGTTGGAGAGAGGAAAGGAAGATAGAGAAAACTACAGGATAAATATATTGTGAAAAGATAAGTAGGACAACACAACCAACAAGATAAATCCATAAACTTATTGAAAATGTCGAAAGAAATGGAATGTAATTTCTAATGAAAAAAACTATTTCATTCAATGGATGGGAAAGACATAAATACATTTACAAAAACTCATTATACCAAAATGACCATATGACTGATAATAAAAAATCATGTTCATTTTGTATTTCCTTACTAAAAAGTAAATAATTTACTTCATAACTCCATCGAGATTTTCTCCAAAACGAAAAATAACAAATATAGAATCAAAAAGAAATGTTATAATGAAATTTTTGTTGTTATTGGTTTGTTTGTAATAACTTTGATAACATTCTAAAGATAAAAATATCAATACGTGCAAATAGTAAATACATACATTATCTGCACAGAAATCTTTGAACACAAACTCTGCAAAAGATCTCCTTTGTATGAACACCTTTTTTACATATTATAGACTTGTAAAAATATGTTAGTGAATTTTCACATTTAAAAACTTGTAAAAATACATTGTGCAATTTGCACAACTTGCAAAATTGCTTTAATGTTTTTACAACTTGCAAAAGTACATTAACAAATTTACACGATTTGAAAAAGTGCAATAGCAAATTCACACGACTTAAAAACTTGCAAAAATACCTTAGTATAATTGCACGAGATACAATGTGCAACTCACAAATACACAATATGATTTGAAAACTGAAGAACTTGAACAAAAATCTTTGATACATCAACCCACTTCTTCTTCACTGATGACAATAGGAATTTTTTCTTCTTCTTGTTGAAGTTTTCTTTTTCTCACTGTGATATTTTTCAAATATCCGCATTATCTCAGAAACTTTTTCTTTGTCTGAAAAATCTAAGTACGTGAAACCCACCTCTACATTACAATATTTCTTCACCATTTTGTCGGTTATAGCATGATGTTTCTTCACTATTGCATTGAGATTATCTAAGTTGCACTAATACTTGACCACCCGACGAATTGATTCAAAATTGAAAGCAGACTTAGGAATCAAAATCTCCTCAATATTCTTCTTAAATTGGTTGACAATAATTTCTGGTGAAATCACTTTATTGTCATTGTCGGTGATTGTACAATTCAATTTCTCAAGTGCTCCTTTTATTTCAAGAATAATGTCCCGATTTGGAATTGAAGAAATTCTTGATACCTTCTTTAATGATACGTATTGAATCTCGTAGCTCCAAGATATTCAATGAGATATACTTCATTTTTCTCAATCATCTTTGCTTGAAGATCATATGAATCAGCTTTATAGAATTCTTTCAATTCAAGAAATAATTCTTCCCATTTTTGCACCTCTTTATTATTTTTGCACCTCTTATTATACTTTCTTCCTTTTCTTCACTATTTCGTCAAACCAATTTGAGACTTCGACATTGACAAGAGATTGTTGCATCTAAACATATTCAGATTTTGTGGAAGTATCAAAAAGGAGGAGAATATTTTCAAGAGGTTGGACCTCTTTTGATATTATTTCATATTTTCCTTCTTCAACCAAAGGAGGTTCCGGAATCAACTCAAGATTTGGTGGAGGAGGAAGAGCTAGCGAGTGAAAAAGTTGTTGATGGATAAAGCCTAGAGTACGTTAAGTGGTCACACTTGGAGTAAAATTTTTGAGCTAAAATAGTCAATATTGTTTGTTATCTTGTCAACAGATCACCCACATCAATGTTGGGTTACTAGACTCCACATGAAACGTGGATTGGTAAGAAGCCAAGCTTGCAACACCTATGAATTTTTGGTTGTCAAGCCTACTCTCACATTCCAAAGGGAAAAAGATAGAAATTTGACTTTATGTCTATAAAGTGAATCTTTATTTGGTATAAGAGTGGTGTCAAAGGGTACACGCTTTGGAATCCCAAGACAAAGAAGGCAAAGTATAACTACAATGTAATCTTCAAGGAGGTGCGCAAGGTTTTTGTGCAAGAACCAAAGAAACAGCAAGTTGACATAGAATCTGAAGAACCTATATTGAAGCATGGTGTGATGAATGAAGAGTTGCAAAAGTCACAAGAAGAGAAGCATGCAACTCCTCTGGGGAGCCCATATGGGCACGCAGAATACCTAAATGGTATAACCCACCGGATTTTTGTTATGCATTTTTGTTATTAATGACTAATGTTGAAGACCCCAATACAATGAAGGAAGCTCTTGGTTGTGCAAAGAGCAAGTCTTAGAAAACGACCATGAAGGAGGAAATGGATTTTCTAGTCAAAATTGAGACTTGGGACTTCGTAAAGTTACTTCCTAGACAAAAACATGTGTGTTGTAAATGGGTTTTCAAGACGAAGCAAAATGTGCAACAAAAATTGGAAAAATATAAGACTCACCTAATAGCAAAGTGATTCTCGCAAGTAGAGGGAAATGAATTTCGAGACACCTTCTTTCTTGTTGTAAAATTGAATTCAATTAAATTTCTTCCAACTATTGCTATCGTGTTTGATCTTAAGACAATGATTATGCATGTTAAGACAATGGTTCTGCATGGAAAGCTTGAAGAACAAATATATATGTTATAGTTGGAAAGCTTCAAGGGAATAAAGACTTGTCAGCAGACTGAAGAAGTCGTTATATGACTTGAAGCAATCACCCAGAATGAAGAATCATAAGTTCAACAGTTACGTTGTTGGACTTGGGCTTGCACGAAGCAATGTTGATCCTTGTGTTTGCTACGAGGAAGAGAGTGATAACTTTGACATCATAGTTCTCTCTGTAGATGACATGTTAATCAAAAATGATAAGTGCATGATCAAGTAAGGGAAGTCTCAATTGTCTACGTAGTTTGGCATTAAAGCTCTTAGCACTATAATATTCATCTTAGGCATGAAAATCAAATGAGATCATGCGAACAAGAAGCTTTAGCTAGACCAAACGAAGTATGTTGAAATTGTATTAGAATGGTTCAGGATGCATAATTGCAAACTTGTGTGCACACATTTTTTAGTTGGTTAAAAGCTATCAACCACACAATGTCCAAAGACACAGGAGGAGTTGGAGGACATGATTCAGGTTTCGTATGTACGTGCAGTGGGAAGCTTGATGTATTCAATGGTCTATACAAAACCCAACATTGTGCAAATAGATGTAATAGTTAATAGATTCATGTACAATCCAGAGAAGAAGCATTGGGCAGCAATGAAGAGGATCTTCATATATCCGCATAAAACTTTTGACAATGTTATTTGCTATCAAGGCAATCCTGGTGAAAGAAAGAAATTCAATCTACAAAGATTTGTGGACTAGAGATCTTGATTGTCACAAGTCTACCCGTGCATATGTGTTCAACTTGTTTGGTGGAGTTGTAAGTTGTATCTACTCATGCAAGCAAAGAAGCGATGTGTCTTAAAAAATTGTGTTCTATGGTCGCGTTCACACAAGACGCTATAAGAATAAATTATGATAGTCAAAATGCAATTTGTCTTGCAAAAAAACCTAAGTATCATTCTCGCACAAAGCAAATTGATGTGTGATACCACATTATAAGAAAAATGGTGCAAAAGAGAAAGGTACATTTGGAGAAAATGGACATAAAGGGATACATTTTGGATTCATTAACCAAAGCAGTGACTACTGAGAAATGGACTTGGTTGGTCAAAGTTGTTGAAAGATGATTGCATGTTCCATGCAAAGTGTTCAACAAGTGAAAGATTATTGGGAAATGTCTCAACTTTGCATGTATCTACCCAATGACAATTGTGTACAAGGTAGATGTTGCACAAAGAGATTGTGCAAGCACTAAGTGCATATTGATTGCATAAGCAAAGATGGTTGTGCAAGGTTGTGTGGACACTACCTCTTACATGTGCAAGATTGTCAACAAGTAATAACGATGGTAAAGTTGTGTGTGTAGGGTTGTCTACATAGTTTCATTACACTACGTAAGGTTGTAAAATGGAGTGCAGTGATTGAGTCGCAAAAAGGTGATGTGAAGAGTTGTCAACATGTCAAGCAATGAAGGTTGTCTTATGGTGTTTCAAAGACTTTTCTGATTGCAGTTATCAAACTAAAGAAGTGCTAGCCACATCTTGGTGACATTATGACATAGACATAGAGTTGTTAAGGATATAGTTTTTACACCACATTTAGCAAGGGAAACCCAAAGCTCAAATGTGCAAAAGCATGGCTCTTTGTCAATCCAATCATTTGATTAAACAATAATAAATTTTACATAGATATAGAAAATCTCCTATAAACAATCCCTGAATGATATGTTAGTTGTTCTAACAACTAACAACTACTTATTCCTTAAATATCTCTCTCCGTACAAACCTCTCACAACAATATTAGTCCAAACTCATGATATATTACCAACTACTTATTCCTTAAATATCTCTCTACATGACAATAATATTACCAACTATTTTACCATACCGTAAATTACCAATCACCATGAGAATGCTAATTTCTTAACATCCGCCCTCCCCGCCCCCCCCAGTGTCAATATGCCTAAGACTAAAACCTAAAAACTAAAAGAAACCTAAAACTGCTTAAAATTTTCAAAATTAAAATTATTTAGGAAACCACGTCTAGTTTGGAACGCTACAAATATACCCTGGCCGAGACATGGCAGAGTTGGCATTTTGTAGAACTCAAAGGAGAAGCGATCGCCAAGAGGAAGATGGCTTCACATTGGGTTTGGTGCTGAGCTCAACCTATGGACTTCGTCATCGTCGTCGTGTGGATGAGGAACTTGGACGATGCCATGGAGGAAACTCATGAGATGCCACTGTTGCAAGTTAAGGAAATTAAATGTTGGGGCAAAATTTGTATACTGTCACTGTCATGGAGAAAGCCAATCTTGATTTGGGAAGCTCAAACCTGTCAAGAGCCAAGATCAATGTGTGTTCACTGCATATTGAGTTAAACTGATGGATTTGGTGATCTGAATGTAGGGTTGAACGTGGAATCACCAAGATGATGTGGGAAGTGTGGTGGATTCTAGATCGGGACAAGTAGGATGTTAAGTGACCATCCTTGAGCAAGCAAAACAGATTTTTGTTAACGCAAAATCAGATGTTGAGAGCCCATGCCATGAATTGATCAAATTTGTATATTACATTGGAGTCTGAATCTTGAGACTGAGATGGGTCGAATAAAGTTCATCAAACATTATGTTGAACATTCAAAGACCAAAATGTAAGCCAAACGCTGAATCAAACCCTCAAAAGATTTATGCTACCTTGTATGGTCAACTACATCCTAAATAAGCATGCATATCCTTGTACGCCATGTTTGTATGACTTTATTCTACATATAAGAAAACGGCAAATCAAAAATATAAAAACATAGATATATATATATGTAAATTTTTTTTTACCAAAAACTTTCAAGATGCCAACAAAACCTGTAGTGGTCTACACTACATTACCATGGCCACAAAGAAAAAAGCCTTTCCAATGGTAAGGTCATTGAACATGGTCTTCACTCCAAAGCCCTTGTGAAGAATAAGCCCTGAATTACAGAGAGGTCTCTCAAAGTGTCTGCTCCAAAACCAAATATAGTTTTTACACCATATTTAGCAAGAGAGACTCGAAGCTCAAACGTGCAGAAGCCCAATTTTTTGTCAATCACAATTATTTGACTAAACAATAATTTTACATAGATATAGAAATTGTCCTATAACCAATCCCTAAATGATAGGTTAGTTGTTCTAACAACTAACTACTACTTATTCCCCAAATCTCTCTCTGGCCTATATTAGTGAGTTGGTTGAATAATCAACACTCGCGTGCAAACCTCTCAACAATATTAAGCCAAACTCATAATATATATTATTATTACATAATAATAATATTACCAACTATCTTACCATATTGTCAATTACCAATCACCATGAGAATGCTAATTTCCTAATAAAGGAGCATTACACACTGATCACGTGTCTTAATAGTTGATGAATGCATAATCCCCTATTGTGTGGACATTACAAAGAGTGTGCTAAATAAAGGCCCATTTCTTCCAAGGAAGATGGGTGTGTTGAATGTTGAATAAATAATATCAAGTGTGTGCATTGTAATATACAATAAATAATTGTATGAGAAGTAATAAAACCTCGAGACTTGGTGTAACACTATAAAACTATTCAATTTTTATTAAAACCTTGAGACTTGATGTAACATTGTAAAACAACTCACATAGTTTTTTCCCTGAAAGGGTTTTCCCAATGAAAATTGTATGTATTATGTGTTTGTTTTTATCTTCGTATGTGTAACATTCACATAGCATATTTCTCATCTATATTAGTTTATCGTGCATAGACTTATTCCCAACAAAGGTCATTCCTTGATCGTTGGTGTTATTGTGCAACACTTTGTTGGTTACACATTATGCAGTCGCATTATTTTTGAAATCTCTTTTCTAAGTATATTTTTTTAGTTGGTGTGTTTATATTATGAAGATCTCTTGGATCTTCCTTATTTCTCACATGTTATCATAACTAGTTCCACACATGGTGGTTGTGATTTTCTCACATAGTAGTTGTGGTTTTCTCACATGGTATCAGAGTCATTCCACACAAACCCCATCTTTTCTTGTCTTAGCTTTGGTTTTCCTTTGGTTGTATTCGCTTTGCTGTAAATCCATTGTGGAGGAATTCCATTGGAGAGCTTTTTTTATATTCAATGTTTTTGGGTGGGGTTTCACAAGGTTTTTAAAATTCCCACACAATTTCTCTGAGCTCATATCACGTTTTTCAACCCCCTATTACTTTAGGCTATCAAAAAAAACCTCTGCATTGCTAGAAGTTCTATTGCACTCAACCCTACCACATAAGTCTTGTACTGCCCATTTGACCACCCCCTTGTGCCCACAACCTACACTTTGCCCTATGCCACAAACTACCAATGTGACCAATGACAACCAATAGCAATCATGTTGCACTAGGGCATCCAATATGATTGTGTTGCTTGTTTGTTAAGCCCCCAAAGGCTCACCCTTGCCCTTTTAGAGTCTTGTTTGATGGTGTTTTCCACTCTAGAGGCCATATCTTTTGATCCAAGAAGGCTAGAAGGGTCCTCTTTTTTTGTGGAGTCATGGTTCCAACACCGACCTATTGGTGAAGATTTCCAGTCGCTATCTAGAACTATTTTTTCTGAAACTTGCTAAATATCCCCTAATTTGCTAACAATTCTCATTTTTTTCATAGGTAACTCGAATTTTCTTGTTTTAAATAAAAATGTGTGATTTATCATACTCTTGGCAACAATATTCTCTATTCATTCTAATTATGTTTTAGATATTTAATTTTTCAAAATAATGTTTTATTTTGTAAAATGCAAATCATATTGTTTTATGCATTAAGTATAGGTGCCACCTTGTTGATCAGAGGGGATTATTTTTTAACACTTCATATAGAATTTGGGTTGGTTGTTTGAGATGTATATCGTACTCGCACTAATTATTAAAGCATCACAAGGAGCCAATTATTTTAATGTTGTCTACTTTCATGTGTCTTGTCACACACCCTTTTCTCGTATCGATCAATGGATACTTCATATGGCATATAAGGCACACTCACTTCAAAATTTTGATGTATTTTTCAATGCCTTGTTTTATACTGAAGGTAGGTTTGTTGCAATGTTTTTTGCACACCTACCACATTGACACATTTTGAGATCTTGATTGAGACAATTGAGAAACGAATTTCACTTCCTAATCAACATCACGCAGGGGTGTTGTGTACTACATTCTACTTTACGAGGATTATGCTTTATTGTTTGTTCATTGAGTATGTTATGTATTCAATGTTTGTTCATGCATATAAGATGGATGCAACAACACCCAACATATGCATTTCAATAAAATGGAACAAGTACCATATAGACACTCTTGTTCGTGTATCTAGTTCATAAAAGCTTCTTCTTTTGGCCCTCCAATTTGATTAGTGAGTTATTTGCATCTTAAACCATATTGTTGCCTTAATGCTTCCAAATTTTTACAATAACAAGTATTGTTAACTTGTCCACTTACTTGTTTGAACATGTTAAATTAAAGAGTAGTAATTGTCCAAGTTCATATTCTCTTATGTAGATGAAACCTGATCTTACTACTATGTCACAACAATTTTTCATAATCACAATTATTGCAACTTTCAGTCTTTTGCTTTGTTCCTCAACATATGATTCAATGATCTTCAGCGTCATCAAATTCACTAATTATCTTCAAAACAACAATCATCTATTATAGTCAAATTCAATCTTCTTTTGCTTTTTCATTATACATGGGTACCTCATCACAGTTATTCATCAAGGCTCATTTATATAACCTTAAGATTTTCTTCTTTTTTACCACATTGCCTACACCATTCTTCAAGGGGTGTGTTGGTGTGTGAATTCACACTTGATGAGGTCTACTTTAGATGATTGTGTTATTTGTATGATATATCATGTGTACAATGTTGTCTATATGCACAATTAATGTGGTTGTTATCTTCACACATGTGACAAAGTTAGGTGAAGTTAGGTGTACCTAAGAAATTCTTCCACCATCCACTCAACCAATAATCAATATCCCACTCACTTATATATTTCCTATATAAAAAACTTTTGTGTCATGAATAATAAAATATCTTGGAAGAGATTGTTAAGATGAATTGATAGAGATGTTGTCATTCTAAAAAACCAATGATAACTCATTGATCATTGGTGTTATCATGCAACACTTTGTTGGTTACACATCTTTGTATTATATGTTCCTTTGTTAGCTTTAATACATTCATCTTTTATTATATCTCCCTTTTAATTGCATCTTTGTAGATGTGTTTGCATGGGGAGATTTTTTGGGCCCTCTTTATTTCTCTTAGCAAGTCCCTTCAATGAGGTAACTCTACATATCGTGCATGCTTAAAATCATGGTTTATGTAGTTCTAGTGCATATGAATGACCCAACACGAGTGAAATAAAACTTCACTGTCTCTTTATGATAATCAAAAATGCCATATACTATTTAAAGCAACCTTCTTTTGGTGTCACTAGATCAATGTGTAATCTCCTTCACAAATATGTGAACGATATGATCAATGTAATATGTTCCTATTAATGACTTGAGACTATACGTGTATATATAAATACATTTGAATTCAAATTGTTACACATTCGTCATTCAAGGAGTAGAAAATCCCAAGACAAACAACTAATAGAAAAATCAAAATCACAAGACTACAACGAGTCCAACAAGTCCAATGTGAAGAAAAAGTATACCAAAAAGAAATATATATACACAAATGAGCCAAATGCACCAAAAAAATATAAAGGAGCCGCAACTACGTAACTTGTACCAAAATTAGGAGTCTACAAAGTGTAAATAGTGTTTTTATTCGAATTCACGTGTCACATATAACTAGACAAGCACTATATAGTGTTTTAAATTAAATTCAAACGTAGATCACTTATCATTGTTGAAGTTACAGTTCTCATTCTTATCGCTAGTATTTATGTGGAACACTTTTTGCTAATGACCTAGGATTTTTCGTGTGTCACTAGATGGTTTAAGGGGTTGATTTAGTTCTTCAAAACATATGGCCACAATAGTGCATGGAGGAGGTTTGTTTTGCAAATACAAAGGCGTTGCACATTCAAGGGACAAATCATGATAGATAGTATTTAAAACCTATAAATTAATTAAACATTGTCTACAATTATTATACATGTTTTATAATGCCTTTGTATTAATAACCATTGCATACTCGTGAAAAACCTTTTTTTTGTTGAAACGTTTAGACTACCAAAAAACCATTGGTCAATTACCAAGGCAAAAACCATAGTTTTTGGCAAGTGATTACCAGTCGAAAACTACAGTTTTTGGCTTGGTAACCGGCCAAAACCTAGCAACCTAAAAACATACGTGCAAAAAAAAACTGCAAAAATTTCATTATGACATCATTTTTTCCTCTATTTTGTCTCCGATAGGAGGTCAAGGTTGATGGAAATTGTTATTTTTAACTGATTTGGAGAGAACTTCCATGAGCCAATTTAGTCTTCTTTTCGTTTAAAGTATAGCATTCAGCATTCACATTGTTCTCTTATTTGCTTAAAAACTAGTATAAAACATGTTTATGACTCTAAGTTATGTGTTCTCTGAATCTCTACATTCATTTCAATTTCTTATGTATTTTGTGAATTTAAATATTGTTTTAAAGTAGCAATAAAAGTGCAGAGTCATTGACAAGTCCCAACTACAGATCACATTTTTTGGCTACCGGGTAACTGCAGTACCTGAGTTTTGCTATTGTGGTCCTTGCAACGATGCATGTGCACCTTAAAATAAACTCACAAAAATTTACAAAATATTCTTAAAACATGTGTTATCCATAAATGCATCAAACACATGAATAACAAGTGCAAAATTTACCAATGCTCAGGAAACATTTGACCAAATGAAAAAAAAACATTACCAAGAAAGACGAACAAAAGCAAAATGTTTTGAGCGCATTGGAACTGAAGTCATACCAAAGATGAAAACATTGCCAGGGTTTTTAGTTACATATGTCACTTCGTTCAGATTTTCAAGCTCATTTATCCTTGGACAAACCCGTGCACAAAAGATCAAATAGCAACTATTAACGATTTCATAACTTTTGCAGTCTATACTGTTTAGAAAAAAAAATTGAGAAGTGGAAAAGAAAAAATAATTGTATGAGAAAAAAGAGCCAACACACTAGAGTCCTCGAGCACAAGATTTTGACAAAACCCTAAAAATTTGGAACCCAAATCAACAATAAGCAAGGAAGCAAACCGGAAAGGGCATTTTATTTCCGTATACATTCAAATGGGTGATGCCTAAATTTCAGTCACCGTCTCAAATATAAGAGCACCAGGAACACATCCTCGAAAGACGAAAATTTTGATGTTGAGGACAAGGCTGGTGAAACTGTGCTCGGGGCTCAAATTGCACCTTAGTTCCTGCTCAGTGACCGAGGTTGATTTCCCATCAACCACTACAGGTGAGGAAAAATAATTTATAAACAGGTGCATTTGTGTTATTTGTTTTCCTGCCAACCATGGTTGACAGGCAGAAAATAGGTGTCTGATACAGATTTCAAGGTGTTCAGAGAGCTACTGATAACGTTAACACTAATAGAATACTTTTGAAGGTCCGTCAACCCAAACATCCTCTTCTAGGGATTCCCTAATGCATTGTCAGCCAGAAAATTGCTTCTTCCTACCGCCGCTTTACAAGCAGAAGAGGCTTCTAAGTCTAATGAACAGCAATACATAAAGATAAGTTCAACATTTGACATGTTCTCTCTCTTATTCCTTCGTGGGATTGCCATACCTATAAACTTTTAAACTAACTCAATATAAAATTGCACTTGCAAGACATGGAAAATTGAAAACTGCACCACTCACTTTATACATGCACAAAGACCTCCACCATTTATGTGTGTGCCATTGTCATTGTTCAATATTAAAACAATTTGGCACAATACTGAACAATGACGATGACATTGTCCCATTTCTTCTTAAATTTAGCATCATTTCCTTTAGCTCGCCTTCTAGACATGTTTATCCCCTTTGCACAGTTGTAAAACCATTTCTGCTTCAGTTTTAAGGTCATTTTATAGTAAGTGATTCCTATATTAACCTATACTAGTAACAGTTGTAAATCCAGAAACTGCCAGTTCAAATTAAGAAACAAGGACTATAATCATTGAATTACAACAGCATAAAAATAATAGACAAAACAATACAAGTCCTCCATACATAAATTTGTCACTTAGATAAAATTGGCCAAATTAAACAATAGCAGTCAGTGGCTACATGGGAAACAATCCCCAGTAAATTACATAAAACTAAACCAGAAAATAACAGGATATATGTAGATAAAAAACAAAAACAAATACAGGCCATGGTGCAGCTTAAGTACCTGCCTACTGAAATCAAATAAATGGCATGTTTATATGTGATGTCACAGACTGCTATGATTGCAATACATGCAGAAAATGCTTTTTTGAAAAGCTGGTTTCGGACATTTAAGCAAAATTGCAATTGGCAGATTTGAAGTGGTGATGCATATTGACGAGACTGTAAATGTTTGACAAATGTAAATAAATCCACACTATGCTTTGGTTCAAATCCGCTAACATATAATGATAGGCATCCTAGACATCTAGGTTGAACCTTGAAACAAGCAAAATTATTAGCCATGTCGTATTAAATATAAAACATAACGTATAACACATGTATATATCCATTAATATATTTTTATCATATCATATTGTAATTTATACTCTATGTTAATGCAATCCTTAACAAGTATTTGTTCGTCTTTAAATTCCCAACTTTTAAAAAAGTGAAAACTTGCTTCTGTTTGTTTAGATAGATGGTTTGTCAGGTGTGATGATTATGCGTAATAGACTTAGATGTGGGGATGGCGGGATGCCTTCACAAGTCCATTGACAAAATTAGTACAGTGAGCATAAGTTTGTCAGCTACAGGGCACTTGTACAGGTCCTTTTAGTTCTCTTTTAGGGTGAAAGATAATTGTATGGAAGCTCACGCAGGCATGATGTCTTTGGGTCGTCAATGATGGATTGTATCATGCAGTAGGCACTTCCACAATTCCTTATATGCCTTTCTTATGGCTGATAATGGCCTTATATTGCTTAGGAGATATAGTAACGTTTTTAGAGGCTTTGTCAGGAGCTTCTAGGGAGCTTCCTGTGTTTGGGTTTACTAATGTGTATGACCAGTATCCAGGTTTACATGTGTGCTAATATTCGGATGGGATGATCCATATTACCAACTATTTTAGTTCTTGCAAATCGTGATAATTTAGTCTTGGGAGGTGGCTCCATGAGCGCTTATCATTTTGCTTTTGTTTGTCACAAAACAAAAAAAAAATTATTATCAGCCCCAAAACCAAAGAATCTTGACATCGACAAAAAGACACACACGACTAATTCGTAGAGAAGATGCCCACAGAAAACAGGGAAGTTCTCTTGTGTCTGGTTCTAGGATTCAGGCTTTGGAAATTCTCACATCTTTGTATAGAGTTAAACTGACTTCCCTCCCATTATAATCAAAAATGAATAGGATACAAGGAACTCCTAATCCTTCCAACCTCATAAATTACAATTGAAATAGCATATAACACAATATAACTGAAAAAAATTGGCATACCTGATATCCAAAGGTTTCACATCTTTTGGTTGCTGGTTGCACAATACATCCATGAAAGAAATGTAAGAATGGAAGCATGCATCAGTGAAGTCTCGGACCACCATACAGCTTCCTTTCACTGTAGTTCGTCAATGATAAATAAACAGGAACAAATGTCAAAATCCACAACCCTAAACCAGACAGAAAATAGATATTTGGAACATCTTAACAGCTTTTAAAGATAGGAAATACAAATGTAGACTCCTAAATTTTGGCTTATAAAATTGATCTAGGTAATTTTTGTTGCAAAAAGAAGTTGACAAAGGTTTTTAAAATAAGATTAGCAAATTAACAAAAAAATGGTCAGTTATCAGAGTCCATGTATTTGAGGCATTAACAAAATATTCCCAAGAAAAACCATTATTGGAACCATTATTATTAATATAACAGCCTTTAAAATGGGTCCTAGTTGTCTGGTCCAATATGCAACAAGTTACAAATTCTTACAATAAGAAATAGCAAATGAAACCCATTGAAGAAAGAATAAGAAACTAAATGTTAATACCAAGCCAAACAATAGTTTGTCCAGAATGCATGTGCAGGCCACGGTCATATGGTAACAGCTGAATTCCCAACCGACAATCATAGCTGCCACTGGCACAAATATAGCAGGTGCAATGCCAAGAACAAAGTATGTTTCATTTTTCACGTGTAATCAACACCAACTTGAAGAAAAAAGCCATGAACGTCTAGCATTTAATATATAGGGTATAGGGTACAGGGTTTAGTGTTTAATTCCAAACTTCAGGGTACGCAGTTTAGGTAAAAGAGTTTAAATTACACCCAAATTGCAGTTCAGCCATGCTTTCATCAAGAATTGAACTAGAATACGGTATACATGTGGACTGTTTGACAAAATGTGGTTAAGAAATATAAGAGCAAGATATGCAGAGAATTATTGTGAAAGGCAAATAAATTGTTTGACAAAACATAAATCCTGGCACTTGAGCAAAAGTGGGAGCTCTGGTTCAGTTTATGAAGATGCGTGGAAGAATAATTAAATGCACATTTCTATCAGTTGTAATATTTTAATAAAAGCAGACTGTCTATACTAATGAACTGCCAGCATACCAATAAATAAACTACAGATAAAAATCAGGCAAAGAGTATCATTGTTAAAAATCTACAATAACAGGAAGAAAGCCCTTTAAAAATATTCCTGCTCTTCAGGGATTCAGCCACATCCATGTCATAGGCATATATATAGAGTATCTTTGTTAAAAATCTACAATACCAGGAAGAAAACTCTTTAAAATATTCCTGCTCTGCAACGATTCAGCCACATCCATGTCATTGGTATATTTGAACTTTATATATGCAAACTATTTTTATTTTACTTTTTGGCGAAGTGAGAATGACGAACATTCGATGCATAATATTTCTTATAGATTTTTTGGGGAAGTGAGAATGGCGTGCATTCGACCGGGATTATTGTCTTCTCAACAAAAAAAATACTGATTAAAGCATTAATATTGTTGAAACAAGGAATAACCGAGTAAATAGAATGTTTTAAAATAAGCTACATCATAAAAGGATTCTTCAACCATAACAATTTCGTCGTAACATCCCAAAACTTAAAATTTAGGGAATGCATTTTTCCCAATTGAGAGAGAAAAACAAAGTAAAAATTTGCTACCAACAAAACAAAAATTGAAAAAATTATTCCCTAATCCTGTATTTGCAAATTTAAGCCCATGTTTCCAAAGTTGAAAGCACTCTTAAGTAGAGTAAAGCACCAAGATTGATGGTAATTCCCTGGTAGAGTAAAGCACCAAGATTGACGGTGAGATAATGACCAAGGCATAACCAATTCCCTGTGTTGCGAAAAAGAAGAGCACCAAGATTGAGAACCCTAGGTGAAATAAAACAGCCGCGACCACTTCTAATGCCTCGATTTTGAGGCTGCCCTGGCCGCCTCCTCCTGAGTGGAGGCAAACAACTCCACATACCTGTTCCCAATCCTCTTCTTATCCTTACTCATCGCCGCCTTCGAATCCTCCGCTGAACCAAACTCAACAAACGCATCACCCGTTGCCCTCCCATCAGAGTTCTTCACAATATGCACATTATCCTCAGAAACCGAATAATCCCCAAAAAACTCAATAATTTGCTTCTTGGTAGCAGAAAAGGGGAGGCCCCTCAGCTTTAACACGCCGCTATGTTCCGAGTTTTTCTTCTCTTTCGAACCATCCCGACTGTGATCACGGCCGCTAGTCTCTATGGTCTCATTGTTAACCTCGGCCGCAACGGCCTGGTAATAATCCTGCTTGTTGCAGAGGAAAACTTCTACATATCTTCGCCCCATGTTTTGGTGGTCTCTTCGCAAAGCCATTTCTGGTTGCATATATAAACCGAATACAACGAAGGCGTCGCCAGAGGGGCGGCCCTGTTTTTTCACAAAGAGAATATCTACAATATCTAGACCTGCAAAAAACTCAACCACATCGGCCTCCGTGCAGTTGAAAGGAAGGCCGCGGAGGCGCACAACCGGAAAAGAATCCCGGTAGTGCAAACCGCCATGGCTTTCGTAGTAACTTCCACGGCCACCGTAGGTTCCAGCGGCGTATGCGTCCATGTCGATGCGCGGTCTCTTATACGAACCCACTGTGTACGCATCTGCCCTGAAAAAAAAAATTACAGACAGTTTTCCATCCCGGAGTTATAGTTTCTGCAAGGTATAACAGAAACGCTTAAAAATTAACAGTGAGAAACGGAATGGTTGATTACCTTCTTGGAATCATTTTTTAGGGTTTGAACCTGCGACTTGTAGTGCCACTTGTATTCCCTTTGAAATTTGTAAATGGAGGGCGTCGACCCTTTTTAGGGTTTGAACCTGCAACCTGTATTTGCACCCGGGTTGCCTTTCAAATCGGTAAATGGAGGGTTTTGAGCTTGCAAAAGCTTCAATCCCTCGAAGCTTCTTGGATAAGATAAGTGGTTGGAAAACCCTAGAGATGCTTTAAGTTGGAATTAGAATATCTTAAACTTAGAATTAGTAGGTAGATTGTTGGTCAATGAAATGTTCTCATTTTGGGTACCAAAAATATGCATGAAAGTTTAGAAGACAAGGTGTGAGGTCTTTAACAGAGCGAATTAAAAAATATTATTTATTAATTGGAAAAATTGTTTGGGATGTTATTAGTGTTGTTTTTTTGTTCGAAGTAAGCATTAAATGCGGTTGGTAGGGGAGTGTGCGCGTTGTCCAGTTTTATAAACGAGTTAAATACAAGGATTTTATATTGCCTTGATTTGAGGACAAGTTAAATGCAGAGTGTTAAACTTGGTTGGTCACAAGATGGGAAAACATGGTTTATGATCTCACCAAAGTTAGTAGGAGAATTGGAACCCTGCTAAAGTACTTGGCATTGAATGTTGGTTTGATGCGATACAGGGTTGAGATGGAGGCAATTAGTGGCATTCATTTTAATTTTGTTATTTTTGGGTATTTAGAGGAGAGACTATTGGAGCTTTGCAGTTTGTCAAATATTTTACTATTTTTCATTTGCATTGTGGGTGGAGCATCGTTAAAGAAGTTAGGGTTTTACGTAGTAATCGGGTTCGTATCCACGATATGATTTTCTTTCTATTTGGCTTATGTATAACATCTAGGTAGTATTATTAGGTTTTATATGCTTGTAAACTAGGTCTACTCTTTTACTGAGTAAGAATTTTACGATGGGCCTTTGTTTTTTGTTTTTTTTGTGCAAAGGTATTGGTAATATAGAAAGGATGGAGTTGACTATTGGTTCATTAAGGCAAATAATAACAATTTTTAGGGTTCTTGTTCAGTGAATGGATTAATTTTTTAGCTGGAATGAAGTAGGTTATTCAAGGTTTGAGACAATTAGTGTTATTGATTTTAATTTCATTGTTTGTGGGTATGCAAAGAGGAGACAATTGGGGCCCGATTATGTTACTATGTTGACTTCATATCCATGGTTTGCTTTTCTTTTTATCTAGTTTATGTTTAATATCTGGGTAATATTCTTGAGTTTTATATACTTGTAGACTATGTCCGGTCTTTTACTAGATAAGACTTTTACTGTGCAGCGTTATTTTCTTGCACAAAGATATTGGTAATACATAAAAAGTAGATTAAACTACTGGTTTTGTAAGTAAGGTAAATAGTAACAAGGGTTATTAAGGTTCTTGTTCAGTGAAAAGTTTAATTTATTAGTTGGAGTGAAGTAGGCTATTTAAGTTTTGAGGCAATTAGTGTCATTGATTTTAATTTTATTATTTTTGGGTCTGTAGAGAAGAGATTGTGGGACTCGATTCTTACTTACTATGTGCTTGTGGTATTGAACGTTGTTACAATTTGTGTGGATTGACTTTATTTTTGAGGTAAGGTATTCCAAAACTTTTAAACTATGCCTTATAACTTTATAATATATTTTAATAGGCTATGTTATATAGCATAGAAAGCCTTGAAGTGACTAATTTTCATTGGCAAAAAAAATAGTCTTTGAAAATCTTGCTGATAAAAAAAAGCAAGAAAAAAAATACATGGATCAACTTTGGACAAATGTGATTTCAAGTGACCAAAAAAAATAAAAAAAAAGAAACTCTTTATAAATTGAACGGAAATTATATTCACGAAGTTTTGGATCCTGCATCTATATCACTTTCAAAACTAGATAGCACATAATTATGTGATTTGCATGTCTGAAAGCGATTAAATTAAAATGATTGACATTAATTATCTCAAGCCCTTGATAACCTATTTCACTTGAGCAAGAAAAAAAAAGTTAAGCCCTTTAGTTAACAAATCCCTAAAAAGCCTCTTGTTATAATTAGTCTCGGAGGGAACAATAACATTCGATTTGTTTTAATTTGGAATTAGCAGGTGGGTTGTTAACCAATGAAATGTCCTCATTTTGGGTACAAAAAATATGCATGGAAGTTTAGGCAATTAAGGTGCTAGGTCTTTAAGAAATTGAATAAAAAAATATTATTTGTTACACTATGGTTGGAGGAAATATTTGGGACATTATTGACACCCTCTCTTTGTTTGAAACAAGTATTTAATGCAGCTGGAAGGGCAGGGGAGTGCGAGTTATCCAATTTTATAAGTGATTTAAATGTGGACTGTTAAATGTGGTTATCGCCCTAAACCTTAAACATGTTTTCTTGTCTTGCCAAAGTTAGAAGGGGAATTAGAAACTTGCTAAAGTACTTGGCATTAAATGTTCACTCGAGGTAAGTCTAGGCTGCACATAGGATTAAGATGGAGGCAATCTGTTGCAATCGTTTTGATTTTGTTGTTTATGGGTGTCTGGAAGAGGGATCATTGAGGCTTTATAATTCATTGATGTTTTATTGTTTTTTATTTGCATTGTGGACAAAGCATCGACGAAGGTTATAGAGTTTTTTATGGTAATCGAGTTCATATGTACGACCTTCTATTTTTTTTATTCAACTTATGTGTGACATTTGGTTAATATTATTGGGTTTTATTGGCTAGGAGTGGAAAAATCAGATGATAATGCTCATAGACTAGGACTGGTCCTATACTCAGTAGAAATTTTAACCTACTTTTTTGTTTTTTTGGACGAAGGTATTGGTGATGCAATGAAGGTGGAATTGAATATTGGATTTATAAGGCAATTAATTACAAGGGCTTTTAGGGCTTTTGTTCACTATAATGTATTTTAATTTCTTTCCCTTTCTTTAAATTTAGCGCATGCATAACATTTGGTTATTATTATTGGATTTTGTTTGCTAGGATTAAAGTAATCAGATGATAATCCTTGTGGGTTAAGTTTGGACTCGAACTTCATAAGAATTTAAGGCAAACAAGGGCTTTTAGAATTGTTGTCAGTGAGGGGTTTGACTTTTTTGGTGGAGTCAACTACAGTGTTTAGGGTATAAAGCAATTTGTGTGATCAATTTTAATTTAATTATTTCTAGGCATATAATGGGTAAACTATTGGAGCTTTATAGTGCGATGATTCTTTTATTGTTTTGTATTTGTATTGTGGGTGAATAATTGGCAAAGATCATCGGTTTTTTGGTAGTAATCAGGGTTTTATTTTATTTTTTGCATAGAAACTTTGGTAATACAAAAAGGATGGAGTTGGATACTGAATTTTTTACTGAGTCAAATAATAACAAGGGCTTTTAAGGTTCTTGTTTAGCGAGTAATTCAATTTTTTTTTGCTAGAACAGAGTGGGTTTAGGGTTTACAAGGGTATTTGATTCATTACAATGGGATAAATGTTTAGTTTTTGGTCTTCATTTGGAATACATGATATTTACTTTTTGTTGTTTTGTATTACTATAAATATCTGAAAAAAGTCTTGTGTGTAACATTCAGTTAATATTATTGGATTTTATTTGTTAAGGGTAGAGAAATCGGTTAGCAATGTTTGGAGAGTAAGATCGAAGTTGTACTTGGTAAGAATTTCACTCCATGGTTATGGGTTTTTTTAGGTGAGTTGTACTTGGTAAGGATTTCATCCTATGGCTATGGTTTTTTGACTAAGTTGAATAATAACAAGAGCTTTTGGGGTGCTTGTTTAGTGAGGATTTAGCTTTTTTGGTTGGAGTGGAGTAGGTTTAGGGTTTAGGGTTTAGAGCCTCTTCCTTTATCTTTTCTTTTTGCTTTGAATTTGTCGATAGTGTTTTGGTGTTCTTAATGCCTTTTTATAATGTCATTTTCTTGAGTCCCATGGATAGACATTAATTAAAAAAATATATGTTTTTGATATTGCATATTTTTATTGAATAAGAGGTAATGTGTATTCATTTAAGTGATTTTTGAAATGACTTCAGAACACATAAGTTTTTTTTTTATTAACTAAAAATTTGAATTAAAGGTATTAGACTGAAATGAAAACATTCACATGTGGGTCTCAAGGCTAAATTTCAAAACAAATATCATTAGAACATTACATAAATATAACAAAAATAAAATTGTGGTATTTCATATGGGACCATAAAAAGGCAATGATCCACTATTATAATTTTTAAAATTCTCGCCTAGCCTTTATTTCATATGGATTTATGTTTATTTCCCAATTCATCAATGCCTCCATGCTATCTTTTTACATGTTTGATCCTAACAACCTATCATGTTAGAAATATAGATTGTTGACATCTTGTTAGGACCATTCTATTTAAAAAAGAGAGTAGTTGACAATCATATGATTAAAAAAACTAAATCTAAACATTAAAATAACCCCTGATTAACACTAACGTTTGATAGAAAGCCTTGTAATGTAAATAATAAATACTTAAGTATTTGAATAACTATTAATTGCTCCTCACATTGGAGTTATGAATAAGAATCCTTTTATCCATTTCTATAATGTTTCTTAAGTGTCTGCTACCACAAGTAGATAATATATCTAAAACTTTATGAGCCTATAATTCCACCTTATCCATATCGATGGGTAGATTAACAAAAATATTAGATCGTGATCAATTTTTTGCCTTAGATGCAAGGTTGATTGTCAAATTTTATGTAGCCAATTACCTTTTATTCTAAAAATATTATTGATACCAATTTAACATTTTTCCCAACATTGTTTACATCATGATATTGAACCCATTCGATAATTTATTATCTCCATTTATGATTTCATTAAATTTGTCTACTATGTTATTTATCTTTTATTCTTTATTATACAAATATATTAAAATGTTTATTTTTTTATCAAACATATTATGAAGTATGACTGATTTTTTTAATATTTACACATATGAAAGATCAAAATTGAATACATTCTCTACATTGCATAAAATATATTCAATATTCAACCTATATTAGCCTAAGGTACTCTTGTTAATGGGTCTATTGTAGTAACAAAAAAGAAAATTGTAAGAAGAAGGTAGATTGGTGTCCTCCCCCCTGGGTGGTTCAAAATGAATTTCAATGGGGCTTCTAGAGGCAACCTTGGGGTTGGTTTCACCATCAGAGACTGTAGCGGTTTCCTTATTAAGGTTGTCTCAAATAAATTGAAGGATGGTACAAATAATGAAGCAAAAGCTCAAGCCTTGGTGCTTGGCTTGGATCTAGATTCTCAGTGTGGTATTGGAAAACTTCAAGTGGAAGGGGATTCATAAATCATCATTTCATCTCTAAAGAAGTCTTCAGCCTCTTCATGGAGCCTGGAAAGCATTCTTTCTAAAGCCTAGGAAAGTATTTAGGAGTTTGATACATGGGAAGGTTTTCATTATTTCAGGGAAGCTAATGTCATAGCAAATATTCTCGTAGATTATGGAGTTGATCAAAACACACCAATCATTGTCAATAATTATAGAGGGGCATGGGAGGATTTTGAGGGCTTATCTAATATAGTTTTAGGCTCTTCATCAGTCATAATTGGCTCCTTGTTATTTGGCTCTCCTATGTGTGAATTGATGGTGGTGGAGAAGAAAGCGTTTAGAGGAATGATTTGTATTAATGAAGCCATATGTTTGAGAGTTTTCTCTTGCATCCTTTCAAAACCATGTTCTTCATTTTAGTGTTGCATTATAGCTTTGGAATTTTATTTCTCTAAGGAGGCATGTATGGACCATAATATAGCTTCAACCCTTAGGATATTAGCAATTCATGGGGGCAATATTATTAAGGAGATAGTGTTTAGTGAAGGTGCAACTAGAGCACGCTTAAATAAAAAAAATGGGCCCTCATTAAAGAAATATTGTAGGCAATAATCTTTACTCTGGGTGAAGAGTATCTTGTGGAAAGTGTTTTGAGTAGAGTGAACTCTGATATAGTTGCTCTGTTTATTTCAAACATCTTGGTTGTGGAGTAGGATAAGAATGTGGTTGCTAGGGTTTTAGATTTATTCATGGCTTTAATTCACAAAAAAGGATTGTCAGAGCATTTGGAAAATTTCAATGTAGGTCTGTTCTAAGAGCTCCTATTTTTAGGCAATAATGGATTTGGTATATTCCAATTTCTATTTTTAGGGACCTCAAAATTTGGTTCATTAAGGCAAATAGTAAAAATAGTTTTTAGGGTTCTTGTTTCGTGAATGGATTAATTTTTTTGTTGGAATAAAGTAGGTTATTTAAGGTTTGAGACAACTAGTGTTATTGATTTTAATTTCATTGTTTGTGGGTATGCAAAGAGGAGACAACTGGGGCCCAATTCTGTTATTATGTTGACTTCATATCCATGGTTTGCTTTTCTTTTTATCTAGTTTATGTTTAATATCTAGGTAATATTATTGAGTTTTATATACTTGTAGACTACGTTTGGTCTTTTACTAGATAAATTTTTTACTATGTAGCATTATTTTCTTGCACAAAGATATTGGTAATACATAAAAAGTAGATTAAACTACTAGTTTTGTAAGTAAGGCAAATAGTAACAAGGGGTTTTAAGGTTCTAGTTCAGTGAAAAAGTTTAATTTATTAGTTGGAGTGAAGTAGGCTATTTAAGTTTTGAGGTAATTAGTGTCATTGATTTTAATTTTATTATTTTTGGGTCTGTAGAGAAGAGATTGTGGGACCCAATTCTTACTTACTAGGTGCTTGTGGTATTGGACGTTGTTACAATTTGTGTGGATTGACTTTATTTTTGAGGTAGGGTATTCTAAAACTTTTAAATTATGCCTTATAACGTTATAATGCATTTTAATAGGCTATGCTATATAGCATAGAAAGCCTTGAAGCGACTAATTTTCATTGGCAAAAAAACCAGTCTTTGAAAATCTTGCTGATAAAAAAAAGCCTAGAAAAAAAATACATGGATCAACTTTGGACAAATGTGATTTCAAGTGACCAAAAAAAATAAACTCTTTATAAATTGAATGGAAATTATATTCACAAAGTTTTGGATCCTGCATCTATATCACTTTCAAAACTAAATAGCACACAATTATGTGATTTGCATGTCCAGAAGCGATTAAATTAAAATGGTTGACATTAATTATCTCAAGCTCTGGACAACCTATTTCACTTGAGCAAGAAAAAAAAAGTTAAGCCCTTTAGTGAACAGATCCCTAAAAAGCCTCTTGTTATAATTAGTCTCGGAGGGAACTATAGCATTCGATTTGTTTTAATTTGGTATTAACAGGGGAGTTGTTAACCAATGAGATGTCCTCATTTTGGGTACAAAAAATATGCATGGAAGTTTAGGGAGGTAAGGTGCAAGGTCTTTAAGAAGTTGAATAAAAAAATATTATTTGTTACACTATGGTTGGAGGAAATATTTGGGACATTATGGCACCCTCTCTTTGTTCGAAACAAGTATTTAATGCAGTTGGTAGGGTAGGGGAGTGCGAGTTGTCCAATTTTATAGGTGATTTAAATGTGGACTACTAAATGTGGTTATCGCCCTAAATCCTAAACATGTTTTCTTGTCTTGCCAAAGTTAGAAGGGGAATTAAAAACTTGCTAAAGTACTTGGTATTGAATGTTCGCTCGAGGTAAGTCTAGGTTGCACGTAGGATTAAGATGGAGGCAATCTATTGCAATTATTTTGATTTTTTTGTTTATGGGTGTGTGGAAGAGGGATTGTTGGGGCTTTATAATTCATTGATGTTTTATTGTTTTTTATTTGCATTGTGGACAAAGCATTGGCGAAGGTTATAGAGTTTTTTATGGTAATCGAGTTCATATGTACGACCTTCTATTTTTTTTATTCAGCTTATGTGTGACATTTGGTTAATATTATTGGGTTTTATTGGCTAGGAGTGGAAAAATTAGATGACAATGCTCATAGACTAGGACTAGTCCTATACTCAATAGAAAATTTAACCTACTTTTTTATTTTTTTGCACGAAGGTATTGGTGATGCAATGAGGGTAAAGTTGAATATTGTATTTGTAAAATAATTAATTACAAGGGCTTGGGCTTTTGTTCACTATCATGTATTTTAATTTCTTTCCCTTTCTTTAAATTCAGCTCATGCATAACATTTGGTTATTATTATTGGATTTTGTTTGCTAGGATTAAAGTAATCAGACGATAATCCTTGTGGGTTGAGTTTGGATTCAAACTTCATAAGAATTTAAGGCAAACAAGGGCTTTTCGAATTGTTGTTCAGTGAGGGGTTTGACTTTTTTGGTGGAGTCAACTGCAATGTTTAGGGTTTAAACCAATTTGTGTGATTGATTTTAATTTAATTATTTATAGGCATATAATGGGTAGACTATTGGAGATTTATATTGTGATGATTCTTTTATTGTTTTATGTTTGTATTATGGGAGAATAATTGGCAAAGATCATCGAGTTTTTGGTAGTAATCAGGTTTTTATTTTATTTTTTGCATAGAAACTGTGGTAATACAAAAATGATGGAGTTGGTACTGAGTCAAATAATAACAAGGTATTTTAAGGTTCTTGTTTAGCGAGCAGTTCAATTTTTTTTTGTGCTGAAACAAAGTGGGTTTAAGGTTTACAAGGGTGTTTGATTCATTACAATGGGATAAATGTTTAGTTTTTGGTCTTCATTTGGAATACATGATATTTACTTTTTGTTGTTTTGTATTACTATAAATATCAGGGAAAGTCTTGTGTGTAACATTTAGTTAATATTATTGGATTTTATTTGTTAAGGGTAGAGAAATCGGTTAACAATGCTTGGAGAGTAAGATCGAAGTTGTACTTGGTAAGAATTTCACTATATGGCTATGGGTTTTTTTTAGGTGAGTTGTACTTAGTAATGATTTCACCTTATGGCTATGGTTTTTTGACTAAGTCGAATAATAACAAGAGCTTTTGGGGTTCTTGTTTAGTGAGGATTTAGCTTTTTTGGTTGGAGTGGAGTAGGTTTAGGGTTTAGAGCCTCTTCCTTTATCTTTTATTTTTGCTTCGAATTTGTCGGTAGTGTTTTGGTGTTCTTAATGCCTTTTTATAATGTCATTTTCTTGAGTCCCATGGATAGACATTAAAAAAAAAAAAAAATGTTTTTGATACTGTGTATTTTTATTGAATAAGAGGTAATGTGTATTCATATAAGTGAATTTTGAAATGACTTCAGAACACATAAGTTTTTTTTTAAAATTAAAACTCGGAATTAAAGGTATTAGATTGAAATGAAAACATTCACATGTGGGTCTCAAGGCTAAATTTCAAAACAAATATCATTAGAACATTACATAAATATAACAAAAATAAAATTGTGGTATTTCATTTAGGACCATAAAAAGGCAATGATCCACTATTATAATTTTTAAAATTCTCGCCTGGCCTTTATTTCATATGGATTTATGTTTGTTTCCCAATTCATCAATGCCTCCATGCTATCTTTTTACATGTTTGATCCTAACAACCTATCATGATAGAAATATAGATTCTTGACATCTTGTTAGGACCATTCTATTTAAAAAAGAGAGTAGTTGACAATCATATGATTAAAAAACTCAATCTAAACATTAAAATAACCCTCGATTAACGCTGACGTTTGATAGAAAGCCTTTTAATGTAAATAATAAATACTTAAGTATTTGAATAACTATTAATTGCTCCTCACATTGGAGTTATGAATAAGAATCCTTTTATCCATTTCTATAATGTTTCTTAAGTGTTTGCTACCACAAGTAGATAATATATCTAAAACTTTATGAGCCTATAATTCCACCTTATCCATATGGATGGGTAGATTAACAACAATATTAGATTGTGATCAATTTTTTGCCTTAGATACAAGGTTGATTGTCAAATTTTCTGTAGCCAGTTACCTTTTATTCTAAAAATATTACTGATACCAATATAACATTTTTCCCAACATTGTTTACATCATGATATTGGACCTATTCGATAATTTATTATCTCCATTTATGATTTCATTAAATTTGTCTACTTTGTTATTTATCTTTTATTCTTTATTATACAAATATATTAAATTGTTTCTTTTTTTATTAAACATATTATGAAGTATGATTGATTTTTTTAATATTTACACATACAAAAGATCAAAATTGAATACATTCTCTACATTGCATAAAATATATTCAGTATTCAACCTATATTAGCCTAGGGTACTCATGTTAATGGGTCTATTGTAGTAACAAAAAAATAAAATTATACGAAGAAGGGAGATTGGTGTCCTCCCCCCTGGGTGGTTCAAAATGAATTTCAATGGGGCTTTTAGAGGTAACCCTGGGGCTGATTTCACCATCAGAAATTGTAGTGGTTCCCTTATTAGGGTCATCTCAAATAAATTGAAGGATGGTACAAACAATGAAGCAGAAGCTCAAGCCTTGGTGCTTGGCTTGGATCTAGATTCTCAGTGTGGTATTGGGAAAATTCAGGTGGAAGGGGATTCACAAATCATCATTTCATCTCTAAATAAGTCTTCAGCGTCTTCATGGAGCCTAGAAAGAATTCTTTCTAAAGCCTAGGAAAGTCTTCAAGATTTTGATACATGGGAAGGTTTTCATTATTTCAGGGAAGCTAATGTCATAGTAAAATTTCTCACAAATTATGGAGTTAATCAAAACACACCAATCATTGTCAATAATTATAGAGGGGCATAGGAGGATTTTGAGGGCTTATCTAATATAATTTTAGGCTCTTAATCAGTCATAATTGGCTCCTTGTCGTTTGGTTCTCCCACGTGTGAGTTGATGGTGGTGGTGAAGAAAGCATTTGGAGGAATGATTTGCATTAATGAAGCCATATGTTTGAGAGTTTTCTCTTGCATCCTTTCAAAACCCTGTTCTTCATTTCAGTGTTGCATTCTAGCTTTGAAATTTTATTTCACTAAGGAGGCAGGTATGGACCATAATATAGCTTCAGCCCTCAAGATACCAGCAGTTCATGGGGGCAATACTATTAGGGAGATAGTTTTTAGTGTAGGTGCAACTAGAGCACGCTTAAAGAAAAAAATTTGGGCCCCCACTAAAGAAATATTGTAGGCAATAATCTTTACTCTGTGTGAAGAGTATCTTGTGGAAAGTGTTTTGAGTAGAGTGAACTCTGATATAGTTGTTCTGTTTATTTTAAACATCTTGGTTGTGTAGGATAAGAATGTGGTTGTTATGGTTTTGGATTTATTCATGGCTTTAATGCACAAAAAAGGATTGTCAAAGCATTTGGAAAATTTCAATGCAGGTCTACTTTGAGAGCTCCTATTTTTAGGCAATAATGGATTTGGTATATTCCAATTTATATTTTTAGGGACCTCAAATTTTGGTTCATTTCTTTGATGGGTTTTGTCAAAAATCTAAAGAACAAGATCCATCATCCTTTATTGATAGGTGGGAAAATCACTTTCTCTCCTCTATGGGTGTAGATTCAGTGTTCCATTATAGGTCTTGAATTGTGGAAGGAAGCTCATCAATGTAGGGAAAGAGTGGAGGTGGTGTTGTTTTTATGTGAAATGGTGGACAAACCCTGACATATTATTCTACCATGGTTCATCCATGTCCCTCATCATGCAGTGACTATGGCTATGCATGGCCATCTAGAGAGTAATCGAGTAGCGTTGTCTATTGGAGGGAAGAAAAGAGGGATTTGTCGATCTATGGAGAGTGAGGAAGAGGTAGTAACTCCTGAAGTAAAGTTGGAAGATGAGGTGAGTGTCTAAGTCTCATGGTTATGTGGTATGTTGTTGAATGGATATCTTTATGGTTTCTTTATTTTTTTATATGGTACTTTCATCCATTTGGTAAATCTAGTGCTTTTAACTGTAATTTTGTTTCCAACTTGGTGTCTTTGTCCCCCTTTAGACCTCTATTTCTTTCTAAAATTTTGATGGTCAGGTCTTTTTGTATAATTTTTTTGTCTAATATATTGGGAAAGGGACCCATCAACCTTGGTATTTATCTAAAAAAATATTAACCTAGGGTACACATAAGTCGAATAGAAATAAAATCAAGTCACATAGATGAACCTGATCAATGTAAAAAACCCTCAAATCTTTGTCGATGCTTTGTTCACAATGTAAATAGAAAATAATTAAACAATGAACAAACTATAAAGCCTCGTTAAAACAAGAAGATCAAAATGGTTGAAATAAATTTCCTTCATCTTAATCCTATGTGCAGGTCAAAATTTCCTTAAGTAAACATTCAATGCCAATTACTTTAGTAGGTTTTCAATTCTCCTTCTAACTTTGGCAAGATGAGAAACCATGTTTTCCCATCATGCCAACAACCTGCATTAAACACCTTCTTAAATAAAGAAAGGGTGCCAATAACGTCCCAAATATTTCCTCCAATTATAATGCAATAAATAATATTTTTTATTGGGCCTGTTAAAAACCTGACACCTTGACCCTCAAAACTTTGATGCGTATTTTTTAAATCCAAAATGAGGACATGTTGTTGGGAAACAACCCGCTAGCTAATTCCAAGTTAAAATAAATTGATGACTATAACAATAATCAGATTATAGAATTTTATTGTAATTTTTTTTCTTATAATTTTATAAGACTGATTTTCATGTGTTTTTTAATATTATGGATATTAACAATTTAATCAAGAATAATGTTTTGCATTTATATAAATATATATATGGCCTTTTTACTTGTTTCTAGTAAAAATTTTGCAATGTCTATACATATAAATATACAAGTATGCTAAAATATATCCAATATATTGTTATAGTATTATGAATTATATATTTTATCTCTAGATAATTTTACATTATATTTTAGTATAGTTTTTGTTTTGTGTTCTTAAATGAAATTTTGTTTATTACATATTTTTATGGTTGAATACTTAACTGAGTATCTAAAATAAAAATATTAGACATAATAAGATAGAAATGCCCATCAAAATATATTCATTATAATACCTGTAAAACTACACTGAAGCATTTTATAAAGCCTTTCCAAAAAAATTAATAATTATTTAAAACCAATAAAAAGTGTTTCACATAGTTTCCTATGAAAGTAGGGAGTTAGGGAATGAGCCCGTCTACTAATTCCAAGTTAAAGCAATTCTCATGAAAAAAAATAAATCAGACAAAGATATTGGCCAAAGTTATGTAACTTATTGGCATTTACAAGCATGGAACAAATGGAAGTTGATGAAGTAGAACCAAGAACTCAAAAATTCTTCCAAGTTATATCCATGAGAGATTGATTCCAATATTCATCAAAGCTTATGCAAAGGTGATGTTAGAACAATTATTTATACCAGGAGATAATTTGACTATTATGTTGAAACAATACGAGTTCTTGGAGGCTATAGCAGAATTAAGAATTCTAAGACATGATTTAGGCTATGAACATTTTGTTGCCATCAATTATCTTGTAACTGGTGGAAAAGTTCAATCTATAGGATTCTATCATGATGTTGGAAATCAAAGAAATATATCGCCATGGTATTTGATATTGTTTCACAAATTATTTAGTTAGCCATGTCAGCTCTAACAACTAAATGCATATTATTATCGGATAAGGATCATGAATTTGATTCCAATAAGTCTCTAGATTTATTAGATCGATTTTATAATTTCTAGTGAAATAAAATTTCTTAGAAAAATAATGTATGTAACTTCAAATTGTTTTAGAATTTTGTTTATTGATTTAGGGAATATGACATCCTTCAACTTGGTCTTTTTGTTAATCTACATGAATGGCTAAGGAATGAGGAACTATCAGACATTGTGAGAATTATCGTTAATGGTAATATTGTAAATATTTGACTTTGAGTCTAGATGTTCCTCTCTAAAGAGCATTAATTTACTGAGACTTAAAATCAACGATGATTGGATGCATGTGGTGATAAAATATGTAGATGCAGGAGTTCCCATCTCTTTTTAAATAGTTATTTTATACCAATCTTTATGGTAAAACTTGAATTAGCACCCTTGTGTTCTATTTTTTACTTCCAATAATTGTTACAAGGAGGATACAATGGGCCAAAGATGGCTACAACTTTTTCTAACTTACTTCGACTTTAAACATGTAATTCATTATGGAAAGAACTGTCGTATGCTCATGATGTGTCTGATAGTCGAGTCAAAAATCTTTAGTACATGCTTAAATAAATATTCACCAATCTACCTATCCCTTGGGTTAGTCAATCAAAGAGTGTTGCCATAACCTGTAAAATGTAAATAATGCATTTATAGTGGAGATTTTATAAGGACACTAGTATATACATTAGATGGAGGCCTTTGAAATCTTGTTCAAAAGTAATCTATTGTTTGAGTTGATGGTTCTAGAGGATGAAATTGACATGTAACCCATGATGCATAATTGGTTTAAGAAGTATCTTCCTCATATGTCATATCGTGAGATCCTTCTAGCTAACTTTTGATGCACCTACCACATGGTGAGTAGATTTTCTTTGGACTAGTGGGATGGATTGCATGAATCATATAAGGCTCTTTGGGCATGTCCAAATACATGTCTTGGGATGTCACAAGACTAGATCCTCAATGAGTTGGAATGCATAGATTTGAATGGAGTTATGGTAGTTGCTCAAAATATGATATTGACAAGGACCCATGCAAATTTAGTGGGTGGAAATCGAATAGGTCCTGAATGCATTGTATATTTATTTATGTAAAGTGGCTTTCACTTGACAATGGGCTTGTATGAAAAAGACATTCGGTCTGTCTAAAATTTTAGATTTTATAACTTTCTTAGTTTTGATGCCTCACTGATCAAGCTATATTTTTTTCCCACATAATATTCAATGTTTTTATCTTTATTCACTTTGTTGTGTAGACCAGGTACTTTAAAAAAAACACTGTGATTATTGTTCTTTCACTGCTTGATGTTAAGTGCTTGTTGATTGATTTTCAAAGTGTGTTTCTTTTCAGACATTGTCAATTACTTTACTCTTCTATTGTTATACAAAAAAATATGAGTTTTATGTATGCATATTGAAAAAAAACAAGTTTTGGTGTGTGAAGGCGTGTTGGTTGAAAACACCATGGTTAATCAAAATTCTAGAATTATGTTTTTATTTTTTTGCATTTACAATTACCATTATTGTGTCAATTTGAATAATCAAAACATTTTTTCTATTTATTTTTGACCAAATAACATGTCTTACAAATATGATAACACATGAAGTTGAAGTTTATATCTATTTTTTTACAAAGCTTGCTTGGATTTGTTGGTGGAACTTAGGTTTTGTAGAAAGCCATAAGTGATGGAATCACCTCCGAGAGGTGATACTAATGAACAACCAAAGATCTTTGAACATGATCCTCTATTAAAGAATGACAGTGCATGTGTTGAAATCCCCTTGGCCAATACCACCAAGGTTACAATAGAGGAATTTGGACTGATTGTGGATGTGTATGTGGGTAAGTTTTTAAATTATTTGGAGAAGATGATTGAAAATCCTAAAAAAGAGGATCTTGATAAGCTCTGGAGGTTCATAAATGAAAAAAAAATGGCCAAATTCATTGAACACATGGAAATACTATTGTTTGTTGTTTGGAGTTTGTATAAGGGAGTTGGTTCTTATTAGAAGGACCTAATTCTAATTCTAGTTGCCCCACCCATGTGAACATTGAGGATGACAGTTATGAATAGTTTGATGGCCTTTTGGATGTTCTATTAGTTTCATTGTTGTTTTTAATTTTTTTTTTTGTATGATGTCACTTTGGTGTGTCTTTTTTATATTGTAATTATGTTTTTTGTACTTGGTCCAGACACTATTTTTTTGTATGTGGCCTTTGGGGCCTAATACTTATATGTTTTGATATTCAGATGTATAGCCTTGTTTTAGATTAAGGTAAAAATAGGTTTTGAAGGGGCCCCGAAACCCTATTACAGAAACAAGAAAGATAAAGCGTTAACAAGCACCAGGAAAAACATTCTTGAAACCTACTAAAAAGTAGCAACAGCCTAAGGTTATTCAGGGATAACCTCTATATTCATTGTACATTCAGCCCCTTAATTTCCAAATAATGATTTAATAAACTTTTTTTAGGGGTAAAATCCAGAATTGTTGCCTGCCTTCCATCAGCTATATTCTGCTTGCTTTCTAGCTCTCTGATTTTCCTTATGGGTCATCTTCCAGGTTTATCCGGACAGCCAACATCCAGTTTCACTTTTGAATTCTGCTCAGATGTATATACTTGTTAAACGTACTTACAATATATAGAAAAGAAAAAGAAATCCATAAGCAATATACATTAATGAGAACCTGATTTCTTTTACAGTTATATAGTGTGCAAACAAAATACACAATATTAATTAGATTTACAATCAAATGTTATTTTGGTAGGTTTCACACAACTGATAGGCTTTACAATGTAATAGACTTGAACCAACTAACATTTTAATAGTTTAAACACCATATATGGTAATAACATTAGAGGAAATAGGCATTGGTTATGTACAAGTTGTGAAAAAGACTTTGATTTACATATATGGAAGATATGTATTATGTCATAGACTTATTGATATGGTGATAATGTTGTAATAATCTGCATAGATATTTTTGCATCTTGTAAAAATAGTAATACTAGTTGTGGTCCCACGAAAAAAAAAAATATAGACATAAACATAAATAATTGCATGCACATATGCCAATAATTCTAATGATATGAAGCTCATAGCTTTAATTACTATTCAAATTACTTTAACTTAAAATTTGTAGATGTGCTTTTGGGCAATATGATCTGGGATCCTTTTGTTTAAGGTGGTGTTCAATGTAGGTGACAATGCATGACATTTTGAGCTACTCCATTTTATAGGTGAATTTAAATGGCTTTACAGTTTGTCGATTCTTCTGCCATTTTTTATTTGTGTTGTCGATGAAGCATTGAAAAAGATTGCAGGGTTTTTGATAGTAATCACAATTGGCATAACTATATGATCTTTTTTCTCTTTCTTTTTTGAAAATGTAAATAAATGATTAAGTTTTGTAGAGGTGTGAGGAATTTTCAACACTACACTCCATTCAGTAATAATGGGTGAAAAAACTATCTTCATTGGTGATTTGTAGTTGTGTTATGCAGATGCATTAATTTATTTTGCATGAAAAAATATTTTTGTATCAATTTATTGTAACATTTAAGACAAATCTAAAATGCAATTTGGTATTGATGCAGGTATCTGGTGACATTCCATGTACAAAAGAGATGCAAAGGGTGGAAAGAATAAGAAAAGAAGAAAAAAGCCAAAGTAAGACTTTTTATATAGACACATTATTTCTATAAATATGATAAATTTTATTATTTTATGGCTTTTTTCCTTACCAGGTTTTGGAATAATATCTTATAATGTATGAATTTTAGGATTTTTCAAATCATTTGGGCATGATTAAAAAAAAAAATTAATCTTTGAGTCTTTCTTCTTATTTAGAGTAATAGGATTTTTATGTCAATGAAAAAATAACTTGTGAGGCTTCTATATCATTTGGGTATCGGGTTTTTTTTTAAGTTATTTGTAAATAGAACATGTGGGGAGATTTTCATGTGGACTTATAAGTATTGTAAACCTATGCAAGGACCCAATCTCTGGCCAATGTTTATCACTTGTTGAGCACAAAAAATAATTATTTTATACTATTTTTGGTCCTTTATTTTATTTCCAGTGGATTTTAAACTTTTCATTTGTTATTTTGAACATTACAATTGTTTATTTGATAATAATCATGATAATTGTCTATTTATTTCAATCAACTATTTTTGTTATGTTTTAATAACTAGTAATTATTCATTATCACAAAATTATCATGTGCAAATAGGTATATCATAGGCTTGCTTTAAGTTACATGGATTTCAACAAACATGTATCCCTCATATTGTAGGTAAGTTCATTTGTTTGTTGAAGTTGTGACTCTATCACATCAAAGTATTTTTAACTTGTGGGTAACATAATTTGTATTGTCTTGAACAAGGTTGATGTGATTATATTTGAAAAATACACACATGAATTTACTCTCAACCATGATAAGCAATTAATTTAGATCAATCAAAAGCACTTCATGCTTTAGGTCTTTGACATTGATCTTTCTTTTCTTAAATAATCTTATTAGCTTTTCTATTGACTAATGGTATTTAACTATAGCTAATGATGTTATGTTTTGACTAATCATGGCATTGAGATGAAGGGTTTTGGAAATGATGCACCAGTAAGAGCAACAATAGTAGCATGACCACTTACACTCACATGCCATCACTAGTTAAAGGTGACATTTTTATACCTCACTAAGGCAATGAGATATATGCTTTTGGAAATTTTAATATGTCTTTTCGTGTTTGTAAAAATAATTAAGCAATGTAAATTTTGTATCTGTCAACTCAATAATTTTGTATCTGCATAGTTTGAAGAATTTTTATGAATTCTTGTAGAATACCAATGTTCAAGTGTTAGGTGTAAATGTATTTGTAAGTGGTTAAAATTCCATCTGCTTTTGATAAAAAATATGTTCTAAAATTAGGCATACTAATGGACTAACTCACTATTTTTTTTGGTGTAGTATGTATAGATCTATTGGGCCCTCAATTTTGAAGAAATTTTGGCAAAGTAATTTTTGAAGATAAGTGGCATGAGAGAGACATGACATATAAGACCATGGTGCGGAAGAGGAAAGTCACATGGAACAAAGAAGCATGATACACAAAGAACCTGAGAATGTAGGACTCAGATATTAATGAATGACTTGGGAAAGGCATGAAAACCAAAGATGTTTAGGGAATGGTTTGCATGAACATTAGATAATAATAAGTTAGGAATGAATCTAGACCCAACCTGTAGAAAGTTAGGTGTTTGGTAACTAAGATCTAACATAAAGAGAGAATATAAGGGCAGTTAGGCTTGGGTCCTTAGGAATTCATTATAAATGGCTTGCCATGACTCATTTCTGTTAATGGTATTTAATGATTCATCTTTTTTTGTATTTACTTATATAACTAAATGGTCAGGATGAACCATGTATAAATACCACCTTGTTTTACTTAGTATTGTTATTGTTGAGTTATTGATTATTGTAATTCTGACATCATTGTAATCTTGACATAACTTATGATTGTAATGAAAGGAAAATTACATTGATGAAACACTTGTGTAATATATTATTGATTATAATAGAGTTAATATTGTTTTATTACCAGTTTGCACTAGCTTCTTTTTCTTTTGCTATTTAAGTGATGAATGAATAGTTAAGAATTAGACATAGAACTAGGTATAAGTTTATAACTAAGTGCTTGTATGAGAGCCCTAGCTTAGGAAAGTAAATTAATACATCTTTGTGTAACAAAACTAATGGGAATCGATCTTAAGCTGCGTGATTTAGGTGAGTAGGTGAGAACCTTTTCTTGCATGATATGTCAATGCGCTAGTTCATTGGAACTCTTATTTTCTTAGGCATGCAACTAGGGAAAAGATATGCTAGACTAAAGGAAAAAATCCTAACATTTTGGTTCTATTGCCAAAACTCGTACCACTTTTTTGCACAATCGTGGGAAAATGCTCAAATGACTATCTCTAGAAAATGTCGAACAATGGGTTACTACAATTGAAAAAAAAATTCATTATAGTATCTTAAACTAGGAATTTATGCATGTGCATGGGTAAAACAACACCTGCACAACTCACTCTATGAAGATTTATTTGGAGAAGTGTCCATTCACTTGCATGCTTTATTTTTAATGTACACATAAAACTATTTAAGGAATTATAGATGGAAGATCTCCTGATCAGTAGAGCATTATTTGGCCTTGATAAGATTGGGAATGCCTTGGATGTGTGCAGTGGATGCTTGGTAGCAAAAAACATTGAATAGCTATATTTTGAAATGCATGATCTCAAAGTACTCTTGTCCAAAGGAAACCCAATTTAACTTCATCTAAGAGCCATATATAAGGTATTTTAGGAAATTTTCATTAGAAGTTAAGAATCTTATAGTTAATTCTAGACTTGAAAGCTTCCACATGGATGGATAAACTCTCTCTTATGTGAGCAATATAGTTAGTGGGAAAATGAAGGGGTGCACTTTGATATAAGGTTATTGGTTTAGCATGGGAGCTATTCAACAAGAGTTGTAGAAGCATAAGTATACTAATGTTATGTGGAGGGCTATGATCAAAAGTGATATAGGGAGAGGCTAATAGGACTCAAGAAGTGTCATGAGGATCCACACAGAGGCATAAAGTCATAATGAGGACTCCCCAACCACGTGACCACACCTAATGCCAACATATGGATGCGTAAGAGAAATAAGTTAAGCACTGGTGACTAAAGAACCCAATCTGGATAGGCCCAATTCCCCACCCATAGCACATGCTCATGCCCTTGCATTAGATGATGTTCTTATACAAAATTAGGATACAGATAGTGTAGATTCAAAGACTGAACCTATTAAAGATACTTTTGAATAACATAACCAAGATAATAGTTTTTTATTAATTTATTTTCCATCATAAGTCAATCTTATGGCTTAGTTTGGAATCCCTAGTAGACCAAACATAGTCAGTGGGAAGAGAACCAACCCTTCCATAGTTAATCAACCTACTTTTATACCTAATGTATTAGGTGTTTTTATTGCTATAGGAGGCATAGTAAGAGGTAGCAGTGGTGGTTCCATCAGAGGATCTGGGGGTGGTGCAGGAGGTATTGGTGGACCTCCCCCACAAGATCCAAGAGGGATTGGAAGTAAATCACAACAAACTCCATTCCCAACACTCAATCTGCCCATTATTTATTATAAGATGATGCTTCATCTGCCTAAGTATCATGGTGTGGAAAATGCATAAGAACATGTTCACAAGTGTGAACTTATCGGGTGAGCACATGACATTACTTCTACTAAATGAAAGGCAACTCAGTTTATCACTACTCTTTTAGACCGCACATACAAGTGGTACCAAAGATTGATCTATAGTAAGTTGTGGTGAACTATGAGTAGTTGAAGGCAACCTTTCTCCAAGAATTTAATATCCCAGCGTTTGAACAATAAAACATTGTTGCTCTAAAGGATATTAAATAAGAACTCATTGAGAGTGTGTGCGAGTATGATGTACATTTTAAGACACTCATTTCTAAGCTCTCATTTGATATAAATGCAACTCAGCATGCCCAGTGGTTTGTAGGAGGCTTGTTACTTCCATTTTGATGCACATTATCTTAAAAGACCCTCACTAACTCACACAAAGCCTTAGAAGTTTCCCTTCACACTGAAGTCATTAGAAGCATAGACATAGGGATTAGTCCCTTTATAGAAGCTCAAATTATTGTTATGGCATCTCAGTTGGAGAAGTTCATTGAAAATAGTACTCACGATACTCGTAGAGATTTATGGTGTGTTGAATATGAAACTAAAGGTCATAATAGGAATAATTATCCTAGAAAGAGTATTTGCATTGTGGTAAAGCAGTCTTGCAAGATATGCCAAGAAGACCATGAAGTGATGGATTGCCTATGATTCAATGCACTACACAATCAAAGGTATCCTCATATTGTAAAATATGTGATGCGTATACTCATGTTACTAATGATTATTGTCTTATTAGTGAGATTCATGAGGCATGCACATGTGGTACTCATCAAAATTATGTTGCCAACAAATAGGACAATAGTGAAGGCTAATCTTATAGAGGTCATGGTCATGGATGTGAAGGTGGTAATTTTTTACATAGAACCTACTATAAGTGTAGATCTATAGATCATTACTAGCATGACTACCCAGTTTATCCCACATGTGATTTTTGTAAGAATGAACATTATCTGTAGGAATGCCTAGACTTGTATACCACCATCACCAAGGAATAAATTGAAAAGGGTGTTAAAATGATACAAATTGAAAAGACTCCAACTATTCAATGGAGACTATGCCCTACTACTCCAACTAGTCCCAAGGTTAAAATTACTAGATGAAGTAGTGTTCCTTCCTAGCTTATTTTAAATCCACTTATTGATAAGGTTCAATGGGAGGAGCCTCATGTGAATCGCTATCCAGATGCTCGACAATAGAAGTAAATGTTACATGACATAATGAGTTTGGTGTGGGAATTAAAAGGTAAGATTTAGTTCCTTAAGGCTAGAGATGTTTCTATGCACACTGAAATGCATAAAGCTTCAGATATTCAAGACTCAATACATGATGAGTTACATGAGTTATGCAAATGACTTCTTGATGAAGACATCATGCCCCTTTTATGAAATTAGCTAAGTCATAAATCACTAAAGCCTATAAATGATTGTCAGTTAAACCATGCATGGTGACAAGAGGCTCATATCCAACCTTTAATGGAGGGTGATGAATAAATCTTGGTAAAAATAATAATTGATGGTTGGATCATTTAAGATATCCTTGTCAACACTAGTGCAAAAGTGAATGTACTCACTAAGGATGCTTGGAGAAAGATGGCAAGCCCTGCTTTGCAACCCTCTCCTCATGTGTTGTTCATGGCTAATAAGACTTGTGTACTACCCATAATCATTCTTAAGGATGCCACTATGGATATTTTAGGTCACTTTCAAGGCTAACTTTGAAGTAATTAAATTGGTAGAAAATGATGATTTTTTAACTCTTTTGGGTCACCCTTGGTGTTATATTAACAATGTTGACTTGAGCTTCAAAAAGTGCTACATTAGTTTATAAACATGTTTTAATCCCCTTAGACCATGCTCAAGGACCTCTTTTTATTGAGCTAGTTAATATTGATGAGGACATTAATCATATTTATAATGTCACATCTTAGGAAACTGAGTGTCTTAATCCTAGTTCAGATGGCATATTACATTGGGCGGATGCAAAGTCTATCTCTAACACTACCAATAATGCTTATGAATATTGAGCTCATGATGAGTATGATATTACTGGATGAATTTATGGTGTTATTGGGAGTTAAGAGGATGCTTCGTGAAAGCAACCTAAACACCATAACTTTGTTCACCTTCTTCATGGATGTATTATGGTTTCACCACCCATGTGGTTAGATGAAACTCTTAGATTTCATGGTCAGATGGAAGTCTGAGAGTATGTGCAATAGTTGGAGGATTTATATGTGTTTGATGATGAATGGATTCATGTGATTATCTATATTTTTTATGGAATACCTACTCAATGGTAGGAAACTCACCATCATAATTTGCTCACTTAAGACCAAGTTCACATTGCTATGCATTATCATTTTCATCATAATAATAACATTCATGGCACCTTAAGTTATGATGGCATTAGTGCTTAAAAAAATCATCTTGAGGCCTACAAAAACATGTGGAACATGGATGAGACATCTTTGCCTAAGTATATGTGGGTTCATGTATTCTATGGTACTCTACACACCTGTGCTAGAACATCTTATGTATATTAAGAATGATGCTTGGAGATGGATTTTTGGAGTGTCCTTTGAAGTAATATAATTTTAACACTATCTTACTCATCTCTTGAGATGGATTTATGCCTGACTCTGCAAGCCATGTGTCAAGAATCTATTGTAGGTGATCTAGTGCTGGTTGAAAACTACATAAGATATTTACATGGCATGCATGGGGAAAGTTTGACCATTTTCCAAGAATTTGATATAGATGCATCATCTTCTTCATCGATTGAATCTCAACTAGACCATGCATTAAGGGAACATATTTGGAAGGGCAAACAAAAGGTTTTGTACTAGGATGTTGAAGGTACCAATTTTGGCCCATAAAATCCATCCATTGATCACTTGACTTTGCATATTGAGTATGGAACATGCAATGTTTGAGACACCATAAAAAATTACTAGTGATCATATTTAGAGCCACTTCGAATGATTCAACATAATATTGGCATAGATGACACACCTAAGATGGGCATTGTGGGGAATTATTAGTCTGATATTAAGATCTCTAAGGTTTTTGAACTATTAAAAGAGTATCAAGACATTTTTCCATGGAATTAAACCAAGATGAAAGAGTACATTTTTCATTAGGTAAGGTGCACATTAAGTTGGTAGAGGGTGCTCTACCTATCAGAAAGAGACCTAATCATATGAATTTTAATTTATGCACTCACATCAAGGAGGAGATTGATAGTATGTTGTGCACTAGAGTTATCACTCTTATTGATGAGTCTAAATGGGTCAGCCCCATGGTGATTAATATCAATAAAAATGGTCATATTTGTGTTTATGTAGTCTATCGAGTACTTTGTTGCTTACATAATTGACCCTTTTTTGATGCCTTTCACTGAGGAGATCTCAAAAGGAGTTATTGGGCATGAGATTTATATCTTCACAGATGGTTTTTTCTAGATATCATCAGGTTTAGATCATCGAAGAAGATAAACTCAAGACTATTTTTACAACTAAATAGGGTTCGTTCACTTACAATATGATACCCTTTGGGTTGAAGAATGGTCTAGCTATGTTCTCAAGGATTATGGTCGATGATTTTAAGGATTTTATTCATAAATTCCTTCAAGTCTACTTGGATGATTAGACTATCTATGGTTTGGTGTGGGATCATTGTGTTAATATTTGATTTATGCTTGAGCACTACCAACAACTTTAAATTTATTTGAATCTAAAGAAGTGTGTGTTTACTACCCTATTTAGAATTTTGTTAGGTCATGTTATTTGTCATGATGGACTCCTAGTGGATCTGACCAAGATTGAATTCATTCTTAACCTTCCAACTCCTACCACCAAGTGTAAGTTTTATACCTTCCTAGGACACATGGGATAGTATCAGAATTTCATTCGGGGTTATACTTTAGATCGTAGCACTACTAGAAGAACTACTTAAACAAAATGGTCATTTTATATGGATAGATGCTCACCAATAGGCATTCGTATCACTCAAGGTCAAGTTAATCACTTCCCCCATTCTCTAGTTTCTAGATTAGATGAAGCCCTTTCATGTGCATGTTGATGCTTTAGGCATGGTAGTGGGTGTTATCTTTGCTCAACATTGGTGAGGTAAATCTTGATCATCCTATCTACTTTGTTATTTAGAAGATCAATCTAGTTGCATGAAATTAATCAGTTATAGAACACAAATCCTTATCCATGGTATACGTGCTTCAAAAGTTTTACCAATATTTTTTGGACACCACATTCATTTTCTTTACATATCATGAAACACCAAAATACCTCATGAATAAGTCAATGTTGCATGGATGCATTTATCGGTGGATTGTGCTCTTTCAAGAATTTTAGTTTTTGGTGATGGTGAAATTGGGTAAGGCTAATTATGGACATGATCACTTGTCATGTGTTGAATCTGGTGAATCGGTGTGTACCATTAAATATGACCTACCTCATATGCAACTTTTTTAAGACGTGCATGCTCAATGAATTAGAGGTATCATAGAATTTATTAATATAGGTTCAACACCATCCCACCTTAATACTCAGGAAAAAAATAGTTAATTATTCATGTTGTTCTTTTCTAGCTCATTGAGGGTGACCTTTTTAATCTTAGATGGGATGAGATATTACATCATTGTGTCATGTAACATGAGACTAAAGTTACTCAGGAGGTTTGTAAAGGTGTTACTATAGGACATTATGTCAGTGATGCTACAAAAAAGAAGGTTTTATTAGTTGGGTTGTGGTGGCCTAATCTGTTTAAGGATGCCAAAGCTTCTGCACATCAATGTGATATATGTCAGCATGTGGGTAAATCAAACTAAAGGGATGTTATGATCCTTAATCTAATATTGACTCATGAACCCTTTGAAAAATGGGTTATTGATTTTTTTGGCCCCATTACTCTAGTAGGGAGGTGTACTGGAGCATGCTATGTCATTACCACCATTGATTACCTCACTTGATGGGCTGAAGAAGCACTAACTTCGGATTTTACTATTGTCACTACTACTAGATTTATTTGGTAAAATATTATTACAAGGTATGGATGTTTGTTAAGTTTGACTAGTGATTGAGGAAATCATTTCCTTAATAAGATAATCTACATCCTTTTGGTTGATTTCATGATTACACACCACAAGACTACACCTTACCACCCTCAAGTCAATGGTATAGTTGAAACATTTAATAAGATCTTGGGTTATACATTGACAAATATTTGTAATATTGGTCTCACTAAGTGGGATGATCACATTTTTATGGTATCATGGGCATACCAAACCACATATAAATGGTTAAACAAAGTACTCCCTTTAATCTTGTCTTTGGTGTCAAATTCATTCTCTCAATTGAGTTCTTTGTACCTTTTTAATGTGTTGTGCATGTTGGTCAGTTGGATGACAAGGAATCTTTGAAGGTGCACCTGGATGCTTTGCCTCAATTGGATGAAACCCATTTTTTTGTGGATTAGAGTCAAGGAGTGGAGAAACAGAAAGAAAAGGCCTGACATGATATACATATTAAGAATAAGACTTTTTCTCCAGGTATGTAGGTATTGGTTTATGACTCCAAGTTTGCGTGCCATTCAAGAAAAAATTATGTCCATTGGGATGGTCTATTTATTATTCATAGTATTCATCCCATAGGCATGTGTAAGTTGAAGATGTTAGATGACCAATTTCTTCTAGGCAATTTCAATGGTAACTAGCTTCACCCCTACCATTTTCAGTAATGTTTTCCTTTTGTTAATAAGGCATATACCACTAGTTTAGCTTAGGATTTTGGCTTAGGATTTTGGTTTGTTTTTCAATAAGGCATGGCATTGGTTACATGCCCTTTCTTAGGCTTAGATCAAAAAATGGTTATTTTTTATTTTCTTTTTTATGTCGTGGAGGACCATAAACATCTCTCAGTGTGGGGTAAGAATTAAAACTATAGAGCACCAAGGAAACATACATAAAAAGGGGTGCGTAAATGGATTTGTATAAGGACAAGTAGATACAAAGGATGTGAAACATAATTGATATGAAGAGTCAAGATAAATAAAGAGGGTTCCCTCTTTGGAAATGGAATATTTTAAACTTCTTTACAATTGTCATGCACTTTGAGAAAAGTACAGGATGGGACAAATGTGTTAAATATGATAAAATCATGTGTAATGGTAAGTATGCCAAATTTAAATCATGGAAATATCATTAGAGGCATTACATGCATGAAATAATGGATGAGGTCATGGGGAATTAAATGTGGATCACCTCTTGAAGCTATAAAAGGTTAATCAATTATTATTTTTACACTTTACTATTACTAATTTGTGAATTTATAGAGCTAGAAGAACATTTTCAAGCTACCATAGGAGTGTTTATTAAATTTTAGTGACCAATTTGAATATTTTGGATTAAGATGATCATATTAGATAAAGTGGTGGAATAGTGATTGGGAAAGAGAAAATTGAAGGAATTATAAGTTAGAGGTGGGAGTGTCTACCATTGGAGGGCGTTGAAGCAACAAAGCTGAGGGAGTTAAAGTAGTAATCAAGTATTCATTCGGGAGGGTTAGATGGTCTTATCTTAACCTTTAAGCTCTTAAGAGGGTGATGCATAAAAAAAGGCCCAATTTGTTGAGCCATTTATTGTATTACATGAGGAATAAGAGTTTGAGAGTGCAGGAGTACAACCTATTTTAATAATAAAAAAAGTACTTGGTGAATCCGATGTGCACAAGGAAATTAGACCACAATAGATTGAGATAATAAACAAGAAATAATATAAGATGGCATGCCAAGTGAATAATAAAGATACATCACTACCCCACTCACATTATTGATTGAAGAGATGTAGTATCCTGAAGTAGTGCTGCATGCAGAGAAGTAGGAGTCTAATGTACTGACTTGGCAAGTTTTTTACTACAATCACTACCAACCAGGGAATGAGGTGGAGTTACAACCTGACTATCGGGTTGAGTGGTAGAATAATTACAATGAACTTATTTATTACCTTATTATTTTTAATAAACTCAATGATTCTAGAGTTTTTTAGCTATTTAATCTACCTTACTTCAGAAAACCTGTGAAGGTTGTGAGGCTTCTTATCTCTCATATACATGAGGATTATTTCTATTTTGTAAGGCAAAAGATGAGGATCACATCCCAGAGACTTAACAAAGTTATAGGTCTATAAATATTGGGCACTAGCCTTAGTGAAGATTTAGAAGATCAAGAATAAATTGAGAAGATTGTGATGGTGCTTGAATATGTAGTCATATAAAATGTGAAAATTGGTGACTTGAGTGTGGCTTGTGACACCTAACCCATAGGTCCCTCTTGTTTGCTCTCATGACCCTCCTAGGATTTTTTTGACTAATTCCCAATCATCCATAGCCTTTTAGATAGTGTTTCCACCTCCTCCACGCAACATTTCTAGTGATGATTCCATCCCCTAGGTCCTATTCCTTTAGGACTATAGTGCCCAAATTGAACTATAGTGTCGGACCCTAGGGTGTCCATTTTTGGTACTCCTATCCAAGTGTATTTTTACCTCTAATGATTAGTTCTTTTTGGTTCCTATCCTCCTTCTTATCAGTATAACATGAATACATTCGACCCATGACCAATAGATCCCTATAAAAGCCCATTCAAAGTTCATTTGAAAGGGGTTGGTAAATATCAAAAAGTAATCAAGAATACAAGCAATACTACTCAGGCATATTTTCCTATTCTCTATATACAACCATCCAATATAGCCATAAACTTTTTCAAACCCTTACACCAATCCCTAGCCATCTCAAGCACACTTAGTTTTAGCATTTTGCATCTTTATACACACTATTACACAAAGCACATAAAGTGAGAGAACTACATATGGCTTAATCCCTCTTCAAAGTATTGATATGTAGGTAGTGTGCCCACACAAGGGGTGTGGATACACGTTCAGTGCATCTCACACACACTAACCCCCCCTCTTTCCCAAAGTTTGTCCAAGCATAATAGAGTCTAGGCTTTGAAGACTAAATCATCTCTATAAGGAATTTTGTGGACATCCAATAGTCAAAATTTCATAGGTAGGCTCACACGGACACAACGAACAAAACTCAAAAAGATTAGGTCTCCTAAACAACAATGGTAGAAGAGGACTATAGTGCTAGACCCTAGGGTGTCCTATTTTAGCACTCCTATCTAATCATAAAACAAATGCCAAATCCTAATTTGCAATACTGTCCCAATCCTGCACAGTGAATTCCAAACCCTAAAATAGCTATCTCAGTTAGTTTTTAGCTGTCTTATTTTCTCTCCCTTATTTCTATTTTTAGAAAGGTTTAAATTATAATTAAATTATTCAAATCAATAGCTTAATTATTTTAATATTATTTACTGATTTAATTAACTCAGACCCTTAACTTAATTCGGAATAAGACTCTAATATTTCCAAAATAGCTAAATCATTTGGTGAATCTGACTTACTTTGAACATGCATAAAAACCCTAGAAACCCTAGGATAATTTCCTACTAATTTTGTTTTTGATTTTTTACGTGCATAATAAAATAAAAAATTAGCATTAAATTTTAAAATTACATAGTAATTTTAAAATAATTTTCTTTCAAACCCTAGTTGCCCTTACTAGGTCCCGATATTTTCCCAATAGTTTTCCTATGTTTTTTTGATTTTTTACTTACCTATTTAAATCATAAATCTAATTTAATTTTTTAAATTCCATAGTAATTTTGAAAAATTAATATTCTTTCAAACCCTAGTTGCCCATACTAGGTCCCGATATTTTCCCAGTATTTTTCCTATATTTTTCTTATTTTTTACTTACATATTTAAATCAAAAATTTACATCAAATTTTAAAATTCCTTAGTAATTTTGAAAATAATTTAATTCAAAACCCTAGTTGCATGTACTAGCTCTTATTTTCTTCTTGAGATTTCACCTTCCATGTTTGTGAGCTTCATATCCTTATTATTCACTTTCTAGTTTGCTATTTTTAGGACTTTACATTTCTTATTTTCAGTAATTTCCTTCCATAATATCTTGCTCATTACAAACTATTACAAAAAAATCAATCAATTTTCAATTTCTTTTCCTACCTTAATAATGGCCCAATACACCGGTTTTGATGAAACTGATAAAATGGAACTTCAAGAAATTTTAACTAAACACCTTAACATGTAAGATGACATGCTTAAAATACTTTAAGAGGAACAACTAAAAGTGGACAATGGTCAATCTTCTCAAACCACAAAGCAACTAGTTGCAAATGACACTATGGGGGTAACTATGTCTCAATAACTCCCTATAGAAGCCCAACCTTCCTCTATGCCACCAGCTACAACTAGTACATCTTTATCTCATTATGTGGTAGCCCTTGTGTAAGAGATAATATCTCTTCAATCCAAGGTGCTACATATTGAGTAAGGTGCCTCTAGACCTACACAAGCTTTGGATTCTTTTGCTCTACTATAGACACCATTGGCACATCACATTACTTCTACACCCTTGCCACAAGGTTGTGTTCAACCCAAGCTTACTCTATATGATGGAAAGGGTGATCTAGAGACACATTTTAGATATTTTCACATAACATGCTTAGACTATGTGCCAAATGACTGGCTACTTACCAAGCTATTTCCACAAAGTCTAAAGGGTTATACTTTGTAATAGTTATATAGTCTACCGCATTAGTCGGTCAATGCATTCAATCCTTTAGCTGACATGTTCCTAGCTCATTTTAGCATCAACATTGGTGATAAGATTTCATATGCCCAAGTTGCACAATAGAAACAAAGGTCAAATGAACATCTCACAAATTATGTTCTTTGATATAAGACTATTTTGGCTAAGATAACTAGCCCCATGGCCGATCAAGAGTTACAAGATCTATTCAAACATAATCTTATACCAGCTTTGTACAAGTCAATAATGTTCAAAAGGTTCTTTTCCATCACTGAGTTATGTCATACACTAAAGGAAAGAGAAGTCAAGCTAATTTCAATGGGCAAACTTAAGTACACAAGCATATCAAAAAACAACAAACAAGAGTAACATCAAAGTTCCATAAAAACTCAAGGTCAATGATAACAAAAGTCAAAATCAACCTACAATAAATCCAAATTTAGATCCCCTTCAGCATGTGGTTTTATCATCACGTCCTTAGTGAACCTTACCAATCTACCAGTTGTTCCAACTAGAGTTTTATAGTAGCTTTTGGAATGTAATATCATATCTCTCCCTCCTATTTGGGAAGTTGATCCAAAAAATCCTCTTCCATGAGGATATGATCAACATGCATTTTGTGAATTTCATAGGGCACTAGGCCATACAACAAACATATGTGTCAGTTTGAGACATAAGATACAGGACTTGATAGATGGCAACATTGTTTATTTTAGCGCTTCAGTTGAGCCTCCTCAGGCAAAGCAAACACAAGATAAATATTTGAAAATATTCTCAGATCCTTTCTCACAACATTATAAACAAGAGATAGGGGATACATCAGGTGTTCACCATGCATATCATGCACATCCCCCACCAAATACATATAGGGCACTTTCAATTGAGTCACATCCTTTGAGCAACATGATTGGTGTATAGAATTCTAGAGTTTTAGCTAGACCTTCCATCTCCTTCTCAGAGCAAGAGATAGTCGAAGATGATTTGAATTATCATGCACTCTTTATCATAGCTTACATTCATAATCATCCTATTCATAGTGTTCTCATAGACAATGGATCTAATGTGAACATGTGCACTATGACATTACTGTAGCATTTGGGATATTTAGAGTAGGGTATTACCTCAATGGACATAGTTATCAATGGATTCAGTGGGCACATACATAATTAATTGGGTGAGATTGTGATTCCTCTATAGGTTGTTCCAACACATGTGGCCACACCATTTACTATTGTTCTCAGTGTAAGAGTTTTTGATATGTTACTTGGTCGACAATGGATTTAGAAACGTATTACCTTCTATAGTTCATAGATGCATGAAATTAATTCATGCTTATTAGGTTGATATAGTTGCTAGAGTTTAATAAGAATTAATACTCCCTACTTTAGAGCCATCTTCTACTTTACAGTCACCAGTTTTAGTTTAGCCACCAGTTTCAATTTTACCACTACTTTTAGTTTTTCCTCCAATTAAATTTAGACACAATCAAGGCCTCCTTCGCTAGTATAGAAAGTTCATAATTTTCATGGAGGCCTCTTTTAGAGAAATGATAGTTTTAGGATTTTAGACAATGTCTAGCTACATTATTCACACCTAGGGCAATATTATTGAGATCTCATGCATCTACACATAGAGCACATGTTTAGATAGATTCTCCTACTACTATATGGGTCTTTAAGAGACCTACAGTTACATCCACTTTTTAGAGTTACAGGGGGACCCCACAGTTAGTTTTTACTTCAAATATTTTAGAGCATTGCCACATACATAGCTTTTAGAGTTACACTCTCAACCCTTTTATCATGCTTCATGATCATGCATGATCCCTCTCCTAGATATAGGACACCATGATAGGGAGTCTCCCATGAGACTCATCGATTAGTATAATCCCTTCTCAGCCTTTCTTATACATAATTTCCTTATGATTGATTGTACATAACTTATTTCAAAATAAAAAAACATTTAAATATGTCAAAATACTAAAAAAATATAAAATTTCAAAATCCAAAAACAATATAACATTTCAAAATACAAAAACATTTAAATATTCAAAAATTCAAAAATATTTCAATTGTATGCATTATCCATGCTTTACATTTCTACTACTATGATAGACTTACATTTTATTATCTTATGCTACTGTTTTTCAATCTATCTACATTACCATACTTCACTTGATCTTCTTTGAGTGTGTGCAGTGACATTTAGATCCTTGATTACTTCACTCTATCCATTGAGGGGACATCCTAATTCTACATTTGAGACACACATCGATATACATACCCACTGGGGGCATATTCTACATGACTACACCATCCAGGTTATGCCATTCCTATACCACACACTCTAGTTATCATGATGATGTATATTATTTACTTGCTTACATAGATTACTCTATCAACATTCACTAATATATAACACTTATATATTTCTTAGCATATACCTAGTCTTATATTCCATGTTTTGTATATTTCTTAGAATTCACTAAGGGTTTTATCACATGAGATCAGAGCTCCTAACGATTGAAAAAATAATTTTCAGAACACCCAGAATAACAACCATACTTCAAACTAGGTAGAATAGAACAAGCAGACAATAAAAATTATAAAACAATAATCAAAATTAGCCTAGGACAATAGCACCAAGATTGGACTACATCATCAGACAACATGGTGTTTATTTTTGGTGCTCTTGTCTAAATAACCAAAAAATTAGTTTTTCCAAAAACAAGCAAAAAAGTAGGTTCAATTATAATTTTGCACATTCAGATCAATTCAAATACAATAGTTTCAATACAATTTTTCTTAGAGAATCGAGATATAGGGGGCATCATGCACGACATGATGGATCTTAATTCTAGTTTTAGATAGGGTAGTTGGTATAAATTATAGATCAAAATCCATGTTTCAGACACTAGTGATTGGGGGCAATGTGTATGACATATTTGGCTTCTTTTCTTTCTGAGTTTAGTACATTACCCAGACATTCTTAGCAGTTGCATGCCTTATTCCATCTACAGGTGGTTGGAATCATTTTAGAGTGGCTTTTATATAATCCTAACCTCCACATTTCAAAGTGGATTTCATATAAACCTAATACCTAGTTTTGGAGTGGCTTTTATAGAAGCCTAATTTCCACCTTTCAGAGTGGCCAAGAGTGGCCTAGTTCTCAACATACATTAGGATATCTATGCCACATTGTCAGATTACATAGAATTCATAAGATTTAGGAGCCATCTCATAAAACACACATTTCATATCGATATCAGTTCATAGCTTCACTTCATGAGATAATAATGGAGCCAAAGGACTAGCTAACATTTGTATTCTTGAGCCACCTAATTAGAAAGATTAGATGCATAGTCCAAACATCGATTACATAGCTTCACTTAGTGGGAAACAATGGAATCAAAGGGATAACCTTTGTATTCTTGAGCCACTCTCAGGGAATTGAGCACTCAGATTCATTCACAATATTACTCTTTGTACAACACATACCTAGCATCATCCAATATCACTCAACATCATAACAGGTTTTGTATTGGTCTATGTACCTGATGAGGTGTATTCATTCCTTTCTTTTCCTCTCTCTTACCCAGATTTGTAGTTCTTATTTTAGATATAATGTATCTAGTAAGAATTGTTCTACTCTTGATTTTCTTTTGTAAATTTACACTTCATAACGTGCTCTCTCTACACATACCCAACATCACATAGCTTCATGAGCTTCACCCTTATAGGTAAGTTTAGGTACACTTTCTATTTTTCCTTTATCCTAGTATTTTGATATACTACATCACTAGAATAAAGGGGAGCAAATATAATCATATAAAATGTGAAAATTGGTAACTTGAGTGTGGCTTGTGACACCCAACCCATAGGTCCCTCTTGCTTATTCTCATGACCCTCCTAGGCATCTTTTCACTAATTCCTTATCATTTGTATCTTTCTAGATAGTGATTCCACCTCCTTCAAGCATCATTTTTAGTGATTATTCCATCCCCCTAGGTTCCATTTCTTTTAGACTATAGCACCCAACTTGGACTATAGCATTGGACCCTAGGGTGTCTATTTTTGGCACTCCTATCTAAGTGATTTTTTACCTCCAATGGTTAGTTCCTTATGGTTTATATCTTCCTTGTCAGCCTAAAATGAATACATTTAACCCATGACCAATAGATCCCTATAAAATCCCATTCAAAGTTCATTTTGAAGGGGTTGGCAAATATCACAAAGCAAGCAAGACTACTCAGACATATTTCCCTATTCTCTGCATACAACCATCCAATATAGCCACAATCTTGTTCAAACCCTTACACCAGTCCCTAACCACATCAAACACACCTATTTTTAGCATTTTTCATCTTCATACACACTATTTTACAAAGCACATCAAGTGAGAGAACTACATATGGCTTGATCCCTCTTCAGAGTATTGATATGTAGGCAACGTGCCCACACAAAGACTGTGGATACACATTCAATGCATATTACACACACTAACCCCCCTATTTCCTAAAGTTTTTAAAAGCATAATGGAGTCTAGGGTTTGAAGACTAAATCATCTCTACAGGGAGTTTTGTGGACATCCAACAGTTGAAATTTCATAGGTAGGCTCACATGGACATAGTGAACAAAACTCAGAAAGCTCACATTTATTAGATAATATCAATAGAAGACCACTAAAGTATCATACCCTAAGGTGTCCTATTTCAATGCTCTTGTCTAATCGTAAAATGAAGGCTAGATCCTAATTTGTGATATTGTCCCAGTCCTGCATAGTGAATTACAAACCCTGCAACAACTATCTTAGTCAGTTTCTAGCTAAGTCATATTTTCTCTCCCTTATTACTATTTTTAGAAAGGTTTAAATTATATAAATTAGTAACTTAATTATTCTAATTTTATTTACTTATTTAATTAACTCAGATCCTTAACTAAATTAGGAATAAGACTCCAATTTTCCCAAAATACTTAAATTATAATACAAGAAGTAAGGCCATATAATGCATATAACTAGTTTTCAAGATCCCACCCTTAGAGTGGCTACACACTTATTTATGACCAAGGTTTTAGGTGTAGATAGATGGAAAGAAGTAGACATAGTTCACTTGTATGTTTCCCATCATATGACCCTTGGGGTCAAGTATAATTGGTCATAATATTTTGCTAAGAAAATTATTACAGATGTGGAGAAGGCCCACCACTTGTCTAATAAATTTTTTTCTTGGGGCACTATTATTTTATTGTTGATGTTTGATGAAATTGGCATGCCAAAGAACTCAAGCAGTGATTTGAAGTGGTCTTACCCTCTATAGAATAAGTCTCTAATAGAAAGGTTCAAAGCATTCATATGCCTTGACACTATAATCCCTTCTCATAAAGCTATGATGAAGGGATAATATGAAGGAATGAAGGAATATTTTATAAATGAGTGGCGTGTTCCCATGGACTTGCCTACTCAGCTAGGAGACCAAGCCCAGTTTGTAGTAAAACAACATTTTCTCAAGAGCACATTTAGATGAGCCCCTCAAATGACATGTCTGGACGGCCCAAGTTACCATATTCTTTCACTACAAGGTATTTTATGAATGTTGTCAATATGACATATGATTCACACCTTGTAAATATTAATGCTAAAAAGATTGAGGTTAAGACTCATACTCTTCATCAAATGTATGTTTATCTAGGGAATAAGGCCTATAGATAGAAAATGGAGTCAGATAATATCAACACCATGACCCAAAAAAATTTGAATTATATCCATTTATTATTTTATATGTTGAATCCATAGAAGAAGAAATCAAGGAGTGTTGAAGATAAGAAAGAAACTATTCCACCCCCATTATAGATTTGAGAGCACCGAAAGTAAAAGAGGCCGAGGCTTGATGCCAATATGAGCATTCAACCTAAATAACCTAAAGGATAAAGGACTACCCATTTTCCACTAAAATATAACATGCCTACACGTCAACTATAAGACCCTTATTCAATGACATAGACATCTATTCCTCTAGAATAAGATACTTTAGTGCCTAAGGATGGTGACCTTGATCAGAAGGCAATAACTCTTTAAGCAACATGAGAGTAGGACTTTCCCCCAAGGAACAAGAGGAATGATAAGCCACACCAGAGTTAGATAAAGATCCCTTACTAGTATAACATGAAGAAGTTACCCTTGATCAAACACAAATGGATGTTGAGAGTCCCAGTGGTGAAGAGGGGGATGACATAAACATAACTTTGGGCATGGGTGATCTTGATGTAAGTCCAAGTCATTAGGAAGAGGATCTAGATTTATAAATACTTGTGCCTTAGGAGAGCATTATTTGGGCATCAAGGGAGGTGGAAATTCCTAACATAATTTGGGTAGATCTGCAGATGTGTACAATATCTTAGGCCTTGCAATATTTTGATGTAAAAAAACTCTAGAGGAAACATCAAGTGGTCATTGTTCTCTATTGCAATGAGTGTGTAACAAAGATAAATCTTGAAGAGGAATTAGGAGAGCTTAAGTATAAAGTGGAAATAGTGATGATGGATAGATTGAAGACCCTAACACTCTATAAGTCTATTTTAGAATAGGAGTTAGCCCTTACAAATGGAGTACCTCTTATTAGAGAGGCTATTGATAAGTTGGGAACCCTAGTAGAGATATTATTGAATAAATGTAAAGACTAGCCCAATCTTCAACATGAGTAAACTTGGGTGATGGAGAATTATACTGAGGTCATCAAGGCATGTGAGATATTTTTGAATACACTTGGTGATATGATTTCCATCCTTGATGGGCTTTTTGTTAAACTGGTGTAGTTCGAGAAAATTTTAGAAGAATGACTTCAAGTGGTAGAATTTCAAAGCTAATAGTTGGCCAAGAATGCATTGATAATAAAAGATCAAGCTGAGCATGCCAAAGCATTTCAAGATGTGAAGGCCCTAGAGAATAAAATAAATGCTCATCACTCGGGGTAAAATGCCAATTTTTGGGTGCTTTGAGGCCACATTTCAACAAAGGTTACTTCGATGGAAGACATTCATAAGGATGCTTATGCAACACTTAAACATTTAAGCATTCAAGTGGGTAAATTTATAGAGCAACATGAGGAGACTAAGAGGCTTAAAGAGGTGGTCGAGGAAATCACTTCTAAGCTCTAAAATGCATTTAATCATTAGGAGGGAGTGAAGCGATAGGTAGACCAAAAGGGACTTGAGTTTTTGGTAGAGGGACCTGAAAAAAATTCATAGTCCAGGACAAACTATTGAATTATTATAGGGTGATGTTGAGCCCTCAATTTTGAAGAAATTTTAGCTAAGTACTTTTTGAAAATAAGTAGTATGGGAGAGACACGGTGTAGAAGACCATGACGTGGAAGACTATGTCATGAAAGAGGAAAGTCATGTGGAATAAGCATGATATATGGAGAACCTAGAAATTTAAGACTCAGATATTAGCAAAAGACTTAGAAAAGACACATAGAACAAAGATGGTTAAGGAGTGGTTCATATGGATGTTAGAGAAGAATAAGTCAAACGTGAATCCAACACCGATTTGTAGAAATTTAGATGTTTGGAAATAAATATCTAGAATAAAGAGGGAATATAGGGGAAATTCAGCTTGGGTCATTGGGAATTCATTATAAATGGCTTACCATGACTCATTTATATTAATGGTCATTATCAAGTCATCTTTTTTTGTATTTACTTTTGTAACTAAATGGTCAGGGTGAACCATGTATAAATACCCCCTTGTTTTACTTAGTATTGTTATTGATAAGTTGTTGATCATTGTAATCTTGACATAACTTATGAATGTGATGAAATTAAGCTTGCATTGATGAAATACTTGTGTAATATATTCTTGATTATAATGGAGTTAATATTATTTTATTACCAGTTTGTGCCAGTTTTTTTTGTTTTGTTAATTAAGTGATGAATGAGTAGTTAAGTATTAGACATAGAACTAGGTATGATCTTAGAACTAAGTGCTTGTTCAAGCACCCTAGTTCAGGAAAGTAAATAAATATACATTCACATGAAAAAACCAATGAGAACTAGTCTTAATTTGTGTGCTTTAGGTGAGCATGCAATAACCTTTTCTTGTGTGATATGTTGACGTGCTAACTCATTGAAAATATTATTTTCTTCCACACATCTAGGTAAAAAAATATGCTAGACTAAAGGAAAAGAGCCCAATAATATTATAATATTTACACATTATACAATCATTTATTGCTTTATATATAATTCAATGCTATGTTATAGAGGCAAGGCATTTACCAATGTAGAAGTTATACATCATGCCTCCTCAAATAGGTTTTAAAAATTAAAAAAAAGTGTATGGATCAATCCTAAACATGTCTAATTAAATATAAGAAAAAAAAAACCATGCAAGACTAGATATGCAAAAAATAATTGTTACTAAGTATTTTGTTTGTAAATAATTTTATCTTGTTGCTATGTTCTTTGTAGAGAGAATTGGCAATACAATAAGGATGACTTCAATAATAATTTTTTAAGTAAGGCAAATAATGACAAGGGCTTTTATAGTTCTTGTTTAGAAAAAGGTTTGACTCTTTTGCTTGGATGAAGTATGGTATTTAGGGTTTGTATCATATTATTTGCTAGATTGATAAATGTCTCTTTCAATTTGTACACTAGTTGAGGTTAAAATTTATTCAGATGTCAATTATTGTTAAAGAACTTGATATATTTGCCAATGCTTCCTTGACAACACAAATAAAAAATAATAAAATAATCGATGGACTGTAAATCCTTGATAGTCTCCCTTTTGTATGCCAGGAAATAGAAAACATATTATGAAGTTTTGTCTTTAAATACATTTTCTATTTCTTGAAATTGTACTTTAAAAAAAGAGAAAGGGTCTAAAAAATTTTCTTCTATTATTTATTGTTAAATGTTGCCCTGATTTTTTATACTGCTATACTTTTTTTTTCCTTTTTTTAGATTCTTGCATTTGTGCCTTGCCTACAAACCTATATTTTCTACCTTAATTGGTTTCCATCACTTGCTCTTCTATTTATAATTTTTTCCCCCAATAATGTCACTAATATTTGATGCTTACATCTTCTTTCATTCTATTATATATCAATTGCTTTAACAATTAAATTTTTTGATTACTATTATTCGAGTCCATAGTATTAACCATTTGTTTGTTGATGTGCAAGATGTGTTTCTTTTTGGAATTTGACAATTGCTTTAGTTTTTTAGTGCTTTGTCACAAAAAATGCTATATGTGTGTTTTTGACAAAAAAACTAGGCATGGCATCCTACATAGTGTCACCAAGAAGGACCATGATGAGTTTAAAATATGCATTATTACACACACACACACACACATACATGCATGCACGCGCGCGCACACACACACATACACATATACATAGATACATATATTCATACATACGTACATACATACATACATATATACATATATATACACATATACATACATATATATACTTATATTATAGAGAGAACTCTTCTCATCAATTTGTTTTAACTTGGAATTAGAGAGTGAATTACTAACCAATGACATGTCCTCATTCTAGATGTAAAAATATATGCATGAAAGTTTTGGGGGGTAATGTGCGAGGTCTTTAACGAGATGGATAAAAAAATATTTGATGTGTTGTATTTAGAGGAAATATTTGGGATGTTATCAGTACCTCTCTTTGTTCAAGGTAAGTATTGAATACATGTGGCATGACAGGGGATTATGAGCTGTTTGATTTTGTGGATGAGTTAAATATGAACTGCTAAATGTGGTTGTCATCATAATGGTTGAACGTTGTTTGTCATCTCACCAATGTTAGAAGGGGAATTGGAAACCCACTAAAGTACTTGACATTGAATGTTTACTCTAGGCATGTCCTAACCACATGCACTATTAAGATGGAGGCAATTTGTTGCAATCATTTTGATTTTTTTTTTGGGTGTGTTAAGAAGGGACCATTGGAGCTTTACAATTTGTTGATTATTTCACTAATTTTTATTTGTGTTGTGGACAAAGCTCTAACAAAGGTCATTGGGCTTTCGACAATAATCAGGGTCAAATGCATGCTTGGTCTTATTTTTATTCAGCTTATGTGTAACATTTGGTTATTATTACTAATTTTTATTGGTTACGAATTGATAAATCGACTAGAAATGCTCATAGAGACTGGTCTTCTACTCGATAAAAGCTTTATAGTTTCTCAATTATTTTGTTGCTTTCTATTTGCATTGTGGACAAAGCATTGGTAAAGGTCCTAGGATTTTTGGTAATGATCAAATTCATATCCACAACCTAAACTTCTTTTTATTTGGTTTATGCCTAACATTTTATTAGTATTATTAGGTTTTATTTGGTATAAGTAAAGAAATTATTTGGCAATGTTGGTAGATTGGGACTGGTTTGCTACTTGGTAAGAATTTTAATCTTTGTCTTTATTTTATTTATCACATAGAGGGATTACTAATTCAATAAGGATGGAGTTTAATAGTGGATTTTTAAGTAGGACAAATAATAAGAAGGGGGTTAGAAGACTTGTTCAGTGTCATTCATTTAAATTTCATTATTTCTAGTTATGTAAAGGGGACACTATCAAAGCTTTATAGTCAATCGATTCTATCACTATTTTATTTTTATTGTTGAGGAAGTACTAGCAAAGATCTTGTGGTTTTTGGTAGTAATCAGGTTCTTATCTGACATCTCCCTTTATTTAAATTTAGTTTATGAGTAATATGTGGTTAATGTTATTATTTTTTTTCTAAGAGTAAAAAATCACGTGACAATGCTTATAGACTGAGTTTATACTGCTATTTGGAAAGAATTTGACCCTGTGGCTATGTTTTTTGAAGAATTTTTTTGGTCATACAAAAAAAAAGGTAGAGTTCAACACTGGTATTAAAAGAAAGAACAAGAGCTTTTAGGATTCTTGTTGAGTGAAGGGTTGAACTTCTATGCTGCAGTCAAGTAGGATGTTTAGGCTTTTGAGCATTTTGTGTTAGTAAATTTAATTTGATGATTTCTGGGCATACAAAGGGAATACTATTGGAGTTATGTAGTGCATTGATTATTTTACTAATTTTTATTTGCATTGTGCATATAGCATTTGCAAATATCTAGGATTTTTGGTAGTAATCACATTTATATCCACCACATCCTTTCCTTTAAACTCATCTTATGTGTGACATTTTAGTTAATATTACTACGTTTTGATTACTATAAGTAGAGAAATAAGTGTAAATTTTATATCCCAGTTTAAAATCCTTGACAAACCATGATTTAACATGTAATTAAATATCCCACTATTCAATCATTATAAAAATATATATTATAGTGATCTTGAGTCACTCTTAAATACATTGGATATGCCTTGCCAGATAATCCATGACATTATTGATGGATGCACTGCCAAGAATAATACATTGATAAATTGTTAGGTTTTAAGATCAAAACATGGAAAGAAAATAAGAACCATTGAAAGATAAATGGATACTCACTAGTTCATTTCCATCAACACTACATGCACTTATTCACTGGGCTTAGTCACCTTAATAACTTATGGATAAACATCAATATCCTTATGATGGATCAAAATATAAGATGAAAAATAATTAATACATGGTATAATGTGTTCTAATCTCTACGACAAAAATCCATAATGTACTAAAACAAACCTTCATTGTTATTATGCATATGCCTTTAGTGAAAATCAGAACTAGATTCAACTGGTCAAAAAACTCATTGGTTTACTTTCATAGATAAGTGGCCTCATAAATTTAACTTTGATGCAAATAATATGTAGATTGGATGTGTAAAAATACATCCAAATGTGCATATTTAATTTTAAAAAATGGACAATAATGTTTGTAACTAGTTTTTAAATCAAAGTCTAAGCTAAGCATCATCAACCTCTTTAGAATCTTTATCATTTTTTCATTGCATTATTTATTGTAATACTGTTATGGGTTTGCTAGAATCTATTGTAATGCATGGATTTAGTGCAATGGGTTCTTTAACAAGATCCAAAATCCTTGCCCCTCTTGGCCAGCCACCATAACCTCTATACCTAGTATACTGACCAAAGTAGAGTAGCACCAATCCAAAACATGATTATGATTGACAAATACAACCTACACATATCAGTGGACATAAGAGTCCTATATTTATCCTATAAGATACATCCAAATGTTATTTATTATATCTCAAATTTAATTTAAACATAGATATTTAACAAAATGTCATGTGAAAGAAGAAAAGGCCAATCCTCAATATAAGTAACATAACTATGCATGGAAAGATACCCTAAAAAACTAATAGAAAATTAAATGTAATACAAGGTGTGTAAATCAAAACAATCACTATTAATGTATAGTTACACACCTTTAATGATGTTTTATTTGTAAACATATCCCTAATACTAATACCTAATTTAGATGCTTAAAAATCAACTAGCTAAATGTTTATTAAACCAACACAAGCACATGTTATAGGTTACCAATTTGAGGACTTGAGGAACAATTTATTTGTAGGCTTGACCATGTATATGCCAAAAGATAATGTTGGGAAACCTGTAATCAATAACAATGATATCAATCATAACTAATATGCATGTTTCAATTGAGAATGCTTCAAACAAAACATCAAATCTTAAAAGGGTAGTTACACTCTAGTCTTTATATTATGTAGGAAAACCCTATTCAATAACTCTATTTTTTATGTAAGTAATTCTTGTTTTCCACATAAACTCAAATTAAATAAATAAAAATAGCTTAATAAGATCATGTCTTTATAACAGGGTAAATATATATGGTTGAATAGAGACCATCAAGTGGATGAAGACAAATGGAAATATGGATTTATCTTGTGTCCATCAAGAGCACTTTGAACAAGCTAAGAAATCTCAAAAAAAACTTGTGCTTGTTTACATTGATGTCCAAATACCTTATCAAAGGTAAATGAATGTTCTTGCTTAGGGAACAAGAAAGAACACACTATAAATATAGATTTTTTGATAAACACAACATCTACTTTTAAGGAAAGGTGAAGAGACTGTGAAACTAATATTTTAAACATATATTTTATTAATTGAATCACAATTACATAGACTCTGTATAAAATCATTACCCTAAAAAAGTGTTTATATACATGTAGGATACACTAAAACTAAAGACTCTCTCATAAAATCATCATTTGGCAAAAAAGGCCTTACTCTGAAGAAAATTGTTATATTGCCTTTGAGTTCCTAGTACATGTCTAGTCAAATTATAGAGAACATGGTTAGTAAATATGTTTGCATGTGTTGTAATTCTAAATTTTTTAGCTTTTTTAGTTTCAATTACTTATTGATATACGTGATTTCCACCCCCCAAGTGTCAACAATCGTCAATGTTTAAATATTTATTCACTCTATCATGTAGACCAAACACTTTGATAAAAAACATTTTGATTACTGTTCTTTGACCCAATAATGTTAGGTGGTCATTATTGATTTACAATGTATAATCCATTTTAGACATTATTTTAAGGAGATATTTTGACAGTTTATGTGTTGTCCATGTCACAAATCCAATTTTCTCTATTAGGGCTAGCATATTGATTTCATTTATATTCAGGGACATATGGTAGAAACAATAAACATTGGTAACATATTAATTCAAAAATTTGAATTGTATGCAACTTCTCTCAAAATTATTTATGTTTGACATTTCATGATCTAGGAGAAAACAAAATATGAAAGAGGGGATGCTAGAGTTTTTGTTATGTTGACTTCAAAGTCAACTATGCAAAACATTTATGTAATTAAAAAAAAAACTTGAACTCACACATAATTAAAAAATTGTTGATATTAAAGCATCTAATCATTCATTTATAGTAAGCTTGTTCAGTCCTTTAATAACAAGACAACAACAAATAAGTATGTAGTTTAACTTGCACATTAAGAATAGTGAACAAGAACACAACATTATAATTATTATAACACAAAATAAATTTAAATGCAACAAAAAGTATTGATTAAGTCTACAATCAAATGCTATTTTGTTCACAACTAAGTTGGTTTCAGACAACTGATAAGCTTTATAATGCAATGACATTGCTCTAGTCACCATTTGAACAATTTTAGTCACATTGCTTCAATCCAAACGTTACATGTTGTATTTATCATGTCATCCACTAAAATATTTGTGAAGTATACATGCATATATGTATGTGTGTGTGTGTGTGTGTGTAAATATATATGTATATATAAGTCATGGATTATGTGTTAGGCTCCTCCATATGAAAACAACATTGTAGGTAATGGGCATTGGATATTTGCAAATTATTGATAGGAATCTGGTTTATATATATAAAATCTATGAACTATGTCTTAAAATCTATGATATGGAAATAAATCTAGAATAATTTGCATATATATTTGACATGTTTTGTAACAATAGTAGTGTTAGTTCTCAACCTGCCAAAAGAAAAAGATATAGCCATCATCACAAAGCATTACACACACTTAAGCTAATACAAACCTAATTACTACTAAAAATCCTGTGATCTTTGTTGATGCTTTAGCCATAGCACAATTTGAAATAATTTTAATGTTATAAAGCCATTAACTATGAAAAATCAAGTTGTAAGCATTATACTTAGTAATAAGCATTTATCTCCATGCATGTCCACTCTCTATCATGAAAATGTTGTTAGTGAATTCACTATCTTGATAGCTCATAGTTTTTGTGCTGTGTAATTATCTATGTCCAAGATTAATCCACTTTTTTTTGTCTAAGTGATTTACAAGCAATTATCAAAGCCCAACAAGTTGTTTAATTTTGAAAATACTAAAATATGAAAACTAAAATCATAGTTCACTTGTATCAACAAGAGCCTATCAATATCCTAAGCTTATTTTGGGTAACATTACAAGAACAATAAAAGTTAATGGATGTGATTAGCGATTTCCCTATCTTTCATGAAATATCAGTTATGTTATAATAGTTTTTTTACTTATTGGATATACATATTTGTCATATCAACTCAAACTTATTCTCTTAATTCTTTGGTTAATTTTAAACTCAGATCTAGGATAAAACTATCTTTATGATATTTGGAGTGTTAGATGCATACTTGTAAAGCTCTACACAATAAACTATTTCTTAATATGTTTATTTCAATGCTTATTTAGCTTACATGCTAATAATTTTTTGGTTGTTGTTTACTAGAATGGATGATGGGTAATTGTCATTCTAAGCAATTTTTTATTTGTAGCAAGAAGACCTTTTTCAAACACATTAAAACTTACCTATATGATCAAGAATGTATATTAGGTTTTCTAAAATTATCTTCAATTATGTGCATGAATCTGATCATTTATAATAAATTATGTTGCATGCACCTAATTTCACTCGCTTCATTTATCATCACTATTATTATTATTAGTCTAAACCAAATTCACTTATCTTATTTATCTCATTTAATTCCATCCTAAAATCACCCCTTCTAGTCATTTATCTATCACCTCCCTTATTCATCCTTCATCGACTAACCTTATTCCTACCCCACAAATAAATTAATTCACTTAACTCCTCATTATCTACTAACTAATCCCACTTGTCTAATATTTGGGAATTTTAAATTTTCATGACCCACCTACCCACTTACCCTAGCCTATTCTTAGGCTCTCCTACATCCCTAATCCTTAATCACCTATCAAATCACCTATCCTAATCCCCTTATCGATTAACCTTTGTGATAGATCCTCATCCTTCCATAAAATTACAACTTGCAAAAGGTTATTTTGCCATTAAAACTATGATTTTGCCATTAAAGTTGCAGTTTTGTATAAAAAATTCTTAGGGCACAAAGTCAATTTTTGCATAGATTTTTGGTCTTTTAGTGTGCATGTATTAACCTTTTTATCTTGCAAGATTAATAATAAAACTAGTAATTATTTTATGCTAAGTAAAATTGTAGGTTTGCAGTCATGGTTTTACATATAAGCTGCAATTTTACCTTCAAAAAGGGTGATTTTGACTTATTATTTAAAACCATTAATTAAAATTACTAAATTTGGCCTTTTAACTAGTTTTATACCTCTATCTTATTGTCATTTTCCTACAGGAAAGGAGAGGCATTGCCTAGATCGACATAAAACATCCAAACAATCCCTTTTGCTATCTTGCTCAAAATCGCAGATCATGAATGGGCATTTTTGCTAAAAATAAGTGATTTTGCATATCAATAAGCAATTTTGATCTGAGTCATTTTAATAATATATTTGTAAATATAAAACTTGGTTTCTAATCATTTCTAAGATATTATAGCCTATTATGAATGCTTTTGGATAAAACTGTGTGTGCGCTTTTCGGATCTGAAAAGCGCACACAGTTTTATCCAGAAGTATTTACAATATTTTAGCCTACTATAAATATTTTATCATGTTTTTAAAATTTGTTTAGTCTAAATGTTAAATTTTAAGTATTTTTTACCATCAAATTGCAAATTTTAAATCATAGTTTTGCAGTATAACTTGTGATATTGCTTAACCATTAGCAATTTTTCTTAAACCATACAGTGTAATACCCCACTGAGTTTTACTAGAATATAGTAATTTAAAAAAAAATTAATTACACATATTTAACATTTAGATTTCACCATGAAAAACCTAATTATTGATCTTTAATTAACTATATTAATTTATGTTAAGCATGGAATATACTGAGAGGGGGGGTGAATCAGTATATTATATATCTTATAAAACTTTCCTTTTATCAAATTCCACTTAATCAAACATTCAAGATATGTAATAAAACTCAAACAATAAACATCACACAAGAGAGAGACACCAGATATAACATGGAAACCCAATGTGGGAAAAACCATGGATAATCAATCTCAAATATATTCGTGAGAACAACCCCACAGAAGCACCATACCCCTTTTCCAAGTACAAACCTTAGCTACAATTCATGAGCACCAACCCACATGAGCTTCAAACCCCTTTGCCAATCACCAATCCAGCACCTATTCATGAGCACCAACCCAGAAGAGCACTAACCCCTTTGTCGAGCACCAACCCAACAACAATTTGTGAGCACCAATCCATAGGAGCACCAACCCCTTTGCCAAGCACCAACTCAGCAACAATTTGTGAGCACCAACCCACAGGAGCACCAACCCCTTTGTGTATACCACACACCTATCTCTCAATGTTGCTATCTCAACAAATGATAGATCAATACAACATCTCCTTCCTCTCTCTCACCTTTGCTCTTCTAAGCTAGATATAACAAGTACAAATCATATTCATCTCTCATAATTGCTCTTCTAAGCTAGATATCACAATATCAAATCAACCTCTCACACACATATTACAAATGGCTACTCAAGCCTTTATTTATAGCTTTCCAAATGACCTATGGCCTTCCCCCTTTGTGACCCTTCAATCCTCATGGAAAATGGCGCCAATCTTGGATGACCCTTCATATCCAAGCATTTGAAAGGTCATGTGGTGACCCTTCATGACCAAAAACGTCTTTCCCACTTTTATCCTTATATTTGGTGACTTTTTGTATTCCTCAAAGTGTCCCTTCATGAGAAATTCACCCTTTACTCTTTTGTCTTCACTTGGTGACTCTTGGTATTCCCCAAGATGACTCTTCATGGGAAAATGTGTCCCATCCTTCTTTTGTCTTTATCCCGTGACTCTTCGACTTTTCTATGGGCCCTTATTTTGTCTCATATGTAACCAAAAATATATTAGTTAATATTAAATAAATATTAACTCATATTAGCCAAGATAAATAACATTAAATGCAATGGGGCCTTTATCACCAATAATACTAAACCTTTGACATCAATGATAATATTTCCAAGAATCTCCCCCTTTGTCATTGATGGCAACCTCAATCTTGAAAGTACCACATCCTGTCACCTTCACATACCATCATCTGAAAACATACAGTAACTCCCCCTTACTGTAGAAACCTGTACCTGTTTTTTGTACCTATTTTTTGCACCTGTCCCTGTACCTATTATTCTCCCCCTTTGACATCAATGGCAAAGGGCCTACCTGGAGCTAACACTTAGCTCCCCCTCACTTGATACTGAACATCAATGGTAGGAAGTAATAGAAATTAATCCCAACTCCTCTCACTGATCTTTGAATGTATCCTTTGATTGTGCCTTTGAGAAGATATCTGACATAACATATACATTGTTCCCTGTCTTCTAAGCATCTATAATTAACTCATTTGAATATTTTCTTCTAATCTCACAACCTTCAACATGAAACCTTAATGTCTATCCTTGATCACAAATTTGACAAACAATCAATAGATTATGCTTAAGACCTTTTACATACAAAACATTCTTAGTCTTAGTTCTACCATAATCCAAACTCAAAGTACCTTTTTCGGCTATCCTGGCAGTGGTTTTATCTTTGAACCTCATTGTACCACCATTTATCTTCTTTAGAGAAATTAACTTACTTTTATCACCTGTTATATGCCTTGAACATCTGCTATCAATTAACCATGGCTGATCTTTACCTCTCACATGCAGATTTGTCTACACCATCATAAAATCTTCAGGTTGTTTCTTCTACCATGAACATGTCTGAACCTTCTCCCTAATGAATGGAGCTTTGAAACTCTGATCCTTCTTGATGAATGGAGCTTTGAACCTCTTATCCTTTTTGACTGACTCAAACACACTTTTACAATACTGAGCTATGTGTTCAAAGTTGTTGCACTTGTAGCATACTATGGTCTCTTCATCAAAGCTTGATAGAGGAACAAAAGAGTTGTGGCTTCTGCTTGACTCTACTTGACTTTCCTTCTCCTTATTTTTGAAATTGTTAGCTCTTTTTCTACATTCTAATTTCTTGTGACCATATCCATTACAATAAAAACAATAGCCATAGAAATAAGACCTGTCTGTATATCTATGACCTGATTGCCTTTTGTAGCTTTGTTCCTTCCAACCTTCTCTGTTTGGAATGTTCTCTATATTCTTCACTTCTCCCCTTTTTGTTTCCTTTTGTGTAAGAGCTTCAGCATAGCTCTTTTTCTTTTCAAAACTAATCCTTGTCTTATCTGAATATGCTTTTTGACTTTCCAATATCTTATTCATCATGTTAGTGCTATCCTCAAATTTTGAATCACTAACTACTTTTTCATTGATTGCTTTCTGAATATATTCTTTTAAAGAGGCAATTTCAATAACATACCTTTCACAATATTTTCTTGCTATTTCCAACTATGCTTTGAGATCTTCTTCATTCTTATTGGCTTCTTCAAAGTGTGTTTGTAGATCTTCAATCATTTCCTTTGACTATTGTTCATTTTTCTTGATCTGACACTTTAACCTTCGATTCTTCTTCTAAACAGCTTCTAACTCTTCTAGGGCACAATTGAGTTCTCCTTCCATATCTACTTCAGCTTCCTCCTCTTCTTCTTGATCATCTTCATGTATGGCCATGAATAGAATCTCTTCTTCTTCTGAATTGCTGACTCCACTATCTTCAACTGAGCTAGGATCTTTAGAATACAGGCTCTTCTTCTCAAATCCCTTCTTAGATTTGCCTTTGAAATTCTTCTTATATGTAGGCTTTTCTTCTTCATCATCATTAACCTTATCTGGGCATCTCACTGAAAAATGTCCAATCTTTCCACAATTAAAACATTTAAAAGGTAATTTTTCTTGATATTTACTTGTTCCTCTTTTCGACTTGCGAATGAAAAGTGCTTCATTGTCATCTTCATCATCACTAAAACTATCACTTGATTCTAGAATCTTAGCTTTCTCCTTCTTTAATGTCTTGAAAGCCGCTTCTCTCTTTGAGGGTTTTCTTGTTTTGTCCGCATCTCATATGCTATGAGAATACCATGAAGCTCATCCATCTTTAACTTGGCTAAATTCTTCATCTCCTCAATTACTGAAACCTTTGCATCATATCTCATTGGTAGAGATCTCAAAACCTTTTGCACCACCATTGACTTATCCAATGTTTCTCCAAGACCTTGAATCTAATTTATGACTTGATCAACCCGCAAAAAATAACTTGCTATATCTTCTTCTTCTTCTTCCATCTTCAAACTTTCAAACTGCCTTCTAAAAGTCTGCAACTTGGCTTGCTAAACCTTTCCATCACCTTTGTAAATATTCTCAAGTTTTACCCAAGTTTCATGAGCAGATTTACATTGCATAACTTTAACAAATTTAGATTCACATAAACCACATAAAATAGCATTTAAAGCTTTAGCATTACATTCACTTGCCTTCTTTTCTGTTGGAGTAATTGTAGATGTCTGTGGCTCTTCATATTCCTCCACCACTGATTTCCATATGTCGAATCCAAGGGCCATCAAATAAACCTTCATTATCATGCTCCAAAAAGCATAATTCATCCCATCAAACAAAGGTGCCTTATTTGTAGAAAATCCTTCCTGTGACCCAGCCATCGTGCTTTCCCGATCTACCTTCAAGCTGTAAATTTTTTCAAAAAAGGAACATGCTCTGATACCAATTGTTAAGCATGGAATATACTGAGGGGGGGTGAATCAATTATTATATATCTTATAAAACTTTCCCTTTATCAAATTCCACTTAATCAAACATTCAAGATATGCAATAAAACTCAAACAATAAACATCACACAAGAGAGACACTAGATATAATGTGGAAACCTAATGTGTGAAAAACCATGAAGAATCAATCTCAAATATATTTGTGAGAACAACCCCATAGGAGCACTATATCCCTTTGCCAAGTATAAACCTCAGCTACAATTTGTGAGCACCAACCCATAAGAGCTTCAAAGCCCTTTGCCGAGCACCAACCCAACACCTATTCGTGAGCACCAATCCACAGGAGCACCAACCCCTTTGCCGAGCACCAACCCAGCAACAATTCGTGAGCACCAACCCATAGGAGCACCAACCCTTTTGCCAAGCACCAACTCAGCAACAATTCATGAGCACCAACCCATAGGAGCACCAACCCCTTTATGTATACCACACACCTATCTCTCAATGTTGCTATCTCAACAAATGATAAATCAATACAAAATCTCCTTCCTTTCTCTCACCTTTGCCCTTCTAAGCTAGATATAACAAATAAAAATCATATTCATCTCTCACAATTCCTCTTCTAAGCTAGATATCACAATATCAAATCAACCTCTCACACACATATTACAAATGGCTACTCAAGCCTTTATTTATAGCTTTCAAAATGACCTTTGGCCTTCCCCCTTTGTGACCCTTCAATCCTCATGGAAAATGGCACCAATCTTGGATGACCCTTCATATCCAAGCATTTAAAAAGTCATGTGGTGACCCTTCATGACCAAAAACGTCTTTCCCACTTTTGTCCTTATCTTTGGTGACTTTTTGTATTCCTCAAAGTGTCCCTTTATGAGAAATTTTCCCTTTACTCTTTTGTCTTCACTTGGTGACTCTTGGTATTCCCCAAGATGACTCTTCATGGGAAAATGCATCCCATCCTTCTTTTGTCTTTATCCCGTGACTCTTCGACTTCTCCATGGGCCCTTATTTTGTCTCATATGCAACCAAAAATATATTCATTAATATTAAATAAACATTAACTCATATTAGCCAAGATAAATAACATTAAATGCAATGGGGCCTTTAACACCAATAATACTAAACCTTTGACATCAATGACAATATTTCCAACAATTTATTTAACTAATAAGTTTATAGCTAATCTACTTAGTTAAGGATAATCATGAATAGATATAATAATCATGAACACTACTGAATAACCAAATAAATACTGCATCATATCATAAATGAAATAATACAAATTCAGCCATGACTAACACATCATTACAACCACTATTGTAAAAGTTTAATGTATAAATGTTACAATTTTTAGCAATACATAAAAATATCTCAAATGATAAAATATGATACAAAGCTCCACAAAGCAGAATCTCCATGGCTCGAGTATGAATCTATAATCTCAAGTGTAGTCCTTAGTACAATAATGTAACTGGGAGGGAGAGCATCATTTGAGCACTTTTTCATGTCAACCATGGACCATAGATCCTCTACACTATCTCCTAAACAAAGGGATGACCCTCCCTTCACGGATGGGTAGATAATGATAGTGAGGGAATCCATAGTAACAAACCAAAACCCATGTGTTGATGATATCTAATACATAATGTGTACCATAAAAAACTCTGTTCTAACATAATATTATTCAAATATGAAAACTATATCAACATATGAAATGATAATGTTTAATCAAAACATTACTTTGGCCAAATTTTTCAATAATAAATGATATTTGAGATTAGTAAATTTCATACATACCACTAAATCAAATTACACCCCATCTTGCATTGACGACACTAATTAAGCTAGAGGAATCTGCCCACTACTTATTTAGGGTCATGAATTGGAGATTTGGTAAAAATAAATAATAATATTAAAACTAATAGATTCATTTAAAATATTTCCCTTTAGCTAATAAAAATTATGCTAAGTATAAAAATATCACATACATTCATTTAGTCCATCAAGTGAAATGCAATAAATCCATAACATCTAATTTTTTAACAAATAATAAATAGAATTCAAAAATAGTCCTCAATAACATATGATCTGAGTAATGATTTATCTAGACTGCTAGTTATTTTAAACCACAAAGTAACTTATAATGTTATTTCTCCACGACACGACACTATATCACATGCTTAATTAATTATTCATATTCCACATTTAACAAAAGCTAGTCCAAAACATCATAAATACTTTATATTTAAACTCTTAAATACATTATTTTAATGCTTTTATATAAACATTAAAATAAATATAAATAACATTTACGCATTGTCATGATAATTATATTTTTATACATAACACACACACACACACATATATTTTCTAAATTAAAATATATAAATTTAATACATCATAAATACTTTATTTTATATAGTATACTCTTAAGATGACATCCACTATCATTATTCTTAGAGTATATTATATACGTACATAGGTAGGTAATAAACAAAGGACCCATAACCTTTTTTTTAAATTGAGTAACTCCATTATGCTTGGCAAATAAACCACATAGAATTTTGAGAATCAAACACAACTAGTCATTCATCTATAAAAACTATTGAATCAAATATATCAAATCAATCACTTTAATCTTGCCATTTAAATTGAATACAAATGAGAAAATATAAACACACAATGAACTATACCCAACTCATGTTTTTAATATAATAACTTAGGCTTGACCAAATAAAAATTATGCAAAACATACAATTAAACCTATATACTCAGTCCTTTTATTCACTATGTAAAACTCTTACACAACTTAAGATAATTCGAATAACAAACAATACATAGTCACATTTAAAAATAAACATATTTCATATATATAATGAACACAATTAAAAACTTAACTCTGCCTTACGAGCTTTAATATATCTGACTATATTTCTATGCATAAAGCTGAGTGTATAACCTATAGTTAGTCATTCACCTACTCGTACCTGGGTTACATAATATGACTAATCCAAAATTTCCCAAATCCATATACAAATAAGTTTGCATAATACATGGTTAATAACATAGCTGAGAGTATAAAACTATACTTTCACCTTATATATACAAATTTGTTTGAATCTAAAGCCAAATAAATCCAATCAAAACCATAAACTTAATTTCGTTTATATAAGTATCTTCATCTCTTCAATGAAATACATACAGTGTCACACTAAAGCCTATCATTTCAAAATACTAGTATGTATGTAAATACATATATATACTTAAATATATATGTATTTAAAATATATATAGACATATATATGTGTGTGTGTGTAAATTGAGTATATATTCAATTTACATACATACACACACACACACACACACACACACACACACACACATATATATGTGTGTGTGTGTGTATTATATACATATATATATATATATATATATATATATATATATATATATATACATATATGTATGTATGTATGTATATATATCTACATATATATATATACATATATATATATACATATATATATATACATACATACATACATATATATATATATATATATATATATATATATATATATATATATATGTATAGTCCCTTTTTATATAATTAAACCCATATTTTATACCCAAAAGTTTGAATTAGTTTACACAATTAAACACACATACAACCAAGAGTTTTTAATCTATATTTCAACTACCTTAATGAATATATAACAAACTAGTTTGAAACAACTAGTTCGAACCACATTATGTATATACCCATCAAGATTATATATTCCCTTATACAAAAAATATTATTGAAATGGAAGAGGAGTTTTAAGACATAACTTTATGAAAGCCAAACAACCATGGAAAATCCTACAACCCTACCCCAAATTCCCTTAGGTTACCCTAGGTTGCATGTAGGGTTCTGTGAAGGCCAAGCCTTCCATAGGGTCCTACATACAACCCTCTGAAATTGCCATAAAATTTCAAACAAAATTAAACCCAGTAACCATTCCATTCTAAATCCCTACCACATTACATAGGAAAATTAAAAATAAAACCAACTTGATAAATATGCCAAGAAAGTTGATTATTCTCCTCTCTTCACTCTTACTTTCTCCTTCTTCTCTTCTATTTTCCTCCCATTATTTTTTGTGTGCTGTGCTATATCCCCGCAATCCTCTTCGATTTATTTTTATTCTCCTCCATTATCTTACTCACCATCCTCTTCTCCACCATTAACGATAGATTAACTAACTTAAAAATATGCATGCAAAAATAGCTCAACCAACTCCACAGTCTGCCACCATGTAATACATAAAACCTCCATGATTTATTCCAATTGATGGTTAAATCAAAGTTAATGGACGATTATAAACCCTAATCATCTCAAGGCTTCTAATAAAATCCATAAACAATCATTTTATAACCTTATTAAATATTTGCATGACTTTGACTTCTCATTATTCCCTCATCAACTTCACAAATTGACCAAACATCCAATAAACCACAAGTCATAATCTTCATGCTATATTATGCAATGGATATCAAATTAGTCGATGTTAACTTTCCATGCAAAGTTAACCACTCATTTTATACAGTATGGGAAATACTAATATGTATTCAAAGACTATGTTTTATGTTACCGTGTCATCACAAATAAATGATGTAAAATTACAAGGATTTCCTCAAATCATTTAACTATAAATCAATATATTCAATGTCTAATTTATATTATGAATATCAAACCTTTGATTAACCTTTGGCTAACAGTGCTGGAAAACCCTATCTAATCTACCAAGTGAGATCTAAATTCTTTTCAACAAAGATGGAAGTATGTATGTGGATTAAGTGGTGTGGGTTATTCACCATCTTCATGCTTGGTTCGAGTGGGGGTGACTATTTCCCCTTGAAAGGTGATAATATACTTATGGATTATGGAACTAATGGATTTCAAGCTTAAGACTTTGTCATTAAAACTATTATGGTACTCAATAATTGGCATGAGAATATGAGTAAATAATGCATGGAGCTAGCCAGTAAACACATAAAGATACCCATGTGGCTTTCAAAAGGCGGGATAAAGATTTGGACTAAATATTGGCTTACTTGGAAACTAAAGAAGCAAAACCACACTGACTGGACCTCAATGAAGTGGAAGAGGTGGATGATAGATATGCATGTTATTATGATGACAAGTCAGATGGGCAGGGAGATGAGTGGCCAAATGATGATTAGAGGAGGGGATGTTGATAGGCCAAGTTGGATTGAGGGTAATTATTTCTTAACATGCCCTGTCTCTAGTGATTATTGTATGAGATGGCAGACACAGGTCAGTACCAAAGCTAAATTCCAATGTGGTAAAGGTTACGTACATCTCCAAAATTATTTTAATATGATGAGCTCATAACTTTCATGGTCTTTGATAGGATTGAAAGAACCTATTAAGCTTTTTGGATATCTTGTAAGGCATTCCATGGCTCTTTGCCTTAAATAATCTCATGGGCTTTGTGTCTCTCTAGTTTTGAATATGGGTGGTGACATTGTCAAGATTGAGCTGACCTCTTTGGAGGAATTTTGATAGGACCTTATGGTCTGACACATTATCCAAGAGGGTGAGGTGGCTTCTTTCATTGAGGGGATGATTGGTCATGATGAGAATATATCTTGTTAGTTTACTGTGTCCTGGGAGGAGAATTCTAGACAAGTCTATATAGGGGTATTGGTTTTGAAGTCTCTGAGGAGGTGATTGGGTAAGCCACGGGGTTTCCCATTAAAGGGAAAAAAATTAGTCAGTGTAACAGGGTGCCAGACCTAAAAAACATGGGGATTTTCTTTAGGGAAGGAGAGGTTGCTATGAAGCTCCATGGTAGATTTGAAAGAGAGAAGCTGTCAGTGCTATGGAAGCAAATTTATCTCATGATAATGAAGTTCTTCACTCTTGAAGGTAGATTCAAGGTATTTTACCACTATCACTTTACTTTACTCAACCATTTCAAGAATAAGATGGAAATTAGTTCCCCTTTTTCCTATTATCTTCTCTGGAGAATTCCATTAAGTTGGATAAATAAATTTAGGCCAAAAATATTGACTTTCCCCTCATTCCCATCCACCAAGGTCTCATATTGAGATTATACCACTTTAATTTAGCCTTGTGTCCCTCAAATCAAATCAAGGTTACCCTGTTGGAAGGCTCCCCTTCACACCCTTCTCCTATTGTTAAAGGTAAAGGTAAGAAATCTATTGAGGTCCCTAAAATCTCTCCTAAAACTCTATTGGAGGGGCCCAAAATTGAATATTGTAGCACCCTAATTGAGACCCCCCTAATTTTAAGGCTAATTCCCCTAAGTTACCCTCTGGTAAGCTTAAGACACCCAACTAGGGGATTATGAAGGGGTTTGCTAAAAGGGGTTGGAAGGTTGTTGAGGAAGAAGGCAACATTTAGTCTAAAAAGGTTAAGTCTATGAAGGAGGATTCTAGGGGAGATGAGGAGTAGGGGAAAGTTTTGGACCTGGGTCCTAATCTAGTTGAGAATGAGGCTGAGGGTAGTGTTGGTGTTCATAAGTCCAATCATATTATTGGAATTCCAGCTTGAAACCCTCAAGGAATTATCATCTCTAATGACTCTAAATTTTTTGAAGACACTTCTGAGGCTGGTGAAGATGGGACTCCCTTAGAGTCAGAGCAAGAAGCTGAGGGAATGAGCCATTTACCTAAAATGAATGAGCCCTACTTGGATGAGATATATGAGGATGTTCTAGAGGCCTGAGGCTAGGAAAAGAAAGGTAGCTACTCACTGTGTGTCATGAAAATGGAGGAAGTCAAGGCAATCAAGGCCAAAATGGATAAAATACATAAAAAATGGAGAGTAATGGTTGAATATGCTGCCAAGTCTCTTCATCATGCAGCTTCCATGTTTGCTATGATTAAGGATTTTGACAACAAGTTAAGGGATGTGGGTGTGAATAGTCTTGGTGACTATAAGGAAATTATTGAGTTTCTAGCCAAATATGAGACTACTGATAGCCCATAGTTATTTTTCTAGTTTTGTGTGTTAGTCTATGTTTTTTCATTATTATTTTCTATTGTAGTGTTATGTATGTGCTGTTAGTGTGCTATTTGTGTGCTATTTCTACCTTGTTGGAGGCTTTTTGAGCCCATGGGATAGCTTTGTAAAGGGCTCATGACCCTCTTTTCTTAATTTTTCAATAAAAACATTTAATCAAATACAAAGATATTTTAAAATGATGTTATTTATATCTTTTGATATTAGGATAAACATATATATATATCATAATAATAATATTTAATTATTATTACCTAAATCTTATATATCAAATAACAACAATGTAATTCTATCATAACATCATATCATTATATTATACAACCATACCTAATAAGGTAGTAAGGTAAGGACAAACATATACAAACTCACTCATTCAACCAAGCAATCACATCAAATAAGATAAGCTACGTAAGATCACTAAATTAGAAAAAAACACTTCAAAACAAATCAACATGATCATTAACTACAACTAGATTAGTAAAAACATAAAAGATCACAACAATCATTCACATAGAAAATAAAACATACTATAACTATGTATAAAACATTTTAATCACATAATCATAAAATACAAATGTGGTGTGTGCAAGGGTTTTTGGATCCATTCTCTATCATCCCCCAATGTCTCCATCTAAACCACCCTCTCTGATGATGCTCTCCCTTTGTGACACTCTAAGGGAAGAATTTTTCCTACATCCAACTCACAATAATGAAGGTAGCTAACCTAAAATATTATTATATCCATAAAATAATGTGGTATAATTAACAAATAATCTCAATGTATAAAATATAAAAGTACTACTAACTCATAACAAACTCATCATGTAAATTAAGCAACACATAACTATCCATAATCAACATATGTCATCAAGCTTGATTAAATATTAGTTAATTATCTAATCAACCATAATAATCCATAGATAAAATAAGTTATTCATCTTAGAGAAAATTTAAGATGTGATATCCTTCCCCACTAAAGCTGGTCATCATTCCAATGATATTTATTCAAACATAAGTTATGAATTTAAAACATCATTCAACAGAAAATAATATAATATATAACAATAAATCAAGCAAATAATTAGGCAAATAATCTGTAAAACTCATCATAGTCCTCCTAAGTGGCACTATCTTTAGAATATTAGTCCCATAGGACATTGTACTATGACACTTCTCTATTACACAAATGTAATTTATGAGTGTCAATTACTTTGATTGGTTCTACCATGACCACTCTGGGGTCTAGAACCTACAAAGCATTCTAATCCAACACATGTGAAGGATCAACAACATCCTTTTTAAGATAAGACACATGGAAGATATTATGTAAAAGAGCTAGTGCTGGTGGCAATGCAAGCATTATGTTACAAGATTGTCCACTTCTAAAACCTCAAAGGGTCCCACATATATCGGTGAAAGTTTTACTAAATTCCTAAATTTAATTGAGATTTTTTGAGGTTTAACCTGCAAAAACACTTTATCACCAATAGAAAAATACTTAATTGTTCTTTTTAGATCAACATAACTTTTCTATCTATCATTGGCCTTGACCAACCTATATTTGATTATCCTAACTTGCTCTTCTATTTCTAAAATCATCTCAATTCGAAAGACTACCCTATCTTCTAACCTATCCCAACTGATTGGTGTTCTACACCACCTTTCATATAATGCCTAAAACAAAGTGATATTCAATGATGATAGGTATGAGTTGTTGTAATCAAACTCAAACAATAGAATGCACTCATCCTAATTGTATTATTGATTCATGTAATACATATGAAGGAGATCTTTTAAAACCTGGTTAACTTGCTCTGTTTATCCATCAGTTTATGGGTGATAAGATGTGTTGAATTTAAAGTGTGTACCCAGAGATAAATTTAGAGTCAACAAAAATATAGAAGTCATCATCAGATCTTGATCTAAAATGATCTTCTCTATAAAACCATGTAATTAATACACTTATTTTATGAATCTCTTCACAAGCATTGGTGCATCATCTATCAAGTTGCCTAGTATGAAGTGGGCTACCTTAGTTAGTTTGTCAACTACTACTAAGATCATGTCATGCTCATTTCATGATAATGACAACCCTTGAATGAAGTCCCTAATGATCACCTACCACTTCTATTATGGTATATCATGTGGATATAACAATCTAGCTGGATGTATATGTTCAACTTTCACACACTGACATTCCAAATAATGAGACACAAAATCTGCTACATCTTTCTTGATTCCTTTCTAGAAATAGAGTGGTCTAAGCTCAATCATGAGCTTGGTTAATCTTAGATGTCATGGATATGGGGCATTATGCAATTATTTTAGTATTTTTCTCCTTATATTCTATTTATCAGGCACATACATCCTACCATTATACCATAAAAGACCATCATTCTCTATCTTGAATCCCTTATACCTAGGATTTTGAGCATTCTCAAATAATGTTTTATGACCTAATTGTAGACTTCATCTCCTAGAAAGAATTTGATTACTTGATCTTTGAAAGTACTCCTGATAGTAGACATAATTGCTATATACCTCCTCCGACTTAGAACATAAACTACTCTATTCTCCTTGCTTTTGATATGATTAAAATTAATATCATACCTAGATAAGAAATCTAACCATCACCTTTGACAAACATTCAAGTTTGGTTGGGTGAAGATGTACTTGAATTCCAAGTTATCAGCCTTAAGCTCAAATGATTTTTCCAACAGATAATGCCTCCAAACTTGTAAAGCATACACAATTGCGGCAAGTTCTAAGTTATGAGGGGCATAATTCACCTCATATGGTTTTAGTTTCTTAGACTCATAGGTTACCACTAAGCCATCCTGCATAAGAACTCCTCCAAGTCATCTCTATATGTATCGATGATCACTAAAAATTGACCATTAGGATTAAAAACTCTTAGCACTGGTATATACATCTAAATTAGCTCATCTACATTATTGTCACTAATATTTCTATTAATCAACATTAATTATGCTTATCACATTTAATCCCATCTTAAAATCACCCTTTCTAGCTATTTGTCTAATATCCCCCTTCTATTATTCTACATCTACTAACTTATTCATTTTCACTTTATCATTAATTTATCTTAAAGCTCCATTATCCCATCCTAATCCCATTTACCTATTATTTGGTAATTTTAAATTCCTAATAACCCACCTACTAAGATTATTCTTAGGATCTCTTATACCCCTAGTCCCTAATTATCCACCTAATCCCTATCTAATCCCCCATCTAATCATCATTAACCCCTAAGAAAGATTCTAGAACCCTTTAAATCTAGAACCTTCTCTTTTCTCACCCCTCCTCTCTAGAAGCCTCTAAATCTAGAGGCTTATAAGGAATTTTAAAATTTATTTTAATTCTCATTCATTAATCTCCTTCATCTAACTTTAAATATCCACCATTGATCTCTCCCTCCAAAATATATTTAAATATATTCCTCCATGAAAACCAACTTATAAATTCATAGCAAATCCATGTCCATGAATGTAGCATCCATAATCCATAATCATGCCATCATAATGTCAAAATTTGAGTCTACATGCAAATAACCATCTATTTGAACATCCTTGAAGGAGGCTAGTTGAAGATAGGATTGGTACGATTTATCCTATCATTATGGTTTGTTTCCATACTCCTTATTAATAGGTAATTTGATTTTTGGGTTTACATTATGTTATTTAATTCATATTTTCTCAAAATCTTACTACATTTCGCTGACCACAGTGGGAAGGAGCCTCCTTTAGAATTTACAATATTTTACCTTGAGAATGTTTGCTTGAAGATTGCAGGAATAGATCAAAGAAAAATAAAAAGAAATTATGGCTTTGAATGTTATATTTTTATTTCACTCACAATATTTAAAAATCTTCTTTGGTGTCATAAAATTATGAAATTATAACTAGGTAATAATTGGTGATCTTGATTTGTGACAAGCTTTTGTTTGTGTATCAACTTAGACATCATTGGTTATATTTTTGATTATGATAGGTATTTGAATATGGTTTATTTTCAAGTCTCACTAAATAATTTGTAATTTTTAATACACACACACACCCCCACCCACCCCCCCCCCCCCCCCCCCCCCCCCACACACACACACACGTGCACGCGCGCGCACACACACACACACGCACGCACGCACACACGCACACATGCACATGCACACACACACACACATTATGTTTTGTTAATATATTTTATTTAATTGTTTAGAATTATTTTGGTGATCTATTTTTATCATGTTAGATAAATAAAACATTTGATATTCCTTCTAAAATAGTTAAAATTATCTAGAAGGCAAAAGGAGACTTCCAGCAGAAATAGATAGTTATTTTTAGAGTGTCATCTAGTTTTGAGTCTTAAACATGTTGGAAAGATTTATGCATATTTTTGGGCCTTTTCACCCCATTCTGTTACATCACCATTTATATTCCAAACACTACATTAGACATTTTGGTTTCTCACTTTACATACCATTTGGCCTTGGCTTTGGTTGTGATTTTTACATTGACCCTTGAGTCCTATTCACTATTGGTCACATATTCTCTTTAGATTTTAATCTACTATTTATTGACTTAATTGGTCATATTAACCACCGAGTTTCCTTTGGTTGGCGAAGCAGATCATTAAAAATATGTAGCAATGTGGAATTACCGCAATGAGGTGAACTAAAAAATGGTATGAGCTTGGGTACTAGTTATTTTTCCTAATTTTTTTAAGAGTTTCATTGTGACTAATAATCATAACAAGATGATGTGTTAGATCATCCTCGCTTGTTGATGTGGTATCCATCATAATTGTAGGTAGAGGAGCTATAAGAACTTCTAAAATCATCCAATCTTGAAAAAAATATTGGGGGTTCAATCCTAATATTTGACACTCCTCATCTATCATTTGCTTTAAAACACTCATAACTCTCCTAGTAGATAGCTGTTGTTTTATCTCAACAGGCTTTGGCATCATCTACCATTTTCCAAGTGTTGTAATGAACCTCCTTATTATGAGACACTAAGTAATTTTTCAAGACAATAATGTTAGTATACACCTCCTTTGATGGTGAATAATTTACACCCTTGAAGTTGTAACAAAAACCCCAAGGTAGAAAAAAGGGAGTTGTTTATGAACATAACATGGACAAACATCCAATGGGGGATAATTAGTTCCTTTTGGATTCTATCCCTACGATATTGTTTGAGGAAGATAACAACATTCTGACTAAACCAATTATGGAGGAGGAAGTTAGGACAATTGTTTTCTCAATGGGAGCCTTCAAAGCTCTAGGTTTGGATGGGTTCCCTTTAGATTTTTTCCAAACCTTTTGGGATGTTATTGGGAAGGATATTACTAACACAACTAAAGATTTATTTTATATTGGTAGAATCCTATGGTAGCTAAACAACACATTTATATCCTTGATTCTAAAGAAGATGGAATCTATCTCCATGATAAAATTTAGACCAATCAACCTCTATAATACGGTGTAAAAAATCTTCCCCAAGATTTTGGTCATTAGATTTCAACCTCTCTTGGATAAACCCATTGTCTCTAATGAAAAAGGTTTTGTTTTAGGTAGGCAAATATGTGATGTGACCATCACCACTCATGAAATCATTCATTCATTTTCCAAAAGCAAAACCCTAGGTATGATATTCAAATTAGACATTTCCAAAGATTATGATAGAGTTAATTGGGATTTCTTGATTAGGGTTCTTAGGAAGTTTGGTTTCCTAGACTGAGTGATCAAAATGGTGGAGTGTATTTCTATGGTTATATTTTCTATTTCGGTTAATGGTTCTCCCAAAGGTTATTTCCCCTCAGTGAAAGGTCTCAGATAGGGAAGCCCTCTTTCTCCTTATCTTTTCATCTTGCTGGCAGAGGTGTTGGGTAGAAATACTTATAACTTGTTATTACAAGGAAGTCTAAGGGGAATCAAGCCTGGTTATACTACCCAGGTGATGGTCATTCAATAATTTGTTGATGACATTATATTATTTGGAATTACTTTTGTGGTTGAGGTTGGAAGGTGGAAAAATCTACTCAATGCTTATGAAAGGGCATCAGGGTAAAGCATCAATTTTGAGAAAAATCACATCTATTTTCTAAACACTCAAGAGGACTTATAGAAAAACATTACTAGAGCATTGGGTTTATCAAGTGTGAGGTTGCCTACTACCTTCCTTGGAATTCCACTTATGATCATTAAAGTTACCTCATATTATTGGAATATGACTATTGAGAGAATGCAAAGAAAGCTGGCTGGTTGGAAAGGAGCTTTACTGAGTCAATCTAGGAAATTTAAACTCCTCAAAGATTCCCTTCAAAGTACACCTAATTATTTCTTAAGTTTATTCAAAATCTTGAGATATGTGGCTGAGAAGATTGAGCAAACTTAGGAGAAATTCCTCTGGTCTAGAGTGGAAGAAAAGAGGAGAATTGCATTGGTAGGGTGGGAGAAGGTCTATACTCCCAGATGTTAGGGGGTTTGGGTTTAATAAGGATTCATCTCATGAATATGGCCCTCATGACAAAGATAGGGTGTAACATGATTTAAGGTAATACATATTGGGGTGATATCATGACTTCTAAGCATCTCAATGGAAATTTAGGTTGTAAGCTACTAGCTGATATTGGACTTCCTAAATGTTCTATCATCTAGAATGGAACCCTAAAAACCCATGGTCTCCTTTGTAGAGTCATCAAGTGGAAGATAGGGGATGGTAATAATGACATTTTTTTATAGGATAGATGGTTGGAAGACCTACCCCTTAAAGATTTGAATTATGGTAGACTAACTGATAGAGCTTGTAGGTTCTTCAGTGGTAAAGTGACTAATTACATTATTGGGAATGGGGGTATCAGCAGTTGAAAGAGCATAATGGATTGTGTCACTGATCAAGATTAGGATAAAGAGGTTTCTCTTTAGCTTCAAAGGGATTTGGATGACTTTAGGCTTTCCCTCCTTCTTAAAAAAGATTAGATGATCCATGATAAGGATGAAAAAGGCCTATTTACTATGAAAAGTGCCTATGGATTACTATTAGAACTTAGAGAGGATAGTCTATGGGGAAAAGTATGGCTTCCTAAACTTTTACCTAAAATCAACTTCTTTTGGTGGACCCTAATGCATAACAAAATCTTGACTCTTGATAATTTGAAGAAGAGAGGCTTTCAAAAACTGAATAAGTGTGTTATTTATGGTGAAGAGGAAGAGATGACAACTCACCTCTTTCTACACTATAAATTTACTTAGGAGGTTTAGAGCCTTATCATGTAGAGGTTGAACTTGTGCTGGGTTTTCAATTACAAGGTGGTGGACTTGGTCAGAGATTGGAGGCCTCCATTTTGACCTAATTTTTTGATTATCAAGGATCTATGGTTGAAAATTCCCCCCCACCTTTCCTAGAACTTGTGGAAAGAACATAATAATAGAATTTTTAGGGAAAAGTATAAAACCCACCTATAGGTTCTCTAGACCTTCTCTAAATTGATGGCAGAGAATATCAATTCTTATAAATTTAACACTATTCAAAACCCCCAAGATAAGAAGAACAATAATTATTGAACAATGGAATGTTTGCCCAAATATCTACCAAATTGATAATTCTAAAAAGATAGCTAGGGCTAAAACTAAATGGACCTTACGTCAAAAAGGATGGTTCAAGCTTAACTTTGATGGGGTAGCAAAAGGGAACCCAGGGGTAGCTAGTGGAGAGGCATAATCAGATAAGATTTAGGAATGTTTATGGTTGCTTACACTAGGGGAATTGGAATTAAAGGTGATAATGAGGTTGAAGCTCTAGCCATATTATGGGGTATCAAACTTGCTATCTCTTTAAACATTTGACACCTTCATTTGGAAGGGGATTCATAGCTTATTGTGAATGCTGTCCTCAGATCAATAGGTATAGGTTGAAATTTGGTAGACATTGTTGGTGATATCTAGTTGCTTCTCAATGCTATGGAGGAGTATAAAGTTTCTCATATTTACAAGGAGGGCAACACTATCATAGATGTTATGGTGAACCTAGGTAGTAATATCAATGGTTGGTGGTGTTAGAGACTATTATCCAAGATGCTTAGCAAGGTTCAAACTCTTATTAAAAAGGATAAAAGTAAATAGACTAGGTGTTATGGACTATTCACCATTTGCATACTCTAGTTGAGTGGAGGTGGTTTTATCTTGAAAGGCATTAAGACTTTAAATAAATTTGGAGTTATCAAGTTTCAAACTTAGAGCGATGGGAAAAGAGATATTATTTCTCAATTTTATTAGAGTTAGAATATGGTCAAAAAATGAATGAAGATGACTAGGAGACTTATAAAGATGCCAATGTGGCATGTGAGAGGTGTGAGAAAGGTTCAAACAATTGATTGGATTATTAGGAAGCTAAGGAGGTAAGAGATCGATGGATGGGTAGATTGGATGAAAAATTGGCTTGAAAGGATGCTGAGGAGGCAAATGGTTGGCAAGAGGGTTAACAAGATGACATGCTAGCCAAAAAGGATGCTGAGATGGTAAGTGATGGGATGATCAAATGATAGGATGGCTTAGGAGTAATAATTTCCCTTTAATTCCCATCTTTAGTGATCTTCATTATCACATGAAGTGGCAGGCTTGGGTCTTTATTGAGGAAGAAAACTAGGGTGGCAAAGGCAATGCAAATCTTTAGAATTATTACATTATTATTATTACTATATTCTCATTGCCTTTGAATCGATATAATTGCATAGAAGGGCTTATTTACATTATATGGTACCTTGCTAAGCATTCCATCATTCTTTACCTTAAATATTATATCTAGGTTTGCAAGATTTGAAGATGGGTGGTGATATTGTTAAGATTGACCTGACATCTCTTGAGGAATTTTGATAGCATCTTACAATCTAGCATATTATTTAGGAGGGGGATGTGGCTTCATTCCTTGATGGGATGATTGGTCATGATGAGAATCTATCTCATCAGTTCACAGAGTCTTGGGAGGATGAATCTAGGCAAGTCCAAAGGGGAATTGGCTTTGAGGTCTCTAAGGAGGTGATTGGGTAAGCCATGATGCTCCCTATTAAAGGCAAAAAACATAGATGATGTAGTAGGGTTCTAGACCTAAAAAATATGGGGATTTTTTTAGAGAAGGAGAGGCTACTATGAAACTCTAGGGGGGGTTTGAAAGGAAGAAGTTGCTAGTGCCATAGGGGAAAATTTACCTCATGATCATGAAGTACTTCACTCTAGAGGGTAGATTCAAGGTATTTTATCATTACCACTTTGCTTTGCTTAACAATTTTAAGAATAATATGGAGATTAGTTTCCCCTTTTTCTTATTGTCTTCTCTTGAGAACTCTATTAAGTTGGCCAAAGAAATTCATGCTAAAAACCCTAACTTCCCTCTCATACCCATTCACCAAGGACTAATTTTTAGGTTGTACCATTTTCATTTGGCCTTGTGTCCACCAAAACAAATTAGAATTAGCTTGCTTGAGGATACCCCATTGACCCTGTCTCCTTCATCTAAAGGTAAAAACAAGAAAACTATTAAGACCCCCAACATCTACCATAAAGAGTTAAAGGGGGGTCTTCAAATTGAATATTGTAGTACCCCTACCCTTGATTCTAAGATTAAATCTCCTAAGAAAGCTATAAGTAAACTTGAGACCCCTAGTCGAGAGGATACAATAGTGTTTGCTAGAAGGGACCATAAGGCTATGGAAGAAGAGGGCGATGCGCAATCTAAGAAGGATAAAAATAGGAAAGAGGACATTATTAGGGTTTTAAATTATGTAGAAATCTTAGATTTAGGATTTGGACCTAATCAAGTGGGGAGTGATGATGGGGATGGTGTTGGCAAGTATGGTGTTCAAATAGTACGTAAATCCAACTGTATTGTTGGAATCTTGTCCACTAACCCCTAGGGCATTAAAATTTTAGATGATTCTAAGTTTATTAAGGATACCACTAAGTAGGGAGAAGATGAAACACCCACTAATTTTTTTCATTAAGATTAAGGATTGAGCCACTTTATCGAGCTAAACAAGCCTTACTTAGAGGAGATGAAAGAGGCTACTGAGGAAGCCTATGGATAGAAGAAGAAGGGAAGCTACTCATTGTGTGTCAAGACCACTAATGATATCATGGTGTTAAAGGATAATATGGATAAGGTGTAGAGGAAATGGAGGGTTATGGATGAATTTACTGCCAAGGCCCTCCACCGTGCAGCTTTGGTGTTTGCTGCTGTGAAGGATTTTGATGACAGGGTCAGAGATGTGGGTGTGGACAACCTTGATGACTACAAGAATATGGTCAATTTCTTGGCCAAGTATGGGATGGTTTATAGTCCTTAGTGGTTCCACTAGTATTTATGTTTTTTCTTAATTTCATTTTTTGTTTGTTATTTATGTGCTATTAAAATATTATTTCTAGCTTATTTGAGGCCTTTTTTCCCAGGAGGCTACTTTATATAGGGCTCAAGACCCTCTTTTCCTACTAAAATAATAAAAAACATATGTATACATAGTGACATTTCCTAGCATTTGATGTTTAGCATAGGTTGAGTGTATATTGAAAAAGGTAACATGACCAGGTTTGACACCTGTGTGTTATAAACATTTGTCCTTTGAGGTTTTTTAATAAGTTTTTTTTTGAAGTGTTCATTTGTTTGACATATCACATGTTGTTTGTGTGTTTCCACATTATACAATAAATCATATTAGGACACTTGGTGTGATTCAATAATTAGTGTCTACCATTTGATACCTATACTGGCACTTTTGATGATTAGTATGGTCTGCTAGTCAAACTTTTATTAATCAAATCATTTATTTCTTATTGATCTTTAGTTTACCAAAATTCATTGTTTTAACTTTTGTATATATTATAATAATCCCACACAACACATTTGAAAACATGGATAGTTAAAGGCATTCATGGGTGAACTATCTTGTTAAAAGCATCTAGAACTTTCCAAAGTATAGGGATCACAAAGATTGAGCAATAAAATATCGATCGACCATACCTAGGGTAAACATCACATCATCATGGTGGATCATATCCTATTGTCTTGACTAATTTGTTTATGCATTTTGGTTTGATTAAATAAGATAGGTAATTGATTTTGGATAAAATTTCATAGCTATTATTTGATAGATATCATTCTTAATATTATAGATGAAGGAGGTTAATATTAAATTTTAGACTATTTAAGTTAGTTGAATGTTGTGGTAACTTAATAGTCATAAGGCACCTTTTTTTTATAACTTTTTAAATTAACAATCATAAGTCTTACTTTTTAAATTATCATAGTTAATTACATATTATTGTCTTATCATTTTTAGGGATTTTTAGACTTTAGAGAATCAACTTTTTTTCAAAATACTAACACTTTCTCATTGCAGGTGGCCTTGAATTGCTCTACAAAATGAGTGGTTGAAGATTGAAATTGATTAACCTACTAATCATTTTGTAGGCTGAATAGCTTCAAAATCACATACAAACATCATTTCTAATTATCCATCTTATTTTACTTGATTTGATGTATGATTACAAGTAATACAACCATCAAAGTTAAAATTATCAAAACTACTAATCATTTATCTTGAAGGTTTCCCCCTTAAAAGTGCCAATCAAACTACTAATCTCTTTCTTTTAGGTCACCTATCAAAGACCCCCATTTCCATATTAAAAATCATTTTGGTCGTTAATCAATTCATTTGATTTATGTTATATATTATTTAATATTGTAAATATATCACACATCTTAATCTAATTAGTTAATTAATCTTTTTGGCTCCTTGTTTGTATCTCGAGGGCTATAGTCAATGTATGATCTCCTCTTGTGTCCTTGCAACAAATTTTGGGGGATAAAAAACCACCTATAAACCCTATTACCTTTTTCTTTTTCTAGGGGGTTGGTGACTATGGATTTCACCACCAACCACTAGTCCAAACTCCATGTTTTGGTGGAGTCTAAAAATCAGGGGAGTTGTCATTCAATGTCAAAGCAAAATTCCTCATAAAAGGTTCTATGGAGTGAGTGGAATTTAAGCTCCAAAATACAAGGTAGTTAAACAAAATCCTATATAGACTTGGGCCCCACCATAAATTTGCATATATATGGGACACACATAGAGAACTTTGTGTAAACCTAACATAGGATCCTTCAGCCATAATAGGTGCCTCACTATCAAAGTCAGTATTAGTTCTTAAGTAGCCATCATGTGTAAAGGGGGTTGAGAGGGTTCCATCAATTTTGTAATGGGTCATTAGCCTATAGCCTCACCTATGAAGCTATTTGATGGTGTAGGCATCAAGTTACATGCCCATTAGTTTACTAATCACAGGTTTATAGCTTACTTGATTGGATGTGTGTTATGTTAGACCCATGCTATTTGTGAGATGAGTCAGCCTTTTACCCCAAACCTATAGACCTATCTAGGTCTTTGCACAACCTATGCTATATATCATCTCATCTTGTACATCCTTGTCATCATCTTATACATATTGTCCTTTTGTTTATCCTTGCCTTACTCTCATCCTAGTCTAACTGTATGCACCCATCCTTGATCATCCCCCCATCACCTACATATCCTAATCACATCTTGTCTTGAGTCCACATCTTATCCTAATCAACCCTTCTCTTGACCTTACCTTTACATAGTCACGTCATCACACATCTACTCTAATATCATCCTATCATGTCCTAGTTGGATTTAGGGGTTACACCTATATTCAAACCATCTCCATCTCATTTACATTACCCCTTAATCATTTCATCATCTCTTATCACCATACTAGTCCTTATCATATCATCGCCATCACATAATCCTAATCCCATCCCATCTTGAGCGAATTAGTCTAAGGCTCGAGCTAGTGTTTTTATCCTTTATATAATCCTATCATCCTAATCCACTATCATTCATCTTATTGGTCAGATCTCATACCTATTCAATACCCTACTAGCATCTTATCACTTTATTAGTATCAATCTCGCAAACCCCTCATTGTCAATCTAATTATCATCAATCCAATCATCTTGTCTATTCATAACTAACACCCATCAATCATTGTATTGCTATTTTTGAATCTTGGAACCCTTCAAATCCTCAATCATTTTTCTAGATTGTAAACTAGACATTGTTGATAGGTTGTTAGCACCTATTGCACTATTCATCTAAATCTGGTCCTAGTCCTATATCATCCTAATCAAATTTCATCTTCATCTTATCCTCACCATCACCTATCATACTAACTTGATCATTTAAACCTACTTTGTTTAATAAACCATTTCTAACCCTTAGTCTTCCTCCCCATCAACCCTCTTCATCATCCCTCTTTCATCATATATCCCTATGGATCTTGACTTGATTCTTGTAGACTAATACATCTTGGCCAATAAAGATGAAGTCCTTTTGTGAACACTAGAGATGGGTTCTCACATAACTTCTGACCTTAATCCCATTCACCCCAAATAACCATTCCACATCCTTCCTCATTCACAACCCCTTAGCTAGTCAAAATCAATATCAACATTCCTTGATGTGGTCACCCTCATCAATCAATACATCATAGAGAATAAATATGAATTCCTCTTATGACTATGGAAGATGGGTGCTCATTTTTTTGATGATTTTGAACCCATAAGCCTAACATCAACCCCCAAACAACTCCACCATCAACCCCTATCCTCATCCCATTCCCTTCTACCATCCACTAGCCCTACCCAAACCCCTTAGCTTTAGTTCATACTTGTCCATTGACCAATCCTAATCCATCACCACTCCCTCATCTTATTAGCAAAGAAAAGTCTAACTTGTCAAATAACATGACATCACCATCCCATTATTCAAATTTTAACACTCTTGTATCCAACACTGTAACCAAGCAAGCCCCATATCGACCCTCATCCCCATCTTATTCTAATCCATCCTCCACTTATCTTTGTCATAATCATGGCCTTCCCAATTCACAAATTTCCTTATTTAATAAGTATCTTGATGAAAATATGCAAGTAATCTTTGAGTGGCTTTATGAGCTAGGTATCTAATTTCCTGAAGACCTTGACCATATTTAGTTCACCTTATCTCTAGACCATACCCATCCACCATCAAATCCTATGTCCACTAGTCATAACCAATCATCTACCCCTTCTTATACTAGTAAAGGGAATCATATCCTAGCCACCTCTTCTACTATCAGTCCATCCACCCAGTCATTTCAATAGCCATCTAATCGAAAGTCCAATACTACCACATCTAAGTCACAAAGTGAAGTGGGTCCTTATGTTCCCCTTCCTATATCCTTGGAAGCCCTTTTCCAATAACTACTCACCGCTAACATAATTTTCCATCCACCCATATGACATCTTGATCCCACTAATCCTAATCCATCTAGGTACCAAGTTAGTCAATATTGTGTATATCACTAAACATGGGGGCATACGATTAATTAATGTTGTAATTTCCAAGACTATGTCCAAGACCTCATTAAACATGGTGACATAATAATTGAGGATGAATTAGATGAATCTATATGCTTAGGTGAATAATAAAAGGAATGCAAATATTTTATTCCCAATCATGATCAAGCCCTTCCCCTTATAATCCATGTTCAAGACCCCACATCCATCTTCGATGATCCCCCTATCTTTGATAAATCCACCATCAAAGCCAAGTCCATTCCTCATAATCCTAGTCCTCCCTTCTCACATAATTCATTCCTTTAGCCTATCTTTGTTCAATCCATTGTTCCTCTTTGATCTTCCTCTCACCCATCATAAAAAAATCCCATGTTGAGAGGTCACTTGCAGATAATCACTCTTTTACTCGTAGCCTTGCCTGTTTTATATCAAAGTTAGCATCAAAATCAATACAAATTTTATTTGCATTAGGGTCATGTTCAAAACTTGTATTCAAATCAGATTCCTCATCATAAACATCATCCCTTATAGATATTATAAAATATGATGATAATGCATATTATTTTAAAGGTACCCATAATATGGATGATAATCAGTCATCAGGCACATCTTGTGATCCTAATTAGGATGATGAAATTATAATAGAGTTTTTAAAAGCTTTATCTATTGATGATTTTTAGAGTGGATTTGATCCTTCCTCAGATGTGTGTCTTTAAAAAAAGTCTTAGTGATCCTTTTGAGACTATTGAGGACACTTTATCCAACATTAAGGCCTGGGCTCCTAGTGACCTTTATGAAGACCATACTGCCCATTATCCCCTTAATCCACCACACAACATTAATCATCCACCTCACCTCCATAATCACTATATCCCATTCCATGAAGAGAATGGATAAGAACACGTATCATTGAATTCTTCTCTAAATTAAAAATCATGTGCCCTAAATACAAAAATCCAAGACCATCTCCCAAAAGTCATAAATCAAACTTAAATCATCTTTGATCTTATCAGTCAAAATCAAGAAACATGAAATCATCGACCTAATCAAATAATGTCTTCCCCTAGTGAAGCTCAATATTAGGTACTAGGGGACCATCAAATTCAAAATAATCATCATCTATTGAGTCAAAAATCAATCTCCCCTAGTGAAACCCAAAATCTGGCACTAGGGGGCAATCAAAGTCAAACCCACTCTACAAATCAAAAGAGTGGCAGAAGTAATAATCATATGACCAACTATCCTATTAATATTTGTATCAAATAATTAGCAAATCAAAAAGTTTTGGATCCCTTAATCTCATGGCACCTATCTAACAAATACCCTCTACCATATCTAATGGTGTATGCAACTGCTAAATCCCATTTCCACTCCCCATCTCATCATATTATTCATCGTGATCATATCCTTCATTTACATCCTATACCCCATCATCACAATCATGACATACTCCTATCTATGCCATGTCTCAAATCCCTAGACAACATTGTCCCTTATAGGGGTTATAAAGACACTTGGCTAAAATATCCATAAGACATTAAATAAAGAATCAATCAAGGTCTAAGACATGATCCTAGTATCACACACCTCTAGAATAGGTGTTTGCTAAATAATCCATTAAATTTTAGTATTCCTACATTTCATCCCCGCATCCAATAAATCAAGATGCCATAGAAGAAACATTCATCCAATGATGAAAACTAGTCTTTTGGTGCCTTGGGAAAGTACCATGATGAAAACCAATTTCTAGCATCATGGTAGAGTAATCAAATTATTCTCATTATACCTAAACATTTAGGGGCACAATCCATCCCTTTTCCATCCCTTCCACCCATTCTACCTATCCATCATTTGCAACCTTGTCCTCCATCTTATCTATCATTCCTTCCTAGCCTTCATAAGGAAGTGAAAGGTGTCTTGAGACATGTTCTCAAATCATCTTGGAATATCCTCCAATGAACACTTAGGCAACTAAACATTTGGGTCCTTCATGATGTGGTCATTAACAATTCCTAGTCCCTTCTTCCTTGGTCCTCATCCCATTTTCTGCATCACCCTCATCCTTTTATCATCCCATCCATCATTCTATCCATCGTTATTCTAGTTTTTAGGCTTGTTACTTCCTTTTCGAGTAATCTCATTTGTATAGTGTACATACATATTCCAAAAACCCCTAAAAATTGAAATATGTCAAAAATGATAAAATTTGAAAAAGTCAAAAATTAGTCCATCATGTCTTATGCCTAATCCCCTAGTCACATCCATCTCCATATCATTCATCTTTCATCACATCTGATATCCATCTCATATATTCCCATTCCCATATTTGGATACACCATTTGGTCTTAAACCCTAAATTGAGTGGTTACCCATCTCTCCATCTCTACATCATCCTTTTGACTAGATATTATTAACACACACTACCTTGTCACAAAATTCAATCTAGAACCCATCACTTCCTATCAGTGCCTTTACATACCTAGCACCCATCAAATTCCCCTTTTGCTAGTATGGAAGGTACTTCATCCCATCACTTTCTTATCATTACCTCTTCATATCTATTACCTATCAAATCACTTTTTTGCTAGTATGATAGGTATTTTATCCCATCATCTCCTAGTCTCCTTGCTAGATTAGAATCTTGTAGGGCCTTATCTATTGGTAATCCTTGGCCATTACTTTTCTAAAACCATCTTCCTTTGACCACTATTTGGTTTGATTTCTAGATTAAACTAGCATCCCAAAACCTCATCCCCAATCATCACACCTCATCATTCATGACCATCCTATCTAAATCCAAGTTTATCCTAAGTCTACCATCACATCATGATCATTCTCATCCAACCCATTACCTAATCACTCATCCCATCATTAGACAAGACATTATGATGTAGATATTTATGTGTGTTACTTATGTATGCTCTATGTTTTTTGATTTGTTTTCATCATGTACATATTTTATTTATCTTGTTTTATTTGCATCATGTTTCTTTTTATCTATTAGGAAATGAACAAGGATGCTATGAGGTCATCAAAGCTATCATAATGCTTATAAGTGCCCTTGATGATGTAGAGTTCACTATTTGCCCATGCACCTTGACATAATGTCCTCTTGGTCATACTTATGTTATGGGGTATACTTTCAAGTGATATATCTATTAGATTGCTTAGACTATGATGATATTTATGACATTTGTAATGGCTTGATCACTTATACCTCATCATCTATCTAATCATTTAATCATCTTTATTCTCATCACTAATCTAATCTTTGCAACCCATTCAGTTAACATCTAATTTTTAATCCTCATCTCATCATCTGATTCATATACTCTAATCACTAACATCATCCTCTAATCACTAATCCTCCTCATCATCATAATTATCTCCTCTATCACTTTTTATTTATCCCCGAGTTAGAACTACATCAGCTTGAGGTCTTTTTAGACTATGTAAGCAACAATTGGTCACTTTTTCAATGCTTAAGGATAGTTCGGCCACTATCTCCTTTCTCCCCATCATCTCAATCATATATTACCCCTCATATTTTGGTTACTTGATCATATTGTTTCTCCTCTCTTATCACCTACATCATATTAATCAATCTAGTTTTAAGCTATACCCATCATTAATCTCATCAAATTAGTCTTATCCTATCCTAAAACTCTCCCTTGCATGCATGCTTATTTGGGATACATCTAAATATTGTGGCCTTTTAATCCTATCATCATCATATTATAGTTGATTCCTCCTTGGGATGTGTCAACAACATTGATGCCCATCATCTTTACTCCCTGTGTATGTGTCTTTGATAAGGGCATCATTAATTTGTAACTCAATGCTTAGGTCAATCATCTTCTTCATATTATATATCACACTTGGAATCCCATCCCCTCATCTATCCATTGCATGCCACCCCTCATTTATTCTTTTGAGTGGCCATCCATCCCATTCTTCCTTGTTTGTCTCCTCGAGGGGGCATCGTATCCACTAACATCATTTACTAACATTCATCCATGACATGGTTTTTATTTGAAAAACCATTACTCATTCCAATTTTTTCCACTCATAATACCATTTAAAATAGGGGTAAAATTTATACATTTAAACTCATTCACCTGCATTATTATCACTAATATTTTTATTAATCGATATTAATTCTGCTTATCTCATTTAATCCCATCCTAAAATCACACCTTCTAGCTATTTGTCTAATATCTCCTTTATATTATTCTTCATCCACTAACCTTATCCATTCCTATTTCATCATTAATCTATCCTAAATACCCATTATCCCATCCTAATCCCATTTACCTATTATTTGGGAATTTTAAATTCCCAATGGCCCACCTACTAAGCCTATTGTTAGGCTCTCCTACACCCCTAGTCCCTAATTATGCACCTAATCCCTATCTAATACTCTATCTAATCATAATTAAACCATAAAAGGATTCTATAACCCTCTAAATCTATAAACTTGTCTATTCTCACCCCTTCTCTCTAGAAGCCTTTAAATTTAGAGGCTTCTAAGGAATTTTAAAATTCCTTTTAATTCTCATCCATTGATCTCATTCATCTAACTTCAAATCCCCACCATTGATCTCTGCATCCAAAATATATTTAAATCCACTCTTACTCCATGGAAACCAACTTATAATTTCAGAGCAAATCCATTTTCATGAATCTAGCATCCACAATCCATAATCATGCCATCATAATGTCAAAACCTAAGTCTACATGCAAATAACCATTCATTTGAACATCCTGGAAGGAGGCTAGTTGAATCAAGGATTGGTAAGATTTATCTTATCATTTTGGTTTGTTTCCATAAACCTTAATAATAGGTAGTTTTATTTTTGGGTTTGAATTATGTAGTTTAATTCATATTTGCTCAAAATCTTACTACAATTGGTGTTGAAGTAAGCCTCCTTTTTAGTTCTTGAAAGGCTACCACACTTATCTAACTAGATGAAAATATGATTTTATTTATTGAATAGAGGTAATTGGATTAGATATCTTATAGAAATATGGAAAAAAAATTCTTGTAATAAGCCACTAATCTCATGAAACTCCATACCTCATGCACATTCTTTAGTGCCGATTGTAGACACCTAAAATTGGCCACAACTAGTTTTCAACCAAAATTCAAATTTATTCCTACCAATCATTGCAAATTAAGCCTAAGAATCATTGAACATGCTAAACTTGATAGTGCATCATTCATCAAAGCTCAGAATCATGTTGAGGCATCCCTAATTGGAGTATCCTATCATATGGAATAATAACCTCTCATAGATACATCCCTAATCATCATGTGACATCACAATAGTCAATTTCGCCAATGGACCAATTAAGTGGGGTACATGAATAAATATAAAATATTGAAAGAGTTAAATGGTTAATCAAAATTAAATAATAAGATAAACCAAATTAAAATCCTATTTGAATTATCCATGTGTAATTAATGAATAACTAAAAAATGAAATTTAAAAATATGAAATATCTTAGCTTTTCATGATTAAATTTGTGAGTTGTCAAGTGTTTTGGAAAATATCCTAAAATATCTATTTTGGAGACCCATAACTATTCATTACCAATCATTATTACTTGACAACTATTAAATCTACTAGGGTTAGTTTTGACTCCCTAGGTTAGGTTTGAACCCATTCTAAGCCTTAACTTCACCTTGACTCACCTTAGGTTGGGGTTAGATCCATTTTCTATAAATATAAGCCTTTGCCTATTAAATTTAGAAGCTTGGAAATTATAGAGTTATAATGCATATTTTATTGTATGAGATTCATATCAATAGTTTTATAATGCTAAAATATTGAGCCAATCCACATGAAGGCAACACAAGCCACAATGGTGCCAAGGAGAGAGGGAGCTACACAAAATCCATTGCCAAAGATTCTTTGAGCATAAACCAAGAAAGCCACTTAATAATGAATTTGGAGCTTTCAAAGAAGGTAAAGGATATTGTGTATTTTGAATTTTAGTTATATTTTCAATTGCCTTTTAATCATTAAGCTTACCCCTAAGATTCAAGCTTGTAAGTGTTAGTGTGTTTTTATTGAGTTTTGTTTACTTATTATACCTCTTCTTGGATTCCTATGATCACAAATGGAATGCTCGGTGGGACCTAAAACATCTCACATACCAAGAAGACCAAAGTTTAACTCTTAGTTTTTTAAATGAATGCTTGATCATCTTAAAAAATTGAGTTTTTCCTTTGTTTTTTTGTATTCTCTTTTTTAGTATTACACAGATTATAGAGAGACCGATATCAGTTTTTCCTAACTGGCATCGGTCCTATACTAATCAACCTCCATCCTATTTAATTGGCATCAGTTCCTATGTAGGGAAGAATATGGCAAAAAAAATAAGTTTTTAAGATTCCTTGAAAGCTACAAGTTGTTATTTATAATTTTAAAATTTGATAAGTCCTTGTCTAACCATCTTGTTACAAGATCCATAGTTTTTTTTGGAGATTTTATACTAACTTGGGGCTAATAATTATTTTGTGAAAAATTATTTTTTTCCTAAGGGTTCACATGTAACTGACATCATTTTTTATCAATTGATATCGGTTCTATTCTAACCACCATCAGTCTCTATGTAACAAAAATAGAGAAACTCGAGAGATTGTTTCCAAATCTTATTTTCTCAATCATGAAAGTGCTTCAAGGTAGGCCAAAACCCTCTAAAATTTACAAGACCAAATTAGGAAAGAGGACATAAATTTTCAAGTGCTAAGTATTGAATATTTCATTTTGGTACCTAAAACAAATTTAGTTAAGTCTTGAACATTTCATTTTAGTGCTTAAAAGGAATCTAGGTGTTTATGCTTAGTTTATTTTGTGAAAGTTCTTACAAGTTTGTAACTTAAGCCAAGGAGCCAAAAAATTCACAAAAACTTCATTTGGTGCATAAAATTAACACTTAATTAGATTGAAAATTCTTAAAAGTGTTTGTTTTATGCTAAATCTTTATACTTATTTATCTTTTTACAAAATGAAGAATATATGTATGCTTTTGCCCCGTCCCCTTTAGGGAACTTGGGTGAACAAAAACACTTATTCCATGTAATTTGTGCCTTTTTAAAGGCATAAAAAGAACATTGTTGAGGCTCTCTCCAAAAATTGTATGGTTTGGGTGATCTAAACATAACCTTTAAAGTCTTTTCACTTGGTCATTTATTTTTTGCAACTTGGATTGTGAGCGGGAGTTCATATCCTCCTCAAGAGTTATTTAGGGGTGATTTGACTTGGGAATTCATCTCCTAACATCATACCAACCCAAATTCATGGTGGGGTATATAAATCAAGACATGTATATTATGATTACCATGGAGTTGAGTGGCTAACCTCTCCATTTGTAATGAAAACTTGAGTCAGGTCTAGCTGACCGAGGGGTTCCACTAAGAAGTATACAGATGGAATCACTATATAAGGGAATAAACCCTTGTATAGTAAGTTAGATGGTATGAAATCAATTGATGTGAGGCATATCTAGTTTTAACCACACTTAGGACCATCTAGATGATAAAAAATTTAAGTTTTAGAACAACCCCACTTACCACGGATATATTGTTGATATAGGGTGAGTAGCACAAAGTTTCATGTCATTGTAAAATATCTTGGGAGAATGGGTGTAAAAACCCTAATACTTTATGTGATTTTATTTTTGGATTAACACTTAAAATCCTCCCAAGAGCACGTATATAGATGGAATTCAACAATACGATGCAACCTTGTCAGTTTTAGGGCTTTGGACATTATACTTAGTTGTATTTTGCCATTAATCCTTTACTTGCTTAATTTTTGAGTCTAAATCTATTTATTTATCCTCGCACATCAAAACAAGTTTTATGTCTACATCATTCCATTATTTGAGGAAGCATGATGCCATTTTTTTAATACCACACTTTTACCTTAGTCTTTTGATAAATATATGTGTGTGTCACTTGATTAGAAAAGGTATTGTTACGCTGCTCAATATATTTCAAATTTTGTGCCTTGTAGTCTTGAAACAAACCATTGATCATACCTTTAGAGAGTGATACAATTGTTATGCTACTCAAATTGTTTCATAGTCTTATTTTATCTTGAGTCCAAATTTTCAATTTAAAACTAATCCACATGTGCCTTTTGGGTTTTTATCTAGTACTATTATGCCATTCACCTTTATCTAGCTTATTGATCAAAGGAAGCCTAGTTTTACTAAGTTGAGTTTTTAATTAACCTTGACAAGTTAAAATACAAATATTGATTGATTTCTATTTATGCCTTATTTAGTTTAGGACTAGACACCAATCTTTCTCTGTTGGGTTATGTAACTTAGGTGAATTCTTTACCCACATTTGAAAACTATTGTTTGTGCCTTTATTTGGGAGAAAATAGTCTATCTCTAAGTGCATTTTATTTCATGCCTTATACCAAATTGAAAAAATTTATGTTTAAAGTTGAGTGCCTAATATATGCCAATGTGTTTCAGATCTGTTAGATTAAATCACACCCCTTTGTTTGAACCTAGATTTTGACGTCATGTTTTGCCAAAAGACCTAACAACTTTTTATTTTTATAGATTATACTTGTTTGGAACACTTTGAACTTAGAGTTTGACATTCCAATTTTAGCTCATCCACTTGACATTTTTGCATGTGAGACATTTAACATTAGATATTTGATGTTAGTTTGTTTTGTACCAAGTTTTAACATAAACCCTTTTTAGAGATACAACTCCATCCCTTTGACCAAGTTAGATTGAGTTTAAACTATTTGTCTTTTTAGACATTATTTTTTAGAGTTTGTACAACTCTAACCCCTTTTATTGTGAAACATTCACCATTGATTCAAACATGTCTCACTATACTCATAGTAGCATCATGTACAATCCAGGGTATAGTAATGTGGTTGCACAATAAGACTTTGTTCAAGACCCCTATGGAGATGATATTGTTTATAAGATGAATCCTTACCCACATTACAACACTCAAATGGGGGAATAAAGTTAAGATCCTTTGGCCCACTATTTGATCAACACACCTCCATATTCAGAGTAGGTACAAGAACAAACAACACAATACCTATCTAGTATACCTTTGGCTATAGAACAAGTCCAACAATTGTACTATGTTACAATGCCATCAACCTATGACCCTTATTTATTTGATCATAATTTGCTTACAAACAAGGATAAAGTCTTAATCAGAGTCATGGAGGTAGGGGCTAAGTTTCTAGATGACTTCCCCCACAAAAATTTACCAAGTTTAGTAAGAGTACCCTACAACATGCCTTATAATCAAAACATTGAACATTCATCTTCTAGTAATCCTGAAGCTCTAGTTTTGATTCCATATCATGACCCTCATATGTTTTTCATAGGAAAGGGCCTCATGGAAGATCACTTCATACAAATGTAGATAGCATACCAGACCTATTTGAACTTAGCATGCAACTTCAACAACATGACCATGTCAAATGCTCCTCTTATTGAGTTAGCTCCTTCAATAAGAGTTTTAATTGAATTGATAGGATAATAAATTAGGGTATAAACCCATTCATGTGAAACACTTTAGTTGGATACATGTTCAATGCCCCAACTATCAAAAAATTGTCTTCTACTTTTATGCATAATAGTGATCCAAACATAACGAACAATAAACAAGTATCATCCAATCTAGACCAAAGTGGTGTAAATGCACAAACAACTAATCTACAACAAAATGTGCCTTTAGAAAGCACCATGAGTGGTTTTCAAAGGTAAGGGGTAGGAACTTCTACCTCCCAACCACAAATAACTACCTCTAATCCTCAACCAACTACTTCTTCAAGCACACAACCACAAGGATTAAGTAGCCAAATAATGACCAATGTTGTGCCTCAACAAAATGTGATGAATATTACTCCACCACAATAGGCGAAGACTAATATTCCATAATAATAGGTATAATCCAACATACCCACATAGTAGAGGTAAAACATTTTTCCACCTCAATAGGGGTAACCAATGTTCCACCTCACCAGGTAGTGACAAACAAACCTCTTCAGTTGTAGACCAACATACCATTACAATTACAATTGATGTCTAATCAATAATGTATAAGTTTTAGTCAGTGATAAATGCCAAACCTTCAACATGCATCTACTTCCTAACAAGGATTCACACAACCAAGAGGTTCTAATGTTCTACAAGTATCGATTAGGCAATAATTACTTTTTTTCCTAATATGCCACAAAATCAATGACAGGGCCTTGGTTCATAACTTCCCCTTAATCAACAAGGTTTGACTAGTCGACAAAAAGTCCCTAATCAAGCTCAATGGGCACAATATTTCACTCCTAACCATATCTTTCCATTTCAACCATAATTTACCCAAAACTAGGCTCATATACCAAATCATAACTAGATATTATATCCTAATATATGAATGTATATCCCTAGCCAATTCCCTAACTAAATCATTATTCCATATTAAACCATGCCTCCACTATACCCTAGTCAAATTTATCCACTTTTGACTGCACTACCTCCACCTCAGACCAACGTTCCCTTTGGTTTTCTAGCCCAAAAACTACAATAAATGAAGGATGTAATTACCACTATTCAAGATGGGAAATAAACCAAGAAGTTTAAGTTGGATGATGTGTGTTCCTACCCATTCAATATAGAGTATTTTGAAATACTATTTTTCCAGGGTGTGAGGCATCAAAGTTTGATAAATATAAGTGAAAAGGAGACCCAAAGGCTGATTTGATAGAATTCTTTGTTGTTTATCAACCAGTGGCCTATAACAACATATAATTCTTACTATTTTTCCTAAAGAGTCTAGAATGACAAGATTTGGATGGTTTTTGAAATTACCTAAGAATCAAATTTCTGATTTTGATGATCTTTTAGACAAGTTTGTGTAACACTTCTCCTACAACCTCAAGCATGAGAGTTCATTGGTAGATTTGATGCAAGCTAAGTGGAAGGCCAATGAAAGCTTTGTAAGTTATCTATAGTAATGGAGAGCACTTGTGATCTGATCCACCCATAACTTACCAGACAAGGAATTAGCCATTGTGTTTACCAAGAATTTATAGAATGAGATATCTTACCATCTAAAACTAAAGTGTGGGAAAACTTTCAAGGAAATATTTAAAAAAGGTTTGTTGATCAAAAGATACCTTGTTAACAAAGGGATCATAAAAATAACCTCATCAAATCAAAATGAAACTACAAACCAAGGAAATGGCCAAAACCAAAAAATTAGAACCAAGTCCAAGCACAAACATCACAACTAGTACATGTTAACAATTATGAAAAGTCCAAGCCATTAAATTGTAATAAGAATGTTGTTAGAAATGGAATAACCGAGTCATGACATGTAAAAATGGTTCAAACACCATCTGCTTAGCCTATGCCACATATGTAAATTACTCCTCACCAACAACCTCTTCAACAAATGTAGTAGCCTAGACTAATACAATAAACACATCAACCTTTGCCTTTACAAACCCCTCCTCCAAGGAAAACTATGTCTACTTGTTGCATCTTTAGTGACCTTAGAAAACCCATTGAATCCATGTTTTATAAGCTCTCTATCACTAATGTGATTAGCTAGCCTATTCCAAAACATTATCATGAGGGAACTCTTTATCTAGATTAGTACCAATAAAATGAATTCTATGAGTATCATCAAGTTAATAGACATAATTTATGTCATAGTGTGAAAATTAAACATTTGATTGAGAATATGTTGGAAAACAAGGAGATAAAATTGAATAATGGAGCTTCCACATCCAATCAAAATTTGGGAATTTATCAAAACCCCTTTCCTTAACATAACAATTAGTGACAACACCAACAAAAGCCAAAACAATAATAATAACAATATCAACAGTTGAAACAATTCAATAAAACCAATAGCAGAACCAACAATGTCAACTGAATGGATAGAACTAAGACCAGAATGATGCCAAAAACCAACATACCTACCATGTAGTTGCACATGAATACAACAAGTTTTTAGGTCATATTATGAGAGGTCATGTTTCCACTATCTCCATCAATCCAAGACTAAATGATAATCAAATGAGACCACTGCTAATCAATTCCAATCAACCAAACCATGTTAGTGATCCTTCCTTGACTTGGGACCACATACAAGCATATCAACAAGTAGAGATTACTAATTTTGGACCTCATACTGATAACTCATCCTTGCCCTATGATCACACATAATTACATAAATAATTGATACTTGTCCTATATAGTCCCCCACTACCATCATTTACTAGCAATAATGGTTTTGTATGTAATCCCAATTATGCAATCACAACTCAACAATCAAATATTATGATACCAGGCCTATAACCATCTACTAATTCACCCATCTAACCCACTATTATGTCAAGGAATAAGCCATTTACCATTGTGTAATAAAATATGTTTGATATTGTGGAATAATTGTAGAATATTCCCACGCAAGTCTCTATTTTGGATTTATTGCATACGTCCACATCTACAAGAACATCTTCTCAGAGTTCCTCGATTAATCTCAAATTCTTAATGACATATCTCCAGATAAATTAAAAGCTTTGGTTAGACATATATCCCTAGGCCAATAATTAACCTTCGACCAAAGTAATATATCATCCCTTGGCCCTTTGTATAACAATCCATTATACATAGAAGTTACCATAACATGACACAAATTAAAATGTGTCCTCATAGACAATGGATCAAGTCTAAATATTGTGTTGCTAAAGATCATCAAGCTTCTTAGGTACACTATAGTCTATCTCCAACTAGAAATGATCACAATCAAGGCCTATGACAATGAAGAATGAGAATCACAAGGCACCATTAGCTTGCCAATTATCATTGGGCCCTTAACCCACGATACACTATGCCATGTTTTAGACCTCAATTTGTCATATAATATGCTTTTGGGTAGACCTTGGATACATGAAATTCATGCAATCCCTTCAACATTACACCAATTTATCAAGTTCTCCCATTCATGTATGGAGGTTACTATCCATGGATATTTGAAACCATATGAGCATTGCAAGCATTTAAAGGCCAAGTACCAAAGCTATAACTACCATTTTGGCTTGAATCTAATTCTTAAGAAAGACAAGGGGAAAGAAATACTTATTGTTTCACCATAGGCCAATTGCATTAACCCAGATACCCTTAAAGCACTTTTCCACTTGCTACCTCCTAAAATTTCTAATCATTATACCATCTCAGCTAATGACCTGAGAGAATATTTGACCCATGATACATTCCACATTGTCAAGATTTTATAGAACCTAAAGTCCTATAGAAGACCTAAATCAAAACCACCTTGCATGGAATGGAAAAGAAAGGGCAAAGGAAAATTACATAATCTAGCACTTATCATTTTCATATTGGCCACTGGGCAAGAATTGGACCCATTTAAAGATGATGAATCTTGGTTGTATAATGAAAAACTAGATGAATGTTACCTAAATTCAAAGTATCCCATTTCTAATAAAATCATGGAGAAACATGCCTATGAAGGAGGAGGCCTTGGGTTAAATCAATAGGGTCTGCTTGAGCCAATTTTTGCCACTCAATACAAAGGAATCTATGATCTCAGATTTAAATTGTATGGGGGTGATCCCATGTACCTTATTCATGTTCCAATGTCAATGACTAGCGATGATGATGATGATGATAATGAAACAAACTCTGATCATATCCCTTTTGATGACCTAGTCAATACCAATTTGTTTGATACCAATGCCATTTATACCCTTAGACTAATTATTCACCATAACCCACTTCCTTTATATTATCCTCAACTTATAGACTAGGACCAAAAAAAATCAACAATATCAGCTGATGAGTTGTAGAATGATGAGGCCTTCTATGATTTTCTAGGCATGAGGGATAATGTTCCATTGGGAGACCACAAACAAGGGTTCTCAATCAAGTTGGAATCTGAAACATATTTTGGAGAATGGGTAAACAACCTTAGGCACAAACAATTATATAAAACATTGAGATCCCAAAGTGAAAACCTCTTTGAGGTGATTTTGGACTAGGGAAATAATAAAGATAAAGGCTAATCTAGTGGTGAAAACCTATTTTAGGTGCCATTAGATAGGGGTCTTCAACCTTCATCAAACATAGCTTAAGAGACCATCAACAACAAACTTACCTATGAGTCTAAGTTCAGTTTTGAAGAACAACATGTTTTTGATTGAATCATCCAAGAGTTACCAATAGTGTTTGTCACATGGGCATCTTTACCATTGGGATATTTTGATTTTTCATATCTAGGAGAACTTGAGGAGGCAATCTAAGATGAGTAATTTACCATCATAGGCCAATTCAAATCTTTACCAACCATTCTGGATGATGATTTGATTCTTCTTATGGATGATACTAAATAAGTTAACATCAAGACTCCAAAAAACCTAAAATGGATCAAATTAGGCACATCCCTCACTCAAGAGGAATGTGAAGTCTTTATCACCCTATTGAGGGAGTTTGTTGATATATTTGCTTGGGCCCACTCTAACATGCTAGGTTTGGACCCCACCTTGGTTGTGCACTACCTTATGATACATCTTGATGCCAAACTTATAAAATAAAAATTTCACAAGATGCATCTTCACATTTCTATATTAGTGAAGGAGTTGGAAAAACTCTTGGAAGTAGGATGTATTCGACTGATTGACTACTTAGAGTGGATCTTGAATGTTGTACTAGTTAGAAAGAAGCTAGAAGGAATATGAATATGCATTACTTTTAGAGACATAAACAAGGCCTACTTAAAGGATAACTTTTCTTTTCCAAACATTGACATGATATTCAAATCCATAGTGGGTTATGAAATACTTTCATTAATAGATGAATTTTTAGGGTACAACCAGATTTGGAATGCACCAGAAGACCAACATAAAATGGCATTCACCACTATATGGGGAACATTTTATTATCAAGTTCTACCATTTTATCTCAAAAATTTTGGGGCCACATACCAAAGGGCCATGACCATCATATTTCATGATATGATGCATGATATTATTGAATGCTACATCTACGACATACTGGGAAAATCAAAGACCAAGTCTGATCATCCAATAACACTACAAAAGATATTTGAGAGACTATGTGAATATAAAGTTAGGCTCAATCCTAATAAGTGTGTTTTTGGAGTTACTTCAGCTAAATTACTTGGCTTCATTATGTCTTGTAGAGGCATTGAAGTTGATCCAACCAAAGTACAAACCATAACTTAGAGGCCACCACCAACCAATTTAAAGCAACTCCATAATTTATAGAGAAAGATCTAGTCTATTAGATGCTTCATATCTTAATTGGCTAATAGTGCCATCTTTTTATACTTTTATTAAAGAAGGGTGTCACATTCCATTGGGATGATGAATACCAAAAATCTTTCCAATAACTTAAGGACTATCTAGTAAATCTACCTATTTTATTACCACCAATGCCAGGAAAATGATTTGTACTCTATCTATCTACTACATACAATGCCTTGGGAGCCCTTATAGCTCAACATGATGATAATGGAAAAAAACATACCATGTACTATCTAAGCCATACACTTGTCACATATGAGCATAATTATATGTCCATTAAAAAAGTTTGTTTAGTTATGAAATTCATAACTTAGAAATTGTGATATTACATGTTAAACAACAAGACCATGGTTATTTCAAAAGTAGATCCACTCAAGTATCTACTATCCAAAATAGCTTTATAAGGCCACATGGCCAAATGGATCATGATCCTCAGTGAGTTTGAGATAAAATACGTCAAACAAAAAGTCATCAAGGGGCAAGTTCTTGCAAACCATCTTGTTGAAGCACCCTTTGTAGATATAAAATAGCTAACATTCCGATTCCAAGATGAATCCATTATGACCGTCATTGTAACACCTCTTGAGAAGCAACACTATAAGCTATGTTTTGATAGATCATTTATAACACATGGATCATGGGAAAGCCTTTTGTTCATTACACCACAAGGGGATATGGTACCTATATCATTCTAGATCAAATTTTATTATACCAATAACATGGCTGAATATGAAGCACTCATTGTAGGTCTTTGAAAGGTAGTACAATTAACACATAACATCTCAAGGTTTATGGTGATTCTCAGTTAATCATTAATCAAGTTACATACCATTTTTAGACTAAGGATGACAAATTAGTACCGTACAAGGCCATGATCCACACTCTCAAACTATAGATTGCCGAGGTCTAATTTGAACATATACCAAGAGTTAGTAATAAAATAAGGGATGCCATGGCCACCATTGGATATTTGATTCAACATATAGACACAACCAAAGAATACTATTTCCTTGTTGAAAATTTACTAGTACCAACTCATGAGCCTTTAACCATCATAATGATATATGATATTATTGGTCCCATCTCTATATGGTATTCTAACTTTTATATCTATCTTCATGACCAAATAATGCCACCAAAGCTATCTTATAAATAATCCAATGCCTTTATACACCATGTCCTATGTTATACCTTACTCGAACGAACTCTTTACCATCATAGTTTTGATGGAACTCTACTTCATTATTTAATTTTGGCAAAATCTACATTAGCATTATGATAAATTCATGAAGGAGATATGGGGCCCATACAAGCGATGCCATCCTAGCCAAAAAGATCTTATGTACTAGGTATTATTGGCTAATGATAGATGTAGATGTAGTTGCATATGTTAAAAAGTGAAACAAATGTCAAAAACATGCCAATCTAATTCATGCCTCAACCAAGACTTTGAAACCAATGCTTACTCCATGGACATTTTATACATGGGGCCTCAATCTCATTAGGAAGATAAACCCCGCCTCATTCGACATCTATAAACTTATTCTTACTACCACCAATATTTCATCAAGTGGTTTGAAGTTATACCCTTCACTTACATGACTAGAAAGTAAATTTCTAAATTCATCTTTAACCATCTCATTTACCGTTATGGTATCCCTGTCAACATTATATCTAATAATGGTAGCTCATTTAAAAACATAGATGTCAAGTCACTATGTGTCGAGTATAAAATCACTCAACATTTTTCCATGACATATTACTCATAAGGTAAGGACCAAGCATAAACATCTAACAAAACCATTATCAAAATCCTCAAAAAGATTGTCAATGATACTAGTTGTGATTAACACTTTCAAATATTATGCACCCTCTTGGCATACCATACTAATAACCATATTCCAATTGAAACCACTCTGTATTCACTTGTTTATGACACTAATCCATTATTCCCATTAAGGTCGAGTTACCTTCTTTATGCATCTATTTGAAGCATCTTCTAGATGATGAAGACTATTAAGTAGCTCACCTAAAAGAGCTGGAACTACTTGATGAGAAACACATAGCTGTAATTAATGACATTTAAACATACTAAAATCAAATTTATGGATACTACAATTGACATGTCAAACATAGATAACTCGATCTTGGTGATCTTATCATTAAAGAAAATCAATAAAATACCACAATTATGAAGAAACGTAAATGTAAGTTTAAACCTAACTAGATAGGACCTTTGATCATTACTATAAATTATGGCACTAGAGCATACAGACTCATTACACTAGATGGGGACAAACTTGATGAGCTGATGAACATTATACACCTGAAGTGTTATTTCACTTGAGAGGCCTAGTACATTGTCTATGACACTTGTTCCTATTGTACCATAATCTCAACATCCTTCTTTGTACCATACCATTCTATCATGTAATGTTGTACCATACATTTCATATCAATTGTGTTATTTTTACCCTCCCTACTCAACCTATTGACCTTGGTTCCATTCCATTGGTTCCTTGGCTACTTTTAACATGAAGATTAAGATTAGGTTTTAGTATTTCAGATAGAGGTAGTATTTTGGAGTAGTATGATAGTGGTCTAGTAGTTACAACCTTCATTTTTTATTTCATTCTCTACCACATGAGCTTGATTATAACTGCCTTTGGGCATACTAACATCTCAATATCATGCTACTAATTATAACTACCTATGGGAAAATTAAGTATCATTGACCTATGTCTTTATTTCCTAATTATAACCACCTATAGGAAAATTAGGGGAAATACTTGTTTCTCATGCCTTGAAGTACTGTTGGCCAAATTTGGCCCACATACCAAGTTCTTTACATGGATTGATCTAATGAGCAAATTTCATGTTTAAATGAATGATCAAATGAATTATACAAGCTTTATGAAGCCAAACCATTATCAAGACGTCACATGGAAACTATAATGGAATAACTTATTTGTGCATTTTTTTATCTTAGTTCAAGAAGCCCCATGAGCCAAAGGATTCTATCACCATGGAGTTTTTCATTCCAAGATCATCCTTTGAAATTTTCAAGTCCATATGAGCTTTCTAGCTCAAGTTATGGAGTTTTAAAATTGAACTTGTAGAGCAAGATGTCTGCATGAGTATCAAGTTTGTGCCTCATAAAGTAATCATTTGGGTCTAAAAAACCTTAACAAGTTCAAATTTAAGTAAGATCAAATGGTTCATGTGATCTCACATATTGATAAGAAATATCCAATGGTTTGTACTAGAGTCAAATGAGTCAAAAGGTGCCTAGATTAAATCCCTTAAAAAACTATAAGTAGGGCAAGATCTGATGGTGTGGATCAATCAAATAGAGATCTAATAGTGCAAACGTGATTGATAAGAAAGTTGGTCCAGGTAAATCAATGATCAACACTGCTTCATACTTTATGATCTAACAATATAAGATGAGTCAAAGGTAAAGGAGCTCGAGAAGCCACCATGTGGCATAAACACATGAAGTTGTAGACTAATAACAAGATCTTAAGATCAACACATGATTGACAAGTGTCATACACACATTCAAGCTGATATAAGATTGATAGACTACATTACATCGTATAAGTTAAGATCTATGGTGTGAGATAAGTCAAGAAGTTAGCAGCGTCTGTGAGACCAAAGATAGTAAAGATAGTTTGGCATAATTTGATTGGCTTGAGATAGTATCAACAACTAATGAAAATAAAGGTCAAGAAGCTAAGGGAAATTTTGACTAAGGCAAACAGGTCTTGCAGGGTCATTCAGTCACCTTTGCAACTTTATTCAATGCTATTAAAGGGACACACTGATGCATGTAAGGTGATCAATAACATATGGGACCACCATGAAGGCTAAATAGAGACCTCTAATTCATAAATTTGTAACCTATAGGGATATTTTTGCAATTGTGTTTACCATTCTAAGAAGGATCCATGTATATGGTGAACTCTTGGTTCCTACAAAGATAAAGTGGGCTATTTGGACCTATTTGGATCTAAAATAGAGGTTATGCAATCTATAGGTTTGAATTAATATGAAAAACTATAGGAAAACCAATAATCTTAGATTAGTTTTCTATCTATAGATGAACCTATGATCCAGATATAGAAATAGAGCATATATTTGTTTAATGAAAGGGGTTCATATGTTGACATGGATCCATCATAGACAAAGTAGGTACTAATCATCATTCATGACATGACACTGTTAGTTTTAAGATTTAGGGATTTGAAAACTATTGGGATAAAAGAGGGTCCATTTATTGATTAACTACCTGTTCAACCAATGAGAGGAGACTACCCTAAACCCTTATCTTCTAGTGGATATCTCAACCAATGAGAGGAGATTGAAAACTATTGGGATAAAATAAGGTCTATTTGTTGATCAAAGCACGCATATAGAAAACAATCAATGAACTACCACCTCACTTCTTGATTTTGATGAATTTTCTCCACTCTTCAATGCATTATTTCCATCTCTCTCTCTCTGTCTCTGTCTCTCTCTCTCTCTCTCTCTTTCTCTCTCTCTCTCTCTCTCTTTACTATATATAGAGGCTTTTGAGCCAAAAAATGGATCCTCTTTGTATCCCTCTACTCCCTCTCTTGGGCATGACCAAACTCTGCCAAGATGGAGCTTGTAACCTCTTGAGATTAATACAAGACTATTTTTTAATTTCATTATTTTAGTATAGTGTGTACATGTTAGATTTGTATATGTGGTAGAAATATCTCCTTTGTCAAGTCATGATCTCACCTAGTTACTAGTTCATCTTTTTTTGTAGGTCATATTAGTGTTCTACATCTTTTAATTGAATCCTACATGTGGATACTATAATTGGTTAGTGTCTTGTATTAGACCTCTCCATCATTTCCCTTAGCTTGTGATCATCTAGTGAACCTCTTCATGAAACACTGATGTATGATAGATATTTGGAATCCTAGATCTAGTCTTGTGTTTATTTCATTAGTGTTTAAGAGTTAACTAGAGTGGATCAACCATAATTTAGGTGCATCACCATTGTTAGCTTAGGTTTCCATTTTAACTCTCTCTCTCTCTCTCTCTCTCTCTCTCTCTCTCTCTCTCTCTCTCTCTCTCTCTCTCTCTCTCTCTCTCTCCCTTTTCCCTGGTCATTAGTAGGTTTTAGTAGTGGGAATGAGCTAAAATGATGCATTAGAGGAGCTAGCCTTATAAAAAATCCTAGAGATTTGACCCCATTATAGGATACCCATAGCATGGGGTCATTCCCATGTTGAGCTAGATTTAAAAGTAGGACCTGAACACTTCTACTTCTAGCTAGGGTGAAATCTAGACCTCTACTAGTTCTAGCACACCCGGTGGGACTAAGGTCCAAAGTAGTGAAAGGATTTTTGGTGCTGTTATTTTATTTATTAGCATTTAGAGGCATCATACAAACATTAATGGTGACTCCAAGCATTTATCAATTGGTTAAGTAGCTTATGTGCCTAACCACCATAATTTGATATGTATAGTTAGTCATCTTTTGATTAATATGCTAATTATCTACCTTAGCATCACACTTATTAGGCAAATAATGTTTATATGTTTCCACCAAGTGTCCCTCGAATAACCTATCAACCCTATCATGGCCGTTGTCCTCCTAACCTTACATATGACCAAGGTCAGCCTCCTTTACATTTAAATCAGTCCTCTACTTCCCCTTGTTAATACTAAGCTTACCATATTACATCCTTATCAGGAATCAAGTAAGCATTAACAATTTATATTGAATTGATAAGGGAGATTGATAAGGGTTTGGAGTTTTCTCTAGTTATCCCTATCCATGTTCTACAAAAAGCAAGGAGATGGTCAATTTGTGAAAGTGAACAATGGTCATATTACAAGAATGAGGACATAATAAAGATAAAAAACATGGTCCAAAATGTATAAAATATATTAATATATTATGAAGAGTAGTAGGCTCATTTGGACCAGCCTTATGTGCCCTCTCCCCTCTAAGAACCCCCTAGTCAACCTTGTCAATGTCCATCCTTGTAAAAACTCAGAAAGGCAATATTAGACCAAAGAAGAACAATCATGAAGATCAATGACGGGGTCAAGCTTGGATAATAATTCCCTATTCATGCCATGGAGGGGACAAAGATATTTTTTCAAGAATTTTGGAATGTATGGGCATCCATTGAAGAAAATGACTACCCATATGTTGAGAAGCAAGAGATGACATGGTGGGTATTACCCATTAAAGAAATGTTTGAGTAATGAGAGAAAGAGTATGCCAAACATGAGCCAATCAGTTTGCCCTCTCCTACCCCTATGCCCATTTTCACTCAAGATAATGAAGATATTCCATCTTAGATCCTCTCTTATGACCCTAACTATTTCATGCCCTCTCTTATGAAACCACCCTCTCCCAAACCCATTAAGGAAAAGGAGAAGGTGGCCAAATCTTACACATTACCCTCATAGAGATCAATCAAGGAGGGCACAAATAAGAAAAGGGAAGTGATAGTTGAAGTAGATTAAGAACTAGTCCTAACAAAGGAAGGGTTAGCTGTGCAAGAAATAAATCAAGCAACCATAGCTCAGCTCAATGAGTTTGGTGTACAAGAGTTCTGAGGCTCTCTCTCCTTAGTTCAAGAGCCACCTAAAACAACATTCAAAGTACCTAGCTCGAAGGATACCCTCCTAAGATAAAATCAAGGTGAACTTATTCACCCTCACACCATATCCCTTATAAATGAGGATCCTGTTCTACAAAAAATAGAGGAAGAGCTTAAAATCATAAATGAACCTAAAGAAGAAAATGCAAGTGTCTATGATGAGGAGATCATAATAGGCATCCCACTTCATTTAAAAGGGGAAGAGTTAGGTTTGGACCAACCTTCTTGGCATGGATTTGACACAAATGAGCTGGATCCTGATGAGGTCAACCCTCAAGATGAAAATAGAATAGATTTTGAATGGACCACTGAAGGTCCATTTTACATAGATCAAGAAGAGGATCAAGACTAGGTATCTGAGGTGGGTACACTTCAAGATGAGGTGCCAAATGAAGATAAACCTAATATGTTAGAGCTAGAGGAAAGCAAATTAGATCTTGAGCAAAATAAGTGTGATACTTTAGACCTTGGATGGTCAAATCAACCCTCATTTATAGTTGAAGAACAAAAAAAAATCTTGAGTGAGGTTGATGAAGGAGAAATCTCAAGTGCTCAAGTGATTCAATTTGATGAGCATAAAATTAAAGAGCTTAAAGAGTTATGGCAGTGGTTTAATGTCATAACCAAAGAATTTAAAGAGGTTGAGGGACATGTCCTTTTAGGAAGTTATGAACATGCTTCTCTAAGCATGATTAGTTTTGATTTACATAATGAAAATGTAGAAGAACATGGTATTTTTGAACCACCAATTAAACCAAGTGTAGTTTCTCCCAAGAGCCCAAATGAAGTCTTCATGCAAGACTTTATCAAAAGTGATAAGAAACAATAATCAAGTGCTCCCATAGTTCAACAAGAACCAATCTTGGAAGACTTGAGCCAATATGTCTACATTGGAGACATGTTCATTTTATTCCATCCATTGGGGAGTACATCAAAAGGATTGGCCATCAAGCTAATTGGTTCACCAATTTTGATACCTCCAAAGCAAGGTAATTTTTAACTTGGTTTGTTATAAGTGAATGATACTCATAGTTTTCCATTTGACCTAGGAGGAAAGTGCTTGTGAATTTTTATACAATATTATATATATTAAAGTAGGTTCATGCTTTTCTCTAAGTGCCTTTATGCACATTTTTTTAGTAGGTTAGCTATTTTTTCTTTCCTCCAAGTGATTGTGTGCACTTGCCTTTATGCTTTATTATCCTTGTATTTTTTAAAGAGGTTAGAGTAAGATTGGAAGTTAATTCCAAATCTAGGTTGATATATTGGACCCAAGTAGAGACTCCATGCCCAATGGACCATATAAGGCAACATGGTTTAGGTTCTCTTGCATAGATAGACATGCAAGCCCTATGAGTTAGCAAAGATGTTAGATAAATTTGGATCACATACTAAGCTCTTTGCATGGATTGATTGGATGAGTAAAGTTACTATTTAAATAAATGATCAAATGACTTGTATAAGCTTTGTGAAGCTAGACCATCATCAGGATGTCACATGGAAACCAAAATAGAATAACCTATTTATGCATTTTTTTAATCTTAGCTCAAGAATACCCACAAGATAAAGGATTGTATTTTTATGGAGTTTTTCATGCAAAGATCATCCTCTAAAATTTTCAAGTCCATGCGAGCTTTCTAGTTGAAGTTATGGAGTTTTAAAATTAAACCTATAGAGTAAGACATACACATGAGTGTCAAGTTTAAGCTCTGTAAAGTAATCATTTGGGTCTAAAAAACCTTAATGAGTTTAAAGTTAAGTAAGATTAAATGGTCCATGTAAGCTCATAGACTGATAATCAAGATCTGATGGTTCATTTTAGAGTCAAATGATTTAAAAGGTCCTTGGGTTAAAGCCCTTAAAAACTAAAAGTAGGGCAAGATCTGATGGTGTAGATCAATCTAATAAAGATCTAATAGTGTGAACTTGATTGATAGGAAAGTGGGTCCATGTAAATAAACAATCAACACTGCTTTATACATTATGATCTAATGGTATGAGATGAGTCAAAGGGTTAAGGAGATTGAGAAGACACCACATGGCATAAACACGTGAAGCTGTAGACTGATAATAGGATCCTAAGATCAACATGTGATTGACAAGTGGCATAAGCACATTCAAGCTGACATAAGATCAATGGACCACATAGCATAATGTAAGTCAAGATCTATGATTCAAGATAAGTCAAGAATTTAGCAAAATCTATTAGACCAATGAGAGAAAAGATAGTTTGGCACAATTTGAATGGCCCAAGATAGTATCAATGACCAATGAAAATAAAGGTCGAGAAGCCAAGGGCAATTTTTGAGCAAGGCAAACAAGTCTTGTAGGATCATCCCATCACCATTAAATCTTAATCCAATGCCATTAAAGGGATACATTGATGTATCCAAGGTGATCAAGAACATATAGGACCACCATCAAGGTTAAATACGAACCTCTACTTCATAAATTTATAGACTGCAAGGATATTTCTACAACTGTGTTCACCATTCTAAGAATGATCTATGTATATGGTGAACTCCTAGTTTTTACACAAATAAAGTGGGCCTATTTATACCTATTTGGATCTAAAAAAGAGTTTATGCAGTCTAAAGGTTTGCATTAATATGGACAACTATAGGAAAATCAATAATCTTAGATTGGTTTTCTATCTATAGATGAACCTATGATCCAGATATAGAAATGGAGTAGATATGTGTTTAATGCAAATGGGATAATTTGTTGACATGGTTTTATCATTGACAAATTAGTTACTAACTACCATTCATGACATGGCACTATCAATTTTAGGATTTGATCCTCATAAACACGTCAAGTGGACTTAGGGTCCCAAGGTGGTGAACAGGTAGTTAGAGAATAATTTAGGGTATTGATTCCAATCAAATAGACTTTGTCATCACATGGGAAAAAAATTATCTTCTAGTGGGATCTCTCAGCTAATGAGAGGTGCTCGACAACTATTGGGATAAAAGAAGGTCTGTTGATCAAAGCATGCACACAAAAAGCAATCAATGAATTTCCATGTCACTTCTTGATCTTGATGACTTTTCTCCACTCTCTAATGCATTGTTCCCATATTTATCTCTTTGTTTTTACTTTATATAGAGGATTTTGAGCCAAAAATGTATCCTCTATTTATCCCTCTACTCCCTCTCTTGGGCATGACCAAACTCTACCAAGATGGAGCTTGTAACCTCTTGAGATGAATACAAGACTATTTTTCAGATTTCATTATTATGATATAGTGTGTAAATTTTAGATTTGCATATATGGTAGAAATCTCTCCCTTGTCAAGTCATGATCTCACCTAGTTACTAGTTCATATTATTATTTAGTTCATGTTTAGTGTTCTACATATTTTAATTAAAGCCTGCATGTGTATACTATGATTGGTTAGTGTCTTGCATTAGACCTCTCCATCATTTCCATCAGCTTGTGATCATTTGGTGAACCTCTTCATGAAACATTGATGTATGAAAGATATTTGGAATCCTATATCTAGTCTTGTGCTTGTTTCATCAATTTTTAAGAGTTGAGAAGAGGGGATCAACCATTATTTAGGTGCATCACCATTGTTAGTTTAGGTTTTTCCTTCATGTTTCTCTCTCTCTCTCTCTCTCTCTCTCTCTCTCTCTCTCTCTCTCCCCCTCCCTTTTCCCTAGTCATTAATAGGTTTTAGTAGTGGGAATGAGCTAAAATGATGCATCAGAGGAGCTAACCGCATTAAAAATCCTAGAGGTCTGGCCCCATTATAGGAGACCCATAGCTTAGGGTTAGTCCCATGTTGAGCTAGATTTAGAAGTAGGGCTTGAACACTTCTACTTCTATCTAGGGTGCAATCTAGACCTCTAATAAGTACCACCTTGCCATGCCTATGATGTACTATGCCATTTTTTAGCTTTGTTATTTTGTTTGAATTGGTTTCTACCTAGTTAAATTCTTTCATTATAAGGAAAAACTACAATGACTTGAGATCCCATTTTGAGACTATATAGGTAGTGCTTGATTCATGTTTAGGTTAGCTCAGTCACCCTTTCCCACACTCTCACCATTTTTTGAGCAAATTAATCCATTCTCTCACCATTTTATAAATAATCTTTAGTTTCAACACTCTCACCATTTTGTGAGATTGGAATATTTAGTGGCTCATCATTATCTATCAAGTTGAGATACTTATAAAACTCTTAAAACATTCGTAAAAGATCTAACAAATCTTAAACATTGACCATTTCTTTGCCTTAAATATTTTGGGCACCCTAGATATTTCACAACAAACCAGTTATCATTTAGTTTCTCCATCCTTATTGGCCTAATATCCCATGCTCTCATCATTTTGAAAGCCCATTCCCATATATTTATATAACATCCATCATGTTTTTCTATTTATCATCATTTTCTTCTATCCCATTTCCTAGGATAACTACATTTGGCCTGAAGTTTTATTAGATATTACATCCATGGAACTATGTAGGCAACATCCACTTGCCTAATGAATATAGAGAAAACTCATCCACACCCTTCCTTTTCTTTTATTTCCCCGATTTTGTTTGTTTATTTTGTTGTCTTCTATCCTTTATGGGTAATGTTCATCATCTTGTTTGTGTAGTGTTATTTGTACTAACATTATGATTAACCATTGTTTGTGTTTGTTTCATGTTTGTCTTTATTTTTTTTGTTCTATATTTCTTGTTAGTTTCTTGTTGTTTTATATTTATATTCATTTATTTATTTTCCTATTTGTTTTCTTTTTTATTGTGACTTGATTCAATTTATGTGTGTTCATCAGGTGATTCCTTGTGCATTATTCTTGAATCCATATATATTCATACATCAACATTATCATCATGGTTTTTATCATTGGTGCATTACTTTCAATTATTTATTAGATCATGTGTTAGTCCTTATGCATATTTCAGCCAAGTTAGCATGGTATTCTATCATGATGCCTACCATCATATGCTACAACAAAAATCATCTCCAGGAGTATACATGACAATGTGATAATGATATCTCCTTGGCACCAAATAATTTTTGATCTAATACAAATCATATACTACACAAAATAATTAAATAATGAAATAATTTCTTCTTTTCTAGTTCAGATGTGCATCTCCTTACTCGTAGGTTAGCTAAATTCATCTATATCCTCTTTACCAATTTGCCATCATATTCCATATCATGTTTGCCACTATCGGGGTACAATGCTTATAACCACCTCTGGGAAAATCATTATATACCATCTTACTTTAATTACCAATGATTCTAACCACCTTTGGGAAAATCATTCTGTTTTCATATAATTTAAGGTTAATGATTATAACCGCCTCTAGGCAAATCATTCTCTTTCCTCTGCCTAATTGGGGTACATTTTCATTGTGATAATGCTTCTACCCATCTTTGAGAAAACCATTATCTCTATCCACCCAATTGGGGCATGTTTTTATCCTACCAATGATTATAACCACCTTTAGGCAAATCATTATTTTGTTACCCTAAGCCTTTTTCCATGATTATAACCACCTTTGAACAAATCATTACCTTTTTTTGTCGCACATGTGCCGATTTTCCTAACCACTTTTGGACAAATCATCCTATTTGTCTACCCACTTGAGGAAACTCCATATGCCACTGATTATAACCACCTCTAGGTAAATCAATATTTTCCACCCCATTTCATCTTTTTGGTCCAATCATTTCCTCCTTTCAAGGGATTAATTACCGACCCCTTTATCAACTGATCCCTCGAGGGGGCACCTACAATTCATCCTTTATAATTTAATTCATAAGTATACATGAAATTTTCATTCTTTGATAAGAAATTACTATGCCTATATCTTGCAATGCCTTTTCAAATAGGGGAAAACTATAGACAACTAAAACTGGCCATAGCTGGCTTTTGATTGAACTTCAAATTGGTTCATACTAACCATTATAAATTAAGCCTAGGAATTACTGAACATACCAAATTTGCTTGTGCATCATTTATCAAATCTCATAATCATGTTGAGGTATCCCTAATTGAAATATCCTATCGTATGCAATAATAACCTCTCACAAATTCATCCCTAATAATCTTCTGACATCACAATAGTCAATTTGGCCTATGGACCTATTAAGTGGGGCACATAAATAAATATCAAATATTGAAAGAGATAAATAGCTAATCAAAATTAATTAGTTAGTTAAACAAAATTAAAAGCCTAGTTAAATTATCCATGTGCAATTAATGAATAACTAAAAAAAGAAGTTCGAAAATATGAAATATCCTAGCTTTTCATGATTACCTTTGTGAGTTGTTAACCCTTTTGGAAAATATCCTTAAAATATCTATTTTAGAGACCCATGCCTATTCACTAAAAATAATTATTACATGACAAATATTAAATATATTGGGGTTAGTTTTGACTCAAATAGGTTAGGTTTGAACCCATTCAAAGACTTAACTCCACCTTGACTCACTTTGGGTTAGGGTTAGATCCATTTGCTATAAATATAAGCTCTTGCCTATTCAATTTAGAAGCTTGGAAATTGTAAAGTTATAATGCAAATTTTATTGCATGAGATTCATATCAATAGTGTTATTATTCCAAAATATTGAGCCAAGCCACATGAATTCAACACAAGCTAAAATGGTGCCAAGGAGAGAGGGAGCTACACAAAATCCATTGCCAAAGACTCTTTGAGCGTAATTTGAGCAAGCCAATCAACAATGCATTTGGAACTCCCAAGGAAAGTAAAGGATCTTGTGTCTTTTTCATTTTAATTATGTTTTCAATTGTCTTTTGTTCATTAAGCTCACCCCTAATATATAGGCTTGTAAGTGTTAGTGTTAGTGTGTTTTTATTGAGTTTTTTTACTTGTTCGAACACTATTATTAACCTCCCTTGTTGGATTCCTATGATATCACCGTTGAATCCATTATAGCTCTTATATTTTATAGATTTATAGAGATAATATGTCCCAAATACTATACTTTATTTTGTAAAAATGCACACTTAGACAACTTTCCATATAACATGTGCTTCCGTAAATGTTTCAAAACCACTTATAGATGTTGTAAGTGATCTTCATCATCCTTAGAATAAATAATAATACCATCAAGAAAGAGCAAAAAATAATGATTTAGGTAAACTATGAACACACTTTTCATAAGATTCATAAATGCTACTAAAACATTTTTTAATCCAAATGGTAACATTGTGAATTCATAGTGCCTATATTGAGTCTTAAATGCTGTTTTTGAAATATCCTCTTCACGCATCCTTAGATAGTGATACCCTACTCTAAGATCAATCTTAGAAAAGACTATTTCTCCTTATATTTGATCAAAGAGAGCATCAATGAATGGCAATAGATATTTATTCTTGACTATTACTTTATTCAACATCTTTTAATGTATATACAGGTGAAGAGTGCCATCCTTCTTAATAAAGAGAATTGGTGCATTTTATGGTGACACACTTGGTTAAATCAACACTTTTGATAATAAATCCTAAAGTCATGCATTTAACTCAACCAATTTAGTGGTTTTCATTATGTACAGTGCTTTAAACTATGATTTCTATCCATATATGATATCAATCAAGAAATCAAACTTGTGCTTAGGTGGTAATCTTGGTAATTATTATAGAAACATGTCATGAAAATTTATTAGAAAAGGATAATCTTTGATAGATAGTTCCTTAGATTCTTTTAACTCATTTATCTTAAAAATAAATACCTGACATCCCTTTCTTTGAGCTTTCTTGAGTTGAATTACATAAATCTACCTCTACTTCAATTCCCTTTTCTCACCTTGAAGTTGTGTTTGATTTCCAAAATCATCTTGACACTTAACCTTCTTCAAAAAATTATAAACCTTGGCTTTATACTTTTCAAGAAAATTGATTCTTAGGATCACATCATATGATCCTAATGGTGCTATAAAAATATCTACTAATATAGTGAACTCAATCAATCTAATCTTTATTTTGACTAGACACTTGTCAACTTTGACCTTTGACTCATTCCCATAATATATTGACCATGCAATTACCATAACTCAAACCTTTATATATAATTTACTAAGCATTTTAGGAAAAATAAAACATTCTGTAGCTCTTGTGTTAATTAAGATAGAAACTGTTATCATGTAGGATTGCACCAATCTTGATATTGTAGCTTGTTGTGTAATTACCTAATGATACAATGGAAAAACCTACAAAGCCATGGGACCTTGGAAATTTGAGGTTAATCTCTAGAGAAGGCTAACTTTCTTTCACTAAATTTGATGCAAACTGATAAAATACTAATTTTATAAAAATCTCACTCTTTAGAGATTTTGAATACTAAACTAGAGCTTTGACAAGAAAAGGGTTAAAGATTTGAAATTTATATAAAATTAAAAATATGGTGATTGTACCAAATATTTTATATCAGATTTTAATGCTTGCTTGATAAACACAATAGAGTAGATAATATGTTGAATTTATTTCAACACAAACTCATACAAATAGAAATCAGAGGTAATATTTTAGTTATTTTTCACGAAAGGGAAAGAGATATTTATTCCAAACAATATTTTCAAGGGGGTAAAATACCATAGATGAATTTGTTGATATTAAAATAAAGAGATAAAGATTCCATAAATAATCAAACAACTTGCACACACATAGAAATCTCTTAAGACAAGAAAGGAAAATATTCAACTTTATTTCTCTCCTAAGGTTATAACTTGTAGTAAATACATTCAAAATGCAGAAAATATTACTAACAACAAAAAGATAGATTGGGCCATAGGGTTTTCCCATTCTTATACAAAATATATCCAAGATGAGATGTAGTTGTCTAACTTGAATGCCCATTAAAAAAATCATGAAATCTGAAACCCTCATGCAAAAAGAGGCAAGTTTTTTAATTTCTAGCATCTTGGACTTGTGAAATGACTAGAAAATGGCATGCATGAGCTGGGAGTGATCTTTGGCATAACATAACATGGTTGAACTGCAAATGTTGAGGTGACATTAAAAGTGTTAGCTTAAGACTACTTTCATTTGGAAGTGGATGAAAATATCCTCTTCATGAAAAAAGAGGTGAGTTTTATTGGCTTGGCTAAGGAGTCTTGTATGTTTGGCCCTAGTCATCTAGAAATTTATCTTTAAATAGATCCACCTTAATTAGTAATACTTAACTCAGACTCTATATTCACTAGTGTCAAGCCTTGTAAACTCTATTTATAACGTTCAAAATGTGATTCTCATCTGAATCATTGAAAAGTCCACCTAGGACTCATACCATTAGATTTTTTACATGATGGGGCATAAATGTGCCACTTGGTAGCTATATGGGATCCTCTATGTTCCTCATAGTCATAACTCGAATGCCTTTATGCCATGTGGTGGCTTCTCGGTACTTCTAGGACCTTTGAAAAGTCTCTATCGATGTTGCATCATTGATCTTCATCTTCATGATGGGGTATGACTATGCCACCTGGTAGCTCCATGGGCTTCCTGAGCTCTTAACTTGTTGACTCTATAGGAGGGCCCACAGATAATTGATTTTTTATCTAAGATCCCAAGATGTTGCCACTTGGCACTCTCATAGAGCTTTTAAAAAAACCTGTCACTGTTAAAGAAAACATGTTCATAGTTTGAAAATTATAATAATATTATTATTTAATATTTAAATAATACATGAGTGTACAAAATAGTTTAAATGCATAACTCATAGAGATAAGGGTGTGGGAGTAAGACTAGGGATTAGAGGAAGATATAGTGATAAAACTTGACTCCATATTTCTAGGAGCAAGCAATTGTATAAGAATGCCTCAAAATCTCAATAAGACATAATCCATTTTATTTTACGTTGTGTTTGCAACTATTTCCTATACTAATGCTTTAATCTATTGTTGTTTAAATTTGTATTTGTAACCTCTAGTTTGATAATAGTCGCTGTGCTTGATTACACGCCATTAGATCCTTGGCACATGAGTTAACATGCACAATCAGATCTTGGTTCTTGACTCTTTTACTTTGCATGAGATTGATATCTATCACTTCTAGATTCTCTCCTATAAACATAAATGAATAATGAGTTAGTGTGTGTGTGTGTGTGTGTGTATATATATATATATATATATATATATAAAATAAAGTGCAAGGGTGTTACTTGGTGGTTTTGTGGGGCTTTTAGGCTTTTGACTAGTCAATGATTGTATTTGGTGAGAGGGTATTCAAGTTTTTTATCCATAACATGTATATCATCAGGGGAATTATTTTAGGCTTTTTGTTTAGGGAAATTGTTTAGATTGGACAAAATATCTTTTTCGTCAGACAAAAAGCTGAAGGTCATTTGCAAAAATCTCGAAGGGCAATTTTGATAGTCCAAAGGATCTAATTTATAGGGAAAGATGCCCATGACAAAAGTCATAAAGGGTCAACTTCATAAGGAAAAAGACCATTTCAAAAAGACTGAAGGGTCACTTAAAAAGGGGCTGAAGGGTAATACAAAAAGCTCAAAGGGAAAATGTAAAAATCTTGAAGGGCAATTTTAATAGTTTGACGGGTCTACTTCATAGGGAAAGATGCCTATGACAAAAGTCCTAAAGGGTTAATTTCATAAGGAAAAATTACATTTCAAAAGGACTGAAAGGCAATTCCAAAAAGGCCCGAGGGCAATCTCAAAAAGGCTAAAGTACAGGTCTATTTCATCAGGGAGAATGTTACAAGAAAATGGATTGAGTAAATTATTGTGAGAAAAAATGTTGCAGAGAAATTGTTTCGATATTTTTGGTTTGGAGAAATTGTTTCAAAGACAAATTTCATTAGATAAAATGTCTGAAGCAATATCCTGAAGGGTAGGTACCTGGAACAAAAAGTTTGAAGGATATTTTCGAGAAGGTTGAAAGGTCAGTGCGAAAATCCTGAAGGGTCAATGAAAAAGTCCTGAAGGGTAATTCTAGAGAGCAAAAGGGTCATTTTAAAAAGGTTGAAGGGCAACTTCAAAAAGGCCAAAGGGTAAAATGCAAAAATCCCAAAGGGTAGGTCTATAGGGTAAAATGCCCATGACAACTATCTTGAAGGGTAAGTGTAAAAGGTCTGAAGGGTCTACTTCATAGGGTAAAATGCCCTGGATAAAAGTCCTAAAGGGTAAGTTCAGAGGGCAAAGGGAAAATGTAAAAAGTTTGAAGGGTAGGTCTATTTCATCAGGAAAAATGTTGTGGGGAAAATTGATTAGGTAAATTGTTGTGGGGAAAAATTGTGGACAAAATATTCAAGGCAATAAAATTGACAAGGACAAATGGCTTTGGGGAAATTATTTCAAACAAAATGTCTGACATAATAATATTGAAGACCAATTCTTGTGGAATTTTTTTTTTGAAGACAAAAACCTAAAAAAGATAAACTTGAAAACATAAAACTTGATAAAGACAAATTGCATAAGTCCTGAGAGAATAAGTCCTAAAAGAATTAGGCCAAAAACATGAAAAACCTACATCAACTTGGACAAAATACTTGAGAAGAGTAAACTTGAATATCAAACTTGTTGGACAAAAATGTTTGATATAAAATATGCCTAAATAAATTCTTTGAATTGCTCAAGTCTTGGACATATGCATAGTTCAAAGAAAATCCTGAGGTGTATTAATATAGTTAGCCTAGGATATATATAAAACATAATTTTTCCAAAGTATGAAAAGCCAATAATCAATCTTTCCTTAGATTTTACATAATCATATAGTAGAAAGCTCAAAGTTAAGACCATAATTTGAAAAAGTGGGTAAGGGGAATGCTCTTGAGCATTCAAGAACCTACAAATTTGGTTATCAATCCTTAAATCAATCATGAAGTGTGCCATAGAAGAATAATTAAATCAGAAACATAAAAGAGACTCCTAAGTTAATTCACACAACATACTTGCCTTCTAATTTATTGGATTTGTGTGTGTCAAAGATGTAGTTTATTTAACAATTGCTATGATGAGTTCTTATAAGGCTTGATGAAGTTTTAAGTTTCATTCTAATGTATATTAAAGCTTAAAAAACAAGGGAAGCTCAGGCATTGCTCTGTTGCCATCTTGGCATCCATAGCCTTGATAGAGATACCTAGGGCTCCTTTTCTTCTCTTTCCATTATTTTCTCTTAATCATGATATGTGGTACATGAACTTATTTCATCATGTTAGATTTTATTTAGATTTTCTTTTACTTATTTGAACTCATTGGTTCTTTTCTTCTTTTGTTCTTGAATTTAAAAGAGAAGAGCTGGAATCCTAGCGAGTTGGAATAATTATAAAACAAATCATTATCAGAACATCCTTGCTAGCTGCATCTATACCAAGAATTATCACTTCCAACAATTATTTAATGTGATAAACGTATCTGATCCAATAAAACAAGAAAACTTTCTAAATTTGTATGAAGTACTCTGAGAGCAATTTTGACATGCCTTGTAAAAGTATTCAATTGTGACACTATCTAGAATGGTTCATGATTACATATCTTTATCCTAAAGATTCAAAACACATAAATTCTCAAAATTTTATGATCAAAGGGGGTCTCCCTTAGGATATTATATGTAATGATATTTTTGAGTAAAAATTATTGACATTTTTGGCAACCTCTATGAGATGACTTTCTGCTAATCATTTTCAATCCAGTAGCCTTATCCATTGGGCATGGAGTTAATTTATATTCTAATAAGCTCTATCCTATAGAATAACAACCAATATTTGCCTAGACACAAAAAAAATAGGAAAAATAGACAAAAATAAAAATAAAAATAACATAACCTAAGGAAACAAAAACTCCTAATGAATTTGATCTATGCAAGAGCACTTATTTAAAAACAAACAACTAACCTATCCTAAACTAACCAATGAAAATGCCATCTAAACAAAGTCATTGATTGGTTATATAAAATAACTACCCTTTCTTGCTAATCTAATATAATTTACATGCTTGAGGGAAACCAACCGGATATGGAGAAGGAGTGAATAGTCAATAAATTGATGATATACTTGTCCAATTATAGGAACACAAATAAACTCACTTACCCAATCTGATTGGTTAAATATAAAACTATCATAGAGTGGATAGGGAGACCAATCATACTCTTTTTGATGCTTAATTTTATGCTCTAAATTAGTCATAACATGTGATGGTTCCTCCTTGCTGGCTTCTAACTAAGCTAGGTACCTGATAGGGTTACCCTCTTGTCAAGACAAAATTTGAGCAATCAAAATTTCCCTCCCTTATGCATTTTACTTGTCCATCATCCTAATAATTGAGATGCACCTACCTAAGTTATTGAGTTGGGAACACATCTAATTCTTCTTGTTGTTCTTTTTGCTCATGGTTTTCCCATTTAATAGATGTTGGTTTAATGCCAATGCTCGAACAAAATTACTCTAGCTCATCCCAAAAGAAATCTTCCTCCAACTGCTCTTCACTCTTCTACATGAGAGGCTTCATTACAGCTTCATGATCAATTTCATCTCCTTCCATACAAAATGAAAGCTCATTTGTCCAAGAAAGTACCTCATCATCTCACCCCTTTACACTACCCTACTGTGCATGGTGATTTTTTTCATCCTCTTCTTGTAGTGGCTCTAAAATTTTAGATTTAGTGGCACAAAGAGGCCTACCAACAATGATTTCCTCACCATACTCACTTGAAATATCATCCTCCTCATGTAAATGGTCTTCACTTTCCTTCCATACAATTGGTCCTCCTTTGAAAAGGGAGATGGTGGGAGGTTAAGAGGCTTTAATTGGCATAGAGAAGGGGATTTTACAAGGTTAGGCATTGTGAAGTCAAGATTTATGGTCCAAGAAGGCTGCCATGACTAAACTTGGGGTCTTTGAGGAGGAATGGGGGTAGTCTCTTTCATGAAAAGGGGCCTCTAAAACTTGTGACCTTTAAATCAAGGGATTTACTTAAAAGTGCAAAGGATTTATCTTGCCTAAAGCTAGGAAAAGGAGGACTAGAGGTGGTTGGCTGTGATTCAATTTCATATATATGTGCAAGTAACCTATGAATCTACTCTTCCGTAGTTGCTTTCTACCTATCCAAACAATATTCTTCATATTTTCATTATCACATCACCTCCTATTGCTATGTGTAAGCTTGATAAACAAGCTATTCCTGCTACCTACTATACTCCTCTCTTTCAATCTCCATTAATTGTCTATGAAAATCAAGCTATATATCATTGATGCTCTTTTGGGGCTGATTAAAAGGGTAATAATATAGATTGGGAGTAAGGTAACCTTCTTGAGGCTGGTCATATGTGAGAACAAGTTTTGAAGAAGGTTGAACTGGGGTGGAAGGGAGGTAATTATTATGAAAATGAAGATGTGACAAGGCTATTTGGGATAAAACCAATAGCATTTTCAGTCTGATATAGATGGTATGAAGACATAGAAAATGCATTTTGACAAGTATGAGGGGAAAAGGCATATATTTCATGATAGCTTGACATATTAGAGCATTCAAATAAGGAATAATTAGGTCTACCTTTTCAATTACAAGAACATACTTGTAGAGTCACCAAGTGATTAGATTAGTTCAAAAGAATGGAAAAGACCAAGAATATCACCTAAATCTTGATCTTTGATAATTGTTAAGAGCTTAGACTACTTAAACTAGAAGATTTGATCTTTAGAGTCACCATGGTGTTGAATAAACTACCCTGAATGGAAAGATGTAGTAAAAATCACACCAAAATCCTTCAATGGATGATGTAAAGATCATCAAATTTGTGTCCCATTGGGCGTGCCAAAAACTATTATCACATAGGATTGTACCTATCTTGACCCTGTAGCTTGTTAGGCAATTACTTAATGATATAATGAAAAAACCTCTAAAGTTGTGGGACCTTGGAAATTTAAGGTTAATATTTGAATAAGGCCAACTTCCTTTCACTAAATCTGATGTAAACTTATAAAACACCAGTTTTATGGAAATCTTGATCTTTAGTGCTTTTGAATCCTAAACTAGGGATTTGATGGGAAAAGGGTTGAAGAATTGAAATTTATAAAAAAATAAAAATATGATGATTGCACCAAATATTTTATAGTGGATTTTAATGCTTGCTTGATAAACACAATAGAGTAAATTTTTTTGTTTCAGTATAGACTCATACAAATAGAAATCAGAGGTAGTATTTTAGCTATTTTTCACAAAAGGGAAATATATATTTATTCCAAACAATATTTTAAAGAGGGTAAAATACCATAGATGAATTTATTGAAACTGAAACAAAGAGACAAATATTCCACAAATAATCAAACAACTTGCACACACATAGGGATCTCTCAAGACAAGAAAGACAAATCTTTAAATTTATTTCTCTCCAAAGATTACAACTTATAGTAAATATATTAAAAATGCAAAAAATATCACTAAAAGTAAAAAGATAGATTGGGATATAAGGTCTACCCATGCTTATAAAAAATATCTCCAAGATGAGATGTAGTTGTCCAACTTGAATGCCCATTAAATAAAATCATGCAATCTAAAACCCTTATGCAAAAAGAGGTAAGTTCTTCTATTTCTAGCATCTTAGACTTGTGGAATGACTAGAAAATGGTATGCATAAATTGGGAGTGATCTTTGGCATAGTATGACATGGCTAAACTACATATATTGCGGTGGTACTAAAAGTGATAGCTAAAGATTGCTTTCATCTGGAAGTGGATGAAAATAACCTCTTCATACAAAAGAGGCAAGTTTTATTAGCTTGGCTAAGGAGTCTTACATGTTTGACCCTAGTCATCTAGAAGTTTATCTTTGAATATATCCACCTAAATGAGAAATAATTAACTTAGAATCTATCTTCGCTAATGTCAGGTCTTGTAAACTTGATTTATAACTTTCAAAATGTGATCATTGTTTGAATCATTGAAAAGTCTACATAAGACTCACACCATTAGATCTTCTACATGATGGGGTGTGAGCATGCCACTTGGAATCTCTACGAGATATTTTGTGTTCCTAATAGTCATATCTCGAATGCCTTTACACCATGTGGTAGCTTCTTACTAGTTTTGAGACCTTTGAAAATTCTTCATCGATCTTGCATTGTTGATCTTCATCTTCATGATGAGGTGCGTGTGTGCCACTTGGCATCTCTATGGGATTCCCAAGCTCTTGACTTGTTGACTCTATGGGAGGGTCCATAGACCATTGATTTATTGTCTAAGCTCCTGAGATGTTATCACTTGGCACTCTCATGGAGATTTTGAAAAAGCCTTTGTTGCTATGCTTGATTACACACCATTAGATCCTTGTTACATGAGTTAATGCACACCATAAAATCTTGGTGCTTGACTCTATGTGAGGTTGACATATATCACTTCTATATTCACTCTTGTAAACATAAACAAACTAAATTAACATATATATAATAAAGTGTAGGGGTACCACTTGGTAGTTATGTAGGGGTTTTGGGCTTTTGACTAGTCAATATTTGATTTTGGTGGGATGGTATTCAAGTTTTTTTTCACAACATGTATATCATCGAGGGAATTATTTTGGGATTTTTGTCTGGGGAAATTATTCCTAAGACCAATTTTGTCGAACAAAAAGTTGAAGGTCATTTGTAAAAAGCTTGAAGGGTAATTTTGATAGTCTGAATGATCTAGTTCATAGGGAAAGATGCCCATGATAAAAGTCTTGAAGGGTCAAATTTATAAGGAAAATTACCATTTCAAAAAGATTGAAGGGTCCATTCAAGAAGCACTGAAGGGAAATGCAAAAAGCACGAAGGGCAAATGCAAAAATCCTAAAGGGAAATTTTGACAGTCTAAAGGGTCTACTTCGTAGGGCAAGATGCCCATGACAAAAGTCATAAAGGGCCAACTTTGTAAGGAAAAAGTTCATTTCAAAAGGACCAAAGGGAAATTATAAAAAGGTTAAAAGATAATCTCAAAAATTCTAAAGGGCAGGTCTATTTTGTCGAGCAAAATGTTAAATAAAATGGACTGGGTAAATTATTGTAGGAAAAAATGTTGTGGAGGAATTATTTGTCTTTTTTGTCTAGGGAAATTGTTTTGAAGACCAATTTTCTCAAATAAAATGTCTGAAGTAATTATCCCAAAGGGTAGTTGCTCGGGACAAAAATTCTGAAAGATCTTTTCAAGAAGACCGAAAGGTTAGTACCAAAATCTTGAAGGGTAGGTCTGTAGGTGAAAATTTCCATGGTAATTATTATGAAGGGTAAGTGTAAAAGGTTTGAAGGGTCTACTTCATGGAAAAAATGCCTAGAGGATATACTTTACAAGGTAAAATACCTAGGACAAAAGTCCTGAAGGGTAAGTCTGGAGGGTAAAGGGCAAATGTAAAAGGCTTAAAGGGTAGGTCTATTTCATCAGGAAAAATGTTGTGGGGAAAATGGCTCAGGTAAATTATTGCGGGGAAAATTTGTGGAAAAAATATCCAAGGCAATAAACCTGATAAGGACAAATGGATTTGGGGAAATTATTTTAGATAAAATGTCCAATGTAATAATCCCAAAGACCAATTCTTGTGAAATAAAAGTTTTGAAGATAAAAGCCTAAAAAAGATCAACCCAAAAACATAAAACCCAATAAATAAAAATTACATAAGTCTCAAGAGGATAAGTCCTGAAAGAATTAGGTCAAAAATATGAAAAAACTGGATCAACTTGGACAAAATACCTGAGAAGAGTAAGCCTAAATATCAAACCTATTGGAAAAAAATGTATGATATAAAATATGCTCAAATAAATTATCTAAATTTGTCAAGTCTTGAACATCTTCATAGTTCAAAGAAACTCCCAAAGTGAATTAATACAGTTAGCCCAGGATATATATTAAACATTATTTAGCCAAAGTATGAAAAGCCAATAATCAGTCTTTCCTCATATTTTACATAATCATATAGAAGAAAGCTCAAAGTTAAGACCATAATCTTAAAAAAGTGGGTAAGGAGAATGTTCTTGAGCATTCAAGAACTCATAAATTTGGGTAACAATCCTTAAATTAATCATGAAGTGTGCCACAAAAGAATACTTAAATCAGAAACATGAAAGAGACTCCTAAGTTAATTCACACAATATACTTGACTTCTAATTTTTTGTATATATGTGTGTAAAACATGTAGTTTATTTAAACTTTATTGTGATGAGTTATTATAAGAATTGATAAAGCTGTGGGTTTTGTTCCAATGTCTATTAAAGCTTGAAAAACAAGGGAAGCTCAAGCATTGCTCTAATGCCAACCAAACGTCCATAGCCCCGATAGAGATATGTCGAGCTCATTTTTTTCTCTTTCCATTATTTTCTCTTAATCATGATGCATGGTAAATTGACCTTATTTCATCATGTGATCCTTTTGATTTTATTTTACTCTTTTTGAACTCATTAGTTCTTTTCTTCTTGTGTTCTTGAATAGAAAAGAGAAGAGCTAGAATTCTAATGAGATGGTATAGTTATAAAACAAATCATTACCAGGATGTCCTTGCCAGCTGCATCTATACCAAAAAATATCACTTCTAATAAGTATTTAATGTGATAAGTGAATTTGATCCAATAAAACAAGAAAACTTTCTAAATTTATATGAATTACTCTAAGACCAACTTCTAGATGCCTGATAAAACTATTTTATTATGACACTATCTAGAATAGTTCATGACTACTTACCTTTATTTTGAAGACTCAAACACATAAATTTTCTTAATTTTGTAAAAAAATGGGGTCTCCCTTAGGATATTAGATGCAATTATATTTTTTAGACAAAAATATTGATAGAATCTAGATGATCGAACAAAATGCCTGATAGTTCTATGGGTGTAGTTTGATACTCAGCTTATTGATTGTTAATAGTTGCATGAATCTACTGCTAAAATGTACATTACTGAGGAGTTGAACCCCTATTATTTGACTTATCCTAAGGACATTCTCAATTAAAATGTTCACCTCCTCAAATAAAGTAACCTTTAATTAGTCCTTTTTTCTCGATTTGTTGGTTTCTCTTACAACCACCCTTGAAACCATTATCAAGTTTTCTATTCCCTAAACCAATGTTAAACTTGGCATTCTAATTCTTAAACTAACCCTTAGAATCTCCACTCCTTTGCTTCTAGTTCTTCTTCTTGAAATTTGGTTTAGAACTTCAATTTTTTTTTTAAAATTTATCTCTGACTTGGGCAAGAAATTTTAGTTTATGTTCCTACTTGATCACCTTCTCAAACACTTGATCCATGGTAGATGGAACATTCATATATAATTCATAGCCAATTTGGGGTTTCAATATCATGATGAATTTCTTGATTATGAACCTCTCATCTGATTGATATTGAGGTATATACATAAGAAGCTTGGTGAATTACTCCCAATATTCATTCATTGATAAATACCCTTGGTTAAGATTCTAAAAATCTATAAGGTTTTGGTCGAAGTATAATTTTGGAAGTCATTATGACTTAAACAATGTCAAAAATTATTCCCAAGTGGTAGTGGTTTAATTGAGGTTTATCTTGAGCTTCTTGTTTGCCTATCAAGTTGTTGTTTCACCAGCAAGATGATAAGCTCTCCATTCAAAATAATTTTGAAGCTTAAAATAATTCTCTATCTCTACAACCATGCTTCAACTCCATCCCCCAAAACAATTCTATCAAACTTGGATGGATTCATATTTTTCATGTCACATGCCAACTTTGTAGCTACTCGAGCTCTTGCATCCTATGGCACCTCCTCATACCCACGATATTAAAGATATTCTTGGTCATCAAGATGCTCTTTAGGCTTCTCCTAAACATTATCTTCTTCATGGCCATGCACTTCCTATTCTAGGGCCATGATTTAGTTCCTATTCTCTTGCATGATTATGAGGATTAGGTCCAACTTGGTAGCTTACTTAGTGGCAAATTGATTTGGATTGACAAGGGACTTAATATTAAAAGTACCCTCACCTCCTAGTCTAGTGTGCACCATTATTCTTCCTAGTTATTAAGAGAATACGTTTGCATTAGTGGACACATTAAGTCTTAGAGTTTGAGTCTTAGATTTGATACCACAATGTAATAATTCTACTAAGTTTTACTAGAATATCGTAATTTTAAAAAAATTAATTACACATATTCATCAATTAGATTTCACCATGAGAAAATTAATTAAGGATCTTTAAATATATATATTAATTTAGTTAACCAATAAGTTTATATTTAATCTACTTAGCTAATGATCACTATGAAAAAATTAGCAATAATGAATAATACTGAATAACCAAATAAATACTATATCATATCATAAATGAAATAGTACAAATTGAACCATGACTGACACATCATTACAACCATTGATGTAGAAGTTTAATGTTTAAATGTTACAATTTTTAGCATTACATAAACATATCTCAAATGATAAAACATGATACAAAGCTCCACGGAGTAGAGTCTCCATGACTCAAGTATCAATCTATAATCTCAACTAGAGTCCCTCGTATAATACTCTAGCTGAGAGGGATAACATCATCTAAACACTTTTCCTCACCAACCACAGACCATAAATCCCCCACACTATCTCCTAAACAAGGGGATGGCCCTCCCTTCATGGGTGGGTAGATAATGACAATGCATGAATCCAAAGTAACAAACCAGAACCCATGTCTTGAAGATATCTAATACATAATGTGTAACATAAATAAATCCATTCTAATAATTTATTGTACAAATATGAAAACTATATCAACATATAAAATGACATTGTTTAATTAAAACATTACTTTAGCCAAAGTTTTCAATAATAAATAATCTCTAGGATCAGTTAATTTCATACACACCACTCAATTGGATTACACCTCATCTTGCCTTGATGGTGCTAATTAATACATAGAAATCCATCCACTACTTATTTAGGGTCATGAATATGAAATTCAGTAAATATAAATAATAATATTAAAACCAATAGATTCATTCAAAATATTCCCTTTAGCTAATAAAAATAACACCAAGTACAAAAATATCACATACATTCATTTCATCCGTCAAATGAAATTAATAAATCCATAACATCTAGTTTATTACAAATAATAAACATAATTCAAAAATAGTCTTTAGTAACATACCATCTAGGTAATGATTTATCTAAATTACCAATTACTTTAAACCAAAAAGTAACTTATAATGTTATTTCTCCATAAAATAACACTATATCATAGGTTTAATTAATTGTTCATATTTCACATATAATAAAATCCAGTCCAAAATATCATAAATGCTTTATATTTAGACTCTTAAATACATTATTTTAATGCTTTTATACAAACATTAAAATAAATACAAACAATATTTATGCATTGTTATGATAATTATACTATTATACATAACACAACCCCACACACACACACACACACACACACACACACACACACACTATTTTAATGCTTTTATACAAACACTAAAATAAATACAAACAATATTTATTCATTGTTATGATAATTATACTATTATACTGTTATACATAACACAAAATATATATATATATATATATATATATATATATATATATATATATATATATATATATTATTTTAATACTTTTATACAAACATTAAAATAAATACAAATAATATTTATGCATTGTTATGATAATTATAATACTATACATAACACAATTATATATATGTGTGTGTGTGTGTTATGTATAGATATAGATATATAGTTGTGTTATACATAACACAACTATATAATATATGTATATATATATATATATATATATATATATATATATATATATATATATATATAGTTGTGTTATGTATAATAGTATAATTATCATAACAATGCATAAATATTGTTTGCATTTATTTTAATGTTTGTATAAAAGCATTAATATAATGTATTTAAGAGTCTAAATATAAAGCATTTATGATATTTTGGACCGGATTTTATTATATGTGGAATATGAACAATTAATTAAACCTATGATATAGTGTCATTTTATGGAGAAATAACATTATAAGTTACTTTTTGGTTTAAAGTAATTGGTAATTTGGATAAATCATTACCTAGATGGTATGTTATTAAGGACTATTTTTGAATTATGTTTATTATTTGTAATAAACTAGATGTTATGGACTCATTAATTTCATTTGACAGATGAAATGAATGTATGTGATATTTTTGTACTTGGCATTATTTTTATTAGCTAAAGGGAAATATCACATACATTCATTTCATCCGTCAAATGAAATTAATGAATCCATAACATCTAGTTTATTACAAATAATACACATAATTCAAAAATAGTCCTTAATAACATACCATCTAGGTAATGATTTATCTAAATTACCAATTAATTTAAACCAAAAAGTAACTTATAATGTTATTTCTCCATAAAATGACACTTTATCATAGGTTTAATTAATTGTTCATATTCCACATATAATAAAATCTGGTCCAAAATATCATAAATTCTTTATATTTAGACTCTTAATACATTATTTTAATGCTTTTATACAAATATTAAAATAAATGCAAACAATATTTATGCATTGTTATGATAATTATACTATTATACATAGCACAACTATATATATATATATATATATATATATATATATAGAGTAATTAATACAAACAAATTTAATACATTATAAATATTTCATTTTAATAAAATATAATCGTAAGATGACATCCACTATCATTCGTCTTAGAGTATATTGTATACACTAAGTATATAGTCAGTTAACAAACAAATGCCTCAACCTTTTTTTTATATTGAGTAATTCCATTGTGCTTGGTAAATAAAACACAGAATTTTGACAATCAAACACAATTACTCATTCATCCATCAAAAATATTAAATCAAATATATCAAATCAATCAATTTAAGTTTGCCATTAAAATTGAATACAAATGAGCAAATATAAACACACAGTCAACTATACCCAACTCAAATTTTTAATATAACAACTCAGACTTGACCAAATGAAAATTATTCAAAACATATAATTAAACCCGTATACTTAATATTTTTATTGACTATGTAAAACTCTTATAAAGATTAAGATAATCTGAATATCAAAAAATACATAGTCACATTGAAATATCAACATAGTTTATATTTATAATGAACACAATTAAAAATTTAATTCTGCCATGTGAGCTTGAATATATTTGAGTATATTTCTATGCATAAATTTGAGTGTATAATCTACACTTAGTCATTCACCTACCCTCACTTGGGTTACATGATATGACTAAACCAAAAGTTCCCAAACCCATATATAAACAATTTTGCATAATACAAAGTGACATAACATGGTAGAGAGTATAAAACTATACTTTTACCTTGTATATACAAATTCATTTGAATTTAAAGACAAATAAATCTAATATGTTAGGAATAAATATAGAAATTAACATGAAACAATCTCATAGAATCATAATAATAGTAGATATAAATAGAGATGTAGAAAGAACAAAAATAAACATGCAAAATAAGAAGACCGAATTTCACGTGGTTCACCCAATGTAGGTTACATCCACCAAGAAACACTTGCTCATATTTTATTACAAGCCACGAGAGTACAAACCACTCTCAGATCAGTCTTCTCGCAATTACAATGCATAAATATTGTTTGGAGCTACACTCAATAAACCCTCCTAAATTTACACCCAAATTCACACACACTGTTCTTCATTCTCAAACCCTTATTCTCATGATGTATTACCTATGAAATATCTATCTATACATAATACATCAACAAAGCAGCCAAGTCAACCCAAAAAATGGTTTCCCATTAAAAGGGGTCCATAATATTTTTTGAGGGCTACCGCCCCCAAACCCCAGTGAGAATACATCTAGAGTGTACAATACATTTTAAATATACAATATTTGAAATACACTATAATTTAAAAATAGGATCCACAACACAACATAATAAAAAACATAACCTTAAGTTTGTTTATATAAGTATATTCATCTCTTAAATGAAATACATACAGTTTCCCACTAAAGCTTATCATTTCAATATATATATATATATATATATATATATATAAACACACAGAGCTATATGTATATAGATAATTAGATTAAACTGAATATAAACTTATATATAAACACACACAAAAGTATATGTATATAGATAATCAGATTAAACTGAATATAAACTTATATATATATATATATATATATATATATATATATATATATGATTAAATTGAATATATAGATTAAACTGAATGAATATATATATATATATATATATATATATATATATATATATATATATATATATATATATGATTAAACTGAATATATATATATATATATTCATTCAGTTTAATCTGATTATCTATATACATATACTTCTGTGTGTGTTTATATATATATACCAATATTTTGAAATGATAGGCTTTCAATCCCTTTTTGTATAATAAAACCCACATTTTATACCCAAAAGTCTAAAATGGTTTACACAATTGAATACTCATACAGTCAAGAGTTTTAAATCTATATTTCAACTACCTTAATAATTATATAAAAAATTAGTTCAAAATAACTAGTTCAATCCACATCATATATATACCCATCAAAATTATTTATTCCCTTGTATAACAAAGATTATTTAAATGGAAGAGGAGTTTTAAGATAGAGCTTGATGAAAGCCAAAAAACCATGGCAAATCCTACAACCTTACCCCAAATTCCTTCAGGTTACCCTGGGTTGGATGTAGGGTTCTATGGAGGTCGAGCCTTCCACAAGGCCCTACATACAGCCCTCTAAAATCACCATAACATTTCGAAAACAAGAAAACCCAGTAACCATTCCATTAAAAATCCCTACCAAATTACACATAACAAAATTTAATACAAAACCAACTTGGTAAATATGCCAAGAAAGCTGATTATTTTCCTCCTCTCTTCACTCTTAATTTCTCCTTCTTTTCTTCTATTTTCATTCCACTGTATGCCATGTGCCATGCTGTATCCCCACATCCCTCTCTTCTTTATTTTTATTCTCCTCCATTATCTTACTCACCATCCTCTTCTACACTATTAATGGTAGATTAACCGACTTAAAAATATGTATGTAAAAATAGGTCAACCAAATCCATAGTTTACCACCATGTAATACACAATAACCTCTATGATTTACTCTAAATGATGGTTAACTTGAAGTCAACAGATGATTATAAACCCTAATCATCTCAAAGCTTATATTAAAATCCATAAATAATTTTATAATCTTATAAAATGTTTTCATGACATTAACTTCTCATTATTCCCTCACTGACTTCACAAACTGACCAAACAACCAATAAACCATAAGTCATAAGCTTCATGTTATACCATGCAATGAATACCAGCTTAGTCAATGTTAACTTTCCATGCAAAGTTGATCACTCATTCTATACAATATGGGCAATACTAATATGTATTCAAAGACTATAGTTTATATTACCATGCCATCACAAACAAACACTTTGTAATTACAAAGATTTCCTCAAATCATTCAACTATAAAATCAATTTATTCAATGTCTAGTGTATATTATGAATATCAAACCTTTGATCAACATTTAATCAAATACAAAGATATTTTAAAATAATATTATTTATATATTTTGATGTTAGGATAAACATATATATATATATATATATATATATATATATATATATATATATATCTTAATAATAATATTTAATTATTATTACCTAAATCTTATAGATCAAATAATAACACTGGAATTCTGTCATAACATCATATACAACCATACCTAATAAGGTATTAAGTACAAACATATATGAATTCACTCATTCAACCAAGCAATTACATCAAATAAGATAATCTACGTAAGATCACTAAATTAATAAAAACACTTCAAACAAATCAATATGATCATTAACTGTAACTAGATCAGTGAAAACATAAAAGATCACAATAGTCATTCAAATAGAAAATAAAACATACTATAACTATCTATCAAACATTTTAAATACACAATCATGAAATATAAATATGGTGTGTGCAAGGGTTTCTAAATCCATTCTCTATCATCCCCCAACATCTCCATCTAAACCATCATCTTTGATGATGTTCTCCCTCCATCACACCTGAGGGAAGAATCTATCTTGCATCCACCTCACAATAATGAAGGTAGTTAGTCTGAAATATCATTATATCCATAAAATAATGTGGTATATTTAACAAATGATCTCAATATACATAATATAAAAGTACTGCTAACTCATATCAAACTAATCATGTAAATTAAGAAACACATAACTGTTTGATAATCAATATATGTCATCAAGCTTAATTAAATATTGGTTAATTAATTAATCAACCATAATAATCTATGGATCAAATAGGTTATTAAGTTTAGAGAAAAATCAAGATGTGACATCTTTCCACCCTAAAGCTGGTCATCATCTTGATGACATTTATTAAAACATAAGTTATGAATTTAAAACATTATTCAACAAAAAATATTATAATATTCAACAATAAATAAATCAAATAATTATGAAAACACCCTATAAAACTCATTGTATTCCTCCCAAGTGGCACTATCTTTAGAATATTAGTTTCACAAGACCTTGCACTATGACACTTATCTATTACATAAATAGAGTTTACGAGTGTTAATTACTCTAATAGGTTCTACCATGACACCTAAAGGTCTAGAACTTGCAAATCATTCCAATCCAACACATGTAAAGGATCAATAACATACTTTTTAAGATAAGACACATGTAATACATTATGCAAAAGAGCTAGAGCTGGTGGTAATACAAGCCTATATGGTATAGGATTAACCACTTCCCAAAACTCAAAGGGTCCCACATATCTCAGTGAAAGTTTTGCTGACTTCCCAAATTTAATTGATCTTTTCTAAGGCTTAACTCACAAAAACACTTTATTACCAACATAAAACTACCTAGCTATTCTCTTTAGATCAACATAACTTTTCTGTCTATTGTTGGCCTCGACCAACCTCTGCGTAATTTTTCTAACTTTCTATTCCATTTTTAAAAGCAACTCAAGTCCAAAGACTACCCTGGCTTCTAACATATCATAACTGCTTGGTGTTCTACACCTTCTTCCATATAATGCCTCAAATAGAGCCATATTCAATGCTAATTGGTATGAGTTATTGTAAGCAAACTCAAATAATATAAGGTACACCTCCCACTTGTATTATTTATCCATGCAATAAATATGAAGGAGATCATCTAAAACTTGGTTAATTCACTCTATCTATCCATTAGTTTATGGGTGATAGGTAGTACTGAAGTTCAACTGCATACCCAAAGCTAACAAATTCAGAGTCAACCAAAATCTAAAATTCATCATTGGAACTTGATTCAAAATGATCTTCTCTAAAAATCCATGAAATTGGTATACTTCTTTCATGAATATCTTGACAAGCATTGGTGCATCATCTGTCAAGTTACCTAGTATGAAGTGGGATACCTTGGTTAGTATGTCAACTACTACTAAGATTATGTCCTACCTATTCTATGATAATGATAACCCTTAGATGAATTCCATACTGATTACCCACCACTTTCATTCTAATATATTGTGTGGATATAACAATCTATCTAGATGTACATGTTCATCTTTCACCCTAACATTCTAGATAACGAGACACAAAATCTATTGCATCTCTCTTGATTCCTTTCTAGAAATAGAGTGGTCTAAGTTTAGCCATGAGTTTTGTTACTCATCGATGTCTTGAATATGGGGTATTTTACAATTATTTTAGTATTGTGATCCTTATATTATCTCTATTAGGTACATACATCCTACCATTATACTTTAAAATACCATCATTCTCTATCTTGAATCCCTTATACCTAGGATTTTGAGCATTTTTAGACAATGCTTTCCTGACTTTATCATATAATTCATTTCCTAAAAAGAATTTAATCACTTGATCTCTAAAAGTACTACTAATAATAACCATAATTTCTATGTACCTCATATGGCTTAGAGTATCAACTACTCTATTCTCTTTTCCTTTTATATAATTAATATCAAAATCAAAATCAAAATTAGACAAGAAATCTAACCATCACCTTTGATGAGCATTCAAGTTTGGTTGGGTGAAGATGTACTTAAGTCTCAAGTTATTAGTCTTGATCTCAAATGGTTTTTGTAACAGATAATGCCTCTAAACTTATAAATCATGCATAATTGCCACAAGTTCTAGGTCATGAGGGGCATAATTCACCTCATATGGTTTTAGTTTTCTAGACTCATAGGCTACCACTGGGCCATCTTGCATAATAAATCCTGCAAATCCATCCTCAAATGCATCAATGATCACTAAGAATTGACCATTAGGATCAAGAATTCTTAGCACTAGTGCTGAAGTAAGATTCTTTTTTAGTTTTTAAAAGGCTACCTCACACTTATCTGACCAGACAAAATTTTGATTCTTCCATTGAAGAGAGGCAATTGGATTATCTATCTTAGAGAAATTCAACATGAATTTCCTGTAATATCCTGCTAATCCCATGAAAATCCTTACTTCATGAAAATTATTTGGTGCCAACCACTCCATTATGGCTCTTATATTTGATAGATCCACTAAAATACCATCTATAGAGATCGTATGTCCCAAATACTACACTTTATTTTGGAAAAATACACACTAAGATAACTTGCCATAAAACCTGTGATTTTGCAAATGTTACAAAACCAATTACAGATGTAATTTCTCTTCCTCATACTTAGAATAAATAATAATGCCATAAAAAAGACCAAAACAAAATGATACAGGTAATCTCTGAACACATTATTTATAAGATTCATAAATACTATTGGAGTATTTGTCAATCTAAATGGTAACACTATAAATTCATAGTGCCCATATTGATTCCTGAATGTTATTTTTAGAATATCCTCTTCACATATTGAAAAGACTATTTCTCCTCAAATTTTAATAAAGAGATCGTCAATGCATGGAAATGAATATATATTTTTGATCATTGCATTATTCAACATCCTGTAATGTATACATAGGCAAAGAGTGCCATCCTTCTTCTTAACAAAGATAACTAGTGCACCCCATGGTGACACACTTGGTTGAATCAACCTTTTTGATAATAAATTGAAAGTTGTACCTTTAATTCAACTAATTAAGTGGTTGTCATTTTGTATGGTGCTGTCAAATGTAGTTATAATTGAGATATGATATCAATCGAGAAATCAAACTCATGCTTAGGTGGTAATCTTAATAATTTTTTTGGAAACACATCATGGAAATTTTTTAGAAAAAGATAATCTTCGATAGATGGTTCCTTAGATTCCTTCATCTCATTTATCTTAATAATAAATTTTTGGTATCCATTTCTTTGATATTTCTTGAGTTGAAATGTAGAAATTTTCCTTAGCTTCAACTCCCTTTTCTCACCTTGAAATTGTGTTTGATTTCTAAAATCATCTTGACACTCAACCTTCTTAAAAAAAAGTCAACCTTGGCTTTATGATTCACAAGCCAATTAACTCTTAGAAACATCATATGATCCCAACAGTGCTAAAAAAATATCTACTACTATAGTGAACCTAGGCAACCTAATCTTTGCTTTGACTAGACAATTGTTAACTTTGACCTTTGAATTATTTCCATATTATACTGACCATGCTTTCACCATAACTATAGCCTTTCTAAAAAAATTACTAAGAATTCTAGGATCAATAAAGCATTCTATAGTTCCCAGGTCAATCAAAATAGAAACTAGATGATTGAACAAAATATTTGACAGTTATATGGGTGAATATTGATACTTAGCCTATCAATTATCAATAGCTGCATGAATATACTACTAAAATGTACCTTACTGAGAAGTTTAACCCTTGTTTTTGGACTTATCTTTAGGACATTCTTGAGAAAAATGGTCACCTCCATAAATGAAGCAACCTCCAACTAGTCCTTTCTTCTTAGTCTATTAGTTTCCCTTGAAACCACCCTCAAAACCATTAGCAGGTTTCCTATTCCCTAAACTACTGTTAAACTTGGCACTTTGATTATTGAAATAACCCTTGGAATCTCCGCTCCTCTACTTACATTTCTTCTTCTTTAAAGTTGGTTTAGAACTTCTAAATTTCTTTTTAAACTTATCTCTAACTTGGGCAAGAGATTTTAGTTTTTGTTCTTGTTTGATAACCTTCTCAAACACCTAAACCATGGTAGATAGACCATGCACATCTACTTCAGATATAATTTAGGGTTTTAATTCCATTATGAATTTATTAATTTTGAACCTTTCATCCCCCTAATACTGAGGTACATACTTAAGGATCTTGGTGAATTGATCCCAATATTAATTCATCAACAAATCTTCTTGTTTGAGATTCTAAAAATCCATAAGCTTTTGGTCAAAGTATAGCTATGGAAGCCATCATTACCTAAATAGTATCATAATTTATTCCCAAGTGGTGGTGGTTGAGTCAAGGTTCATCTTGATCTTCTTATTTTCCCACCAAGTTATTGTTTCACTAACAAGCTGATAAGCTCCCCAGACTGCTTTCATGATTTTAGAATAATTTTGAATCTTGAAATACCTCTCCATTTCTGTCAACAACGTTTCATCTCCATCCCCAAAAGAGTTCCATCAAACTTGGGTGGATTCACCTTTTTCATACCATGTGCCAACTCTACAACTACTCAAGCTCTCACATCTTATGACACCTCCTCATGCATCTACTTTTGAAGATGCTATTAGTCATTAGGATATTAATTTTGGATTAGCGAACATATTAATTTATAAAGTTTGAGCTTTAAAATTGATTACTCAATATAACAACCCCACTAAGTTTTACTAGAATATAGTAATTTTATTTTAAATTAATTACACATATTTAACACTTAGATTTTACCATGATAAATGTAATTAGTGATATTTACCTAGAGTATTAATTTAGATAACCAATAATTTTAGAGCTACTCCACTTAGATAATGATCAACATGAACAAATATAATAATCATGACCAATATTGAAGAAGCAAATAAATATTGCATCATATCATAAATGAAATAGTCAAATTCAACCATGACTAACACATCATTACAACCACTACTGTAGAATTTTAATGTATAAATGTTACAATTTTTAGTAATACATAAAAATATCTCAAATGATAAAACATGATACAAAGCTCCATGATCTCGATGACTCAAGAATCTCCATGACTTGAGTATCAATCTATAATTTAAACCAAAGTACCTAGTATAGTAATCCAACTAAGAGGGATAATATTATTTGAGCACTTTTTCACACTAACCATGGACTATAGATCCCCCACACTATCTCCCAAATAAGGGGATGACCCTCCCTTTATGGATGGGTATATAATGACAATGTGGGAATATAGACTAACAAACCAAATGCTGTGTGTTGAAGATTTCTAATACATAATTTGTACCATAAATAAATCCATTCTAATATGATATCACACAAATATAAAAATTATATCAACATATGAAATGATAATATTTAATCAAAACAATATTTTGGCCAAAATTTTTAATAATAAATGATCTTTAGGATCAGTCAATTTTATATACACCACTCAATTGGATTACACCTCATCTTGCCTTGATGATGCTAATTAAGTCAGAGGAATACATCCACTACTTATTTAGGGTAATGAATGAAATATTTGGTAAAAATAAATAATAACATTAAAAGCAATAGATTCATTCAAAATATTTCCCTTTAGCTAATAAAAATTATGCTAAGTATAGAAATATCACATACATTCATTTAGTCCATCAAATGAAATGCAATAAATCTATAACATCTAGTTTATTATAAATAATAAACATAATTCAAAAACAATCCTCAATAACATACCATCTAGGTAATGATTTATCTAGACTACCAGTTACTTAAAACCACAAAGTAATTTATAACATTATTTCTTCATGAAATGACACTATATCACAGGCTTGATTAATTTTTCATATTCCACATAGACAAAAATCTAGTCCAAAACATCATAAATACTTTATATTTAAAATCTTAAATACATTATTTTAATACTTTTATACAAACATTAAAATAAATACAAACAACATTTACACACTGTTATGATAATTATACTATTATACATAACACAACTATATATATATATATATATATATATATATATATATATATATAAATTTTTGATTTGTTACTCAGTCAATAATTATATAAATACTTCATTTTATATAGTATACTCCTAACATGACATCGACTATCATTTGTCTTAGAGTATACTGTATACACTAAGCATATAGTCAGCTAACAAACAAAGGCCTCATAACCTTTTTTTTAAACTGAGTAATTCCGTTGTGCTTGATAAATAAAACATAGAGAATTTTGATAATCAAACACAACTACTCATTCATCCATCAAAACTATTAACCAACTCAAGTTTTTAATATAAAAACTCAGGCTTGGCCAAATAAAAATTATGCAAAACATACAATTAAACCCATATAATCAGTCCTTTTATTGAATATGTAAAACTCTTAAATAACTTAAGACAATTCAAATAACAAACAATACACAATCACATTTAAATTTAAGCATAGTTCATATATATAATGACACAAATAAAAATTTAACTCTGCTATGCGAGCTTTAATATATCTAAGTATATTTTTATGTATAAGGCTAAGTGTATAATTTATAGTCAATTATTCACCTACCCATACTCGGGTTACATAATATGACTAAATCAAAAGTTCCCAAATCCACATGTAAATAAGTTTGCATAATACAAGGTTATATAACATAACCGAGAGTATAAAACTATAATTTTACCATGTATATACAAATTTGTTTGATCTAAAGCCAAATAAATCTAATTAAAATCATAACTTTAAGTTCATTTATACAAGCATCTTCATCTCTTAAATGAAATACATACAATTTTCTATTAAAGCCTATCATTTCAAAATATATATACGCAAACACACACACACAAATATATATAAGTATAATTATATATCATCAGATTAAAATTAAATATATACTTATAGATATCTATGTATATATTCACAATCCATTTTTATATAATGAAACCCATATTTTATACCCAAAGGTCCAAATTGGTTTACACAATTGAATACTCATACAATCAAGAATTTTTAACCTCTATTTTAAATACCTTAATGAATATATAAAAAACTAGTTTGAAACAACTACTCAATCAACATCATGTATATAACCATTAAGATTATTTATTCCCTTATATAACAAAGATTATCAAAATGGAAGAGGAGTTTTAAGATAGGGCTTGATGAAAGCCAAAGAACCATGGCAAATCCTAAAACCCTACCCCAAATTCCTCGGCCTCCATAGGGCCCTACATACAACCCTCTAAAATTGCCATAACATTTAAAAAAAAATCAACCCTAGTAACCATTCCTTTCTAAATCCCTACCACATTATACACATGAAAATTAAAGACAAAACCAACATGGTAAATATGCCAAGAAAGCTGATTATTTTACTTCTCTTTTCACTCTTTCTTTCTCCTTCTTATCTTCAATTTTCTTCCCACTATATGGCATATGTCATGCCATATGCCCATAACCCTCTCTAATTTATTTTTATTATCCTAAATTATCTTACTCACCATCCTCTTCTCTACCATTAATGAAATATTAGCTGACTTAAAAATATGCATGTAAAAATAACTCAACCACCTCCACAGTCAGCCACCATGAAATACACAACAATCTCCGTGATTTACTCCAAATGATCATTAACTCAAAGTCAGTAGATGAATATAAACCATAATAATCTTAAGGATTCTATTAAAATCCCTAAATAATAATTTTATAATCTTCTAAAATATTTGCATGCCATTGAATTCTCATTATTCCCTCATCGACTTCACAAACTGACCAAACAACCAATAAACCACAAGTCGATGAGTATCAACTTAGTCGATATTAACTTACCATGCAAAGTTGAACAATAATTTTATATAGTATGGGAAAAATTAATATGTATTCAAAGACTATATTTTAAGTTACCATGTCATCACAAATAAACACTTTACAATTAAAAGGATTTCCTCAAATCATTCAAAAATAAAATAAATATATTAAACATCTATTATATATTTTGAATATCAAAACTTTGTCAACATTTAATCAAATACAAATATATTTTAAAATAATTCTATTTATATCTTTCGATATTAGGATAAACACACACACACACATATCGTAATAATAATATTTAATTATTATTACCTAAATCTTATAAATCAAATAAAAACAATGGAATTCTGTTATAACATCACATCATTATATTATACTACCATACCTAATAAGGTAGTAAGGTAAGTAAAAACATATGCGAATTCACTCATTCAACTAAGCAATTACATTAAATAATATAATCTACATAAGATTATTAAATTAGTGAAAACACTTCAAACAAATCAACATGATCTTTAACTGCAAATAGATTAGTGAAAACATAAAAGATCAAAACAGTCATTCAAATGGAAAATAAAGTATACTATAATTATCTATCAAATATTTTAATCACATAATCATGAAATATAAATGTGGTGTGTGTAAGGGTTTATGTATCTATTCTTTGTCATCCCCCAATGTCTCCATCTAAACCACCCTCTCCAATTCTCTCCCTCTATCACACTCTTAGAAAAGAATCTGTCCTACATCCACCTCAAAACAAAGAAGGTAGTTATCCTGAAACATCATTATATCCATAAAAGAATGTGGTATAATTAATAAACATGATCTCAATGTATAAAATATAAAATTACTCCTAATTGATAGCAACCAAATCATGTAAATTAAGCAACACTTAACTACTCATAATTAACATATATCATCAAGCTTAATTAAATATTAGTTAATTAAATAATCAACCATAATAATCCATGAATCAAACAAGCTATTTAGCTTAGAGATAAATTGAAATGTGACATACAGTAACCATCATGATTAGTCCATTACTTACAAAACTATGACTATCCAATTATGACATTACCTAAAACTTATGATTTTGTCCTCTCTTAAAGTGATTTTGTAATAAACCAACTATGTATCTAAATTTTTATAGAAGTTATAGTTTTACCTATTTTAAACTACTAATCCATTTTATGTAGGATCATCTTACCAAGAGGCATTAGATTCACTTGCTAACATTTTGTCTCATAGGTTTTCCCTCCAAGATTTCCAATTGAAACTACTAATCACTTAGCTTGCATGTTGCCTGTCAAAGATATTTTAGCATTCTAAAAAAACATATTATAAATATATTTTATATATTATATATATATCACATCTAAATTAATCAGTTAATAAATCTTTTTGTCTATTTATGTATCACCTAAGGGCTACAATAGTGTATGCTCTCCTCTTTGCATCCTTGCGACAATTCCTAGAAGATCAAAAACCACTAACAAAACCCTCACATTTTTATTTTTTAAGGGAAACATGACATGGAATTAATACCCATGAAATTTACATAGTATTAGGGGAATAATAACCATAAATTTCACCACCACACACTAATCCACACTTTGTGTTTCAATGGAGTATAAATATCAGGGAATGTTATTGTTCGGCTAAGCGGTTGACCCCATACAGGTCTTATATGAAAGGGAATAGTTAATTATCTAAACCAATTATTAGATATCATCCTAAGAAAATTTGAGACCCACTGTACCTAGCATATATAAAACACCCCTAAAGAGCTCATTCAACCTAGCATAGGACCATCGACCATAATAGGTGACTTGTTGTCAGAGTCAATATTAGCTCCCAAATAACCATCATGTGTAAATGGGGTTGAGAGAATTTATTAGATTTTGTAATGAGTCACTAGAATAAAACCTCACCCATAAAGTTGTTAGATGGTGCAGTCATTGGGTTACATACCCAAAATTAGTTTACTAGTGACATGTTTGTGGTTTGCTTGATTTGGTGAGTGTTGTGCTAGATCAATGTTATTTTTTTACCAAATCAAATTTTTACCCAAGCCTATACACACCTATCTATGAATTTTTCATCATATTGTATATCCTTTTACATCCTTATCCACATCCTCTTGAACTTATTTTATTTGTACATTTATGTATATCTTTTTAAGCTTATCTCATCTTGTTATAGTCTAGTCTCATCTACATAACACTAGTCATACCTCATCCCTTACTTGCCTTAATCAAGTCTTGTCATGCCTCCAATCATATTCCAACCTCATATTATTCACTTATCCTTAACATTAATCATCCCTAACATCATCCTTATCACTTAATCTACCTTATCTATACTAATCTTGGTCACATCCTAGTCCTTTCATCACCATATTCCCACATCATCTTGCCTTGTCTTACTCATCCTTAGAGTCTTGGTCCTAATCATATTACCCATCACAAAACTTACCTTAGTTGAAACCTTGTCACTTGTCTTGATCTTGTCTAGCCTAATCACCTTGTCCACCATTTTATCCCTTGAAACCTAGTCTAGTCATAGTCCTTACCTTGTCATCCCCTAGCCTATACTAACCCTTTCATCATGTCTATAATCATAAGTTGGTCCCCATCCAAATTGGAAAAAAATTCTTGTCATATCAAGGTCATCATAATTAGTTTGCTTGTGTCTAATAAAGTTTTAATCATAATCATAATCATATCAATCAAATCATCTCATCCTCTTTGAGTCAACCATCTTAGTCTTGAGCTAGTATTAATCCAATCAATCCCTAGTTGAACTCATTCTCTTGGGCTAATCTAGCCCCTCATCAAGTCTTAAATATTGTCATATCTCAATTAGTAAAATCAAATTTAAGTCATCAAAGTTTATCTCACATCTTAAATTGGTCAACTTAAATATTGTCTCATCCCATCTAACATCTCATATCATCATGTAAAACATGAAATCAAACTAAAGCAAGCCTTTGTCAAAACTTGTTCTATATATATCAACTTCATCCCTTAATATTTATTTTCAATCCCTCACACTTGTCAATTGGGGATAGAAAACCACATCATCCATACTTTCTCCCATATTAATCCATGGCATCTAAAACAAATTTGGTCAATGCCCTGATTGAATAATGCCTCATAGCCAATAAGGATGTGTTCCTTTCTCATCTCCTTGAGATGAGCACTCCACATCCTATAGAATTTGACCCCATCCACCCAACATTACCTCTAGTTTACACCCATCCACATTAGATAACTCTTAGTCTTCACACTACCCAATCCCATCCAAATCCTCCATCCACTAGTCATAGCCAATCATCTACCCCTTCCTACACTATCAAAGGGAATCCAATCTTGGTCACCTAGTCTATTACTAGTCTACCAACCCAATCACAACAACAAACATTTGATCCAAAACCCAATTCTTCCACATCTTAGTAATGAAGTGAAGAGATCCCCTATACTCATCTTCTTATATCATTAGAAGACTTCTTCCATCAACTTGTTACTAACAACATGATGGTCTATCCACCCATAGAAAATCTTAATCTTTCCAAGTCTAAACCCTCTTGGTATAAAGCTAACCAATACTATTTATATCACCAAACCTAGGGACATACCATTAATTAATGTCATAATTTCCAAAATTACATCCAAAACCTCATCGACTATGGTGATATTGAAATTGAAAATAAAACAGACGAGTCTACATCCCTAGGTGAATAAGAAGAGGACTACCAAGATTTTATTCCTCATCATGATCAATCCCTTCCCTTCACAAGCCAAGGTCAAAAAATCATGTCCATATTCCATGGTCCCCCTATCTTCGACATATACCCCATCGAATATGAGTATGTTCCCCATGAGCCTAGTCCCCCTTCCCTCATGAGTCATTATTTCATGGGACTATCCTTGGTGAATCTATTATCTCTCCATCATATTCCTCTCACCCATCATTTCAAAGACCCCATATTGAGAGGTCTCTTATGGACAAATAATATTTTATTAGCATCACCACATCTTGTGTATCAGAGTTAACATCAGAGTCAATACAAGTAATATCTACATCAAGATCATATTCAACACTAGTATCTAAATTTGATTCCTCATCAAAAACATCATCCCTCATGGACATTACAATAGATGATGACTATGCCTACCTTTTTGAAGATACTTTTAATTTGGATGATAATCAATTACCAGACATATCTTATAGATTTTATAAGATTGATCTATCAAATATAGTTAGAGTGGATCTAATCCAACCTCACATGCATATCTTATAGCTAGTTTTAGTGATCTTTTTGCTCATCTTGAAGATATATTCTTTGATGTCAAAATTAGGTCTCTTAGGAACCCCTATGAGGACAATGATACCCCATCACTGCTCATTGAACTTGTCCTATCATATCCATCACCTTCATCCATCATAGATCCTTTTCTTCTCATCAATAATCATTTAATCACCTCCCTCCATATGGACAAACAAGAACATACATCATTGGACCCTCCCTCAAGTAACATAATAAGTGCCATAAATATAGAGGTCCAAGACCATACTCAAAAAGTCAAAAATAATGATAAAATCACCTTTGATCTAATAAGTCAAAGTTGAGAAAACTCATATCATCAAATTCATCAAAAATTTCCATCCCTTAGTGAAGCCCAATATCAGGCACTAGGGGACTATCAAAGTCAAAATAACTATCTTCTTAGTCAAATCTCAATCTCCTCTGGTGAAGCCCAATGTCAAGCACCAGGGGGTAGTCTTGAAATACTCAAATCTAAAAATAAAAATAATGTCAAAATTACTTCAAATAATTAGATCAAATATAAATAACAAAATCAAAGTGTCTTAGATCTCCTACAATATTTTATCATATGGCATCAATCAAATATATAATGTCTAACATCTACAATGATGTGAATAACTATTAGTCCCACTTCCTAGTAAAACATCACACCTTCCCATCATGATCCCATAATCTAATCAAGTTTTATCATCCATTTAAGTCTAATGCACCCCCATTAGCATCAAAATCTAATCCAATCCATACCTCATATAACCTTCCTAGGCAACATTATCTCTTGTAGAGATGATGAAGACACTTGGTCTAGATATCTGTAAGGGTCAAAATCAAGAATAAATAAAGGTCCGTAGACATCAATTTATCCAAAAAATAAACAAATTATTCTAGTATCTCATATTTATAAAATAGGCATTGGTTAAAGATCAAGAAGATGTCAACATTCCTACATCTCACACCCATATCCAATAAATTAAGATGCTAAGAAAATCAAAAAGTCAAAAATAAAAATAAAATAAAATAAAAGTAATTTGTCCAATGGTTAAAACTAGTCTTTTGGAGCCTTGGGCAAGTACCATGATGAAATTTGGTTTTTGGTGTCATGGTAAAATAATATATTTTTCATATTGCACCTGAACACTTGGGGGAAAAATCCACTTCATCTATGTTGTCATATTACACGTTCCCTACCAACCCCATCCATGTCATGGTCCAAATATCATTATCTATCATGTCCATATATCATTTATCCCTATTTGGTCTATCATTCCTTCATCTTGACCTTTGTAAGGGAGTGGAAAATGTCTTTAGAAATGTTCTAGAATCATCTTATCATATCCTTTAATGGACACTCAGACAACTAAACATCTAGTTCTCTCATGATGTGGTCATTAACAATCCCTAGTCTATTCTACCTTAGTCTTCATTCCCCTTTTTGCATCACCCTCATCCTTTTATCATCCCATCCATTATTACATCCATCCTTATCCTGGTTACTAGGATTTTTATTCCCTTTTCTAGTAACCCCATTTGTAGAATGTACATACATATCTCAAAAACCCCTAAAAATTGAAATTTATCAAAAGAACCTAAAAGTTATAAAATCTAAAAAATCCTAAAATATATCAGTTGTCTTGTCATATGTCTTCTTATACTATCCTAAATCTTTGAATCATCTTATATTATTCCTTAGTCATCTTGTCATCACACTTTATCTTATGTCCTAGTGGTCTTATCCTTTTTTCATCTTACCTTATCTCAACATCATAGTCATCTTGTCTTATGTCTTCCATAACTAATCCACATCTATACCATTGTCTACACCCATATCCTTAATCCATTTTTACTTCACATCATGATCATCATGGCTGACCTAATAAAACTCATCACTTGATCAAATCATCCCATTGACTTGTTTGTCTTATGTTTCATTTATTTGTCCATGTTTCTTTTTATTCTTGGGTCATGTCTCTTTTTATCTATTAGGAAATGAAAAAGGAAGCTATGATGACACCAAAAAGTTAAAATGATGCTTTTAGGTGACCTCGATGATGCAAAGTTCTCTATTTTCCCCACCATGCACTTTGGCACAACATCCTCTTAGTCATGCTTATATCAAGGTGAATACTACCTAGTGCTATATTTTGGATTTATTAGACTATGATGAGACTTATTACAATAATTATGGCTTGAAAATAGACACACTTATAATTTATACTATCCCTATCACCTACCTCATCATCTCATCAATCATCATCCCATCATCAAATCAATCATTTTAGTCTAATTATCTAATAGCTAATCATTCCTCTAAGCCATTTATCATCACGTCTATATCCTATAGCCAATCATCTTTATTATCTCTAGTCATCAACATCTAAAATTTCATCTCTCATAATGTATTCTAATCTAACATCTGAGTCGCATAACAATTAACATGTATAACATCTATCATCATCATTCTCAAATGCCATCTATCATTTAGTCTGAACTACATTGGCTTGAGGTATTTTTAGACAATGTAGGTAACACTTAATCACATAAGTGTCTAAGGTCAACTCAACCACTCTTTCCTCTTTAGTTTTGACATACCTTCCTTATCCTCAAGTCTTGCATCAATAAAATCATAGAGGTCTAATATCGATCATTAATTAATCAATTTATTGATCAATCACCATCCCCACAATCATCTCCCTAATTTTTTTTATCAATCACCCACACCTGTCGATTGGGCCCATCATATCACCACATCCATCTATTCTTCCATTAGTCATCCATTATCACTGATTGGTTAATTCATCAACTCTATCATCTCTCACTCCCTTTCATGTGTCCTTGATAGGAACATCATCATTATTAATCACATTATGGCTCATTATTTGATGCAATGTGGTTTAATTCTTCCCCTTCATATTTTGGTCACTCTATCATATCATTTATCACTCACCTTTAGCTTTGATATATACCCATCATTAATATTATCAAATAATCTTTGGCCCAATGCTCTCTTAGTATGTGTCCTTGCATGGGATATGTCTACAGCTCATGGCCTTTATCACCTTGGTCTACAGCTTTCCCTGACATGCATCTTTACTTGGGATATGTTGAAATCTTGTGGCCTTTTATTTATCATCATAATTTTTCCACTCCCTGTGCATATTTATTTTTTAAGGGCATCATAACTTTGTAGCTTAATGCTCAAGTCAAGTTCATATTCATCATCTTCTATCTCATATCTTACATCCCATTCCCCTGAATATTCATCGCATCCCACCCTTCATTTCCTCTATCAAGTAACCATCCAACTCCTTCCTCCTCACATGTCCCCTCAAGGGGGCATCATATGCACTAAAATCATTCATAAAATGGTTTTCATTTGAAATACCATTACTCCTTCCTCTTCATCCACTCATAATGCCCTTTCAAAGAGGGGCAAAATATATGCACCTAAATTTTCTTGCTTCATTTATCGTCACTAATATTAGTATTAGTCAACACAAATTTTGCTTATCTCATCTATCACATTTAATTTTGTCCTAAAATCACCCCTTATAATAATTTATCTAACATCCCCTTCTTCATACTTCATCCACCTACCTTATTCCTACCCCATAAATTAATTGATTGACTTAATTCCCCATTATCTACTAACTAATCTCACTTGTCTAATATTTGGGAATTTTAAATTCCCATGACCTACCTACCCACCTACCCTATCCCATTATTAAGATTTAATACATCCCTAATCCTTAATCACCTATCTAATCACCTATCCTAATCCCATACTAATATTACATAGCCCCTAAATGAATTCTAAAATTCTCCAGTTCTAGAATCCTCTCTAACTTAGCCCCTTTCTCTCTATAAGCCTTTATTTTAGAGGCTTCTAATGAGTTTTTTATTCCTTAGATAATCCTCCACCATGGATCTTCCCAACCCAACTTTGAATATTGGCCATTAAACACACCATCTCTCTCCATTTCAACTAACTAGAAACCAACCAAGGAGTGTGCAAAAAATCTATGCTATAGTCAAAGTCATTGATTAAGCTATCATTATGTCAAAATTATGAGTGTATCCATAGTAATCCACAAGAAAAATTAGGAATCCTTGAAGAATTAGTGTGAAGATCTTGTAGAGAGGATAAGAAGAGCAAAGCAATGGTAAGAATTTCCTTGTTATTTATGATTTGCGTCCATAATCTCTCCCTTTGATGTTATTGTGTTTTGGGGTAAATTTTCTATATATATTAGTTTAAATTAATAAGCTCAAAAATATGGTAAGACATATGTTTTATTATGTTTTAGTAGAAATCTAAGGTTGCTTGTTATGGAATAACAAAAAAATATTCAAATTATTTTAGGGATGGATTAGGGTTGAATTGGCCTCAATGAGTGACTTCAACAAAGACCATTAGACCAGTCAAGAAGTTGATAGAATTTGAGGCACTGATGTCTTTTATGAACATTTGGTTACTTCAATTATATCCATGTTTTTATTTAATTACCTAGGCAAACTTGATCTATTTTGGGTGTAATTATAATATCTATGTCAATTTGAAAACTAATAACATTTTTTTATGTTCGTATTGAATCAATTAACATTTTTGAATTTTATAGTGTACAAATAAAATACAAATCATTAATCAAATTTACAATCATATGTTGTTTCATGTGCAAATGAGTATGTTTTACACAAATGATAATCTATGAAATGCAATGGCAATGAACCAATCACATTATTTTTTTTAAATAACATTGATTTGATTTATACATGAGATCTTTCATTAGCTTATTATCACAATTACTAATGTATTTATCACATACATATATATTTATGTGTGCATGTATACATATATATGTAAATGTGTGTGTGTGTGTGTGTGTGTATTTATACACATATATGTACACACACACACACACACACACACACACACACACACACACACACACACACACACACACACACACACACACACACACACACACACACACACACACACACACACACACACACACACACACACACAAACACACACAAGGACAATAAAAAAACATGATTTATCATATTGCCAATGTTAATAGGAGAATGCAATATTATGGATGTCTTCATAAATACAACATTAGTAAATGTATCTAACTATACATTAGTACTGATTGTTATGATCCACACCTCTTGTTTTATATTTAATTTTATTAATATTTTAGGCTGTATTTGTTAAGATTGGCCTTTTTTGCTTTCACAAGGAATTTTATAAAATATCTATGTTAGGTTCAATTTGAGATACAATCAGTATCATTTGGATGTATCTTAGATAATACATATATAACTCCTATGTCCATTGATATGTGCACACTTTATATGTTAGTCATAATCATGGTTTAGAATCATGTTGCTCTTGTAAGAGCCTCTTGATTTGCCTTGCTTGGCATATTGACTATCAATATTATAGTAGTTGTCCAAGAGGAGCAAGGACTTTGGAGATTATTAAAGAACTTGTTATATTAAAGCCATGAATTAGAATAGACAATTGAATAACCCATAGTAATAGTACAATAAATTTTGCATTCACAAAATGATAAAGATTCTAAATAGGCTGATGAGAGTTAGCTTAGACTTTGATTTGTAAACTTGATTACAAACATTTTTTTGCATTTTTTTGAAATCAAAGATACACATTTAGATGTATTTTTCCACATCTAGTCTATCTAGTATGGTCATTAAAGTTGGTTTTTGAAGACATTTATTGATCTGTGAAAGTAGGCAAATGAGTCTTTTGCCTATGTCTGGGCTTAAATTTGAATGTCAAAAATTTCATATATATTTCAAGGGTTGGTTTGGATCTCTTAACATAGATTCATATGATTTTTGGCATTGTATCAAGTAGTTTTATATATTTTTTCCATTATGTGTTTTTCTTCTCATAAAGGCTTATGATTTGTAGTGAAGATTTATTCATGATTTGGGTTTGTTTCTTTCTTGGTCAAAATGGGTTAGATTTTCTTTATTTGATTTTAACACAAAAATGTAACTTTTCTAGATCAATTATAGTTGTATTCAATATATCTTTATTATTATGCCATGTGACATTCTATACCCTAAACAGTGAACTACAAGAGGATCTGAGTGATCAAATAATATTTTGTGGTGGCTATTTAGTCCACACAATGGAGTTGAACTTGATTTTTTTCAAATAACTACCTTAATGAGTGAATCTATTTTTGTGCTTAAATTTCATTAGGTTTTTTTAAGGTCTGAATCATGCCAACATTTACATTCACAAAATATGATAACGACTCTTCAGGAATCAAACAACTGACCATTTAAGCTTAACCTATGTATGAAGCCAAAATTTGTTTTAGGTTACATTCTTAGAGGTCACACTTCAATAATTTATATTCTTTAAAATTTGTTATAGACTTGACATCATGTGACTTCTCAACAAATTAAAAAAATAGATCTTTTCAAAACAAGCCTTGAAGCTATCTTTGATGTCCTTGAACAACCACCACCACTTCCTTTAAAGTAATTTTTGATTCTTACTTGCTTGCTCTTATAGTTATTATTTATGTTATGATTAATACGCTTGGATTATCTATTCCCAAAATGACCATGTTTATTTCTCTAATTGTAGTATAAAATGTTTTTATAACTTTGGTTAATTCGAGGTAGACTAAAAAAAGATATAACGTTTAAGTCAATGATAATGTTATAGTCTACATCATGAGAATAATTGTAATTGATTTCAGCTTTCAGACTCATGATCAAATTTTAATCTGACAGTAAAATGTGTGTAAATAAAGTTTAAAAAATTGTTGTTTTGTGTTCCAAGGCAATTTTTCTCCTTAGAGTGTATATGTTAGAATCTCACAACAATGAATTGAATTTCAAACAACAAGACATATGTATAAATTTTTTAAAAGTAAAACCATAATAATAAAATTGTGATGTGTTAGAATTAACATTATATGATATTTATATTTTACTCAAAATAACTACTTGTGAGAAGTCACATGCACATTTATTTGTGCTTGTAGGTTGCAAACTTCCCAGCTTTTTGGTTATAAATCTCAGTGTGCCAAGCAATATCAAGAAATTAATAGAAATTAAAAATTAGATTATAAAGGAAAATATTCAATATTTTCAAACTAAGGTAATATGAATGGAAATGTGTAACACAATATTTATAATCTAACTACATATTTTTACCACATTTTATAATACATGCATAGACATTTACTAACCATGTTTTCCACTATTTCACTAAACATGTATTAAAAACTCAAATAAAATATAAGAGTTATCTTTAGAGTAAGGATTTTTATTTTTAAATGATGATTATATGAGTAAGTATACAATCTCATATGTTCATTGGTTGCTAATTATAGGTTATGGACTTACCAGCATTATAGATACAATCTCACTATGTTGAGCAACATCAAAATAATAGTAGAGTTTAAAAATTAGCTTGAATGCATAGATATTCAATTTTTTTAATGTAAGATGCTATAAACAAAACTACATAACATAATATCAATAATGTAGCTATGTTTTTTTTTCACATTTTACAACACATGCATACACATTTACTAACGATGCTTTCTAATTTTTGACTAGACATGTATTAAAAACTCAAATAAAATATAAATAATTTATTTAGAGTAAGTTATACAAAAGTCTTCATTTTTAGTCTATCCTACATATATAAAAACATTGGTCAGGGTATTTATTTCATAGAAATTCCAAATAATTATGATTTAATTAATGAAACATATGTTTCAAACATTATTTTTACACTCTCTCTACCTTTCCTTGAAAATGGATATTAAGCTTCACAAAATATCTATATTTATTATGTGTTATTTCTTCTTCCCAGTGTAGAAACATTAATTACTTAACTCATATTTTCCATTTCTCTTGCTCCTCTTGATGCCCTCTATTTAACAATATATCTTCATTGTGATATGAAGAAGTGATCTATTCAAGTTATTTTATTAAGTTATTTATAGTTCAATAGGAGAATCAATTACATAAATGATTTCAATGTTTCATATATAAAAGAATCAATGAATATATGACTTTACTTGATAGTAGACATAATCACACCTAAATGTTTTCATGTGAAAATAAAAATGTGCATGTATAGTTACTTTCATAGTGAACTTTATTTATTTTAATTTTGCATAGCAAAGTTTTTATTATTTAATTAAGTTTATTTCAAATAAAGGATTGCTTGGATAAAAAAACAGAGCTATTAAATGGGTTTTTTATACATAATATAGAAATTAGAGTGTAACTACACTTCCTAGATTTGATGTTCTATTTAAAGTATTATTCATTCAAGCCTGCATGGTAGGTATAATTGACATTACTTTTATTAATTATTGGATTGTTAAAGTTGTATTTTGGCATATACCTAGTCAAGCATAGAAAGAAATAAATGTGGTATCATGGATATCTCCACAAAAAAGAACATCAACAAAGGTATCTTATAGGATGCATATAGAAATCTTATATCCACTAATATGTGCATGTTATTTTTGTCGATATGCTCTGCTTAAAAAAATAGCTATGCAAATTATGGTAGATGGCCAATAGGGGCAATAATTTTTGAGTTTGTTGAATAACCTATTGTACTAAAGTCATGAATTTCAATGGATAATGGAAAAACCTATATGCAATTAGATATATATCAGATCTAAAAATCAATCCTACCTTGGAGAAGATAGATCCTACTTACACTTCTGATTGGGGATACATTAGATAATCAGGGTCATGACCAATATGGATCTGCTAGACCTAATTAAGGGATATCTTACCACAATAATATTACTAGGGAGGGTTCCAAAGCCTCCAGTCAAGAAAAACTACACAATAACCCTAGCTAGGTCCTATGTTTTCATATTTACTATATTAATAACAAGTAAACGAAATAAATCTAATCTAGTGCTCACCAAAGCTTGTGACATAAATTGGGGGTAATAGACAATAAAAGTAAACATGCATATAATACATATACTCATGTAAATGTATATAAAATACTAATTCATGGAAGAGAAGTACAAATGCATATCTTTATACTCTCACAAAGGAAGAACAAAGTTAGGAATACCTACCTTTAAAGACAAACCTGCTGAGCCTCAATCTCTCCCTTGGCCAAGGTGCTTCACAAGAGGTTGTTGTGGTATGTAAGGATTAAAAGGATAAATAAGATCTAGGATACACAACTTATCAATGCATCCAAAATATTTATCCATGTGACAAGATCCATATCTCTAAAGAAAGTATGAAACCCTAAACTTACTCATCAAGTAGAATGGTAGATAAGTAGATGCACAATATATCTTACTTATTCTTCTCTTTATTTAATAATAGAAAAATGATTGTGTTTATATAGGTAGATATAAGCCTAAACCCTTCTAAATGTTTTGGCTGACAGGGTCAACCTAGTTGACCTATTATCATTATTGGAAAAAACTCACTAGGTTGGTCAAGAGCTAACCTAGACCCTAAATAAGTTTTGTCAATAAGAGTACAAGGTCAACATAGCTAACATAATCATGTAAACTATCAAAAGAGGTTTTAGGTTAGAAAAAGGGATACTGAAGGTTGTAAAAGACTAGAGGAGTGTCTAAAAAAGAAGGCCAAGCTTAGGGGAATGGTTTTTAGGAGATAAGTGTGTAAATTTCAAGTGGTAAAAGGAAAAACAATCCTATAAAGTACCAACAGTTTGACCACCCCTTTCCTAGTGCACCCATTAGGGCATGCACTTAGAGATATTGAGACTCGATGGATTCCTAAAAGATAGACAGTGTCAGTAATTGATACAAGTTTTAAATATTATGTGTATACATATGCCCCAATCAAAGTTTATCATGTGTCATGTAAGTGAAATAGGGGATGGTGCTTTGGGAATAGAACATGATGACACATAACACCGATGCTAAATAAAGTGTAATAATGAGCAAATAAGATAAATTAAAGGATAAAATTGAAAAACACATACCTTTACTTATCTTAGTGATGTAGCTAAAGAAGGAAATGTGAAAGATGTAAAGGCATCTAATGTGAGGAACATTAGGTGAACCTATAGCGATTAGTGAAAAAAGAGTGAAAAATAGTTTTTTTGGTAACTTATGCATGCAATAGCTAGAAAAATTCTCTACGACATTAGGATTCATAAATTTTAAGGTGTGGAAAATGAGTTAGTAGAAATAAATCTATGATCAAAACAAGGAATCTGATGGCAAATATTTGAAGGGTAAATAATTGTGAATAGTAACTATAAATAGGGTAAAAAGAATTCATTTGCTATTATTTGACTATTCTAAGAAAAATAGAGCTTTGAGAAACCTAGTGAGTGCCTAGAGAACCAGGATGGTGAGGAGATGATAGCTAAGATGAAGATGATGCATAGTGGTTGTAGTGAATACATCACAAGTAAGCAAATGAAAATTTCAAATTTTTGAGTAGTTTATTTAAAATTGAGTGTTTTATAGAAATTTGTTACTTAGGCCAAATCTGGATACTAGAATGAACCTTAGGAAAGTTTTAGGGACACAAGGGGTAAAATAAATAATTGGATTGAAAGGTGTTGGAGAAATAAATGCCTAAAGAATTTATTATAATTAGTTAAAAAGTTGTCATATTGAAAGAACAAGGTCAATCTAGTTGACCTGGTAGGTAGAAAATAAGCTTTTGAAAGGGCCGACCTAGTAGGTCATGATTGACTTCATTTTTTGTGGAAAGGGATGACATAGTACATCATGGCTAACTTAGTTTGTTAAGTCAAAAGGTTGACTTAATACTATGGGGGAAAAAGGAAGGATGACTTAGTTTTTTAAGTCCAAGTGGTTGACCTAGTACTATAGGGTTGACCTAGTATTTGCTAAGTGGATGATATAGTATTAAAATGAAGGAAAATGGTTGATATAGTACTTTGAAGGCACAGGGCGGCTGATTTAGTACTAAAATGGTCAATTAAGGTAAAAATAGGTCAAATTGGTAAGAAATGAATAAATTAAGGTAAAAATTGGTTTGTTTTTTTGGGAAACTTAAAAAGAACGTATTTTGATTATGAGTGACATGGATGTCTAATACATCTTTTTTTATTTGATTTTTACAAAGACATTAGAGATTTTAGTGATTGGTAGATGCATCATGGCTACTAGATTTATTGGATCACCTGATAGATGTAGACAGAGCTAGATTAGTTATATTAGGTTTGGGAAGCATAATGGAGATGCGATACGTTCTATTGTGTGTTGATTTAGTTAGTGGTCATGTTCTTCAGAGCCTAGGAATGCTTGACCAACACATTTAGATGGGTAGTGGATGGGGATACCATGGAGGTTGGTATCACATTAGAGGATGTCCATGCATTTCTTGGACTTCTTATAGGGGGACAATGATGATCACAGAGATACTAGATGATCAAGAGGAGAGGTAATCATTAGCCTGATAGATAATGTGTTTAAATAATATTTACCCAAGATTGATGGTGAGTTAGTTTAATGTGTATATTGAATATATATCAGATATCTAGAAGGATATGATAGGACTTGTGATATCATAAGTGATGTGTTACAAATCAAACAATAAGGTACTACTATATGTGATAGCCTTGTGTTAGTCAATATTATATCAGGGGGTACTTTATGACTTAGGTTTCATCATCTAGGTTTAGCTCATGAATGATATGTATGAGATGCTATCTAGAGGGTAGAAGACCATGGGATTAATGGTACTACCGAGTGCCTAGATATATTATAGGTTTATAATGTACCAGCTAGTTGGGTTACCCCATGTGGTTGATGATCAATTCCCTAGGGTGTTAAGATGAAGATAGGATTATGTGGAATAGGCTATGCCCCACATTCTAGTGTTACATACAATCATATGAAAAGAGATTATGTGGTATCCTTATGCACATATTGTGACTATTTGGATAAGTTGGGCAATTATGGTAGATCACATGCCACTATACCTAGTGGGTAGAGCTATAATTAGTGACACACTTATCAAGATAATTAGGAATCCCTCACCTGGTGGATACTATAATGGTGCCTACATTTTAGACTCAACATGTGAGAGAACAAGGGGGAGAGGAAAAGGAGTACTAGTCAAGAGACTGGGGACCAGACGAAGATGTGTGAGACCATGGACTAGTCAAGTATGATGACTAAAAATTAGAATGGGCATGGACTTATATGTAGGGGTGCTATAGGTACCATATCCATCACCATAATAGGAGGAGTGGTGACCACCTCAATCACACCACTGATAGAAATGCTAGTAGTGAGGGATAGCATAGAGGGTGGTAATCTAGGATAACCCATTAGTCATCCTAGGGTAGAGTTGGTCTTTAGAGGCACCACTGAGGTGAGGCTCAAGACATGCATGGGTGGTGACTCTAGGGTTTGATTTGATTGGGAGGCATTACATAAATGAGGTACTTGATGGATAAGCTTATGGAGAGACTATGCTTAGTGGATGATCAGATTGGGAGATAGTGATTAGTGATACTGAGATAGGTAATAAATGGATGTAATTTTTATTCTTTGATATAAAATACTAGTTGTATAGATAGATTGATTATAGATAGATAGATTTTGAGATGTATATGTGATCTAATATCTATCTAGTTTAAATTTTTCAAATCTTGCGGATGAAGAAGAGGTTAGATGGGGATCCCTAGTGATGGGAGTGCACCATGATATTCTAGAGGGGGTGATGACACATACAAGCCCACCTCATTAGATGATCCTATGTTACCATTTGGCCCATCTTAGGCAAGATGGTTAAAACTAGTAGGGGAGGCTGTGAGGTACATATAGGCACACAAAGATGGGTTATAGCCACTAGTAGGGGTGGAAATAGGAGATTTAAAAGCATGAAATGCTATAGCTTAGGAGAGAGCTACAAATTTGGCTACCATTATTCAGTTAGGATAGGTACAATCCTAGGTGGCCAATCTATAGGGATAGGTAACAAGCTTGAGATCTCAAACATATTCATTATAACAAACTATTCAAAAGTGATAGTCTAAGGCATATATGGGTAGTGTGGCTAGGCCATGATATAAACATGATAGAGCCTAATCTTAAATATGGAGTGATTTATTTTTGTACTTTGTATCGAAAACACATTATATATATATATATATATTCTATTTTGATAGTTAGATGTTGATCTTACATTTTGTATTGTGATTTTGGTTGTGGATGCATGGATATATTTATTTCTATCACATGTATTTTGTTTTGGTTGTATATTCTATAGAAAATATATGTGTGGTGTTTTATTTTCTAGCATTATGTGGGATACATGCATGGTCAAAAAGAAATAGGCAAAAAAGACTTGGTAAAGTATAATTAATCAAAAACAAATACACTACACACTATATCACATTGGGAAATGTGTAATAACAAAATATGAATAAGTATAAGAAACCAAAGAATGGTAAATAAGATGGAAAAAATTGTTTTTAAACCATGAGAAAGAGTGACACCAAATTAAAACAAGTAAAATAACATTAAGTCACGTTGGGAAGTATGAAATTAATGTAATAGAAATGGAAAGCACATTAAATAAAAATGGTATAAAAATAAATAAATAAAGTTAATAAATCATACTAAATCACGTTTGGAAGTATAAAAGAGAATTATAATTGGTAAAATGGTATTAAATTAATCACACTTATTCAAGTTGGGAAGTATGAAAAACTTAAGAAAAGTGGTTGGATTCTTACATGCAATCATAAAATAAGAAGATAAAAGTGAAATATTAATTAAGTAAGCACAAAACATATTAAATAAATATGGGAAGCATGCCAATGATGTGTAACTCATAATCAATCACATCTTATCTCATATTTGACACATGTAATTTTGTTGTGACTTGGATATTGGAAAATTTTGTGAGGAAGGCCAAGTCCTATCCATGGTCTTACACTATAATTCACAAAGGGAATATTAATGAAGTGGAATTAATGTGAAAATATGGTAAAAGGGGATGTTTGGAATGGTAATGTGAAAAATTTGGTAATTTGTGAGGAAGGCTAGGTCCTATCTGTGGTCTTACATCACAACTCATAAATGAAATCCTTAGGGGAGTGATTAGTGAATAAAACAATATTTCTCAAGGGGAAATATTAAGATTTTAGGGAATTAAAAAGGGAATTTAAGAAGCATAACATAGGAATATTATGAGAATAATTTAGGATACACGAGGCACACTAAGGACATGAGAAGACACTAAGTGACTAGTGACCGTCAATATATAGAGGATATCTATTCAATATAGGCACAAAGATGAGAAGGTAAATAAGTGTTTTAATAAGATAGAATCATGGTGGTTTTCTTGAAAAATAAAATTAAAATGGACCTACCTTCCCATAATGTGTTCCCCATTCTATAGCCAAATTATGATGCTGTCAACAAGTCTCATGAGGATGACCCCAACTAGCATGAAACTCACAAAATTTATTGGCATCATACCAAGATTTCATGGGGTGAGAGGGATCAATTTCTCATGGTATAGGTCTTGGTAAATGTTTTTATAATTCCACAAAGGATAAAGGTTTATGAATATTTATTTTATTGGTTGAAGATAAATGAGGGTTAGTGATGTGGGTAGGAGAAGAACTTTACTTGGAGTTTGGTTAGGAATAACAACTTGAATAGTATGAATTTTATCATAAGAGTTGATGAAACTATAATTGGTATCATGATGATTCTTATTCTTAAGTAATTTTAAAGTACCAATAGAAATTTGGGATGGTTTGAATTGATACATAAATAAATATTGATGTTTGATTTGGTCAATGGCCTCTTCCAAAGTATGTGGAGAGAGTCCAAACCTAATATTACAACTTGGAAAAAAGAGAATTGGCAAATAGACGAAAGAGGTTATCATTTTCCATATTATGTTCACATTTATTAGATAAGGTATTCCATCATTTAATGAAAGTTTGTGTATTTTTAGTCTCAAGTTACTTACAATTGATAAAATGGGCCAAGGTATTTTCAAGGAGATCACTAGTTTGGAATTCTTGGACTAGAGGATTGACTAAATCTTCCAAACTAGTGATAAAATGAGATTTGAGTTGGTTGTACAAATTTAAAGCATCACCCATGAGAGCTTTTGCTAATAGATTAATAACATCAAATGCATTTAATTTGACCCAATATTTATAAAGATTTCCAAATGTTTTTAAATGAAGAGTAGGATTGGTTGACCCATTGTAAGAAATGGTAGGGGTGATACCTCCTATATCAAGATTAGTAATTTGAGGTGTAAGAGGATACTTTTGAAGATGATTGATTGTTTTATTAAAATTAAGAGGTTGATGGATAAGATTACCATGGGAATCTTGAAGAGGAGGTGGGGGAACATTTTGATTATGCATGCCCCATGGCATCTATTTAGGGTGGGTTTGAATATGGATGAGATTATTTTGCATTTGTGTCACTTGATTTGCATTTTTAGCTTTAAAAAAATTAATTTTATTAAGATTTTATAATATAAGTTGACGGGTTTGAGTTTCATTATTTTTTGAAGCATTGGAGATGGTAGTAGTGTCTTGGGTACCACTATGGGTGTTAGTAGGAGATTGAGAAGAACTACTAGTAAGTGAGGTACTAGTAGCATAACTTATGTGGTAAAAGATGGAATAGTAGATGGATGAGAATGAGTAGCACTAGAGGCATGATTACCATGGGTATAAAATTATGCATTAGGGGAAGAATTGAGAAGAGTGGGTCTAGAAAGAGGCCTACTAAATATAAAACCTACCATGTTAGTAAAGATACTAGGCATGGAGGTAGAGGAAATCAAAGAAGAAGTCATTATATGAAAAGGGGTCAAAATAGAGGGAAAAAGGATAAAAATAAAATAAAATAGTATCCACAAATCTATGTGAAATGTGGGAGAAGGTGAATGGGGCTCCTTGACTTGACCACTTATCATGAGATGGTAAATAGTATAAGGATCCTTTCCTCGATATTGAGGAAACTCATTCATGAAGAAGAGAATTTATAGTCTATACTCTAATTTAAGTTGATATTAAAATGAGAAGATATAATTATGAAGTGAATAGGAATGAGGAGGGATCCCATAGTTTGTAATGAAACTAGCTACATTCACATTACTTTCATCTAGGGTAGGAACCACAAGTTGCTTATGAGAGAAGCTATTATGGTTGGTAAGACTCATCATATATATTAAATTAAACTTAGTGTTGTCTTTAAATATAAATTTCATGATGAACGAGAGATATTAGGGAAGACAAAGTTGATGTAAAATAAGGAGATATAAGATGCAGATAAAAGTATATAGTTGACCAAATTGACTTAGTACTAAAAATAGGGTATGAAAATTGAGCTAATAAGGATACAGATTTGATCAGGTTGACTTAGTAATGTAACCTAATACAAATGATAGCTTGATAAGGATACAAAGTCAACCAAGTCAATTTAGTACTATAATTTAAGAGGCAAAAATGAGTACTAGGTCGACTAGGTTGATCCAGTACTATAATCAGGGAAAAAGCGAGTCTGTAAGAGACTGTGTCAAACATAATGATAGTGTATTGAAAATAGGAATTTTTTTTTAAAATTTACTTTAATTCAATAACTTAAAGTAAACACACAAATAATTAGATCAATGAGAATGATCCAATTGGCATACAACATAAAACCTTACACCAATGTTGGCCAATGCAACTTTTTGCAATACAACATATAATGAGTAAAGAGAAAACAATCAATTGAAAAACAAATGTTAGCTAAGTGATCATCTTGAATGTTTTTAGATTATTATAAAGTGTGATATGGAAGTTGGATGAAAATAGGGAACTAGAAAGCAATCTATGGATGGTTTTAAAATGTTTCAGTTGAAAGGGATATGTGTTGGTAATTGTACTAGCTTGGTATTGGGAACTACCCCCTCACTTCATAATCATATAGTGATAAGGGTGTCAAGTGATTTATAAATATATACCATTAACCACATATTTATATTTGGCCAGAAAACTAAGTCAATTTCCCCCTTGGTGATGAAATCCAAGTAGGTAGGCCTTGGGAAGATATATGTTTAAATGTGTTTTTGAAATTATGTAATTTTTTAGTGTGAAATAAAAGATAAAAATAGTGAAACTAAATTGTATATTAAAAAAAAACACCTAATTATACTATGTGAGCTACTCTAAACATGCAAACCATTAAAAATGAAAGTGTGAATTAATTACTAGCATATAATTATTAATTCCTAATTTTAGCATGGTACATAGTCAGTTCAGGGGACACTATATGCAAGCATTATAGAATAGAGTCGATAGGGTCATTAATATACTATAAAAGTATGAGTACTTAAGAAATAAGTTGACAAGGTTGACCTAGTTCACTGTAGGATTGTAGTTTTGAAGACTTTGTGCAAAATAGAACTATAATGAAGAACTAAATTAAAAGAGAGAGAAAGAAAGGAACCTTGGTGGGTTAAAATATGTGGAGAACTATGAAATTTATATTTAAGTGTCTTGAATTCTTACTTTTAATTTATTCTAATTGTATCGACTAGGTCAACCTAGTTCTGTGATTCCTTATTTGCTGAAGTCTATTTAAGATGATTGAGTCGACCTAGTTGACCTAGTTTTTTTAATCTAGAAGCTGACTATGATACTAAGTTGATTTGTATGACTTAGTTTACTATTCTAGATGTTGAATAAGAGACTAATTCAAATTTTTCAACATAGTTTTTTATTTGGAAATGAAGAAGAGTATTGTGTTGACCTATTTGATCTAGTAACTTGTATGTGATGAAGACTTGCACAGAAAGAATAGAGTCATTTTTGATGTGACTATGTGTTAAACCTATGAATATAAGTTATAACTATACTATCCTAGTCTAATAGTATCATAAATATAAAAAAATAATAAAATGATAGAAATGAAAGCATGAAAGAAAACTTACAATGGTTAGATTCATGTTAGGTTCACCAGAATGTATGCAATCAAAAATGCATTAGATCTAAAAATCAATCCTAGCTCAAAGAAGATAGATCCTACTTACACTTCCAATTGGGGATACATTAGATAATCAGGGTCATGACTAATATGGATGTGCTAAACCTAATCAAGGGATTTATTACCATAATAAATTAACTAGGGAGGGTTCCAAAGCCTCTAGTCAAGTAAAACTATGTAATAATCCTAAATAGGTACTATGTTTTCATATTCACTATACTAATAACAATCAAAGTAAATATTTTTTTTAGTGCTCACCAAAGCTTGTGGCACAAAGTGGGGGTAATAAAAAATAAAAGTAAACAATACATATAATCACATCAATGTATATAAAATCGTAATGCATGGAAGAGAAGTGCAAATGCATATCTATCTACTCTTACAAAAGAGGAACAGAGTTAGGAACACTTACTTTTGAAGATGAACCCACCAAGCCTCAATCTCTCCCTTGGCCAAGGTTATTCACAAGAGGTTGTTGTGGTATGTAAAGATGACAAGGATAAATCAAATCTAGGTTACACAACCTATCAATGCATCTAAAATACTTCTCCATAAGACAAGATCTGTATCTCCAAAGAAAGTATGGAACCCTAAGCTTGCAACTCAAGTAGAATGGTGGATAATCAAATGTAAAATATATCTTACACCTTCTTCTCCTTATTTAATAATGGAAAAATGATTGTGTTTATATAGGTAGATCTAACCCTAAATGATTTTAAAAGTTTTGACTGACAGGGTCAACCCAGTTGATCTTGTATCATTATTGGAAAAAACTCATGAGGTCATGGACTAGGTCAGCCAAGATCTGACCTAGACCCTAAATAAGTTTTATCAATAAGAGTACAAGGTGGACACAATTGACATAGTCATGTAAACTATTAAACGAGGTTTTAGGTTAGAAAAAGGGATACTGAAGGTGGTAAAAGACTATAGGAGTGTGAAAAAGAAAAGGCCAAGCTTAGGAGAATGGTTTTTAGGAGACAAGTGTGTAGCTAACAAGTGGAAAAAGGGATACCAATATTGTGAAGCACCCATGGTCTGCCCAGCCCTTTCTCAATGTACCCCTTAGGGTGTGCACTCAAAGAGATTAAGACTTGATGGGTTTATACAAGATAGAGAGAATCAATAATTGATAAAAGTTTGAAAATATTATGTGTATACATAACCCATATCAGTATCAAAATAAATTTTGCATTGATTGAATGATAAAGATTCTAAACAAGCTAATAAGAATTAGCTTAGATTTTCATCTATGAACTTGATTACAAACACTATTGTCCATATTTATAATTAAACTTGCACATATGGATGTATTTTACCACATCCATGCTATCTAGTATGGTCATCCAAGCTAACAAATCTTTGAGGTAGTTTTGGGCTTCAATTTCAATGTTATTTTTTTTTGAGTTTTGTATTCATAATTGTATTGCACTTTGTTGATGCATATGATTCTACTTCAAAATTGATTTCATAGAAGATTAACTAATGAGTAAAGATAAGTACATGCCATCTACCATTTTGATAAATGCTGAACATATAGTCAAACAAAATAAAATAGAACATCAAACTCCCTGTAGGGACTTGGCACTTTGTGACCTTATTCATGAGGTAACAATTTTTTTTTTTTACTATTATTGATTGGATTTAAACCTTAATTTGACATTTGTATTTGAAGTATTGCCTTTCTTATTATGGGTAAGAGCCATATTGTAATATTTTTGGGATGGAAAATAAAAACCTTGGGTGTTATTGATAAACTCTATTAGAGAATGGGAAAATATCCTTTAGGGTTGTAAAGGAGAGAAATTTGAAAATTAATGTATGCTTAAAGAATCGATAATGGTTAGAAGATAAAAAAATGTGAAAATAATCCAACATAATGGTAGGGTAAGATTCAAGTTGAGTTCATTATAATACATGTAAGAAAATATTGGTACACAATATAAGGATCCTTTAAAATAGAAAAAGGTAGGATGCCATACTAGATCCAACAAACATACAATATGTTGGTCCACAAAGTAATATGAGGCCATAGATAAGGGTCATGATTAAATGAGGTTACAAGGGATATAAAACCATAATCTACACAAACAATAGTAAGCATAGTCCTAACAAGATCCAAGGTGTGTTTAAATAGTAACAAGGAGGTGTAAGAATTAATTAAAACAAGTACAATATCATTAGGCAATAACCATGATGTATCTAAACTAATAAAAATAAAGGTGTCATTATATAATAACCATGAGGTGTAAATAAATAAAATTAAAATAATAGTAAAATACTAACAAACATGTATTAATCTAAGCATGGATAAACAAACCAATATAATTCAACCATCAAAGTATAAAAGAATGAATAAAAATAGAATACCTACGTGGGGTTGACTTGTCGATGCATTAATCTCCCCCTTAGCTCAAGTGGCATTTTTTGAATGGTGGTTATAAGTGAAGTTAAGTACATAAGAATAATACCTAATTAGGCATTTTTTTGGGACTCCAAAGACTATGTGTACCTTGGGTGTTCAATGTCTATTCATTAAATCTTCAAGTCTTTGGGTTAACTCATCTTCTTCAAGTGTAACCTCTTTAATATTAATTCATATTATTCATACTAAGGTGGATTTACGTATGCAAGTAGAGTGGATTGGATGTTTATATTTTGAGAAATGAAAAATAGCAACCTAATAAATATGGATCCAAACCATACAAGTCAAAACTCAAACTTAGTTGTCATCATTAGCCTGACTGATGGCATATAAAAATATTCAGTAGACATATTACATCATTGGTTTGACTGATAATGTCAAACAAGTTAGGAGGTACTAAAATTAATCATAAAATATACTAATAACATTTGGTAAAATAGATGCAAAGGGGAAGAATAGAGGCCTAAGATAGAGTAGGAACCTTAGAGGACAAGCATGTTGATGTTATAGTAGGAATGCAGGTGGTAGTAATAATGGATAAGCATGATGAAAACTATCACAAAGGGCCATGAATTGACCCAAAATTATATCAACATAATCTTTAGGACATAACATTAGGGATATTAATTCACCAACAATTCTTGTGAATAAAAAATTCACTAAGTGAAAATGGTATACACTCTACTCATGTTTTTCCTTTGATTTCACCTTTTGCATAACCCAAAATGGGAAACATAATAGTGCCAAAAATTTGAATATTTAAAAAAATAAAATTAACAACCTAAATTTTTGTAAAAACCCAAAAAATCATAAAAATCCAAGTAAAAATAAATAAACAAGGTCTTAAACAATTCCCGTTATAAACTAGTCACCACTAATTGCAAAAACAAGCAAAACAAGCGAAAACAAACATTAAAAATGTAGTTTATATGATTATCCTAATATAATATCAAAATTTTTATAAAGGAGTAATATTAAGGAAGTGAGAGGCTTACCTAAATCCTCTTTTATCTCCTTCAAACATTCCTTCAAAAGTTCCTACTAACTCCCTTCTCCCCTCCTAAGCAAGAGGTCGGATGTAAAAATGAAGAACCCTCAAAGAAACCAAGAATTGACATATTTAAATAAAATAATCTCAAAATATTTTATCAATTAATACTTTAAACTCGTCACCGCACTCCCAAGAAACCCAACCAACCATCTTACAAACCCATACCCCTTGTGAAAGTTATATATTTACTTACACACTAACATGGGTTTACTTTTGAAAGTAAATCCACTTACACATTAATTACATATTATATAGGTCATATTGTGTTTTTATTATTTATTCCATTAAAATATGTCCTTGGTGACTCAAAAAGACAAACAATCTCTTAGAAACCTTCCTACACCTAAGTTATAGGCTTTGGGCTTCAAAAGCACTTGTAAGAGAGGTTTAACTTGTCAAACACTCAAAGTTACAAGTGGGTATATGTGTAAATACGAATTTGTATTCATGAATTGAGGATAAAACCAAACATATATAAAGGTAAAGTGGAAAATTAGGATGATTTATAGGAAATGGGTAAAAATCAAATAAAAGGGTTTAAGGCCTCGGAAGGTAAAAAAAATTAAATACATAAAATTGGGTAGTCAAAATTACTAGTAAACTAATTAAGTAAATAGTTGGATTTAAAAAGGGTTAAACATGGTCAATAAGGGTTTATGAGTGCATGTGAATGTGAATATCATGATTTATTCCATTATATAACCATCTTTTTTCTTATAAACATCAAATACATATGTGGAAATAAACTAGAAACTAGTAAGCAAAATACATATAAATCAAAGTGAAGTATCCTATCCAATAAGATTCAAATCAACTTTATACACCCACACTAATCTCTCAATAGTCATATGTTAACGATATTGGAAAAAAAACTTAAATTATATGATACATAACCAATATAAACACTTCTTATTGTATATAATCAATTCTGATTTTACATGATATGTTAGTCTTGTACACTTGATAAATACTAATCATGGATCAACCCTTCAGTTCAAGACCATTATGTTGTCACAAGGATTGTGTTTGGCATTTTATTATTCCCAATATCTTATCCTATAGTTTGAACCTAATATTTTGAAGACCCAAATCAGTTTAAGCCTACATTCTACATAAACCCCGATTTATATCCTACTCAGATAGTTATAGATCCTTAATAAATTTATATATTTCAAGACACTACCATCTAGATTAGGAAACTAGCATCAACACCAGTGTACCAACACTGAATCTAGTGTCTATTTCTTCCAAATGATCAAATTTCAAATATTTCAACATGTATGGGTTAATCTATGTATTTTCAATAACCTTACTATGAGATAATTTCAAGAGGTGGGGTATAAAATGAATAAAAAGTCATTCACTATACATACAAGTAATATCTAATAAACACCTCTCAAGCTCACACTACACTACTAAAAATCATTTACACAACTAAGATATACCACACTATTATTTCCTATTTACAAATCTATCATAAGAGTAGTCTTCTTACAAGTGTAAAGCCATCAAAGACCAACCCATGAGTAGTATTTGTCAATTTACAAGCTAAATCACTACATGCACTCACATATAGCATATTTCACAATTTTTCATGCATAAGCCCACATTAGGGAACAAAAAACATTATTTTGAGGTCCTCTTTAGAGTATATGGCTATGTAGTACTGATCATTGATAGAGGATTATTTGAGGTCAACTTGAATTCATTTGAGTACACTAACCCTTATTTTTCAAGGTGGCATGCCAGGTTAGAGGACCTAGGGTTTTGAGAAAAAGTATGATTCTGAGAACCTATATATGTGATATAAGTTGATGATCTATAAGGCAATAATGAACCCTAATAGGTGAAGATGATTGTGTTGTGGCCAACACAACCCTTTTTAAAAGAAATGGGGGACCCATCTTTAAAAAACTACATGATCTAAAGTTTCCAAACCTTTTATCTCAATTTGGTTAGCTTTGCCTAAATTGAGTCTTTGAAATCTTGTGCCATCATACTTTTCCTAAACATGTGGTATTTGTAATAACCAATTGATCTGACTTGTGAACCTCAAAAGTATATGAAATAAATAATGCCAAATCTTGATGATACTGCATGGTTAAGATATGCTTTCTTGCTTTGAATATTTAATGTGCTAACTTTGTAGGCTTGCTCTCACTTAGAAATTACCAAAGTCTTAGTCCCTTCTTAGAGTATTAAACCTAAAAGTCCTACATGGAACTTGAAGCCTAATTGGAATCCAAGTGATTAGTTAATTGGTTGTACTTTATTCTCTTTCACTTAGTATTTTTCATGGTTTTTTACATAGATAAACAATGTAATTAAAAAACACTTCATATGTGTGTTTCTCTATATTTTCACTAATTACATTAAGAAGAAAGAAGAAACTAAGGTTAAAAGGTCTTGGGTTTGACATTACCCAGATTTAGTGTGCACCGTATCCAAGCGTTATGGGAGCTCCCCTTTGGCTGTGGAGGAAACACCTACAATAAAAAAGAAACTTTGAACAAGAAGAATGTTAGAAAAGGATATGGTGGACTACCAAGCTACGCTCTCAGTCCTGGAAGCGTAAAGCTCCTTGAGGGATGACAGTCCACTATTTAAAGAAAAGAGTGTTATATAAAAAGAAATGATAAAAGACTTAAAGAAATGGAAAGGTAGAATGTTGTGTACCTATTCCTTGTAGTCTCAGAATGTTATAGAATGCTGGATGAAGGTTTCGTCTAGTCTATGGGCTGTTTGAATAGGTTTTCTGGTTTGTTAGTCTAGAATACAGTTATTGACATTGGTTTGTCTATCGAGGTCAGTAGGGAATGGTGCCGACGTCAGCTCTATTGTCGATGTCGAAAGGGGCAGTGGGCCTTGGATGGGGTTTTGGAATATTTCTATGATGGATAGAAGAGTTTCTAGAATTAGGAGGTTTGTGCAAGGTTATGAGAAGGTGCATAAGCTCTGAGGAAGGGTAAAGGTAGAGGATAGGTTTGAGAAGAGGATAAGAATAAGGGGAAGGCCTTTTAGCCCCTTCACAGAAGAAGTCAGGGCTCTTGACAGTATTTAGAAATATCAAATGGAAACTAATTAACAATGAATTCTAAAATACTGAAATGAGAAGAAGAATACTTAGCTCTGTTAGATGAAGAACCACAGGTGTCAGAATGCTTATTCGTATTGTGGCTAATGTAGAGGTCCTCATACAATGTTTCAATCTAGTTTCTAGAATGACCTGTGCAGAGCTTTGGTAGCCAGGAGAATGATAGTTGAGTTCTGATGCTTGAGATCAGAGAGTGCGCGTCAATCTACAAGAAGGTGGGGGGAGCTCAATGTTAGAGCTAGGATTATGTAATCAATGTTGGTGATCCTGTCGGTGTCAGCTGAGGGTTGACTGATGTTAGTGGAGGGAGAATAGGTAAAAGGGCTATTTTTAGCCCTTTGCCCATTTCTCCACTTGACAAGTGCCTTTTCCATTGGAGAATGGTCAAAACACAGGCTTATCAGGCATGAGAGTTGGTTAGGGAGTGAGAATAGGTCATGGGTGGTTAGGATTTGGAAGACCTAGTCTCAAGGTGACTTATAGGGTAATAAATGGTCTTAGGGTGAGGTGTCTAGGTGAGGTGTTCAAGGTGAAAGGGGTTCAAGTGTGGGTTAGGAGTGTTAACATGTTAAAAATGGACCAAGGGGGGGTTGACACGATATAGGTGTCTAAATTTGCCCCTTTTTATCTTGTGGTTCATTTTGATGAACTGAAAGACAAAAATAGATGTGGGTTGCCCCAGGTATGGGATGAGGTATTCCCCCTCAAAGTAGGAATCGAGAGAGGGTAATCTGAAATTAGGTGCCGATTTGATAGGCAGTAGATGTGTAGGATGAGGTTGGAGTGTGAACACTATAATAGTTGAGATTGTCCGTATACCACTTCACTTGATAGGTAGGTCAAATTGTCACAGGCAAGGTTGAGGAGAACTAAAATTGAAGTAACTAGTCCCCAGATTATTAGTGGTATCTGATTGGGTTAATCGATTAAAGCTGTAGCTCTAATGGTCGAAGAGGATTAAAATCAAACTAACTGGTCCCTAGTTTATTAGTGGTAGCTGATTAGGTTAGATCGATCAAAGCTGTAGCTCTAATGGTCGACGTGTTCCAAGTATCTGGGCTAGGAAGTGCTCCTAGAAAACACAAAAATGTCACAGCTATTGGGGATCAACTTGGTCGTGATCTGACAATATGTGTGAGGGGCGCTTACATTTTGCTAACTATTCATGAGGGAGTATATGCAATTAAAACAACCAAGGCAAAGTTGTCTCAAAAGTGGTCATGGTCTGAGTAGATAGTCATGATCTCTGAGGTCTTTTATCGAGTCGGGCTGACATAAAAGTGATCTCAAGGGTTGTTTATTGTGGGTAGGGAGATGTATGTGATCTCCAATATGCCCCATGAGGAGTCTAGGGTGACTTCTACAGTGTCAAGGCTGGTTGTTTGGTCATGATTTTGGGCTGTTTAGGATAGGTGGTGAGCCTAAGGTTTAGATAGTTGGTCCATAGGGTAGACAGATGAATGAATCGCTGAGCTAACCTCAGAAGACCCCATGTCAACTGAGTGTTGCCTACATAACCCCTATTTTTAGGGCCTCAGGCCAATGTAGTTCTCCCAAAAGGGAGGGATAGTCAAAGAGGTTGTTGGTTGGTTTGGTTATGTTAATGTTTTTATCTTTTCCCATATGTTTAATGGTACATGCTTGATAGGATGAGTGTATGATGATGTTACAGCCTTTTCCATATTGTGTGAAGGTGTATGCTGTAACATAGGTTATGAGATTTTTCATTTTTAACAATTTTCCATATTAGTGATGGTGTATGCTAAAAATGAAATGAGTTTATTTATGCTTTAGCAGGTTTCCATATTGGTGATGGTATATGCTTGACATAAATTATGTTTGGTTGATAGTTTCCATGCGTATTGTTTTCCATATAAACTAGTGTGAATGGGCTATGATAAACTACATAATACAAATGGGTATTTGCATTAAATAAATCATGAAGTTATGTTAGTGGGTAGAAAATGTTTTGGTTGTATGTTATGTTTTGGCATTTGATGAAGGTGTGTAAGAAGTGAAAGGTGCGTTGCTCTTTCATTGACAAGGACCATAATGATAGTATAGATAGGGTTTTTGCAAAGAAAAGCCCTGTTCATGCATTACGTCGTTGACCATTGGTTTGTGTTAAAGAAGTACTCTAATCACTTGACATTAAGTGAGCTCAAAATCCCTTGGATATGTTGGGGTAATAAGTGTGATTATGTGATATGTGAGGATAGCGTAACCCTTTTTGGCAGGGATAACTTTGCCCCTTTTATAGGTGACCCTGAGAACAACTATAGTTAAGTCCATGACTTAATAGTTTGTTAATTAATCTTTTTTTTTGGTAGACTGATCAATGTGAGAAGTCTACGTGGGGATGTTGTTGGTAGAACAATTTGGGCATAGCCATCCTTTGAGGGAGTGGTCTATATTTTGCTTTGTATGTTTTGATAGCTGTCCTTTAGGGAGCAGTCTATTAATTATAGCAATAATGTAGCTGTCCTTCAAGGGAGCAGTCTACATTTATAGTTTCTGACCTTTTTTTAGGCATCCTAGTTTTTATGTTTTTTGTTGACTAAACTTTTAGTCATGGACTAGGCTATAGAGGTTTAGGGGTTTCCTTTTTATAAGGATAAAGCATTAATTCTTGAAAAAGGGTTAACTAATTTTTGTAGGGAAAAAGGGTTGAAAGGAATAGGAATGAGGATGATGAGGGTTTGTTCCAAGGGACGAGCTCAAGTTAAACATCAAGTGAATGATTACTTGGTTAACAATAGAATGGTCACAGATGTAAGGCATTAAGGGGCTCAAGTTTTGGCCGGCCTTCGAGAGAAGATAGATGATAAGTCCCTGATCCATACTTTTGCATTATTATATAAGGTTCGAGCCAATTAAGAGTAGACTTGCCTCATTTGCTTCTTTCCATATTGGTCACGTGTTGGTTTTCTTTAAGGACAAGATCTTCAATTTTGAAATCTCGCTCTTTCAAATTTTTGTTATAGGCATGCTTGATGCAATTTTGGTAGATATGAAGATTAAGAGTGGCAAGACGACGTTCATCGAGTAACTTGAGTTGTGTTAATCGATCTTGATGAAAGTCATCATTAGAGAGGATGTCGTGCAAGGACATACAAAGAGAAGGTATTTGTACTTCAAGAGGCAAGATGGCCTTGGTTCCATACACTAAGGAGAAAGGTGTAGCACCCATAGGGGTTTGGATGCTAGTGCGATAGGCCCATAAAGTGAAGGGAATGTGAGTGTGCCAATCCCTTCCAGTGTTGTTGACCACCTTCATTAGGATTTTGGTTAAGATTTTGTTAGAAGCCTTTACCTGTCTATTTATTTATGGATAGTAAGGTGAGAAGAAGCTGAGTTTGATGCCAAAGGCGTTGCAAAGCTTCTAAATGGTTTTGTTTTTTAAAGATTTGCCATTATTGGTGATAATCTTGTGAGGTACACTGAAACGATAGATGATGTGGTGGTTAATGAAGTTAACAATTTTGTCAGCTTTAGTGGATATGAGGGGAACAACTTCCACCCATTTAGTGAAATATTCAATCGTTGTGATAATAGACTGATGTCAGAGAGATGAATGAGGGTTAATCTCACCAATTAGATCTAAGCTCCATTGTGAAAAGGGCCAAAAATCCTTAGCAACTTGTAAAGCGTGGCTAGGGATGTGAAGTAAGCTAGCATGTTGTTGGCATTTGATACAACGCTGAACATAGTCACTGCAGTCTTGATGAAGAGTGGGCCAATAATAGCCCAGGCAGAGGATGCACTTTGCAACCACATTACCATTGAAATGTCCTCCACAAATCCCATCATGAACTTGTTTGATGGCATGAGATGTCTCAGTGGAGGTTAGGCATTAGAGAAGGAGGCCGTTAAAACCTCATTTGTAGAAAAGACCCCCTAGCATGGTGTATCAAGCAGTAATGTTGATAAAAGCCCACCATCCATTGCTAGAGAGGTCATGAGGAATGATGGAGTAAGTCAAGTACGCAACAAGTTTATATCAAACATCGTGTGGACTAGAGTCGATATTTCCAACAAAGTTGATGTCAGTTGAGATATATGAGGGAAATGCCAAATGGTGTACCATGACATAGATTCTCGAAGAAGCAGATGAATATGGGATGTGTGAGGCAAGAGAAGCCATAGTTTCAGCAAACTTATTTGTAGAGCGAGGAATAGTTTGCAAGAGATAACGGTTGAAAGACCCTAAAAATGTGTCAACACAGTGTTTATAGCATTATAAAACTTCATTTTTACAAAGATATGAACTGTTAATCTGATTAACGACTAGTTATGAGTCGCCAAAGATATTGATTGTCTTAATGCCCAAGAAAAGGGTAGTTTGAAGCCCTAAATTTTGGCTTCATACTCAGCCATGTTATTGGTGCATTCAAAATCAAGTTTGAAGGATAGAGGCATGGGCTTGCCTTCATGAGGGATGAGAATAACCCCTACACCCCCACCGAGTTGACATTTAGATCCATTAAAGAACATTGTCATTTGATAGGGAATGTCATTGGTGGATAACATGGCAATAGACTCATCAAGAAATTTGTAGTTAGAGGGTTGGTTGTCAGGTAAAGGGGCATCTGCTAGTTGGTCCGTGATCATTTGCCCCTCTATATACTTTTATTGAATGAATTCCAAATTGAACTTAGTGAGAAGCATAAGCCAACAAGCCATACATTGGTTTTGGTATGGCTTGGAATGCATGTATTTGAGAGGGTCAGTGTGGGTTATGACATAAGTCTTGTGGTTGAGGAGATAGTGGTGGAGTTTGGTGGCAGTAAAGACTAATGCCAAGCAAAGTTTTTCGGTATGAGTATATCGAGTTTCATAGTCAATGAGTGTTTGGATTATATAATTAACCACCTACTCATGATGTTGTTCATCTTGATGCATGATCATGGCACCTAAGGAATGATCTGTTACTGAAATGTATAGGTAGAAGGGTTGGTCATCTTTAGGTGGAATAAGGACTGGTGGAGAAATAAGATAGAGTTTAAGAGCCTCAAAAGCCTCTTGGCAATCCTTATCCCAATTAAAGGAGACGTCCTTCTTGAGGAGGTGATGTAAGGGTTGGCATCGATCAGATAGCTGTGAGATGAAGTGATGAATAGATTGAAGCTTCCCTTGCAGGCTGTGAAGTTGTTTTAAGTTAGCTGGTGGGGGCATCTCGAGTATGGCTTGAATTTTAGCTAGATCTACTTCAATGCCATGGAGAGAAATGATGAAACCCAAAAGTTTCCCTGAGAGAACCCCAAAGACGCATTTCTTGGGGTTGAGTCAAATGTTATATTGTAGTAGGTGAGTGAATATTGTTTTGAGAATGGTTAAGTGGTCACAGTGAAGTTTAGATTTCCCCAGCAGGTCATCCACATAGTCCTCCATGATTTTTTGGAGGACATCATGAAAGATATAAGTCATGGCACGTTGGTATGTAGCACTTGCATTTTTTAGGCCAAAAAGCATGACCCTATAGCAGAATGTCCCGCATGGGGTGATGAATGTGGTTTTATGTTGATCTTTTGGGGCAATCAAGATTTGGTTATATCTTAAAAACCCATCCATGAGGGATAACATCTCATGACCAGCCATAAGATCAATAAGTTGGTTGATGTTTGGCAAAGGAAAGTCATCCTTTGGGCAAGCTAGGTTGAGGTCGTGATAGTTAGTACAAATTTGAATTCCCCTTGTTGCTTTTGTGATAGGGACAATGTTTGACACTTATTACAAATAATCAATGGGTTGGATAAATGAGACAAAGAGAAGACGTTGAAGCTCCTCTTTGACAAGGAGAGCGATGTGAGGATGCATCTTGCAAAGCTTTTGCCTGACAGGCTTGGATTTGTGGTTTGTGACGATGTTGTGTATGATAATGTCGGGGTCAATACCAGGCATATCGCTATAGGACCAAGCAAAGGATTTGCTATGATCAGTAAGGAATGTGGTATAGTCGATTTGTTCTTGGGCATCTAAAGATTGACCAATCTTTAAAATGTGAGGAACATCAAAAGATGGGAGATTAATGTCAATAGTTGATTCGTTTAACATAACTTGTCTTTCTAAAGGAAGTGATCATTATATGAAGGAGTCATCTGTACCCATATAGGTGAGTATGGCATCATCATCCAGGCATTAGATAGTATTGATGCTAGAAGATTCATCATCTATCATGTCTGGATAAATGAGAGGAAGAGATCTTGATACCCCACCTAGTTGATAGGTCAGGGGTGCCAAGTGAATGGCATTTATGAAAAAAAACTAGGAGGGATGGAGACCACCAACTCCGTAGGTGAGGGTGGGGGACTAGGTGAGTTTGGAGGAGGATGTTCTATGACAGTTTCATGGCGAGGGCTCTTAGAGGGTTCTGTAGGTTCTTTGAAACCCATGCCATGTCATTTATTATCATTTTTGATTGCCTCATCATTTGGAGGCTAAATGGGCTTGTGAGAACCTTGTTCATAACACCCAAAGCCAAAAACCTTCCATGCACACCTATGAAGATAGGTGTGAGCAAAGCTAGGGTTTTTGAGGAAGGAGAAATCAGAAGTGAATTATTGAGGTGATGAGAGAGGATTCCCAACAGTAGGAGCCTGATATAGCCCTCCATAGATGATATTAGTTTGGAGATTGGGAGGACCATATGGGATGACCATTCTGATGTGATGGTCATAGTTAGGGTGGTGATGAAGTTGTCCATATTCTTGTGGAGTTTGGAACATGTCAAAGGTAATGATACTCTCCAAGTGAAAGGCACTAGAAGGTATCTTCCATAGGATCTTTCATGGTCACTTGAGGAGTAGGCGTAGGTGTGACCAGTGTTTTTGAGCTTATTGAGGCTTCTGAGGGTAGAGGTGGTGTTTGGGTGGATGTTTTCAAAGGTATGAGAAAATCATTAGGTTGGTAGGTCATGTTGCATGTTTTAAAGGGGGAAGGGTTAGCAAGAATGACATGAACCTGCCCCTCGTGTTCAAACTTGACACAATGATGCAACGTGGAAGGGACATAGGTCATGGCACGTATCTAAGGTCATCCCAACAACATGTTATATTGGAACTCCCCCTCAATGATATAGAAGATTTTTAGATTTGTACATGGGCCAACACGAACATGCAAGACCACAGTGCCAATGGTAGTGGCGGTGGCATCGTTGAAAGAATGAAAAATTGCATAGGTTTTTGACATGCAGTTCTTCAGAAGGGCTAGTTGATCAAATGCATGAGTAGAAATGATGTTGATGCTAGCACCTCCATCAATCATAACCTACTTAATGTGAGTTTGATCAACATAAGCTATGATAAAGAGGGTGGCATCCTGATCTTCTAGGTTGGAGGCAGGATTCTCAGAATCACTGAAGGTGATAGAGGCAATGGTGGGTAATGATTTGACTAAAGTAGCCAGAGGTTGGGGGTCTTCAGGTTGGACCTTCATTACATGTAAAGCTTTGATTAAGGCTTGGTGATGCTATGGAGAGATTTGAATTAGGTCATACAAATACATCTTTATAGGGGTTTGGTGAAGTTGTTTCACCATGGAGTCACGAATTGCCTCTGAAGATGTTGGTTGAGATGTGCCCAAGATATAAATCTTGGGTTTTAGTGGTTTAGAAGGCTTGGTGAATGGATATGTCTAAGGGATAGAAACTTGCTCTTTTCCTTTATCCTTTAGAGTTTGGGACCTGGTGGCCACATTAACAGTGTTGATTTCGAATAAAGGAGGAGAAGGTGGTAGAGGGACCATAATCTCACGTTGGGATCCTGATTCAAGTGAGGAGGTTTGGGAGGCATGGGATGGTGTTGGTAGTTTTTCAAAAAGGTGGTCAAGAGGATCATCAATGAGAAGGGTGTCCTTTTCTAGGTGTTGGTGAATAACAACCTTAAGGGCGTAGCAACTCTCAGTATCATGCTCAGGTGTACGATGATACACAGATTTTAGTGTCATCAAACCAAGATGGTTTTGGTTCGAGAGGTTGGTATGGCTTAATTGGTGGGAGAATGATGCTAGAAGACTACAACAATTGGTGTAATAGCAAAGCATAAGAACCCACTAATGGATATGCACTCTTTATTGCAGTAGGGGTTGACAACTTCTATTTAGGAGTTGTAGGAGGAGTTTTTTGTACCACCTTTTTGGTTGGTGGTGTGGCCACACACGTAGATGACACTTTCTTAATGAGAGATGTCAAATTTTTTGGAGGAAATATATGTTTGATGGGTAGAGGGAGTAATGGAGGTAGTTTGTTTTTGCGGGGTGTTGGGATAGGGAGCACTCCTTTTAAAGTAGAAGGATGTGGACCCAAGATAGAGGGTAATGGCAAAGGTGGGGGAGGAGTTCTTTGATGTTGTTTAGCACCCTTCTTTAGTATGGTATGAAGAACACTACTGTGTGGGGTGAGGTTCAAATCTACCTTCACTTGTGGGTGAGTGAGGTTTGATACCGGGTGAACACTGAGAGATGTAATCTATTTCGGCATGGTGGACGCCTGTGAGGGTTTGGGTTCAGACATGGAAGGCTGAACTTCTGATGATGTAGAAGTGGAAATGGCATGATCCTCATTAGAGACTTTGGGGTGAATTGTCATAAAAATATTGGTAGTATAAGGTGAAGTGGAATGTGTAAGATAAGGAGCCTTAAGTCACTCCCATAGCGCCTCATGTTTTAGGTTCCTAGAATTGAGAAATCCTATTTTTTTTGCCAATCGAGAGAAGGGTTTAGATGATGTCACACGAGGTCTTACAGTTAGTCTTTTGGAGGATTTAGGTGGTTAGGAGAGTGGAAATGTGTTGGACGTAGGGATCTCAAGCCAAAGGCGAGAGAGAACCATCATCGAATCTTCCTCGACCAAAGTGGGTGAGGTGGCAAGTTCTTCTCTCAGTGGAGAAGAGATTAGAGAATGTGGCTCTTCAAGAGGATAGAGTGCAGGGATGATCATGACTTCCACATGTGGTTTAGGAGTGGGGAAAGTATGATCCCCTATTGGTAATAAGAAGGATAAGGGCTGGGCCACCGGCGTTGGTACCATCAAAGCATCCTCCAATATGGGAGAGGTCAAAGTAGACTCTCCTACGTGTGAAAGGGGAGTGGATGGAGGACTATCCTCCATCGGTGGAGGACAAATAGGAGAGGAAGACTCCTCTAAAGGGTGAAGAAGAGGGAAGGTAGGGGCAAGAGGAATAGGTAATACAGGATCCTCACGAGGTAGAAGAATGGGTAGAGGAGATGTTTGATATCGTGGGGGTGATACAAGTGAAATGGGTTGATCCACACAAGGAAGAGGGCACGACAAAGGGAGCTCTTCATTACGTGGGGGTGGTATGGATAAAATAGGCTCTTCTACCCATGGTAAAGAAATGGGTTGACTAACCTCTTCAGATTGTGGGAGAGGTTGATTAGGAATGAAAGGAAAGACCATGTCGACTGTGCGTATGTTGCATTCTTGAGGGTCATCGACCATGGTCTGAACATTATTCTGACTGGGGGATGGTTAGGAAATGGTTGCCTAAAGACATCCATGTTTTGGTTGGCTGATGTATTAGGGTTATCCAAAATAAGGTCCCCTTTGTTTAACATGTCTTGAATAATGTTTTTTAGAGTCTTACAATTATCCGTGTCATGACCCTTGACACGGTGATAGTTATAAAAATAATTTTCCCTATACCATGCAGGGATGGCTCATGAAGGGTCAAATTGGATAGGTCAAATATGAGAAAGGTTGAGGACTCCCTACTTCACTAGTTTATCCAATATGAAAGCATACAATTCTCCTATTGGAGTGTATCATCACTGTTCATACCGTTGTTGGAATTGTCTAGTGATGTGTTGTGATGTGGAGGGTTCAGATTGGTTGGTTGTGGTAGAAGATGATGACCTAAGGACCACAACATTCGCTGATCCCTTGGATTTGGAGTGGGAAGAAGAGGGTTTGGAAGAAGAAGGGTCATTAGCTTTTGCGTTGGTATTTTTACTATGAAATTTGACCCTATCTTCCTCAACTGCATGAAGTTCAAGCTTTTGGGCCATGGTGAAAGCTTCATCAAATGTAAGGAAAGTTTTAACCCACAGAGTGGAAGAGATGTGCTTGGCACATGCTCTTGAAAAGAGCTCAATGAGCTCAAGTTGAGGTAGTGAGAAGGAGAGTTGGCTAATCAAACCTCTCCAATGGGTGATGAAGTCAGCTATCGACTAATCCTTAAATTTTCTAATGGAATAAAGGTCTGTGATGGAAACCTTCTTGGTAATATTGATTGAGAAATGGTCGAGGAATAGCTAGGTGAGTTGAGTGAAGGAGAAGAGAGAATGACTGGTAATGGAGCTATACCAGTCAAGGGCAGTGCTAGAAAGTGACATAGGGAATGTGTGAAGTAATAATGCATCATCATGCGCTATGAGGTAGCAAAAAATTCTAAATGATCACAATTGTTGTTGTGGGTCCTCTTTACTTTGAAAGCGAGGAAATTTTAGGAGTTCCCACTGGCTAGGATATGGTTGAATAGGAACTGAAGGGTGGATAGGTTCGTTACAGATTTTTTTGTATAAAAGAACACTCCTTGGACCTAAAATTGATGTCTCAAGGTTGGACATCTTATCCATCAGCATCTTAATTAGATCGACAGATGGATTAGCAAGAGGGGTACCCCCTAAGTTATAGGGTACCTGAAAGGCATTGGCAGGGGCATATGATGCACTTGGTTGCATTTGTGTAGGTGCAACATACTGATAGTTCATCATAGGGGCCGATGTTAAGGCCATAGGGGCTTGTGCTATGAAGTTGGAAGGCATAACTTGACTGAATGGTGCCAAGGGTGGTTGAATGGCGGTGACACTGGTTAAAGGATAGGTGGTCACTCTCATGTTTATAGGCACAAGAGTGGGTGGGATAGAGATAATCAAGTTTTGGAAAGGTGTCAAACTTGGTTGAATTATTTGTGGTTGAGGGGGTACAAAAACCTCGATGGAGGTAGGACCAGAAAGGATAGAAGGGGAGGCCAAATCTTGAACATTGGCCATGGTTGGGTTATTGGTCGAGACAGTGGCCTGAGTGACCATAGGTTGGGTAGTAGATGCTATTGATATCATTATTGCTTTAGTCAAAGAAGTTGGCATCCCATAAATAGGGTTACTTGAAAGATCTCACATGTGGCTTCTAGCGAGATAATGTTGGAGAGCCTTGACATTGTCATCAAGGAATCTCTCAAAATCTTGATCCCCTTCGAGAACACTAGGATGTTGATCAGTGGGGGTAGGTTGGATAGGAGTATGCTCAGTATTTGAATTATGCTCCATTAGATGACTAGGTACAAAGGGCGAAGGTGGGAGTGGCTGTTGACTTGCATGATCAATAAGAGATTTGGCCTGACTACGTGCCAAAACCATCCAAGGTGAAAGGGGTTTAGGTTCCAAAAACTATGTGTTTTAGTTTCAAAAAAATAGAATTTATGTTTAACAGCAAGAAATTTGAGTTTCAAGCTTGCTGTTTGGAAAATTTTTCTTGACAGTGACTGATGTCAGTTGTTCAACCGATATCGATTAGAAAATGTTGTTGACGTCGGTGTAGAAACCGATGTCAGTTTCTGTGTATTTCTAGAAACACAGAGAATTGATAGTTTTTGAAATAAGACAATATTCTGAGTTGTTTTAGACTTTAGAATGGTATGACCTTACCAGCTCAAACACTCAGATAAAATAGAAAAATAGATGAATAGGCAAGCAACCTCTAAAATGTTAGATTCCTAAGAATAAGTTTTAAAGTCGTGGTGGCTTATGTCTTAATAGAATATGTTGGGAGTTGGGCTTGTAGAATAGGTCTTAGAGAGGAAGTCTATGGCTGGTTTTAGATTGTGTTATGGTGCTCAAAATATCTATATTAGGTTCGGTACATGGCCTGGTGTTGGGGCTTGCTCCCTTCACTTCACGAACCTAGAACCGAGCTGGGCCGCTTAGCCAAAATATAGCTTGCCTATAGTTTATACTCTGCTAGAGAACAGAGTGGGTCCTCCTCTTGGTGGTGAAATCCAAGTAGGATCACCGGGTGGGGTAAGGTATCCACTAGGTGATGAAATCCTAGACGGGCCTTGTCTTAAGTAAGTTTAAGTGTTTGATTTGAAGTGATTGTGGTTTGGTTGTGTAACATTTGTGCACTAAGATTCATTCATATTGCTTTAATTACTAAGTGGGCTAAGTATGCATCCAAGCAAGAATGAAATGCAATAGTTTTTAACCCAAATCAAAATATGTTATTCAAATGCAAACAATTGGAGAAGAGGTTAAGAGTATGAGTTTTTCACTACTCTATGGTGCATGTAAGAAGTAACAAGAAAAAAAGAGATGTTATTTTTGACTTCTGCTAATGGTTTCTTTTTGAAACAAAAATATAGAAGAGGGGATGCAAGAAGAGAATATTTTCCTAATGCATCTATATGAAAGTTTGATTTCTTAAAATAAGAAGAATGAACCCAAGGAAAACTCCAGGGGTCCCACTGGGCGTGCCAAAATGTTTCTCTATATTTTCGCTAATTACATTCAAAAGAAAGAAGAAACTAAGGTTAAAAGGTCTTGGGTTTGACGTTACCCAGATTTAGTGTGGACTGTATCCAAGCATTGTGGGAGCTCCTCTTTGGCTGTGGAGGAAACACTTGCAATAAGAAAGAAACTTTGAACAAGACGAATCTTAGAAAAGGATATGGTGGACTACCAAGCTATGCGCTCGGTCCCAGAAGCGCAAAGCTCCTTGAGGGATGACAGTCCACTATTTAAATAAAAGAGTGTTGTATAAAAAGAAATGATAAAAGACTTAAAGAAATGGAAAGGTAGAATGTTATGTACCTATTCCCTGTAGTCTCAGAATGTTACAGAATGCTGGACAAAGGTTTTGTCTAGTCTATGGGCTATTTAAATAGGTTTTTTGGTTTGTTAGTCCAGAATACAGTCATCAATGTTGATTTGTCTACCGAGGTTGGTAGGGAATGGTGCCAACATCGGTTCTATTGCCGATGTCAAAAGGGGCAGTGGGCCTTGGATGGGTTTTTGGAATATTTCTGTGATGGACAAAAGAGTTTCTAGAATTAGGAGGTTTGTGCAAGGTTGCGAGAAGGTGAATAAGCTCTGAGGAAGGGTAAAGGTAGAGGATAGGTTTGAGAAGAGGATAAGAATAAGGGGAAGGCCTTTCAGCCCCTTCATGGAAGAAGTTAGGGCTTTTGATAGTATTTAGAAATATCAAATGGAAACTAATTAATAATGAATTCTAAAATACTAAAATGAGAAGAAGAATACTTAGCTCTGTTAGATGAAGAACCAGAGGTGTCAGAATGCTTATTCCTATTGTGGCTAATGTAGGGGTCCTCATACAATGTTTTAATCTAGTTTTTGGAATGACTTGTGTAGAGCTTTGATAGCGAGGAGAATGATAGTTGAGTTCTGATGCTTGAGATCAGAGAGTGCGCATCAATTTGCAAGAAGGTGGTGGGAGCTCAATGTTAGAGCTAGGCTTATGTAACCGATGTCGGTGATCCTGTCGGTGTCAGCCGAGGGTTGACCAACATCAGCAAAGGGTGAATAGGTAAAAGGGCTATTTTTATCCCTTTGCCCATTTCTCCACCCACCAAGTGCCTTTTTTGTTAGAGAACGGTCAAAACACGGGCTTATGAGGCATAGGAGTTGGTTAGGGAGTGAGAATAGGTCATGGGTGGTTAGGATTTGGAAGACCTAGTCTCAAGGTGACTCATAGGGTAAGAAATGGTCTTAGGGTGAGGTGTCTAGGTGAGGTGTTCAAGGTGAAAGGGGTTCAAGTGTGGGTTAGGAGTGTTAACATGTTAAAAAGGGACCAAGGGGGGTTGACACGATATTAGTGTCTATAATGTGGTTATTAGTGGTGCTAAGACATGGCCAAATGAAAATAAGCCATGTGCCCTAGTGTTATATGCATAAATATCTTATCCCTGATAAATATGTTAGATTTAAGGAGACTTTGATCTAATGATAAATCACCCATATTACCTAGGGTTAGAATCTATCAATCATCAAGCAATTGAAATATTTAGTGCATAAAAATAATCATAACATGAGTGATGAAATTATATTTAATCTCTTTATTATTTGTAAAGATTTGGGCCAAATTATGTTTAGTGAGACATTATCATTTCATGAGTATGGTTCACATGTTAGTGTAATATGTTATAATACAATGGATTTCTATGATACACTGCATGTTTAGTTTAGAATCATAGAAATAGAAATACAATTAGAAATAAGGAAAGAAAGTAATTATATTAATGTCCACAGATGACCAAAAGTAGGCCAATGGGACTCAAAAGTACATTCAATTTTGGTTCTAGGGTAAAGGGACCTTGGAAAATCATCAAAACTGAGGACCATTTAACCAATCAGCCTACACCAAAGTTAGAATAGCCAATCTCCCAGACCTGACATAGATGTCAAGGACCAAGAGAACTAGACCTAACTAGGGAGTGACACATCAATTAGATGTAGAATGGTCAGTATCCTATGTCAGGAATCTAGAACAACAAACATGCTCTGATGCCACTAGTTGGGATCTTGCTTCTCAGAAAAAGCACAGTATGATTACCAAGTATAAGCAATTGAATATGCGGAAATAACCAGAAACACAAGTAACTAGAATTCACCAATAGCACAGAATATGAGAGACAATACACTATCTTGTATTAACACTAACAGAAAAGAATACAACAAAGAGCCGCCACACTCTTTCACCTTACAGAGATTCGCCACACCTCAAGTGTTCAGTAATTCTTCTCACACACACTCTCCTACACAAAAAACGGTCCCAACAACCAACTCACACACAGAATTGGTGTTCACCTCACCAACCAGTCAGTAATAACCGTGCCGGTACATCAAGCACTCTATAGCACTTCAAGCTGATCTCTCATGAACCTGTAACCTGCAATTCAAAGACCAAACTTACATGTAGATCCTCAATGAGCTTGCAACAACCTGCAACTCACAGATCTTACAACTAGAAGGAACTCTTCCTTTCTATCTCATGCCTTATACAATACATGCCAATGGGTCTATAAATAGATCCCTAACTCAAACAATAACTTAGACTCTTAATTTAGACAATAGTCCTCGCAGCACAAGACTCTAACTGGTCTCAACATGCAAACTCTTTGTTCACTTAACTAACTGTCCGTGAAACGAGTAGTTCTGGAACACACAGGCGACCGACGTCGGTCCCTGCCTGTCTGGTTCTGCCGACGTCGGCCGACTTCCTGCCGTCGCCGGTGGCCTTCTGCACTGGTCCCTGCCGACGTCGGTCCTGATGCCGACGCCGGTTCCTGTAGAACTCAGCAACCATCTGTTCCTCAGTTTGCAAAGGTTGAAGCTTTTAGCTCCACAACCTAACAATCTCCCACTTGGAGATAAACAGCTGCAACCTGTACATGTACCTGTACACCGTCTAGTTTGTTACCTTGGCTATGTATCCATCTTCAAAATCATCCTTGAAGACCAACCACTACAAAATCCGTGGTGCAAAACCTGTCATCCAAATTACCTACCACATCCACATCTACAACCATGTAGAAGTAAACCTGAACTTGCATAGCATGTGCACCTGCTACTAGTCCCTGTAAGAATCCACTGAGCTGACCTCTAATGGTTCTCTCCCGGATTGGCTCCTAACTTGTGACAACTCCCACTGCTTGGGAAAACTCAGGTTTAGTACATACCATGCACTCAACCTCATTATGTGAATCAAGACACCTGTTCATAGAACTGTCCAACCATCGGCGTGCCAACCGGTTCCACACAATCATCCTGAAACAAAGTCAACACATGACCTTCCATGTCTCTAGAACACACTCTTGCCAAAGAATATTGCTGCTCCCAGATCCTCCATGACAAACACCTGAACTAGCTTTACCTTTAGTTCAGCAATCCCTGTATATGTAACCCTGCAACAAGCACATCATACAGAAAATAGGATAGTGTAGCTAATACTATCCAACCTGGTAAAGAGAAACACAATGAACAAACCTCCATTGCCCTGCAGCTAATACAAGATCAAATACCCTGATCTTCCATCTCACGTATCTATTTCCGCTCTTCTTCATCCTTAACATCCATTCATCTTTTAGTGCTTACTTCCAGCTGGCAACACTACCCAAAACACCTGTTTGGTTCTCCTCCAAGGAATCACATCCTCATTCATGCCTAGCTCCCACTGTTTCCTGGATCTACCTGTTCTGCTTCTTCAATAACTCCCTAGTCCTATGCCATAAGTGAGCAACAAGTAGTGTAAAGAAGGGAAATGACGAATTTAAGAACTTACTTACACCTTCAGTCCTCCATTGGGCGCTTGAGACTCCATGACAGCATGCTGTCCACCCAAAATTCGTCTCAGTGACCGATGCCGGTCACATCTCAGTCTACAGCCGACTGATGTCGGTTCCCTGCGACTGCCTCTCCGCCGACGTCGTTTTCCCCTGGCCGACGCCGGTCTCTGTCTGCCCCGAGTCACCGACGTCGGGCTGCACATAGCCGACATCGGTCCCTGTCTAGACACCGACGCCAGTTTTCCTGCCGACGTCGGTCTCTGTGTTTTTCTTGTGAGACCTGACTTTTTCCCACGAGCTCCTTTTGGATCAAACCCTTGTCCAAAACACCCTTGCTCTGCTTAGAATTCCCCTGCACCTTGTGCTGAACTCTGTCCGTCACTTTCTCCTTGAAAACCAAGGCTTTCCTGTTCTTGTCACTAACATCGGATTCCTCAAGAAATCTCACCTTTTTCTTCTGCATACAGAAACCACGATCCATGCCTTCCAAATCCGAAAGCATATCCTTTGACTCAAGAACCAGCATCTCCTTCATATCTATGTGACCAAGCCTATCAAGCCACATCTCCGAATCTACAGCTGAAGTAGATAACCCAGAAGAAGAATCAGTAAAACAAGTAGATAGATAAAGCGTACCTACTTTCTTACCTCTAGCGATAACAAATGTACCCTTGGTAACCTTCCAAGAGTCCGTTGTGAGAGTTACTGTGCAACCCTCTTCACCCAAACTTCTAACAGAAATCAGATTCCGCTTCAAAACTGGGACGTGCATGACCTCCTTTAACACCCATGTGTTACCTGTCTGCAGTTTCAGCTTCACTTTGCCTTTGCCAACAATCTGACAAGACTTACCATCCCCTACACAAATTTCTCCAAAATCTCCCTGGACATACTCATGAAAAAATTCCCTATGTGGGGATGCATGAAAAGAGGCACCAGAATCTAATACCCAAGATTCTACTTTATCCAAAGAACATACCAGAGCATCCTGTGCAATGTAACCTGCAGCATCTGCTTCTTCTTCATGTTCTTCATGCTGATCTGTACCCGATCTGCAATCTCTCTTTAAGTGCCCTTGCTTTCCACATTTCCAGCAGGTTATTCTGCCATACCTGGACTTGGATCTCTTGCCCGTCTTCGACCTTGATCTCCCACGCTCTATCTTCTCTCTTGGCCTTCCTCTTCCTTCAACACTCAAAGCATCTCCAGATGATTCACCTGTGCTTTTCCTGCGTATCTCTTCGTTCAAGATTACACTCACAATATCATCCACTTTTAAGACTTTTGAAGGAGACACAGTATTAGAAACTGCCATTACCATACCTTCCCAACTTTCAGGTAATGAACACAAGATTAAGAGAGCTCTTATTTCATCATCAAATACAATATTGACTGAACTTAACTGGTTTACTAAACCATGGAAATCACTAAGATGGCTATGAACAGATCCACCTTCCAACATTTGCAAATTAAATAAACGCTTCATAAGAAATACCTTATTCGAAGCTGAGGGTTTTTCATATAAATTTGCCAAAGATTCCATCAACTCCACCGTTGTCTTACACTGTGATAAGCTGGAAATCACAGATGATGCAAGACTCAATCTAACAGATCCCAGAGCCTTCCGATCAAGAACCTCCCATTCTTCATCTTTCATATCCAAGGGTTTGCTAGCAACCCCACCCAACAGTAAGTACAAATCTTTCTGATACAGATAGTCCTCAATCTGCATCCTCCATAATTGGTAGTTCTTGCCATTGAACTTCTCCATTCGTAGTTGACTACTTTCTGTCATTGCTCAACTCCCACTCAAACAGAAACCTGTGAGTAACCTGTGATCAAAACACACTACCCAGATCTACACCAATCTGTTAGTATCCCAACCAAAAGCTCTGATACCGATTGATGGTATCAAGCTTAAGAACTTACAACCTAGGCTCTGATACCAGTTGTCAGGAATCTAGAACAACAAACATGCTCTGATGCCACTAGTTGGGATCTTGCTTCTCAGAAAAAGCACAGTATGATTACCAAGTATAAGCAATTGAATATGCGGAAATAACCAGAAACACAAGTAACTAGAATTCACCAATAGCACAGAATATGAGAGACAATACACTATCTTGTATTAACACTAACAGAAAAGAATACAACAAAGAGCCGCCACACTCTTTCACCTTACAGAGATTCGCCACACCTCAAGTGTTCAGTAATTCTTCTCACACACACTCTCCTACACAAAAAACGGTCCCAACAACCAACTCACACACAGAATTGGTGTTCACCTCACCAACCAGTCAGTAATAACCGTGCCGGTACATCAAGCACTCTATAGCACTTCAAGCTGATCTCTCATGAACCTGCAACCTGCAATTCAAAGACCAAACTTACATGTAGATCCTCAATGAGCTTGCAACAACCTGCAACTCACAGATCTTACAACTAGAAGGAACTCTTCCTTTCTATCTCATGCCTTATACAATACATGCCAATGGGTCTATAAATAGATCCCTAACTCAAACAATAACTTAGACTCTTAATTTAGACAATAGTCCTCGCAGCACAAGACTCTAACTGGTCTCAACATGCAAACTCTTTGTTCACTTAACTAACTGTCCGTGAAACGAGCAGTTCTGGAACACACAGGCGACCGACGTCGGTCCCTGCCTGTCTGGTTCTGCCGACGTCGGCCGACTTCCTGCCGTCGCCGGTGGCCTTCTGCACTGGTCCCTGCCGACGTCGGTCCTGATGCCGACGCCGGTTCCTGTAGAACTCAGCAACCATCTGTTCCTCAGTTTGCAAAGGTTGAAGCTTTTAGCTCCACAACCTAACATCCTAATCTTGAAAAATATGTTAGAGCCTAAGAGAGCTTTACCAAATAAAAGGATGCCACATCCTATGAAGGTTAGAAGTACCTAAATCCAACCAATGAGCTTTCCCTTATGTCAAGAACATCAGTCTCTTTGTCTTGACATAGATGTTAGAGCTTGAGATAGATTGAACTAATTAGGAAATTCCATGTGGCCTATTATTAGATTAGTCAATCTCCTTAACATAATAGAGATGTGAGACTCTGGGAGAGCCTGATGTATCATATAATAACATGTGACATAACTAGGCATATTAGTAGGTGGGGTCCTAAGGTTACAAAAAGGTTATTATGAAGTATAAGTGGAGATATATAGGATAATTAAAGGATGTCACATGTCCCTACCTAGCATCTCATACCTAACTAGCATCTCATCCCTCCTAAGGGTATAATAATGAAGTGTTAGGCTATGCCTAGGTGTCGACCATTGACATGAGGAAAAATATACAAATGATAAATGGCATGAAGTGGGAGCTACTTGAGAAGCCTTATATATTAGATGGCCTCATGCATACCACACCTAAACATCAACTATGTGAGAAACTAGGCCATGATTGGATAGTTTTAAATTTTTCATTGCCTTTACTACATCTAATATGTGACATGTAATCATATGATCCAAACTTAACTCCAAATTAAGAAATTAAGTGGAAACACCTCAAATTTGAATCCACAATGAGTGAACCACCAAATGCCATTAATGCATGGGGGTGAATGTGGGTTTCCATAAGTATCATTAAGAAAACTCATTAGCCATTATAACTCTATAATCCCAAATACCAACTCCTTGATTTCTTCTCCAATCTAGTGCTTTCTATGCCTTCTCCTTCACCCAGAGCTCTTCTTCTAAATTCCATCTTGTTGTAAGGGTTGCTTTATCTTCAAATCCTAAGGCTATATAAAGACACTATGTCCTAGATGGATTGAAATGATTCAAACATTATAATGAAATATTCAAAGCTATCAAATAGGTAGCCAAGGAATCAAGTAGAGATGATGATGATCAAGTTGAATTTAAAGCTACCCTGTGAGCTCATGAGAAGTGTGGCCTAGAGAAGGCCACAACCAACCCTGAGGTGTTTACTTATGCTGAATTGTTCAACAAGATAGTCCTCATTATGAGGTAGGTGTAAGACATTTCCCATAATTGGGTCATCTCACACAATTCCTAGCATCATATTTCTAACATATAGGGAACTACCTTCAAGGCCTATTATAATCTCTCAGAGTTTGAGGGACTTGGCTGAGAACCTAAATGCCAAGTGGGTGAACAAGGAGGATGCCAATGCATACGCAATATATACCTTTAATGAGGAGGTACAAGTTGGTATTACATTATTTAACCAATTTTTTAGATCCCTAAATTTCTTTCACATCAACATATTGTGGGTGCCTTTGCTTCACATGATCCTAGATGGCTCTCGAGTCCCTGACCTGGGAGGGGTTGTCAATTTCAATCTAGTGAAAGTGGTAGCATATTCCCAAGTAGGCAGGAAATTATACATGATGATTTATGTAATGTAACTTTATTACAATAAATATTAAAAATATTATATCTAAAATTCTCTTTTAATGGAGAATAATTTTTGTATGAGTTATGCCCTTTCTACACTAGCTAGTGAACCCAAATTTTGGCAATTTTTAGAAAATACCATAATAACTCACCCAAAATATATGGTGTCTTTATTATATTAAAATAATTATAAATTAATGAAGTATACTCTCCTAATTATTTATAAATAAACACAAATTGGGCAAAAACACTCGCTAGTTCTACACACATGCACCATAAAGATTGGTCAAAACACAACATAAATTAATAATACTAATATAATGATTACATATCATAGGGAAATATTTTAAAAAAATTATCTAAAAGTATAAATACACCTAATATATATTGTAAAAATCCCACAAATCTGAAATCAACACCTTAAACTCTACTCACACCAATAACCCATATAAAAAACTAAACACTAGCTAAAATTTGTACTCCTTGAGGCTCTGTGATAAATCATGTATGGAATTTTATATTTTCATCAAAGGGGTTTCATATTAAAATTATTTGGATCCCTTGGTTTTCTTTCAAAGACCACCTTCATCAAAGAGGATCTATAGAACAATGCATTCACACTGTTCCATAAGAAAAAATCACTAGTTTGGCAGAATATCCTTCAAAAAGAAACTAGGGTATATAAATAATGAAGAGGGTAAAAATGGAGTGAAAAAATATATATCCTTGATTTATAAAAATAAAAAACTAATTAGAAAAATCCATTAGTTGTCAGCTTTCTCCACTTTCCATAATTTGCTATAATTCTGATTTTCCTATTTTTGTCTTATTCCCAAATTTTCATAAATCTACTAGCTTTTCTGGAGGATGAGAATGAAAAATTAATTTATTAATTTCATTCAAAATTTGAATAATTATCATAATAATTGAAATACCATGCCTCACTTTGGATAATAAAGCATTTAATAATAATATTTTATAAATTACTGGGCCCCTATTAACAAAATTAAGAAATAATGAATATTTCAAGTCCAACTAATAAATATTAAATAAAATTATTTTCCTTTATAATTATATAAACCCAAATATAATATTTGAATGAATTTTTTTTCCATAATAATAAATCATTTAAAAAATGGACATGACAATCTAGCCTTCCCAATATTGCTTATCCTCAAACAATTGTAAACCAAGATGCTCAAAGATCACCCTAGCAATGTAATAAGTCATGCTATACTTCTCATAAAGTTTAGATATAGTACCTGAGGGATGATGTATCTATTACCAAGGAATGCTATTGAAACCCAATTACATAATTTTTTCCATGTGATTATCATAAATCAAAATATAATGTCCATGCAATTTGAATCTTTACCTTCCGTATGCTCCTCTTTGATGTGAAATTTAATGATTCCTTCTCTCCAATGGAAACTCCCATGTACCTGTAGAGTATAGATCCCATACCTGATAGGTGAAGGAACTTAATCCAACAAGTAAAACATCTCTTTGATTTATTACTCACAACTAAAAACACTTGAAAATCCACTTGTATGAGTGCAAATAAAGTAATAGGGTGGATGAAAATGGTGATAACATCAATGATGACAATATCTTCCTTATCTACCTTGAGTATGTTTCCTTTATACCTTGATGAAATTATCCCTTCATATATTGTTTACAATTCTTTGTGAAAATATCCAAGTTTGGAGTTACACCACTATAATTACGATGTGATACTCTAGTATTCATGTGAACTTCCCTTTGAAAACACCTTGTGGAGCTCGTAACTTCCTCAATAGAAAGGTTATATCCAACACAACTCCTTAATTATCATTGGTTATATTTATCCAAAATTCATCTTGAAAGTTTAAAATAAAACATCATACAAAAATGATCTACATTAGATCAAAATCATAATTTGAAGAAATCATGTGTAGATCCACGATATAGGAATCTTTGCATACCTTATGTCTATTCTTATTACTAAAAAGTCATCATGTCATCATGATGTAATTAATAGTGAAACAATTTTATAGTGTATCCTTATTCTTGAATTATCCTCCACTTATCCAAATATGGAATACTTGTATGTATTTTAATTCTAAAAACACCCTACCATAATTATTTGATAAAATTGAAATATCAAAATGATATATATCTTGCTTACCGACTTCCAAAATCAAACCTTTTATCCTAAACATGAGAGCTCGTTCCATATATTATATATATATATAAAGGGATGACTTGACTATGTTTAGGTATTTTCAATTATGTCTCAAGGTGGCTAAGAGTGTTCATGTGGTGTCATGTATGCTATTAGGTCAACGACAAAGTGTGCCTTAGTGATCATGCATGGACCTTACAGTGTTTACTTGGTTAAGAAAGATGATGGATGTTGATGATGTGTTGAAAATATTTTAGGAGTCCTATGGGTTGTAAGTAGTCTTGTGAAGGTCTAGGTCATCCTAGTCATCTTAGTTGAATTTCCTGAGTAAGCATATTGATGACATTAGAATTCACATATGTGAAGGTGTCAAAAGAAAATGGTCACATGGGGTTGTTCATATTTGTTCCTATAAAATGTGTTTAAAATTTCATATCTTGAAATGATGTATATAAAAAATTATGATGGTTCAAATTTACTCTCCTAGGCATATTTCATTGTTTTCCCTAATTAGCCATTTTTGCATTAAAAAGTGACCATTGGAATTCAAATATTTGAATGTACAAAGGAAAACTAGTCTGTAATGTTTTGCCTATAACTTTTGATGATGGATTAATTTGATGATGGAATAAAAATAAAAGTGGTAGATAAATTTAAGGGTAATCCAATAAAATTTATTTGGAGGTTTGACTAGTTGTATAATTTCATTTATTATGGTTCAAAGTTTACTGAGGGTTTGACTTTCTTCTACAAGTGACTCGAGAAGGATGTTTGTATATTTATTAATGGTGTTTGGAGGTTTCATGGTGAATTATCTATTTGAGAGTGTTTTAGTCTCCTTGAGGATCATCTATATGGATTTTGGACGTTTGACCAATCCATATTCAGTATAAACCATTGTTTAGAAGTTGACTTTTTATTCATTCATGGTGTTTTCATGTACAAGGCAAATGATTGATAGGTTTTTCATATGAAAAAGTGTGTAGTGATGAATTTAATAAATTGAGGATGTATTAGGGGTCATGTGGCATGAAATTATGTGCTTGGAAGTGGTATTATCTTTCTAATTCTACCTGGTGAAGTGTTTAAGTGATGAATAGGTCTCTATGGACCTAAAAAGGCTACTTAGGCCTAATTGAAAGGTGTTGTTACTTAAGGGTGATATATCAAAGATATGGTAAACCTATGAAGGTGGTTTTGACATTTTTATATGTGGGATAGAATCCTTAAGGGATAAGGAATCTCTTGTGGCTGACAAGAAGGTGGTGAACATGTAGACTCTATAAAAAACAAAATCAAAGATGAAGGTTTCTAGAGTTGATGAGCGAAACATAAAGGAGTGTGAGTATGATTTGTGGATGAATTTAAGAGAAAAGTAGTGTGAGGGAAATTTTTGTGACCTAGTGGTCATATTTATAATTTTATAACAATGTTTTTTTAGGGTTGATATTAAGGATGAGTAAATAAGTGTAGAGTGATCCAAAAGGTTATTTTAGATGCATTACTTATGTGTGAAAGATTGAGAGAGTGTGAAGGGTTGAAGAGAATTGATATTAATTATTTATCCATTAGATTGGAAGGTAATTAGATCTCTAGATGTGTTGATATTATAGGTGTTATGTGGGTTCTCAATATCTAGGACAAGTGGGTGATTGTTCATGTTTAGGAATTGGTGCTCCTTGTGAAGTGAGTATTTCACTAAAGTCTCTTATTTGTGATATCTTATAAGAATCTAGTACATTGGTTTATATTATTGAGAGTGGGGTTTTTTCCTCATGAGGGTTTCCCCCATAATTCATGTGTTATATGCTTTGATATTGCATTGTTTTATTTGTTCATTGTAATGAATGATTTATATTCTTCATGAATGCTTATGTTAAATGATCATGATCTTGAAGAATTGGAATTAAAGTTTGAATTACTTGCATCAATGATTATCCCCCCTCTTAATGATTGTACCTCTATAAATTGGTATTAGAACTACACCTTATTTGTAAGTTTAACCACTTGAAGGTGATCAACGATACAATGGGTAGTCATCAAATGCAAGGTAGTTTCTTTACTAAGCAAGCACCATAATTAAATGGATACAACTATTGTTTTTGGAGTGAAAGGATGAATACCTACATCATGTCTCTAGGTTTTTACATTTGGAAATATATTATGTATGGGTATTTTACACCCCCTATTCCTCCAACTAGTGTAGCTCACAAGAAGTTGAGTGAGAATGATTATAAAACTATGAATGCTATCATTTATGGAATATCAAAGGTTGAGTTCACCAAGGTAATCCATTGCAAGTATACCAAGGAAATTTGGTAAAAAATGCATATCATCTATGAAGGGGATTCAAATATTAAGTTAGATAAATTACAAACCTATCGAAGTTAATTTAAAGGACTCAAAATGAAGGAAGAACATACAATGGTATCCTATCTTCTAAGGGTTGATGAGGTGGTGAACATGATCAAAGGTCTTAGAGAGGAGATTGAAGAAGATAATGTAGTACAAAAAGTATTAAGGTCTCTCACCCTTAAGTTTGATTGAAACATTTCTACTATAGAAGAAAGTCATGATCTCACCAAGATGAAGATGGATGAATTACATGGAATTATTACTGCCTATGAGATGAGAGTCAATGAGAACAAACCACCAAAGAAGGAAACAACCTTCAAGGTGATCAAGGAGACAAAAATTAAGAAGAGAAAGTTAAGTTTTGAATACTTTGGTCTTAATTAAGATCAACTTGAAGCCATGATTACAATAAAATTGAATGTAAGATTAGGTAAATATGAAGGAAAGTTTCATTTTAAATGTTTTTTATGTGGTAAAGTTGGTCATTTTATAGATAAGTGCCAAGATAAAGGCACACCTGAATATAAGGAGGCTCATAAGGAATCTCATGAGGATGAACATAAGAAATCTGAGGGTTCTAGCAAGTACATAAAGTTATTTAATAGGAGAAATGACAAAAATGAGTCATACAAAGGTAGTAAGAGTCTTTACCATGAAGAATACAGTAACTCAATTGTTGAAGAAGAAAGAAACACATTAGATAATGATGATTCATTTCATGATGAGAATAAAGAGACATTGTTCATGGTTTTTGAGGATGAGGAAGGTGAATGTTCTTTAGGTAGAGATCTCTTTGGAGGAGATAGCTCAGAGGAAGAAGATGATCAAGTCACTCTTGAAGACAAATATATAGATACCTTGGAATAATTAAAGATTATATAAGGAAAGAATAGAAAGCAAGCATCCTTGATCAAAACCTACGAGGAGAAAATTGGTTTCTTTGTAGAAAGGTTGAGTAATGAAGTCAAAGAGCATGATGAGATCACTCAATATCTTGAAACTTAGGTTTGTACCCTTTCTAATTAGGTAAAGAGTAAGGATGAAGAATGTGTCAAATGTAAATTAGAGATAGAGTCTTTACAGATGAAACTAGATCAAACTATGAGAAAAATTAAAACATATCAAAAATTTGAGAAAAGTACAGTTGATCTTAATGACCTATTGAGTAGTCAAAAGGTCTCAAATGACAAACCAGGCTTAGGGTTCCAGGAAGATGTTCAAAAAGATAAGAAGATTGAGAAGACAATGATAATAGATTAGGAGACTAATCATGTAAAGGAAAGTGATAGTAAAGATAAGAAGAATGACAATATGAATAAGAAGGGCAACTTTAAAAGCTACAAAAGTTCAAATCAAATCAAGCAACCCAATACATTAAGGTATGATAACTCCTTCAATGGTTACTACTATTCTTGTCATTAATTTGGTCATAGGATCTTCGATTGCAATAGAAAATCTCCTAGTAAGAGATTTGCATGGAATTATGAGCAAGATAATGATAAAGATGAAGAATATCATCACTAAAGATAGTCAACTGGTCCACAAGGAAAGCATGACATCTTGTGCTACATGTGTGAAGGTGTTGGTCATATTGCAAGGTCTTTCAATGCCTTCATTAGGAAATCATATAATCAGGTGTATGAATGGGATAATAAAATTTCAAGGAGTCATCATATGGCACACACACAAGGTATGTACAATTAGATAAGATTCATTTTATTCAAGTGTCAAGAGAGAGGTCACATAACAAAATTCCATAGGAATGGTCAGAATTCTACTTTAAAGAATGTTAATCCTAACATGAAGAGAATGAGTCATAATGAATGGAGACCCAAGGAGGTGAATGGAAAATAGGTTCAAAATGGATTGTTTGTCATGACAATACAAGGTAAAAGTTTAAGGATCAAAGAGCAATTCTTATTTTCCCAAGTGGAAAAGAAGATCAAGCAAGATCTTGAGTCAAAAGGAAAGATTGAATTTAAGAACCCATTCAAATTCAATTTAATGATGAGACAAGACTACAAGTCAAATAAGAGCATGGAGATGTGGGAGTCTCTTGAGTTTTGGGACCTTTAGTCTCTCTATGATAGGTGGGTGTCTTTACCCATGCTTATTAAGAGACACATTTCATATGTATAAGCAAGTGTGTGTGCTTGAGGTGATGTACAAGAGGCTATAATTATTATAGAACTATGTAAAGTTATTGATTGGTCTTTAATACCAATGCCATTATGGTATAGATTAGATGATCTTATGTTGATAAGTCTTGTGTTGATCATATAAGGTCATTGGTTAAGGGGGAACAATAAGTTCATGTTCTTACTCCAAAGGCTTGTGATGAAAAACTTCAATAAATCTGTTTAGGGACATTGGTCCTAAAGACAAATTCGTGTCAATCTTTAAAGCTTGGCCTTATTGGTCAAATCATGGAAAATTAAGGAAATATTGTTTTGGAGTGTGGAAAGGGCTTTTAAAAGTGTATTCCATGGGTTTAGATGTGTTAAGTTGGTCAAAATAACCATTATTGACCATTTGTTTAATTTGACCATTTTGCTCAGTGTTCATTGCCTAGTGAGAGCTCATCATGCGAAATAGGTGTATTTGGGGTCTATAAGGCTAACCAAGGGTTGAGGCCAGTTGGATTTAATGTTTTAAACCACAAAAGGTGCATTTAATGTGTGAGAATGATCTCATGATTAGTTGAATGTGTTTTGGCATAGTGACAGGGGTTTACACATGGTCTACAAGCATAGTCATGAGCTTTTTAGGTGTCAAATCAAGTTCTGAGAGTGTTTAAAGTGAATTTATGGCATAGAAAGATGTGTTTCTCTCATATAGGTTTGATATAGGTGGATTTATAATTTGATGGCCTCTTGAGGGAAAATTGAATAATTTTGATACCTCTCAGGTATGACAATCCTTACTTAAGGGCTAATAGCACAAAAACCATTTCATGGTTCTATGGGTTCCTAAAGGAGTCAGAAATAAAAAATTGGTCTAGTAGTGTGTATTGGTTAACTTAGGTATGAGAGAAGTTTCAGGAGTCAGCATTGATCAGAAGATGGTAAGTTGACCACATTTCTCTTTGATGTCCTAGTATTTTAGCCTATGTGGGTTAATGGCCTTCCCAAAGGATTTGAGATATAAGGCTACCTAATATGTTAAAATTACCAAATGGGTTCTCAAAAAGTACTCTATAGTCATTTTTAAGTGTATGGTTTATTCTATGGTTGAGCATTTGTGCAAATGGAGGGTTAATTAATAGGTCATTATGTGAAGGAGCTATGGTGCAAAGGAAGAACTGGATGATAAAAATTGGCATGAATGAGGGGGAATATGGGTGTGAATTAGATATGGAATTTAAAGTCATAAAGGTCTCTACATAGAAAGTTAGGGGCTCTACAAGGTTCAAGTAGGGCTACTAAGCCTTTAGACAAGGCTAGGTGATTCAAATGAACTTTTTTGTCATTTTATCCAAAATACCAAGGTATGATTGTTCTCATATGGGTTTGTTAGTATATTTTGAGCATATTTAATGTTTTAAGAATGGAGTAAACATCTTTTGGTTATCATGGAGTTGGCTTGTGAGAGAATATTTGAAGGCAACTATGAAATTTCATCATGGTTAGAGATGGTCTGAAGGTGTTAAAGGGGTGCCTAAGCTCAAATGACTTAGGAGGAATCCCTATTAATGTTATTGAGGTGTGATAACTCCTATTTTCTTGATATTGTTCACTTATTCTTCATAGAGCAGTGCATGTTGAAAGAAGAGTGTTGTCAATGAGCAGGTTTGAGGTAGTCATGGTAAGAAATGGTATGCATAGTGATAAGGGGAGTTTATATCATAGGAGGTACCTTATTAATGTTGTATTTTAAAACATTTATAGGTCCTTAGGATCGGTAGGTAAACCCACTTTGTCATTGTGTCGAAGGGGGATAAAGTGTTTGTAAAGGGAGAAAGAGTATCTGCATAACTTTGTGTTGGTATTTACAAGTGTTGACATCAATGAAAAGGGGGAGATTATTGAGGTATTTTTAATGATTTATCCAAGGTGACCAAGAGTGTTCATGTGGTGTCATGTATGCTAGTAGATTAATGACAAAGTGTGCCTTAGTGATCATGCATGGACCTTGCAGTGTTTACTTGGTTAAGCAAGATGATGGATGTTGATGATGTGTTGACCATGTTTGAGGGATGCTATGGGGTTTAAGGAGTGCTAGGTTCACTTTTTAAAGTAAAAATAATTAATATAATTAGTCTTGTGAAGGTCTAGGTTATCCTAGTCATCTTGGCATAATTTCCTAAGTAATAATATTGATGATGTCATAATTTGCATATGTGAATGTGTCAAAAGAAAATGATCACATGGGTTTGTTTATATTTATGCCTAGAACATGTGTTTTAAATTTAATATCTTGAAATTATGCATATAAAAAGTTATGATGGTTCAATGTTTCTCTCCCACGTAGATTTCAATGTTTTTCATACTTGGCCATTTTTGCATTAAAAAGTGACTGTTGGAATTCAAATATTTGAATTTACAAGTGAAGATCAGTCTAAAATGTTTTTCCTATAAATTTTAATGATAGATGAATTTTATGATGGAATAAAAATCAAATTGGTATAAAAATTTAAGGGAAATCCATGAAAATTGATTTTGAGGTTTGACTAGTCATAAAATTGCATTTATTATGGTTGAATGTTGACTAAGGGTTTGACTTTCTTCTATGAGTGACCTGAGAAGGATGTTTATATTTTTATTAATGGTGTTTGGATGTTTAATGATGAATTATATATTTGAGAGTGTTTTAGACTCCCTGAGGATCACTTTATGGATTTTAGAGGTTTTACCAATCCATCATTAGTATGAACCATTGCTCGGAATTTGATTTTTTATTCATTCATGGTGTTTTCATGTATAAGGTAAATGATTGATAGGTTTTTCCTATGAATAGGTGTGTAGTGATAAATTTTATCACTTGAAGATATCATAGGGGTCGTTTGGCATGGACCTATGTGCTTTGAAGTGGTCTTGTGTTTCTAATTCTACTCAGTGAAGTGTTTAAGGGATAAATAGGTCTCTATGGACCTAAAAGGGCTACTTAGACCTAATTGAAAGGTGTTGTTGCTTAAGGGTGATCTAAAAAAGCTATGGTTGACATATGAAAGTGATGTTGTTATTTTTATAATTGGGATGTAAGCTTTAAGGGTTAAAGAATGTCTTGTGTTTAACCAAGAAGGTGATGATCATGAAGACTTTATGAAGAGCAAAATCAAAGATGAAGGTTTATAGAGTTGATGAGTGAAACATAAAGGAGTGTGAGTATGCTTGGTGGATAAATTGAAGAGCATAGTAGTGTAAGGGATATGTGTGTGACCTAGTGGTCATATTTTTATGTTATAATAATTTTTTGGTAGGGTTGATGATTAAGGATGAGCAAAGAAGTGTAGAGTGATCCAAAAGGTTTATTTGGATGCATTACTTGTGTGTGAAAGCTTAAGAGAGAGTGAAGTGTTAAATATAATTGATATTCATTTTTTATCCATAATATTGGAAGGCAATCAAAGCTATGGAGATGTTGATATTATAGGTCTTGTGTGGGTGATCAACATCTAAGACAATTGGGTGCTTGTTCATGCTTAAGGGTTGGTGCTCCTTGTGAAGTGGATGCTTCACTTAAGTCTCTTATTTATGATCTCTTATAGGACTATAGTCCATTGGTTTTTAGTATTGAGAGTGGATTTTATTCCCCATGAAGTTTTACCACATAATTTATGTGTTATATGATTTGATTTCACATTATTTTATTTGTTCATTGCAATGAATGGCTTATATGTTTCTTGAATGCTTATGTTAAATGATCAAGATATTGAAGAATTGGAATTGAAGTTTTAATTGATTGAATCACTAATTCAACCCCCCTCTCTATGATTGTACCTCTAAAAAAGTGTTCATCTCCATGATTTTTTTGTACCCATTTATTATTTTTATGTGATGAAGGATTGAAAATACTTGCTTTATGGTTATAGTCCTAATATGCAATGGGTCTCATAATATTATTGTGGAATGGTCTATCCAAAGTATGAAACCAATCAATTTTTATGTAAGATTAAAATAAATCATAATAGTCACATACCTCCCTAAATATCCTATAAGTCAATGTTATGATGGATGGAGTAATTTTCACTAATAGTGGAAATATTTCACTAACATTGTCATGCAAGCAAACATATTAAAAATTCACCAATCTATAGTTGTTCATAATTGAAATCATTAAAATTACCAATATAAAAATGATGTAACAACTAAAAAAAAAACTATCCAACACTCTTCAATGTGATCAATGTAAAATTGGTGGGAAGCTATGTAAGGACTAAAAGTCTATCCATAAACTTTTACATATTTCTTAAACTCCTCAAAAGTAACAATCTTGAAAATAATTGTATAACTACAAGTAGTGGGTTGTTGTAGCTATAAATGAAGATAGCAATCATATTATACTTGGGAATCATGGCAACCTCACTGCTATTTCTCATTATGACTTGTTTTATAACTTTGGAAATCATTTCACAAAGATTATGCAATACTAATCTCATGTCATACTGATCATATTCTTGAAATTTTCTTATGGTGCCAATTAATTTCTAAATAGGACAAATATTTCTAACATATATCTTTCTTAGAGCATCTATTATATAGAAACTGATTAGGAAAAATATGAAATGATAAGTACATGACATAATGTGTTTACCTTTTCAATCCCTTCCAATACTTCTCATGCTGCATCCTCCTGTATGGCCTAAGCACTAGTGACTTGGCCCATGTATGTGACATCATTCTCCCATATAGATTATTAATATAAATTAGTTTCCAACTCTATAACATGTTAGAATCCTCTATCTAGTATATATCTTGGGAACATATTATTGAACACTATGCTATGATAATTTAGAGGTATTTGTATATGAAAATAAAAACTATGTTGCTTACCAAAAGATAAAATGATTTGCAAGATCTCCTTCATTAATCAACTTGCTGCCCAAACAAATTGTCCTTTATGATAAGTCCTCTTAGCTATGACATTATTTTCTTTAGTGGTCAACTGAAGCTCCTTAGATTTGTGATCCTATAGAATCTTACCAATATAATGTAGCCATCCTCCATTCATAAACACATTAGTTATCACAACATAGAATTCATTGTATACATTTTTATTACCCATAGCTATATTAAGTTGTCTACTTATCTGGTTTCATGAGATGGTGAATCTAGATGCAACTATAATACTACACCCATTAAAATTGTTAGCCTTCACATGTCTTAGCTTACTAGCTAGATCCCATACTCTTATGTACAAATAACCTTGAATTTAAAAAAAAAATCTATTTTCCATTTGCTATGAGTTATGCCCTTATTTTGATGCTTTTCATTGTGAAAATAATTGTGAACTATATGGAGTGGCTACAATAAATTTGTGTTGACTTTTTCATGCCTTGAACTATTATTTCAAAAATAGTCAATGTGTTTACCTTCATTACCTAATTTGAAAATATTCACAAACTCACATACAATATTAGTATCTTCTAAGATATTATTCATATGTGCATGTTTATGACTTATAACAAGGCCATCTTGTTACTTAACTTCATATGTTTCTTGAATTGGAATATTCTTTTTAAAATAAAAATTCATACCTTCCATCTTCTTGGTGAACTCCTCCAAGGGTTACTTCCTTTCTATTTCTGGAACTCTAATTTTTCTTCTTTCTCATCAACATGGATATTTGGTACACCAATCCCACATTACATTGGCACCTTCCATCAAGGTCATCTTGATGTTTAATTTCCTATGTTTCTTAAAATAGAAGATTCTTTTCGAAATAAAAATTCATACCTTCCATCTTCTTGGTGAATTCCTCCAAGGGTTACTTCCTTTCTATTTATGGAAACTCTAATTTTTATTCTTGCTCATCAACATGATTTAGTAGACCATCCTCACATAAAATTGGCCCCTTCTTTTCAATGCTTAGAATAGCCATTTCATAAATACCATTAGCTTTTTCAATTTTGTGTTTCATATATATCATCTATTCCTCCTTGACTTCTTTAAGACAAAATTTTTGTTGAAATTAAATATTAGAAGTCAATGAAATAATTTTTTATAAATTAAAATCCTTACTTTATATCTGTATGGTGGATTCTTCTATGATTTGCTTTCTTTCACTTTTTTGTAAATATGAGTTTTCTTTATGACCCATAGACAATAGTTTCCTTGACCTTTTATGGTTCTGATGTATCCAACACCTCTTTTAATTTTATGGTATTATTTTATAGGTATTTTTATTCTTTTTATATCTTCACCTCTTCTTTGCTCAAACAACTATGACTTGTCTTCCAAGGTTCTTTGAAGAAAAGTTTCTTTCCCCTGAATTCATATGTAGTATCATCTTCTTTTTGAGATGTCTTAACAAAAATTGAATTTTGCATGATATCCAAAAACCTTTGAAGTCAATTGGTCATTTTATCTTGGTTACTATATATTTCCATCATTTTTATATTGAATGTGATCTTTATTTTTACCATCTTCTAAAATTTTTAAGAATCCCCCCATGATAAACAAATCAATGTACCTAATTAAAATATATAATTTCTCTCACTCAGAAGCATCCATACTTAAAACCCTAAAAGATGGAAATATTATGGATCTAATATCACTGTCATTTTAAATTACTAAAATTAATATAAAAAATATCAGATCTGGAATTAACTTTGTATGGAGAACAATTTTTGTAGGAGTTAAGCCCTTTTTACACTAGCTAGTGAACCCATATTTTGGAAATTTTTGTGATATACCACAATAACTCAAAACCAACACATATGGAATATTTACCATATTAAAATAAGTAAAAAAAATCAAAACTTAATGAAATATACTCTCCTCATCATTTATGAATCAACATGCATATTTTAGAGAAAAATCCTCACTAGTTCCACACGCACCACAAAGATTGCTCAAAACATAACATAAATTCATAATACTAATAGGATGATTAATATAATATAATAATATTGAAATAAATTGATATAATACTATAAATACACTTTATATCTACTATAACAAACCCACAAATCTGAAATTAACACCCTCAACTCTACTCACACTAATAACCTACTTACAATATTGAAAACTAGCTAAAATATGTACTCCTTGAAGCTCTGTGACAACTCATGGAATTTTATCTTTGGATCACATGGGTTTTATCCTAAAATAATTTAAATCCCTAGGTTTTCATCTAAATTACACTTGCATCCAATATTTTTTATTCCAAGATGATCTAAAGAACACTACATTCACATTGTTCCACAAGAAAAAATCATTAGTTTGGAAAAAGATCATTCAGAAAGAAATTATGGAATATAAATAAAAAAGAGGGCCAAAAAGGGGCAAAAAAATCCATCCAATTGATTTATAAATATAAAAAACTAATTAAAAAAATCCATTAGTTGTCATCTTTCTCCACTTTCCATAATTTGCTTTAATTTTGTTTTCCTGCTTTTGTCTTACTCCCAAATTTTCTTAGATCTGCCAACTTTTCTAGAGGATAAGAATGCAAAATTAATTTATTAATTTTATTTAAAACACACATAATTATCCTTATCCTTAAAATAACATGCCCCACTTTGACTAATAAATCATTAAATAATAATATTTTATTAATTACTTGGCCTTTATTATCAAAATTAAGAAATAATGAATATTTCAGGTCCAAGTAATCAATATTAAATAAAATTATTTTCATTTATCCTTTTATAAACCCAAATATAATATTGGAACAAATAGTTTTTTCATAAAAATAAATTAATTAAAAAAAGGACATGACAAATTATCTCATATACATAATTTGTATGACACTCGCTTTCAAGCCATTTACTTTTCTTGTGTGGGTTCTCAAAGGCTTGGTGGTTCATGTAGTTTTATACATGCTATATGGCCACCATTATAAAAATAATATCTGGGATATCTATGAGTCTTTCTAACTGATGGTGTTTAACATGATCAAGGAGGCCCTTAAGCCTCACCTATCAAAATAAATTAGAGAGTCCCTAGCTTGCATTAAGGACTACTGGTATTACCGAGAAGATACCATATTTTTAGTTATAGGTATTCTTAGGGAGCCCCTATACTTGCCCTATCACATCTTGGATTGCCTTGTAGAGTAGTAAATTATTTACCAACTAGTGGAGGGAATTTTTGGGTTCTGTATTAGTTGCTAGCATAAGGCTTGTCTACCTCTTTATATCATCATCAAACATCTTGTGTACTGATCCCTCCCTCACCTATAGAGGATGGTGATTGGGTAGGATTATTTAGTATTGGGGAGAGCTGAGCCATGAGACTAGGACCCATGAGGCATGATCAAAAACCACTCAGAGAAGTACTCAAGTCACCTCAACCTCAATTTTGGACACCAACTAAAGGACGATGAACTATATTTAAATGTAAAAGATGACAAAGAAGTGCTTGTGTATATTGAGGCCCATAAGTAGGAGAAGTATAAGAAGGTTCAATCCAGACCATCTATGGACCCTTATGCATCTAATAAACCTACATAATATGTCACCTTGATTCCCCCTAAATTTTTAGTAGAATTTTGTAAGAAATCTTGCCACCTTCTCCCCACAAGAAATGAATCCATGTTATATCTCCACCTCCCCCACCTCTAGGGACCTAATCAAATTGACCCCAACTAATTAATACTTGAATGAATTAGAGATAGGTGGCCTATGCATAGGTTGCTCAAGAGCATGCACCTCAACCCCAAACTACATAGGCCTTAAGGTTTGATATTAGTAGCAACCTAAACACAAGTCTTGGGATGGGGCCAACAACATATAACATTGTAGGTTCATTCCCTCACTCCCTCCATTTTCCATAAGCCCCTCATGGTGCCACTCATTTCCCCACCCATTCCATAAACCATTCAGATGATACCTCCTCTCTTCCCTATTACATCCCATCTATTATTCACCTAAGTGCCCATGGTTGGCCATCTCTAACATCCTCACTTATCCATTTCCATCCACCCCATTCATTCCCCAACTTAGAACTTTCTTAGTACCCCTATTGGGCATGCCTCAATTAAAGATACCTATTGGTGTCCTAATTTAAACAAGTGTTGATACAATTATTAGATATACATATATATTTATTGAGATCATCTCAATGATTCCTCTAATGACTTAAGAACTCCCACACTTGGCCCTCGTGACCTTCACTACCTATGCTCCTTCTATAGTGGTATCTTAACCTGAATTGAATAAAAAACCAATAAAAAAGAAGTAAATACACAGTCAACCTTCAACATAGGTCCCTAATTTTATCATTAGACCTCTTCCATTAGTTTCTATAACTCCTCTGGTACCAACCCTATTTGTTGGGGAATCCAAGAACAACACACCTATTCTGATCCCACTTGTTAGGATCTTGCTCCTCAAAAAGAGCACAATATGATTACCAAATACAAGCAATTAAACATGCAGAAATATCTAGAAGTACAAGTAACTAGAATTCACAAATAGCACAGAATATGAGAGACAATATACAATCTTGTATTAATACTAGTATAAAAAAGAATACAATAAAGAGATGCCACACTCTTCCACCTTACAGAGGCTTGCCACACCTCAAGTGTACAGTAATTATTCTTCAAAAGTACATTGTCCTACCAAAAATGGTCCCAACACACAACTCACACACAGAATTGGTGTTCACCTCTCCAACTAGTCAGTAATAACCCTGCCAGTACCAAGCACTCTAAAGTACTTCAAGTAGATCTCCCATGAGCTTGCAACCTACAATTAAATAGACCATACTTACACATATAAATCTCCTATGAGCTTGTAACAACTTGCAACTCAATGATCTTACAATGGAAGGATCTTCCTTGCCTTCCTTTTCAGCTCATAATTACAATACATGCCAATGGGTCTATAAATAGATCCCAGACTTAAACAATAACTTAGACTCTTAGTTTACCATAATTATTCACATAGCTCAAGACTCGAAATAGCCTTTACATGCAAACATTCAGTTCAACAAACTAACTGTTCATGCAACGAATAGTTCTAGAACACACAGGCGACTAACATCGGTCCCTGTCTAACTGTTGCTGATCGATGTCGATAGACTCCCTACTGATGCCAGTTGCCTTCTGCACTATATGTGACTGACGTCGGTTACACTACTGATGCTAGTACTTCTGGAACTTTAGCATCCTCCTCTTCATCTACATAGTTGAAGCTTTTAGCTCCACAACCTAACAATCTCCCACTTGGAGATAAATAGCTACAACTATACTTGTACTTATACACCATCTAGTTTGTTCCCTTGGCTCTGTATCCCTCTTCATGATCACTCTCGAATACCAACCACCACAACACCTGTGATGCTATACCTATCATCCAAGTCCCCTGCCACATTTGAACTTTCTGACAACTCCCACTAGATACAAAATCAACCTGTGATCTTCCATGTCTCTTATGCCAAAAGAATTTTGCTGCTCCCAAATTCTTCATGACATACCTCTAAACTAACTTTACCTTTAGTTTAGCAACTCTCTATATATGTAACCCTACAATAAGCACATCATACAATAATAGGATAATGTAGCTAATATTATCTAACCTGGTAAAGAGAAACACAATGATCAAACCTCTATTATCCTGCAGCTTATTCAAGACCATATACCCTGGCCTTCTATCTCACATGTCCATTCCCGCTCTTCCTTATCCTGAACATCCATTCGTCTCTCAGTGCTTACTTCTAGCTGGCAACTCCACCCAAAACTCCTATTTGGTTCTCCTCCAAGGAATCACATCCTTCATCCATGCCAAGCTCCCACTATTTTCTAGATCTACCTGCTTTGCTTCTTTAATAACTTACTACTTATTTACCATAAGTGAGCAACAAGTAGTGTAAAGAAGGGAAATAATGAATTTGAGGCTTACATACCCTTTAAGTCCTCCATATGGGCACTTGAGACTCTTTGACAGCTTGCTGTCCACCCAAAATCTGTCTCAGTGATCGATGTTGGTCACATCTCAGTCTGCACCCGACCGATGTCAGTTCCCTACGACTACCTCATCGTCGACGTCTATTTTCTTGACTGACGCTAGTGTTTATCTATCCCTGAGTCACTGATGTCAGTCTACACATAGCCGACATCGGTCCCTATCTGGACACCAACGTTAATTTTCTAACTGACATCGGTCTCTATATTTTTCTTGTGAGAACTGACTTCTACCCCTGATCTCCTTTTGGATCAAACCCTTGTCTAAATCACCCTTTCTTTGCTCAAAATTCTTCTGCCCCTTGTGCTAAACTCTATTCATCACCTTCTCCTTGAAAACCAAGGCTTTTCTGCTCTTGTCACTAACATCGAATTCCTTAAGAAACGTTACCTTCTTCTGCATATAGAAATCTTGATCTATGCCTTTCAAATTTGAAAGCATACCCTTTGACTCAAGAACATGCATCTCCTTCTTATTCATGTGACCAAGCCTATTAAGCCACATCTTTAAATCTACAGCTGAAGTAGATAACCCAGAAAGAGAATCAGTAATACAAGTAGATAGATATAGCGTACCTACTTTCTTACCTCTTGCTACAATAAGTGCACCCTTGGTAACCTTCCAAGAGTCTGCTGTGAGAGTTACTGTGCAACCCTCATCACCCAAACTTCTTATAGAAATCAAATTTTGCTTTAGAACTGGGACATGCATGACCTCCTTCAACACCCATGTGTTACCTATCTGCAATTTTAGCTTCACTTTCCCTTTGCCAACCATTTGACAAGGCTTACCATCCCCTAAAAAAATTTCTCCAAAGTCTCCCTAGACATACTCATGAAAAAATTCCCTATTTGGGGATGCATGAAAAGAGGCACCAGAATCTAAAACCCAAGATTCTACTTTATCTAAGGAACATACCAGAGCATCCTATGCAACATAATCTACAACACCTACTTCTTCTTCATGTCCTTCATGCTGATCTTCACCCAACCAACAATCTCTCTTTAAGTGCCCTTGCTTTCCACATTTCTAGCAGGTTATTCTGCCATACCTGGACTTGGATCTCCTGCCTATCTTTAACCTTAATCTCCCATGCTCAATTTTCTCTCTTTGCCTTCCCCTACTTTCCACACTCAAAGCATTTCCTAATGATTCGCCTGTGATTTTCCTACGAATCTCTTCATTCAAGCTTACACTCACAACATCATCCACTTTTAAGATTTTTGAAGCAGATGCAGTATTAGAAACTGCCATTACCAAACTTTCCCAACTTTTAGGTAATGAAAATAAGATTAAGAGAGCCTTAATTTCATCATCAAAAACAATATTAACTGAATTTAACTGGTTTACCAAACCATAGAAATCACTAAGATGACTATGTACAGATCCACCTTTCAACATTTGCAAATTAAATTAATTGCTTCATAAGAAATACCTTATTCAAAGCTGAGAGTTTTTCATATAAATTTGCCAAAGATTCCATCAACTCTACTATTGTATTAGTGTGTGATAAGTTGGAAATCATAGATGATGCAAGACTCAACCTTATAGATCCCAGAGCCTTCTGATCAAGAACCTCCCATTCTTCATCCTTCATATCTCGGGGCTTGTAATCAACCCCACCCAACGGTAAGTACAAATCTTTTTGATACAGATAATCTTAAATTTGTATCCTCTATAATTGATAGTTCTTTCCATTAAACTTCTCCATTCGTAGCTTACTTTATTCTACCATTGCTCTACTCCCACTCAAATAGAAACCCCTGTGAGTAACCTGTAATCAACACACACTAACCAGATCTGATACAACCTATTAATATCTCAACCAAAAGCTCTGATACCAATTGTCAGGGAATCCAAGAACAACACACCTATTCTGATCCAACTTGTTAGGATCTTGCTCCTCAGAAAGAGCACAATATGATTACCAAATACAAGCAATTAAACATGCAAAAATATCCAAAAGTACAAGTAACTAGAATTCACAAATAACACAGAATATGAGAGACAATATACAATCTTGTATTAATACTCATATAGAAAAGAATAAAATAAAGAGATGCCACACTCTTCCACCTTATTGAGGCTTGCCACACCTCAAGTGTATAGTAATTCTTCTTCAAAAGTTCACTCTCCTACCAAAAACGGTCCCAACACACAACTCACACACATAATTGGTGTTCACCTCTCCAACTAGTCAGTAATAACCCTGCCAGTACCAAGCACTCTAAAGTACTTCAAGTAGATCTCCCATGAACCTGCAACCTACAATTAAATAGACCATACTTATACATGTAGATCTTCTATGAGCTTGCAATAACTTGCAACTCAATGATCTTACAATGGAAGGATCTTCCTTGCCTTCCTTTTCAGCTCATAATTACAATACATGCCAATGGGTCTATAAATAGATCCCAGACTTAAACAATAACTTAGACTCTTAGTTTACTATAATTATCCATGCAGCTCAAGACTCGAAATAGCCTTTACATGTAAACACTCAGTTCAACAAACTAACTGTTCGTGTAATGAATAGTTCTGGAACACACAGGTGACCAACATCGGTCCTTGTCTAACTGGTGCCGACCAACGTCGGCTGACTCCCTACTGATGCCGGTTGCCTTCTGCACTATATGTGACCAACGTCAGTTACACTACCGACGCTGGTACTTCTAGAACTTTAGCATCCTCCTCTTCATCTACATAGTTGAAGCTTTTAGCTCCACAACCTAACAATTGGATCTTGCATTCCTCCCTAAACCCTTTTTTCAATTAGACCAGGTGCTTAGGGATATGGATTTAATTAACCAATCTCATAAATTTTTTTAAATACCCATCTATAGAGAGTCATTGCCACTCAAGTAGGCATGACCCAAGGTTAGTGGTAAGCACAAATGTTCCCTTAGGCCTCTTTATTCATTTTTATTCACTACACCCCTATGCCTCCTCCTCCACTACTTTCATTATTCACACATTCTACTTCATCCATACCCCCTCCACCTCATCGTCAACTTATCAATACCATATCCACCACCACACCAACACCTTTTAAAACTTGGGGAGTGGTCTCAATATCATAGGTGATGGAGATGACAATATACGGTAACCTAGATGTGTAGTGGGATTTTGATCACACCACAAGGAGCATGTAAAGGATACTCACATACAAATTTGTGCAAGAGGGGAACCCTTTGGTCTGGAAAAAACAAAATGAATTGTTCTCTCTCACCAAGGTGAGAACTCATATAGGAGAAGACAAGATATCAAAGGACCCACTCTCAGTTCTTTGGGAAACCCACAACATGCCAGAGAAACTTCTTCAAGACATGTAAAACTAAGTCTAAACTCTAGAGGCACAAGTAAAGAGATCCTTCCCTATCAATTTAATTGGATAGGTCAAGGATGCCCTCCTATAAGTTTTCTCAACTCTAGGAAAGGTGGTAGAGATTATGGCGAATGGTCAAGTACTCATCTAATAGACTCAAGCCTATTTGGAGAGGATCACTATGATTAATGATAAATGTAGGAAGTTAACAATTGTAATCAATAAGGGCATGTTATTGGATTTAAAATTGATGCCCACTTAATACTTGGGCTGAGGGGTAGGAAGAAGATAATGGATTACTTTAAGGAAGTTAATATATTGATGTTATTCCACCTAGATGACATTTTGCTGGATAGGGGTGAATTTAGAGTCCACCTATGTCACTTTGATCAGGCTATGAAAAAAAGGTATTTAAAGAAAATAAGGCTAGAGCCTAGGTAGTTATAAAACTCTCAACCCAATCTAAAATGAGCATCAACAAGGTGTCCAAATTATAGGTGGCTATTGAGGTTCCCCTCTAGGTATACCAAAGGATCCTGGCCTCGATAAAGATAAAATTCAAAGGGCTTCTGATCAACCTTACCAAGCTAGACTAGGAGTCTAACATCATGGTAGCCACATCGAAGGACAAAGAATTAAAGTCCAAATAGTTAGGATTTGACTTGTCTATTCCCCCTCCATGTATTGGTTAGATGGGCCCTTACGAATATTTTTAAGTGAGTGGATAAGATTTTCTATTTTTTTTTTGAATTATGTAGTTATAAAAACTAGGAGTGGACATCATGGCCTAGGATGGGAATCTCACACTACTTGGAGGAAAATCCCATCCTCATCTATAAATATGTAATTAGATTATATTTTTTGAGGTTTCCAATTCTTTTAGCTTAAAAGTGTTATTAGAATCAAGTTAGGATTTCACCTGTGGTTTCCTTCACCATTTTGGATTGTATAAACTTTACTATGATTTATACCCTTGTACTATAATATTTTTTATGAATAAAATTTAAGCCTTCATGAAACACATATTCTATCTATCAAAGTATCAATCATTTCAATTTTAAATGAATGTTAGCACTCAGGTAATTATTTTAATGTTTTGTCACTTAATGAATGCAATGGCTATGATGTGCTTGTCTGTTATAACCTCTTTGTGAAATCATTTTTTTCCTTACATTATTGAAAACTTATGTGTTGGTTTTCAAGTTATCTTGGAAGTTATGTGTTATTTACTATGGACTTTTAGTATTGATATTTAGTGATGGTTCATAGATCAGGTGTTCTTCACTATTTCCCTAGACTCTTCCTATTGTGTAGTATTAGGTCAGAACCTTTGGTAAAATTAAAAACACAGTGGTATAACTATGGTAGATGCACTTAACTCATTTTTTGTAGCATTAATCTCATTCTAATATGGAAACACTCTTTCCTACATTACTCTTCTATCTCTTTTATGTTTATTTTAGAAATTGAACTACCCCCTTTATTTTTTAAGGTGGTAAGGAAAAGTGCATGAACATTAATAGTAGACCCAAATAATTAACTCATTATTCAAGCAATCAGTGTTGAACCTCTGATGGTGGCATAGCATCTCTTAGATAATCTTCCATTTATTCTCCATAGTGAAGCCAAATACCTACAACCATGCCCTAGGCTAATCTTACATTAGTCCTAAAATGGAGGATGAAATTCCATCATTGTTCCCACTATGATATTTTAAAACACCCCTTCTCATGAGTGTTTTGGATTAGGATCTTAGAATGAATAAATTCTTGTTCTAATTTTTTATATATCTTAAGCTATACAAAAGCATGATGGCAATGTCTAGATCTTGATGGTAGCGTTAAGTCTAAAAAATATCTAATTTATAGAATCTAACAAATCAAGTCAAAACATTAGTCTATCTTATTCTACACCTATCTCAAATCTATCTACACATCATTGAATAAGCTAAGAATATTTCAAAATATTATTTGGAATTTTAGTTATCTATATTTAGCATATTCTCATATTCAACATATTTATCATAATATTATAAATCTTAATTCATTTAATTGGCCTAGTTTTAGAATATCTTATTGCAAGTTGATTAGGCTATTCTTCCCTAACCCAATTCATAAAAGAGTTAAACAACTAGTGAACCTGGCCTCTAAGCCTTCTTGCATAAACCCTAGCTTGCCTTAAGCTTTTCCACCTTCTAGAGTTTCATATTGTTGTTATTGATTTTCAACTCTATTTTTTTCCACTATTATTGGCATCTTTATTTTCATTATAAAAAATGAAAAATGTCAATAACAAATATCATTTTGAAACTGAAGATAAGGAGGCATTAATAAATCATCTAAATAAAAATTTGGGATTAATTGATGTATTTTTATATGTTACAAGAGATAAAACTAGTAAACTATTTAACCTTTTTTGGAAATATGGTGTTAGGGGAGAGTATCCTAATCAAAGAAGAATAAGCTCCTTTATAAGCAATCCAATTAATGAATTTATATTCCACTAATATTCTAATAATAAGTATTGAATCTAAACATATGCTAAATCTATAAAGTATGACATTCAATATTATGATAATAGTAATATGAAGGAGATATTGTACTTAGCTTATATATTGATGTGCAAATAGGTTTGAGTAAGGCAAGTGTAGAAATAGATTGTATGAATATTTTGATCCAATTTTCAAGTTTTAAAAATTAGCTTTTTATTGGCATAGACACTTGTGTTGATGCTACTATCCATGCTTCAATGCATCTGTCTTGTATGAAGTATTAAATATTGACTAAAACTTCCACTAGATATTTATGGGTTTTATGTCACCTTTTAGATTATATTTATAGACCACATGCATAGGATCTTGATATCAAATTATAGCTTAAACCCTAGATCCTCCTCGTAAGTCTTGTCACCTTTCCAAAAATGGGTTAGTGGGTTAATGAAGTCAAGTTGACCTCCAATACCCCTCCATCAATAAACACTACCTACATAACAAATACTCTAAAGAGGGCCTCAAACATATGTAGTTCACCCTTGTGTGTTGTCTTGAGTGTGAGAAATGGTGTAGAATGTTATATACAAGTGCATGTAGTGATCTATCTTGTAACTTGATAAATATGGCTCATGTGCTTCTCTTTGAGTGCTTAAAACTTGTAATATGACTGTTCCTATGACTGATATGAAAATAGAAAAGAATAGGGCAAGATAACTTAGTTGTGTAATAATTTTTCAACAGTATAGTGTAAGTTTGAGAGATGATTGTTAGATGAATATTGAGTTGGCTTTAACTTGTATTTATATCACCTATTTTGAAAATTTATTTATGGAAAGGTTAATGATACATAACATACCAACTCATAAATATCAAAAGATTTGAAAATTTGTGTGTTTAGAAGGCACAAACACTTACATTGGAGAATTGATAATAGCATCAACGCTATTATCCAAGTCTGAATGCAATTATTCAAGAAAATAAAAGATTCTTGGAACTCCATAATTAATAGAAAAGGATATATATTAGATTTTAAGTTTACTATGGGCTACAAGCGATCTAGGTAATCATAATATCAGGGTAGGACTAGAAGTTAAATATTTAGGTCCGGTGAAATGATGAACGTGAGCCTGCCAAATGTAAGAAAGGTCAAAAACTCAAGGGTAGAGCCTTGAGTGATATTTTTCAAGTATATAAGAATATTTTAACATATTAATCCAAATTTAAGCTTTTATATTTCCCTCCTTTAATTTAGTAATGCATAAGGATGAAATAACTAGTTTAAAGGAAAAAAATGCATACTATGGTATGTATAACACACCCTTGTTTGCTTGATCCTTGTTTAAACTAATTGTATGTGTATGAAATAAAACTAAGAGCATGTCATAGGTGTAATTAGTGCATATAATCTGAAAATGAATAATTTCAATTTGATTGAAAGAAAAGAGAGTAAGGAAAAAGTACACCTATGTGTTGATATAACCAAGTCACCCCTTGATAGTTTGCTTTGGTAATGATGCTTCCTAGCTAAAGAATTAGAGATAGGTTCAAAATTAAACCCTATAGATGTGATTAGGGGAATTTGAGGATGATCATGCCCCCAGTCTGGTATAAGGGTGAGTTATGCCAAGTCTATTGAGAGCTCAAAATCTCAATCACACAACTATAGTTATCATAATCTAGCCAATCTCATCCGAGTCAAGTAGTTTAACCATATGAACTCATAATAATAAAAAATAGTGCCAAGTTCATTGAGGTCTATAATCTCGATCACACTAATCAAATAATCCCATTATTGTAATAGATAAAAGCTCAAACATTGCATCTTAGTAGGGTCATTGCATGAATAATGTGTATAATATGAAAATATATCTATGATTTAGTGGATTTACATGACATATGCACTTCAACTGTATCTTAATCTCAAGTATCTATAATAATTTAACATTTTATATATAAATGTATATAATATGTATCATAAATATGAGAAATGTTATTCCAAATCTATGCCAAATGTATACAATTTTGTCCCAATTATATATCTAAATCCTATTAACTGAATCAAATTCTACCAATTCTTTCAATTGTATATATGTGGAATCATGTATTTATGACATGTCCCCCTTCTGAGGTAAGGGGAATGAAAAATTAATAGTCACCTTATCTCAAAAGGATAAGATAACTATGTTGTATATGTGTGAATCATGTAGTAAAGAAACATATAATAACATTATGTCAAAGTAGATATATCATTGAAGCTCACAATATTCATACATAACAAGTCTTAATATGCATGATGTGAATCATGAAAATATCAAGAAGATAACATGCTCAATAAAAAATCAAGCACACACACAATAATACTCAATTATCACATAAAGAGGGGTCTAAGGAGACCAAAAATAAGGGGCATGTTCAAATACCACACACTTACAAGGAGGACATGAAAATTCCCATACACCAAATAAACAATTAATAATCAAGGCACCATGTATGCCAAATAAGAAACATGTTCAAATGTTCCACAAGAAAAAAAAGAAGTAAATAATAAGTACACTCAAGTAGGCAATATGAAAAGAGGAAGTAAATGAAATAGAAGCAACTAGGATATGCCTGTCATACTAGTCCATGCATACATATGCTAGCAAAATGTCATGGAGAATAACTTATCAAGTATTCTATGTAAAATAACAACATGAGTATAGGCATGTGTAAATGAAAATATATAATCTCAATGTGATAATGGAAATTATCATAAAACAATAAAAAATATATTAATCTTAATCATATAGAAATAAGATGCCCGCAACATAGTGTGTCATGTGGAAAAAAGAAAATTCCAACATCTACATGTTCATGTATCATGGATCTAAGGTATGCATGTATCACACTCAAGTACACATGAAACATATGTGTGTTTTTAAATAATATGCTATCTACTAACATAAATTAAAAAACATATGTAATATCTAGAAAACATGTGAAATCCTAAATATTTTTGTATTTTTTCTTTATTTGAATGTGTTTTAACTTTTAAGGACTTAGTAGATGTAAATATTAAGTTGTTAAATGTCTGAGTATAGTAAATAAAAATATAAATATGTAATAAATAAAACCAATTATTTTAAAATAATTGACTTAGTTGGACCTTTCTAAAAATAATAATAAATAATGTAAATAAGTACTTAGCTAGAAGTTGACTAAAATGAGAGATATAGAGGCTATAAACTAAGATAGAAGCTGATCTGAGTGTCATGGATAGGATCTAAGTGTGAAAAACCTTATTAGATAGTAGCACCCTAATTGGATAGTTAGTGTACCTATTTTGGTGCTAGTGTCCTCTATGAAAAACTATTCTAAGCTTCTAGGTGAACTTGTGTTTGGGTCTGCCAACCCTGTTTTTATACACATGAGTTTTGGATCTCTGTAGATGACTTATTTTGATTGATTTTGTATACAAACCCTAAACCTTCATGTTGATAGGGAATATAGTTGGAATAATTAATAAAGTGTGTTTTTAGTGGGGTAGAATGGACATCCTCAACACCCTGCTGTGATAAGATTTACTTACATACCAATACTTCAAAGAGGGATCAATATCGATGTATATTTTCTCCCCATGTAAGTGATAATGAAAGTGTAAATGAAGCTAGTATAAATACTAGCTTGAGTACTTTGAATGTGCTTTAAACTAGAAATGTAAGTATTATGAGCTTACAAATGTTGTATATGGTTATATGAAGAAGTAGGGAAGAATAAGGATTGATAACCTTGATTGTCCATAATTTGTTTTGAGTTTGTTTATGTAATTTGCATCTAATTTTAATCTAGTGGATAAAGGGATAAAAATCATGTATATATAGTATTATAATGATTGTATGGGTCTTTAAAAATGTCTAGGCCAACCCTAGGTGGTTGCTCATTTGAAAAGATATCCATTGTTAGCAAAAGGAGATAAAAGGACAATAACACCCAAACTAAGACACTAGTGCCATGGGGCACTACTATCCAAATTATGGTGCTAGTGTCTAGGTAGTAAGACCTGAGGCACTAGGGGATATGATGTTAAAGTGAGGATCTAATATTGCTTTAGGGATGTTTAGGGGTATTTATGGATATGTGTGGCTTATATAAAGGCTGGATAAGTGTCTAAATAGGCCCTAAGATAAGTCTAGGGTTGAGCTAGAGATGGGTGGTCTTAAGCAACACTCTTAACACTCAAGTGTTAGTTAAAGTGAAATGACTAAGATAAAGGAAAAATAAGTGTAACTAAACTTACCTAAGAGGTGAATCTTATGAATCTAGTTATGAGTATGTGAATCATTCTCCATTGCATGTCCTATAAATAAAATGTGCATAGATCAGTCCTTAATTTAGAGATATCAAAAGGAAAAGACAAAACTAAGTAAAGAGATAAGAGAGAGCAAAAGAATAAATACAACTCACTAGGTATGGAAACCAATGCATAAACCTAGTGATAACCTATATGTGTGCATGTAGATAATGATTAATTAATGAATAACAATTTATTGAACTAATGGATTACTCATCCTCATGTGTGGGTGGCTCAATAAGTTAATCTAGTTTTGACTTCATCATTTCCCACCTCTATTTGGTGGATCATGACATGTAAATATATTATATTAGACTAATGGTATGTCCAACCCTCTTATGTAGGTGGCTCAAGAAATCAAGTAGACTATGACTCCATCATTGCCTACACATGTGTAGTAGATGCATCTAAAACTAAACCTGTGCAATGTAACTAAAGATGTGTAACTATAATTAAAACTATATATGTTGAATCTATGACCACTTGGGAACTCTATAATAAAAAATGGCTCTAGGCCACTTGGGAATGCCAACCACTACAAATAGAGTAAGGCATGAATGTAGTGTGTAACCTAAAGCATGGTGTTTGATGTGTATAATGTAAAGAATGACATGGCATTTGTCATTTTATCTGATCAATCAATGTATAAATGAGCATGCTAAAATAATGTGCCACACACATGCCCCCAAATCTAATATCTGATTATATGGAATCAAGATTGAGTTATAATAGTCTATATCTAAACATTTGGACTGAAATGGGAATGATCATGCTAAACATGATGCCCTAATATGAGTAAATTGGTATGAATTTGAGCTAAAATTGGTAATATATAGCTAAACCTATGTAAATCTAGATTGTACCTACTATACCTTTTTAACTAATCTATATTTTCTTAAAACTAAGGCTACTAGATAATAACACCATATCTTGGACAATAGCACCTTGTGGTGATAGTGTCCCAATTTGGGTGCTAATGTTTAACCATTCAAATTTTTATGCAACTAAAACTAATTGCTCTATCACTATTTCCCACTGTGTTTTCCTAAAACTTATTTTTATATTCTATACTTGTGTACTAAAAACTATGTTCTAAGTGCATTCAAATATCTTGATCTCTGTGACAAACCTCTTTGAGTTCCCCTTCTTTTGAGGGCAGTTGTTATACTTATGAAAGAACTATCTTTAAAATAAAAAACTCTACAAAATGTGTGTTAGCTAAAGCATATATGATTTTTTCATAATAAACCAGTATAATGTGCATACATAACATCATAATGTAAGATAATTTAAGCATAAGTTCATAATGTATGATGTATTTTAGATCTAGCATTCACAAGGATGTCAAGATAAATATAATAATGTATATAAATAATAAATATGAGTAATAAATAAGTATCTACCTAGGGGGATAGGGCATGATGCCCATCACAGAACCCAAGTAAGAAGGGGAGATGCATGAGGTCCATCATTGTATATAAAACTATAGCTTATAATAAGAAAAAACAAGATTCATGGTCATGACACATATAAAAAAGCATACATACAACACACATGAGGCATACAAAGTAGGCCAAGAGGACACAATACAAGGGACATGTCACATGTCACTAAATATAAGAAAGCAAGACATACAAGGAGATGTTAAAATGTCTACATATGGAAATAACAACCAAGTTGGCTTAGAACACATGAAAGGACATATTCAAATATCTACATACACAATCAAGAAGGCACACACAAGGACATGGGAACATGTCCAATGCATAGATATAATGAAAAGAAGTGTAGTTTCATAGAGCAATGACATATTCAAATGCCTTGAAATAGAAGAAGCATAAAGACATAATCAAGTATAAATTAGGAAAGCTAGAAATGGAAGTATACATGAACATAAACATATGGTATAAATTTATATTAGAGCTAAGATGTACATAAGTCTAGTCTAAGGTAGTAGTAGTATGAAAAAAATTTTAGTAGGTGTAAGATGATCAGTATCAAGATATAAAAATGATAAATCTATGATGTAGAGTTTAGAGATATGTAACTTGGTAATCACAACTATGTATAGGATACCGCAAATGGGTGAATGTATCAAATGAGGAACCTGCGTATCTATTTATATGCCTATAGTGGATAGGTAATATAAAATATGGATCTGTGTAGTGGACCTTGGTCTTGTAAGTATCTATGAACACTCAACACGAACAAGTGAAATAATGTATGTATGATAAAAATCAAATATACTAAGATAGCTAATATATGTAGTGTCTGGAAAATATAAGATATGTAAACATGGCAATACATATAATCTATAATTTGTATATTTTGAGTAAATATTTGAATGTTTTTGTGTTTTGACATATATATTATTTTTTAATTTTATGGATATAAGCTATGTAAAAGCAACATGAAAATGAAACTATATATAAAGAGCAATAAATAATGAAACTATGTATAAGAAGGGAGGAACATACTAATTGATGAGTCTCATGGGAGACTCACTATCAATGTGATCTATGTTAAATAAAGGATCAATAATCATGCATGCTATATGAAAATGTAACTAAGGACACACAATCTACTGTGTTAAATGATCAATAGTTGGAATTTCATGTGAAGTGGTGCTAAGAATCCATGAAATTGACTGGGGTGTATTGTAGAATATGTTATAGTTGGTATGGGTGCCTTGTGCTAAGAAATCTAGGAACTCAATAATACTAATCTTGGAAGGAAAGGAGTAGAGAGAGGTCATCTATAATTTACAACATATATTTGACGTAGATGTATCTATAATAATTGTCTGTATGGGAGAGTATGTATATGTGATAACACTACACGAGTAGACTTTACTTGCACAAGCGGCTCAATTGAACTCTATGATGTACTGATAGGAAGTGTGTTTGGAAATATAACTAGTAATTATAGTGTGACTTCTTATGGAACAAGTAAAGGATAATCATATGAAATACCTTCAACTATGATCACATGATTAGCATGTATATACTTGAGCATTTATGCACAATGGATATAATGGATTTTAGCTATTATATCCATGGCCTACCCAATAACATGTCAAATATAGCTACAATAGGTACTACTAAAAATCCAATGGTCACATGTGCTGGTCCAACTTGTAGTGGAAGTAAAATCTCCCTAATGGAGCTTTGGACATGTCCACTGAAACCATGAATAATTGTGTCAATAAGAGAAATGTCCTACTCTAAATAACCTAAATTTTGTAGAAGTGTGATAATGTACATGCTAATACTTGACCCATTGTAAACCATAACACTCTGAATAGGATGATGATTAATGCAGGCATGTACAAAGAGTGCGTATAAATATAAATCATCATTAACAATATCCTACTCTAAGAAAGTGATTAGCAGTCTAGATAGTAATATATTATGATACACACTAATGATATTATTTAGGGGGTGTACATCCTATGTAGTAGTGTGATATAATGCTAGTGGTGGATGTGCCTAAAATGTATAGTGAACACTTGAAGTGCCCTATGACTCATTATATGTATGATTTGGAAATAGATATGTTAATATTGAATGCTTTAGCTTCCATTTGTTGAACTTTGGGTGCCTCTATGAGTGTGCCCATTTATATCAAATTTTGTATCTTGTGTTTGAAGGTGATGCATTAGTTTATAGTATGTCTTGGTGCCCCATGATAGTCTTAGAATGCATTAGAATCATATTTATTTGGAAGAGGTCATGTCATATCAACCTCTTTGATGAGAGGGAGAGATATGACATTACATTATAGGAGGTACTATAAGACACATGTCAATGATTCTATAAGGTTGGTAAAAACTCTCCATGGAGGAGCTAATAAAACCAAGTGAGGAGGTGGCTTTGAAGATGCATTAAATATGTCCATTGGATCACTTTTATTTTTAATGGACCTTACTTTATATAGAGGCTTATTAGAACTCTTAGTAGTTGACTTCGATTCACTTCTATATTTTAATTTGACCATAGAGAGAAGCTTGACTTACCTTTATTTAACTATGTGGCATAAATATGTGAATGTTGGAAACTATAGACACTCATTTTTGGCCACTTTCATGTCTAAATAGACATTATAGTGACTTCTTGCAAATAATACAAGTTAAGCTTGAAAATCATGGGAATGCTCTAATTCATTAGTACACATCACATGCATATTATAAACCCAGTCAATGTATCCCTAACTAGGGAAATGCACTACACACAATCATCATCTTCCTCTAATTCATCTTTGGTGAAGTTGTGACCTAGAAAATTGACCTTTTTGACCATATGTGAGGGACTTATCCAAATCTAGAAATGACAATTAACTTGATCAAGATTGCTTAATTGGTTAAACCCAATTAAATGCATAGGTGAAAGTCCCATGGCTAATTGATTGTTGAATTTATATTTTTATAAATTCATAAATTTGAATTGATGACATCATCATGACATCACATAAATATTTGAAATGATATTATCATCATGACATCATCTTTTTTGAGTTGTCAAGCACTCACAAAATATCAAACAAATATCTAGATTTGTGAGCCATGCATATTACTTAAAAATATTAATGGCTTGTCCCCTCCCTAACCTAACCATGGTTAAACTAAACCTAACAACACCTGATTTAGGGTTAGTTTGGAATGATATAAATACAATGCCTCACCTAATATTATAGGAAGTTTTTCTATTTAATGTTATTATGCAAGATTTCCTTCAAGAAAGATTTTCTGTTTAATGTTATTATACAAGAATTCCTTCAAAGGAGATTTTTTGTGTAATGTTATAATGTTCAATTGTTGAAAGATAAATCATTCTTGTAATGTTATAATGCATAAATATTGATATATTGCTACATCTTTCCAAATCCAAGCCAAACATTACCAAGGTGACAAGAAGAAATGGTCCAAGGAGCACCATTGTCAAAGACTCTTTGACCACACAATCAAGCATATTCATCCATAGCCAAAATGAAAATCTTACTCTTAAAGAAGGTAAATAATACTTATTTTGTCTTCTATTATTATTTACTTGCACTTTTTTCTTATTCCTTGAATGTCTAGGCTTGATGTATTAGATTTCTTAGTGTGTTTTTATTAGTTTTTATCATACTAACACTTGACTAATTCCCCTCTTAGATTCCTATCTCACATAATGACACAACCAATGGGAATAAAACCCCAAAAAACATTTATATTTACTTATTAAAATTTTCTTCTAACCATTTTTGTGCTAAGTTTTTTATCTAATTGCTAGAAAACTAAAAAAAATTGAGCTATTAGTTAAAAAGTGCATAGTCAATAAAAGTTATAGGGATCGATGATGATCGTGCCAAATTACCGATGATCATATAAAATAAATACCACTTGGAGGAATTACCAATGATCACTGTAGTAATCAATGATGATATCTACATCAAAACATAGTAAACCAAAAATGTAGAAAAAAATAACTCTTTCTTTCATTTTTTTGGTGCCTAAAAATCTATTTATTGCTTGCCTAACCTTATTATTGGGCAGTAATAAATTTGAGTTTGAAACATTTTTATCAAGCATTTTTATTTTAAAACATGTCTGTCCTCGGTTTGATTACAAGAATCAGTGATGTTCATAACAAATCAGCATTGATAATTGAAATCAACAATGATCTCTACAGTAATCATTGATGATTTTTTTGTGTTTTTTAGAAACTTGAGAGTTAATTTTTGTATTTTATTGAGCTAAGTTGTAGGATTATCAGTTTGGCTTAAGGATAAATTAATCCACTAACCTTGTTTACAGAGAATTGAACCGAGAAAGGATAAACTCAAGATATTTTAAATTATTTTTCCTTTACAAAGATAATATTTCACAAACAAAGGTTAAAATTCATACACATTTGGTTAAGGTGCTTAAATATCATGTAAAAATTTATCTTTTAACATTTACTAGATTTTTACAATTGCAAAAAAGGGCAAGCGACTAAAAATTTCAAACACACTTCAAGTTGGTGCTATTAAAAAGGAACCTACCTTTTAGGTAGAGATCTTAAGAGTTTTTCAATTATTCTTTATTATTTAGATATTTTTAATTGCATATAGTAAATTATTTATTTTTGGAAAACAAACACTATAGTGTGTATGCTCTCCCACATCCCCTTTAGGGAACTCAAGTGACCAAAAGCACTTGGTTTATTGCCATTGTTTGCTAATTCTTATTAGAAATAATGTCATGTATGCTTTCCCCAAGCTCTGAGTGAGTTGGGTGACTATAAAGTGACCTCTAAAGTATTTACATTTTCATTTATTTATTTTATTTCATTTGGCTTGTGGGTAGGAGTTCATTGCCTCCTCACAAATTATTTAGAGGTGTGCTGACCTAGGGTTTCATCTCCTAACATTGTACCAACCCTTTTACACAACAAGGTATATAAATTAGGGCATATGATACTAAGATTGATAGGGTTTGAGTGGCTATCCTCTCAAATATTTATAAATGTAGACACCTAAAACTAGCCACAACTAGCTTTAGACTAGACTTCAAACTGATTCCTACCAACCACTGTAAATTAAGCCTAAGAATCATTTAACATCCTAAATTTTCTTGTGCATCATTCACCAAAGCTTAGAATCATGTTGAGACATCCCTAATTGAGGTATTATACCATATGTAATCATAACCTCTGATGGATTCATCCCTAATCATCTTGCAACATCACAATAGTCAATTTGGCCTATGGACCTATTAAATGAGGCACATGAACAAACATGAAATCTTGAAAGAGCTAAAAGGCTAATCAAAATTAATTAACAAGCTAAACCATATTAAATACCTAGTTTAATTATGCATGTGTAATTAATGAATAACTAAAAAAGGAAATTAAAAAATGCAAATATCCTAACCTTTCATCATGACCTTTGTGAGTTGTCAAGCCCTTTAGAAATATCCTTAAATATCTCATTTTGGAGACCCATGCCTATTCATTGAAAATCAGGAGTAATTAACACCTATTAACTCTAATGGGGTTATGTTTGACTCACCTAAGTTAAGTTTGAACTCATTCCATGTTTAAACTATACCTTGACTCACCTTGGGTTGGGGTTAGTTATTAAGCCTATAAATATAATGCCTTGACTATTAAATTTTAAGCTATTTTTTGGTGAAAAGTTATCATGCAAAAATGACTTCAAAGACTTAATAAAAGTAGTGTTATAATGAAAAAATGCATAGAAATTAAGGTTATAATGCCAAAATATTGATCCAAAATACATCAATCCATATCATAAGCTATGGTGCTAAGGAGAGAAGGAGCTACATAACCTCCATTGCCAAAGACTCTTTGAAGCACAAGCCGAGCAAACCATTCAACAATGCATTTGGATCTTCCAAGGAAGGTAAAAGATTCATTATCTTTTGCATTTTAGTTATGATTTCATTTTTATTTTTTTAAATACGCTCACCCCTAAGATCTAGGCTTAGAGTGTAAGTGTTAGTATGTTTATTTAAGTTTTTATTAATTGAACTAACATGTTACTAACCTCCCTTATTGGATTTCTATGATAAACAATGACATGTTTGATGTGACCTTCAAGCATCCCATATAGAAAAGAGATGAAAATTTTGCTCTTAGTTTTTATATTGAGTGCTTGACAACATTCAAAATCTAATTTTTAACATTATTTTTCACATATTATGTTTTTTAGTGATGCACAAATTACACAAAGACTGACATTGGTTATAATATAACTAATGTTGATTCTTCTTAACTAGTGTTGATTCACCTAGAACCAATGTAGAAATCTATGTGCATCACCAAAAATTGATGTCAATATTTGTGTGCATCACCTAGAACTGATGTTGATCTCTGTGCAAAACAATAGGTTGATAGGACATCTTTTAGAGCTTCATTTAGGGTCATTCAGACTCCATTTTTGATATTTTTTTTAAAACTATGTGTTTTCTCCTAAATTTTTAGAATATTCTATTAGTTTACCTTAAAGTTTCATAAAATATTGAAAAAACTCTAACACTTTTTGCAGGACCCAAAGGCCACAAGGAAACATTTAAAACATTTATAACTTACAATTTTCAGATTTTAAATTGGTGTTTTAAAAATATTTTTGTTTAAATCATTTTTGTTTTGTTTCAATATTTCAAAAAAAAAATGCCAAGGGGATAAATTTCATAATTTTTTTCTTTGGTGTATTAAAATAAACACTCACATTTATATTACATACTCTTAAGAGTGTTTTATTTCATGCTTGTTCTTTCAAAGTTGTTTATTTTTGCAAAATGATTGATGTGTGTATGTGCTCCCCTTGTCCCCTTTAGGGAACTTGGGTGAACACAAGTGATCTTTATTTACATTTGTTCCTTGTCCAAAGGTGTGAAAATAGTGTAGTTAAGGCTCTTCTCAAATCCTATGGTTTGAATGATCTAAACATGACCTTAAAGTCTTTTCACTAGTCATATATTTTTATGCAATTTAGCTTGTGAGTGGGAGTTCATAAACTCCTCAAGATTTCTTTAAGGGTGCATTGACCTAGGCTTTAATCTCCCAACATTGTATCAATCCAAATACATGTTAGGGTATATAAATCAAGGCATATATACTACGATCACTAGGGGGCTGAACGGCTAGCCTCTCCAATCATAATAAAAACTTGAGTTAGGTTTATTTAACCAAGGGATTCCACTATTAAGTACATAGATGGAATTAATATGTAAAGGAATAGACCCTTGCATAGTAATTTATCCAATAAAATATAAATTTACATAACTTCATCTCTAATTTTAACCATACTTAGGACCATATAAACATGCAAAACCTATAGTTTTAAAATAACCCCACTTGTTAGAGAACCCCACTTGTTAGAGACATACTGTTGATGTAGGGTGAGTAGCACAAAGTTATATGTCATCATAAAATCTCTTGAGAGAAGGGGGTGTAAAAACCTAAAAACCTTACTTATTCATGCACTTTTATTTTTTGGATTAACACTTAAAATCCTTTCAAGAGCATGTATATAGATGAAATTTTATATTACTATGCAACCTTATGCATTTTAGGGTCTAGGATGTTACAATTATGTGTTTATGTCATTTTATCCTTTAATACATGGTCTTGAGTCTAAAATATCTATTTTATTTGTCATTCCACATCAATTTTTTTTAATTTATATGCCATTCCTGTATTTGAGGAGGCATTATGCTAGCCATTTTTATCACATGCCTTTTCCTTAGTCTTTTGATAAATCTTTGTGTGTGTGTCACTTGATTGGAATGGGTAACATTACTCTACCCAATTCATTTTAAGTTTTATTCCTTGGATTATTGAAACCAACCATTTATTACATTTTTAGAGTGCGATAACATTGTTAAGCTGATCAAATCATTTCATAGACTCATTTTTCCTTATGTACACGTTTCCAATTTGAAACCAATCCACGTGTGCCTTTTGAATCTATGCCTAGTACTGTTATGGTAATCAATTTTGTTTAGATTTTTTTTGTTCAAATAATCCTAATTTTTATAATTTGAGTTTTTAATTAACCTTGACAAGTTCAAATCCAAAAACTGATTGATTTTTATTTATACCTTGTGTAAATTGGGCCTAGTCATCGATATTTATCTTTTGGTTTATGTAACTTAGGTTAATTATTTACCCAATTTTAAAAATATTATTTGTGATTTTATTTGGGAGAAATAGCCTATCTTACTCATGCCTTTTGTTTCATGCCTTATACCAATTTACCAAGTTCATGTTTAAAATAAAAAGCCTAGTATTTGCCAAAGTGTTTCAGATTTGTTAGATTAAATATCACCTTGTTTTTAAGTCTATATTTTGTGATTGTTTTACCAAAAGTCCTATAACAAGCCTATTTTGAGCTTAAATTTTGATGCTACATTTGGCCAAAAAACTTATCAACTTTTATTTTCTTAGATTAGACTTGTTTGGAACACTTTGGACCTAGATTTTAGTATGTCAATTTTTATTCATGGACTTGACATTTTGTGTGTAATACATTTGATGTTAGACATATGACATTGAATTATTTTATACCAAGTTTTATCAAAAACCATATAGGATATATGACTCTCCTAGACCAAGTTACACCAAGTTTGAACCATTTGTCCTTTGAACATTGTTTTTTAGAGTTTGTATAACTCTAGGCCTTTTTATAAAATAATTATCATTAATGTAGATATGTCTCACTATACTTATAGTGGAGTCATGTATAATTCAAGTTATGATATAATGGTTGCATAAATTGAATTTATTTAAGACCCCTATGGTGAAGAAGTGGTTTGTGAGATGGATCCATATCCTCCTTACAAGCCTCAATCTAGGGAGTAAATCTAAGTGCCATGTTTAATGGTACATTCTTTGGGTCGATTGATGTAATATGTTCACAATATCATCAATCATGACATTCTATCCCCCACCAATACCATTAACCCTCCTTTAGATTGAGTCACTAAGCTCCATAACATCTAAGGACTACCATTTTTATATTAGGACCTCATCCTTTGGCTCATAATTACAACTAAGCTTTGTAATGCCCTATTATTAAAATTTTAATACCTTGTCCTTTGGCTCATGATAGCAACAAATCTTCCCAAAACCCTACCATTTCTATTGTAAGACCTTGTCCTTTGGCTTGTGTGAGCAACCAAGCTCCACAATGCCCTACCATTTCTATACCAGGACCTCATCCTTTGGCTTGTGTGAGAAATCAAAATCCACAATGGCTTACCATTTATATACCATAACCTCATACTTTGGCTTGTGTAAGAAATGAATATTCTTAAAACCCTACCATTTTTATACCAGGACCTCATCTTTTGGATTATGTGATCAACCAATCTCCATGACACCATACCATTACTATTCTAGGCCATTTCACGTATGATATCTTATTATCCAAACAAAGTTATCCAATCATAACTCAATGGGTCATATTTACCATCTTAGGCCATAACTAAAATTTTATTAAGCCTACCATTATCCAACCACTAGCCATTTTTCATCCATTTCCAGCTGGTCCCCACTTTAAAAAACCCTGTCAATCATCTAGCCCCAATCGAGCCAATCATTACCTCTCCAACTAGGCCAATCATTTGAAGAACAAGATATAGTCAAACTAATATTTTACAACTAATTATAAACCAATGCTAAGAGAACCAACCAATATATGATGTTTTTATGAAAACACCCATTTGTGATAAGTCAATCTATGATGAAGCACCTTTTAATACTATACTTGTTTTTGAGGAGTCTCACTCTGACAAGCTAGTTTTTGCTAAGTCACTTCTTAATGATTATAACCACCTTTGGAAAAATAATTACCTTAACCATATGCCCATTTTTTAAGATCCTCTCTTTTCCAAGCTAGTCTCTATGGAGTTATCTCTTGACCTTTTCTCCCTCATGGAGGAATCACACTTTCAAAAATTAGTCTCTATGGAGCTCATTATGCCATCACATGTCATTACTTTTCAAATACCAAACATTAAAAAAAACATATTTTTAACTACATCTACACAAAATAAAGAATCAACATTGAATTTAAGTTCTATTATTGAACTGACATCAGATCTAGTACCAAAAGTAAAATCAATGTTAGTCTCAACATCAGATTTAAAGTCCCTTAAGTCAGAATCATATTTAGAATTAGAATACTTTCATGTCTATTATAACATTGGTTATGCATGAATTTCAAATCAATTTGAATACATTTATGATCCTTCCATAGTTTTTGAGGATGAGTACTTCTATTTTGACACAAGTTCTCCTAGTATCTTCTATGAGGATCATGTTGCCTATTCCCATTCCATTACCATTCCACATTCCATTATCACAAACCAACCTAGCCATTTTATTGACCTTATACCTCCAAAAAATGTTGATTAGGACTGAAAAAATCACACCTTGTTGAATTACATCCATGGATATGTAGCAATTGTCAAATATTAGGGGGGGCAAGACCACATTCATGTAGAAGAACAATTTCCTAGTGAAGCATTTTTAGAGGCACTAGGGGACAATCAAAGTCCAAACTCAAAATATTATAGTGAAATACTTTCAAAGGCACTAGAATATAATCAAAGTCAAATGTCACATTCCTTAGTGAAATAATCAAGATGAATTCATTGGTGAAAACATCTTTGAGGTGCCAATCGCTGAGCACAATAGTTATTTACTACTTGTCAAAGACATTATCAAAGAAAAAATAAATATAACTTCTAATATATAGTATAATCAGATCAAAGATACTCTCAAGCCCAAATAATAGAAAAAATTAGTGGTCTCATTGAGAGCATATTTAAAATTCTATAACTACACCACATCCAAATTTATGTCAAATTTAGAATCATCAACATTGTGTATGCCTAAAAATCCTAATCTTCATTTATTTCCCAACCATTATACATTCCATTATCATCCAACTTACATTGCCAAATAAAACCTATCATCCATTATTTATCCTCATTTAGCATCCTTGGACACACTTTCCTTCATAGAGGCTACAAAAATACCTTGTCTTAACATCTGGAGGAAATATAATTAATGACCAACAAAGACCACAAAAAAAATTTTGAAGTCCAAATATACAGTAGGTTCATAACATAGTAGCTATTTATAAGAGGTGTGGGCTAATAATTTACATAATTAATTATTTTGGTTGTATCATATGATGATTAAGACATGCATCTCCAAATCAACAAGAGCAAAATAAACATATACCTTAGCCAAAATCATTTACCTTGTCATTTTCATTTTACCATTCCCTTGCCATTATTCCATACCCTTCCATTTACCTTGCCTTACCACTTGGGGGAAACCCTCTTACCATTTTACTCAATATTCATACCATCATTGTCCTAAACAATACCATACCCTATACTATTCTACCATATCATCTCTATTTAAACCAAATCTTATTTTTAGCTATCCTACCCAACCCTTTTTGATCTTGGTCCTTTTGGTTCTTCCCACACCTTGTATGAGGGGATTTTGAGCCAATTTCAAAAGTTTTATAATTCCATGTTTAAATGAAAATTTATGAAAGTAGTGTGACAATGGATTTGGTAAGTTATCTTTCATTTATGATTAATTAGTGCCATAGATTATAACTACCTATGGGAAAATATGTGTTCCACCTTGTGTTACTAATTATAACTGCCAGTAGGAAAATTATTAGCACAAACTTATGCCATTATTTCCTAATTATAACCACCTATGGGAAAATTATAAAAAACACCTTTTAACATGAATTTATAGATCACCTTGCCATTACTATTTTCATTTTCCTGGCCATTTGCCTAAATTTGAGAACTTGTTATATTGGTTCAGATCTCACCACCTTTTGTGTTGGTAGAATTACTATGACTTGAGGTATGAATGGGACTATGTATGTCATGTTAAATTCATGTTGAGGTCAGCTCAGCCCTTCTTTTCCATACATTCTCACCATTTTGTGAGCAACCTAAGCTAATGCTATTACCATTTTGTGAGTGGTATCTTGTTAATCTCTAATAAGTTAAGATATCTCAAAATTACATAAACATTCAAAATTTTTAAAATCTAAAAATATTTGTTTTGTCTAAGCCTAGTTAGTCATCCTAGATCCACTCTACTAGGGCAAATCCATTGTTAGAATTCTTTCTTTTGATTTTAATTTTAGGATTTTTGTGTGTTTGTTTGTTTAGTTGTTTATTTGTTTGTTTGCTTTTAGTACTATGCCTTTACTTAGTCTATATGTGTTCATTAGGTGATTCTTTGTGTATTATTTTTGAGTCCATCCATATTCATCTGTCAACATTGTCATCTTGGTTTTTATCATTAGTGTAGTATTTTTAATTATTTATTAGATCAAGAGTTAGTCCGTATGCATATTTTGGAAAAATTTTCATGGTGTTCTATCATGAGGCATATCATCATGTGCTATAGTAAAAATAAGTCCTAGAAGTCTTACAAGCAATGGAGCCGTAGACGTTTCTCCTTGGTAACCTTGACAAATCCTCATACCCTTGATCAAAACTACCCATGAAACATTATAGTTGTATCAATGCTAATAAGGATGAGCATCTCCATATTGGTAGGTATGATTGAATTATTAATAATGATCAATTATTTATTCTTCTAATAATCTTTTTCATCACTTTACAAATCCTTGTGTGCCTAGTTGTTTGTGGCTTATTTAGTCATTAGACCATCACATTTAAATTTTTGCTCGTTCATCTCTACTATGTGAAATAGATTATATCCTTGAGTTATGCTTTCCAATCTACCCTATTGGAGCATAATAAAACATAATTTTTCAATCCCAGTCTTCTTAATGATTATAACTACCTATAGGCAAATCATTATCTCAACTCATCCTCCCTAACTAGTGCATATACTGTTGCCACTGATTATGACCACCTTTGGGCAAATTAGTATCTCAACCTTTGTTACTGATTATAACTACCTTTGAGTAAATCAGTATTTTTTAAATCAATGCATGCAAAATTTTTCTTGATTAAATTAATCTCACCCATGGGTTAGTTTCATTGTTTTTCTTACTTATTTTTAAGGGACCATCCATCAAATGTATATGTCAGCCACTCCCTCAAGGGTGCATCATTATAGGCTTCCCAAATGTTGTTTGGAGCTTCTTTTTCAATCATTATCTTCTTTTTGGACAATTTCATTATTTGAGAAGATGTTACTATGCCTATAACTTGGAAGATATTTCTGAATAAGGGCAAACTATAGACACCTAAAATTAGCCACAACTATCTTTTGACCAAACTTTAGATCGATTCCTACCAACCTTAGTAAATTAAGCCTAAGAATCACTGAACATCCAAAATTTACTTACGCATGATTCATCAAAGCTAAGAATCACATTGAGACATCCATAATTGGGGCATTATATTGTATGTAATCATAACCTCTCATGGATTCATACCTAATCATCTCATGACATCACAACAACCAATACGGCCTATGGACCTATTAAATGGGGTACATGAACAAACATCAAATATTGCAAGAGCTAAAAGGCTAATTAAAATTAATTAAAAATCTAAACCAAATTAAAATCCTAATTGAATTATCCATGTGTAATAAATGAATATCTAAAAAATGAAATAAAAAAATGCAAATATCCTAACCTTTCATCATGACTTTTGTGAGTTGTAAATCCCTTTGAAAATATCTTGAAATATCTCATTTTAGAGACGCATGCATATTCATTGTAAATCATGAGTAATTGACACCTATTAACTCTACTAGGGTTATATTTAACTCACCTAGGTTAGGTATAAACCCATTCCATGTTTAAACTACAACTTGACTCACCTTGGGTTGGGGTTAGTTCTTAAGCCTATAAATATAATGCCTTGCCTATTAAGTTTTAAACTAGATTTTGGTGAAAATTTATCATGCACAAATTAATTAAAATATTTGAGAAGAGTAGTATTATAATATAAAAATGCCTGGCAAGTAAGATTATAATGCCAAAATCTTGAGCCAAGATACATCAAGCCATATCACAAGCCATGGTGCCAAGGAGACAAGGAGATACATAACCTACATTGCCAAAGACTCTTTGAAGCACAAGCCATGAAAGCCACTCAAAAATGCATTTGGAGCTCCCAATGATGGTAAAGGATTCATTATATTTTGCATTTTAGTTGTGCTTTCATTTGTCCTTTGTTAACTAAGCTCACCCCTAAGATCTAGGCTTGGAGTGTAAGTGTTAGTGTGTTTATTGAAGTTTTTATTACTTGAACTAAAATGTTACTAATATCCCTTCTTGGATTATTATGATCACAATAAAAACTTTGGCCATGTCTTGATAAACATCAAAATCTACTAAGCAGTACATGGCTGGAGTCTCTATGCAAATGAATAGAACCTTGCATAGTAAGTTAGCAGGTATGAACTCAATTGACATGACCTTTCACTTATGATAGCCACACTTGGGACCATATTGTACATTTTAAACTTATATATTTTAGTCAATATCACTTGTCATGAAATTTATTTCCAAATGCTGAGTGCTCCTCACTTTAAGTTCATGTCATGTATCAATGACTGAGAAATAGAGGGGGGCATAGAAACTCATACCTATTTTTAAATTTTTGTATTAACACTTAATTCCTCACAATAATTGATATATTTTTGTAAATTTTGGCATAAGCTATACACACCTATGTTAGTTTTAGAGATAGGATGAGCTATTTATGCTACTTCTATTTTCTTTGATTTACATGTGTGTTTTGATACTAAAATTTGTTTTTTTGTCAAAAGTCAAAATGTGTCACAAACATGACATGTTTTCATCACACTTTCACCTAAGAGGTGTTATTATACCCATTTTATGTCACAATTTTTCCTTAGAGTTTTTATTCTAAAACATTCATGTGTACCACTTGTTTAAACAAGGTGTCATTTCACTACCCGTTTCATCCCAAACATTTGACTTGGGTTTTTAAATCCAACCATTTCCATAAATTTTGATTGAAGGGGTATTGTTATGCTACTCATTTTATTCCAAGAAATATTTCCTTGTTTCAAGCCAAGTTCAAAATAATATGTACCTTTGGTCTAAAAATTGTGTCATTATATTGTCCATTTGGGTCTAAGATGTTCTCCATTTGAAAAGTCCAAGTCTTTTAAACCAAGTTTGGAATTTGTCTTGAAAATTTAAAATTTAAAATTTATTTTTATACACCTAGGTCTTGCTTTGAATTGTATAACCTGGACCAATTCCTTGCTCAATTTAAAGACCCCTTTGCCTAGATCTAGGAAGTGGTTTATTTACATGTGCCTCAAGTCATTTTGTTTCATTAAACTAAGGTCAAAAATCACTTTTTAAGTATAACTCTAAGCAAGGGTTAATTTACATTAGAGCCTTGCTTATCACTTAGGCTTGAATTTTTTACTCACCGATCTTATTTTGATTGCTTGAGATTGAATTTCCCAATTAGTTTTAGGTGTGTGAATAGAGTGAATGTTTTAATACCAAGGTCAAGTTTGTTTTAGGTGTGTGATATGATTGAGTCAAAGTGTTATAAACAATTTTCCTTAGAAGTTAGATTAATTAGAAGTTTTTACCTTGACCTAGTTTGTTTCAAAGTATAGCTTTGTGACTTATTACCAAAGAACTAACATTACCTTAAAGTTTTTAGACCTAATTTATTTCAAATTTTAACTTTGTGCCTTATTAACAAATACCTAACATTGCCTTAAAGTTTTTAGACCTAGTTTATTTCAAAGTCTAGCTTTGTGCCTTTTTACTAAAGACCTAACATTTCCTTGAAGTACTCAAATTTGGTTCATGCCTTTTTAAGTCTAGATTTTTGCCTTTTTACCAAATACTTAATGATTTTAATTTTAGATCTAGATTAGATTTATTTGGAACACTTTGTCAATACCAAAATTTAATTTTGAATTTCATTTGACCATTTATGTGAAGACCTTAGAGTGTAGGAGATATTTGAGACCAATTTTTCATTGATAGTTTTTGAGAAGAAACCCATTCTAGGCCAAGTTTAAACCATTTATAACCATATATTGAATACCTATTCCAAGTCCCACTGCATTTCAAACCAAGACCTATTCCTAGACCAATGCCACTTTCAAACCTAGATCTATACCAAGACCATTTTTGTAGACCAAGACTGCCCTCTTTGGGCTAATTACCAAGCCCAACCATGCCAATTATCATATGCCAAGATCACTCTTCTTTGGTCTAACTAAAGTACCAAGTTTTCCCTTTCAATGATAATGGTCCCACTTCCCTAATTATGTCAGTAATCCTCCTTTGGCTTATGTTATTAACCAAACTCCACAATGCCTAAGGATTAACATTCAAAGTCCTCATCCTTAGGCCTACATTAGGAACCAAGCTCCACAACACCCATTCGTTACCATTCTAGGTCCTCTTCCTTTGGCTTATGCCAATAACTAAGCTCTGTAGTGCTCGAGGATTACCATTTTAGGACCTTTGCCTTTATCTTGCATTAATAACCAATTTTTTTAGTGCCCATTCATTACCATTCCAGGCCCTTCCAATATTTGGTAGCTCATTATCCTAACAAGGTTGCATAATTATGACTAGACGGGTCCCATTTATCATCTCAAACCTATATCTAGTCTTTATTGAGCTCATATTAGATTAGCCTATTTACAAATAACTCAGTATTGAACCATAAGTCATTCTTCATCCATTACTGACCTTTCCCCACTTTAGAAAATCTAAGCTAGTCTTCAAGCCACAATAGAGCCAATCATTTCCTCCTCTCTAAGAACCATCATTTAAAGACTAAAATGTGTTTAAGATTGATAGTTTACAAAAAATTGTAAGTCAAGGACAAAAGAACCAACCTATATGTGCTATTTTTGTTGAAACACCTATTTGTAATGAGTTAACCTGTGTTGAATCACCCTTTGATCCTTTCTCTTTAGTTGAGGAGTCTCATTTTGATGAGCTATTATTTGTTGAGTCACCCCCTAATGACTATAAATACCTTTGGTAAAATCATTATTTAACCATTAACCTAATTTTAAGGAGCCTCACTTTGATGAGCTAGTCTCTATAGAATTACTTGTTGACCATTTTCCTTTTGTTGAAAAGCCTCACTTTGATGATCCAGTCTTTGTGGAGTCCTTAGCTAAGCCTATTTATGAAGATCCCATTATTCAACCCCAAGCCATTTCTCATCCAATACTAAGCATTCAACATATCATTTTTATCATAACACCAAATGAATAATTAACATTGAATTTAGGCTCTATTCTTAAATCAATATCAGATTTAGAATTAGAAGTAGAATCAACATCAGTCTCAACATTATATTTAGAGTCACTTGAGTTAGACTCAACTTCAAAATTAGAATACATTCATGGCTATTAAAACATTGGTCACACATGCCTTGCACATCAATTCAAATACATTTATGATCCTTCTATAGTTTTTGAGGATGATTACTTCATCATCAACATAATTTATCCTAGTATCTTCTATGAGAATTATGCTACCTCTTCCCATTCCATTATCATTATTTGTGCCATTAACACCAACCAATCTAGCCATTATATTGACATTCCACTTCCCACAGATGTCAGTTAGGATTGAAAAAATCACACATTATTGAACTGCATCCATGGTGACATATCAGTTGTAGAATATCAAGGGAACAAAGACCAAATTCATGCATAAGAAGAACAATTTCTTAGTGAAACCTTTCTAGAGGAGCTAGGGGGAAATAAAAAACTAGACTTAGCATCTTCTAGTGAAAACTTATTTGAGGTGCTAGAAGACAATCATAGTCAAAATTTAATGTTACTTAATGAAACCTTTTTGGAATCACTATGAGACAATCAAGACAAATTTATTGGTGAAAACCTCTTCAAGGTGCTAATAAATAAGAACAATATTTCTTCATTACTTGATGAAGACATTATAAAATATAACATTAGTACATATTTCATTCTACAACTTAATCAGATGGTAGTATCTTTCATACCTAAACAACAAAAAATCTAGTGTTCTTATCGAGAACATATCCATAAGTATTCAACCCCACCACAACAAAAACTATGTCAATTATAGAATCAACAACATTGTATGTGTCTAAAAATCCTAGTATTCATCTTATACCCAATATTATACATCACATTATGATCTATTTATTCATTCCATACTTGTATCACATTATCCAATCATACCTTTTAGATAATGCTTATCCTTATTTACCATCCCTAGATGCACTTTAAGTTACAAAGGTTATGAAGACATCTTGTCTATAAGTTTGGAGAAAATAGAATAAATGGCCAATGAAGATCATAATAGTATTATTGGAGTCTAAATTAGTAGTGGGTTCTTGATAGAGTAACTATTCATAAGGGGCATGGGCTAGAAATTCAAACAATTGACTATTCTCGTTGTATAATATGTTGATCAAGATGTGCATCTCCACATAAATAGGAAAAATAGAACCATACCTTTACCACACCTTTCCATTTACCTTACATTTTCCATTTGACATTTTGCTTACAGTTATTTCATACCTTTTCATGTTCCTTGCCTTGCCTTACCCTTTGTATCACCTTATCATCCTTTTATACTTTGCCATATATTTGAACTATAGTGACTTCAAGTCCAGTTGGACTATGTTGATAGTGTTTAATTCAGATTGAGGTCAGCTCAGTCACCCCTTTTCTAATTCTCACCATTTTGTGAGTTAACCGAATATGTGTCTTGTAATTATCCATTGAGTTGAGATGCCTATAAAAACCAAAAAACATGTTTGCCTTCAATATTGGGCCATTAAAACTATATCCTTGCAACTCAGGATGTACATCTCCTATTTGACCAATATAACTCAAGTGTTCTCATGGATTTTGTCATGACCATTTCTATTTGCCTAGTTCATTCTATTATAGTGTTTCATCCCATTACTAGGAGAACTAAATTTTATATGAATTTCATGTTAGACCTTGTATCCATTGGATTATTTAGGTAATTTAAAATTTCCTAGTGCATCTAGAGTTAGCTTGGATAGTCTTGGTGATTGATTTCATTCACCATTTTTTTAGATCATTCCTTCTTATAGGTTTATCTCCAAAATTTTCTTTCCATTTTGTGAGTCACTCTTGTGTGTATTGTGCATTTGAAATTAATTCATTAATGCACCCTAGGTTTATCCCATGCTCTTATCATTTTGTGAGCGGCATCTTGTCAATCACTAGTAAATTAAGATACCTTAAATTATAAAAACATTCAAATTTTTTCAAAAACCTAAAAATTAGAAATAACTTATAATCTCTTTGAGAGATATAAAACCCCAAAATCCAAAAACATTATCCCTATCTTAAACCTAGTTAGACATCCTTGATCCACCCTACTAGGGGAAATACATTGTTGGTTTCAATCCATTCCATTGCCATTAGGGGTGTGACCTTCCATTTGCATGTATGCTTGCTTAGGGCCATCATCCAATTCACACTTTTAGACCAAACTTATCACATCCCAATTTCTCTCTAAAACCTAATAACCTATTAATTTGTGTATTTTTAAGGTTATTGTTTGACTAATTACTATTTTGGTTAAGCTAGATTTCATATGCTGATGTATGGACAATTATATGTTGCTTAATTTACATGATTGTTTACTAAGGAGTTAGCTATACTTGAATATTATGTATATGATGATCATGTTTGTTTAGTTTATTACAGTAGTATATTATGGACTTTATATTGTTTTGGGCTAATTACCTTAATTATTGTGAGGTGGATGTAGGCCAGATCCATACCTAAGAGAGTGATAGAGGGAGGGAATCATGAGATAGGGTGGTTTAGATGGAGATGTTGGGGGATGATAGATGGAAACAATATAAACCTACACACACCACAAATAGATAATATTTTGTTATATTCATTGATTAATTTGATAGCTTTTACTATGTCTTTGATTGCAATATGTTATCTACATTGGAATGACTGCTAGTATGCTTTCAACTATTATCTTGATTACTACATGATGTTCATGTTGATCTAGTTGTGTGATTGAACTTATGGTTGCCATATTTAGATTATCTTGGTTATGATGTTGATATATCATGTGACTAGAATCTTTGAATGTCTATAATAGGCCTTGCAGCTGTCTTTGGATATAGGTGAATGCTTTTATAACAATGTTTTTCTTAGTCCATATTTCTATTTGGAATCAATGACATCTCACATAATATTTAGAGGTTTATTATTGTTAATAATAATAGAATGAATTTTTTATAAGTCAATTACATTGTTAAATAATCATAGTGATAGATTGATTTGTGAATTCAATGCTATACTCATCATGACATTTAAATGGACATTGGAGTTTCAATGTTGTTTGGCATTATTAACATGCACAAGGTTTAATGATTATTGGTGACATCTTTTGTTTTATTAATGTTATAATGTTTTATTGACTTCTATTAAGTTGATGTTAAAAAGGTCAATAACATTGTTAATAATTATAGTGTCTAGAGGATTGAGTCAAGTCAATATACATGCATAAATTATTTTATTGATTAATTACAGAAAGTTTGAGATTAGGGTTTTAATTAGAGTTTTGACTTGGTTGAATGGGAATCATGCAAAAAAAACACTATGGTTTGAGTTACATGGGATCTTTACACTGAGTTCACTTTCAGTTAGTGGAAGAAATTATGGAGGTTGTTAGCATGCAATAAATTATAATGGAGATAGAAGGATGTTTAGGGAGACATTATAGAGGAGTAATAAGTAGAAAAAGAAAGGAAAAGAAAGGCGTTGGAGGAAAAATTATAGAGAATGAGATATCAACTGGTCATATCTGTGCACAATATACTAGGTTTATCTGTCAATTTTCATTCATAATTGGCTTTGTATGGAATAAATCATTAAGATTTTGTTAGGGTTTTGGTTTTATTATTGTTTTGGAAATTAATAAAAAACTAAGGCATATGCCTAGTACTATGAATGGCTCAACCATCCATAAAAATAGATATATAACCCATTAAACCCTAAGTTTTGGATATGAAAACAAATTTAATTGCCATAATAAACATTAAACTAGGTAAACCTATTATGACATGAAATATTACTATATTTTGTGAAAAATTTAAATGATAGAAATTATACTGAGGAGATTTCTGTGGATTATGTTGGGTCGAATTAAAACCTAGGTAAATTAAAAAGGGAAAATTTCTTGTATGTAAGGGTATTCATCTGACCCAAGTGATGGCATGGCTAGGTATGAAGGGATTAACATAAAATTAAAAACTTGTTTTGAGTCATGCTTTTCTTTATATAATTTTTATATTGACTAGTTGTTTGATTTAAAACTTAGGTTGTATTCCAACCACTCTATCCTTTATATTATTGATCAATTCATTTAGATGATGAGTTGTTTCAAATCATTAAACCTAGACTAGGGCACAACTTTATTTCTAGGGTTTCAATGAATAGATTTAGGAGAAGATAGGGAATTATAATACAAACTTTGTCTTGTTTCATTTATGAAATCTATTTTTATAATTAATATACATATATAGTGGTATATTCACATAATATTCAGGTCACCAATAAATGAACTAAAGATGTGAAAACACACACACACACACACACACACACACACACACACACACACACACACACACACACACACACACACACACACACACACACACACACACACACACACACACACACACACACACACACACACACACACACACACACACACACACACACACACACACACATGAAAAACTTAGGTTTAATGTTTAAATACTTGGTTATATTGACGTGATTTTATTATGATGAAACCTATAGTATGTGTTTTTATTTTAATTATTGATAACATGGGTTGAACACTTGAAGTCTGAGGAAGCATAAATATACATATTCATTTTATATTAAATTAATTTTGAATAAGTTTAGATGTGTTAATAAATGATTATATGACATGAAATACATCTTCTCATATAACTAATTCCATGTATATTTAAGGTATAACTAAGTATTTGATTTGATTTATATTTTGATGTGATGCTAATAAGTATATGACAAAATATTAAACTCAATTATATTGATTTTCACTTATATTTATGTGTCTATAATGGACTATATATGATATGAACTATGGGATATAGTTGACTGAGTTGTATATATGACTATGCATGTTCTGTTATGTGAATTTTGTGGACTATTGGTCATAATAAAATCTAACAATACCTTTAGACACGACTCAGTACAGTTTCATTTATATGCAACATAGGAATCTTAGTGTGGATTTTGAGTTAGTTGGACTTAGTCATAGTTTTATGAGTTAGACTTCCATTATTATTGAAGAATTAAAACTTAGTAATATGGTTATGTGATGACTGTGCATATTTATTTATCATATACTTGTTAAGTTTAATTAAGGAATATCATAGTAAAGTATGCATACTTTGTTGAAAGAGTAAATAGGTTATTTTATTTGGCAAAAAATAAATATAACCTTGTCTTTATATGCATATTCAAGATACCCTAATTTAAAGATGTAAGACTTGTTGTATTTAAGGGTGTATTGAATATATATATATATAAAATTAAATGATGATTAATCATGTCATAGGCATTATTATAAAGTTATGAATGCCTAGTTATTAGCCTGAGTATCGATGAATATAGATGTGAATAAAATAATTAGGGGATTTTTAGTTATGAAACCATTGAGAATATTTAGTTCTTTCTATGTTGCTTTGACTCATTTTATGAGCAGTTCATAATATGCAAATAGAAATAAAATTAAATGATTGTTGAATGAGCTTATTATTTTACTTTTGCTATGAAATTATTAAACTAGAAATTATTGTTATATGGTTTAATAACATACGAATTTAGAGTTACTATGCTAACATTTGGTAACTAGATGCATAGAAATATTTCTTACCCAGATGGTATGATTTTATTTATGACTATTTGAAATCTATTCATTCTGCAATAATAAATTAGATATTTTAGGATTTAGCACATTGCATTTAATAGAATAAATGTATGTATTTTATATTTTTGTGTTTAACACATTTTAAATCTGCTAGTAGGGAATATTTTGTTTGAATATTTTGGATTTTATATTATATATATAGACCAAGTCTTGCATTAAAGACCCTAAATAAGTATTGTGATGGATTCTAATTTCTTAATTAGTGTCACTAATCGGTAAATGAGTTGTAATCGGATTGATTAGTGTGTATGAAATTGATTGATCCAAGATATCAATAATTATATGAAAACTTTGGCCAAAATAATGTTTATAGTTAAACATTGTCATTTCATCTATTTGATTTAGTTTACATGTTTGTACGATATCATGTTATAGAAAGCTTATATATGGTATACATCATGTAATAGTTATCTTACAACATATAGGTTTTAGTTTTTCACTCTAGATTCCTGTACCATCATTATCTACCCATCCATGAAGGTAGGGCCATTCCCTAGTTGGGATATAGTGAGGGGGATAGATGGTCCATGGTTGGTGTGAGAAATCACTTGAATGATGTTCTCCCTCCCCTCAGTAGTACTACACTAGAGACTCCACTTGAGATTACTTATGGATATTATGAGTTCATTGAGACTTTCATGTTTTTTGGAGCTTTGTATCATTGCATATTATTATTAAGATATTTATATTTATAAAAATATAATTTTTATTCATATGTACCATACAATAATTGGCTATAATATTGGATCAACCATGGTTAAAATTGTAATAATACTAATATGAATTAATGTAGTCATTATTTTTGTAATCAACATTATACCTACTCTTTATATTATTTATATGATTATGATAATAAGCTAAATAGATTAGATATATAATTGTGCATGGTTAATTTAAACTAATGTATTTAGTTAAATATCATTATTGTAAGTTTCATCATGATATAATCTATTAATTGAATTAATGTAATTATTATTATTTTACCCTATTCTAGTAAAACCTAATGGGATCATTACATTGTGGTATTAGAGCTAAAGCTCAAACTCTAGGACTTAATTATCCACTAACACAAATGTATTCTCATATTAATTAGGAAGAATAATGGTTCATGATATACCTGGAGGTGAGGGAACCTCAAACACCAATCCTCTAGTTGATCCAAATCAGTTCACCATTGAACAAGCTACAAATTTGTATTAGATCCTTACAACCATGCATGAAATTAGAGACTGAATCATGACCCTAAAGTACATGGGCATGTTGAGGTGAATGTTTAGATAGAACCTAAAGATCATCCTAATGAGTAGGAAAACCCTCAAGAATAAAAGCATGAGGAAGTGCCACAAGATACAAAGTTAGCATGGGATATGAAAAAGGTAAATCCACCCAAGTTCAATGGAAGTATTTTGGGAGATGGAACTAAAGCATGTATGATAAAGATGGAAAAATATTTCAAGATTCAAAATTATTCTAAAATCACTAAAGATGCATGGGAAGCATATCAACTTGTTGGTGAAGTAGCAACTTGGTGGGCTAAAAAGAAGCTCAAGATGAACCTCAACTCTATCAACACCACTTGGGAATAATTTATGACATTATTTAGGTCACGATGGCTTCCTCAACTATATTTTAATCATAAGTTGATAGATTTTTAGAATCTTAAGAAAGGATAATTTTTTGTGAATGAATACTAGGATCAATTCACCAAGATCTTAAAGTATGTACCTCAATATTAGGTGGATGAGAGGTTTAGAATTAAGAATTTCATTATGGGATAAAAACCTCAAATTGGTTATGAGGTGGATGTGCATGGGCCATATACTATGGATCATGTCTTCAAGAAGGAAATTAAGTAGGAATAAAAGATAAAATCTCTTTCCAAAATTAGAGATAAATTCAAGAAATTTTTTGGAAGTTTTAAACTGACTTTTAAAAAAAAGAATTGGAAGTAGAGGAGTGGTTACTCCAAGAGCCAGTTCAAGGGATAGAATGCTAAATTTAATAGTATCTTAGGGAATAAGAAACCTATAAAAGGTTTCAAGGGAAACCAATAATCTAATATAAAAGGGCCACTTGGAGGTTGATTCATTTGTAGAGGTGACCATTATACTCAAGAGTGTACTTAGGGTAAATAAGATGGAAATAATAAGGGTTATACTTCTCAACATGGAACTTTTTAGAAACATATTCATATAGATATTGACAATTATCAAGCTAAAGTCCAAGCTTCAATTATTAAACTATCAGGTATTTTGTTTGATCATCCAGTTTCTAGTTTGATTGACGTTGGGGCTATAAAATGTTAAATTAATCATAGAATGCTTAATAAGTTGTCTAGAAAAGTTAGAGTTATGAAAAATGCATGGTCAAAATAGTATGGGAAGAAGTCAAAGGTCAAGGTTGACAAGTATCTAGTAAAAGCTAAGAACAGGTTGCCTAAATTCAATACAATAATAGATCTATATGCTACATCACTAGAGTCATATGATGTGATCCTAGGAGACAATTAGATTAAAAATCATAAATTTAAGGTTTATTGCTATCTGAATAAGGTTGAGTGTCAAGATGATTTTGGAAATCAGATATAACTTTAGGGTGAAAAAATAGAGTCAAAGCTTAGGCAAATTTATGCAATTCAAATAAAGAAGTCTTAGAGAAAGGGATGCCAAATATTTATTGTTAAAATAAATGAGATGGAGTAATCTAAAGAACCATCCACTAGGGATTATTCCTTTCTAAGGAATTTTTAGGATGTGTTTTTTGAAGATTTGCCTAGATTACCACCCAAACATGAGTTTTATTTCTTGATTGACATCATACCTAAATTAGAACCATAATCCAAGGCTCTATATAGGATGAAAAATACAAAATTGGTTGAGTTGAAGGCTCAACTTCAAGAGTTGTTATCAAAAGTGTTTATTTGACCAAGTGTGTCACCATGTGTTGTTCATCAAGAAGAAGGATGGTACTCTTCACCTGTGTATTTATTATAATATGTTGAACAAGGTGACAATCAAGAATAGATATCCACTACGTTGCATTGATGATTTATTTGATTAGATGCAAAGGGAAACCATCTTTTCTAAGATTGATCTTAGATTAGGGTATCATCAACTAAGAATCCAAGATGAGGATATTATAAAAATAATGTTGATAACTCGGTATGGGAACTATGAGTTCATAGTATTACCTTTTAGGTTAATAAATGCTCCAAAAACATTTATAAATCTCATGAATAGTGTGTTCAAGGATTATCTAGACTATTTTGTGTTAGTTTTTATTGATGACATATTCATGTATTCTAATGATAATGAAGAACATCTTCAACATCTAGAACTAGTTTTGCAGCAGTTGCGGAAGCATAGATTATATGGCAAGTTATCCAAGAGTGTATTTTTCTAAAATAAAGTACATTATTCGAGACATATTATTTATATGGATGGAATTTTAGTGGATACAATGAAGATAAAAACCATAATGGAATGGATAGTGCCTAAAAATGTACATGAGGTTAGGAGTTTTATGGAATTAATAAGTTATTATAGGAAATTTGTTTCATGTTTCTCAAAGATAGCTAATCTAGTTACCTCTCTTCAATGGAAGAATCAAAGTTTTATCTGATAAGACTAGTGCATAAGAGCCTTTTAGGAACTGAAAAGGAGGATTACACCAACACTAGTGCTAAGAGTTACTAATTATAATGGTTAATTCTTAGTGATCATGAATGTATCTGGGGATGGACTTAGAGGATTTCTTATATAGAATGGTTTAGTTATAGTATATGAATCCAAAAAACTAAAGCCTTATGAGGTGAATTATGTATCTCATGATCTGGAACTTGCTACAATAGTGTATGCCTTGCAACTTTGGAGGCACTATTTTTTAGGGAAACCAATTAATATCAATAATGATAACTTGGGACTCAAGTACATCTTCACCCAACTAAACCTACATGCACATTTGAGATGTTGGTTAGAATTTTTATCTAATTATGATTTTGATATTAACTATATCAAAGGAAAAGAGAATAAATTTTTAGATTCCCTAAGTTATAAAAGGTACATATCAACCTTGGATACTATCACAAGTAATTTCCATGATTAGGTAATTAAATTCTCATCAGGAGATGAAATCTATGATCAAGTCAAGAAAACATTGTTAGAAAATGCTTAAAATCCTAAGTATAAAGGATTTAAGTTAGAGAGATGGTATTTTGAGGTATAAAAAAATAGGTTTAACTAAGTTTTATAAGATCTCCTTTAGATGTATTACACAAATAAACAATATAAGTGGGAGGAGTGCCTTTCATTGGTTGAGTTTTCTTACAATAACTCATACCAATCAACATATAAAATGGATCCATTTGAGGAATTATATGGAAGGAGGTATAGAACACAAATTAACAAGGACAAGTTAGTTAGATTATCTTTGTTATAATGTTTTTATATTATGTGATTAGAATCATTGAATATCTCTAACAGGCCTTGTATCTGTTGGATATAAGTGAATGCTTTTATACCAATATTTTACTTAGTCCATATTGCTATTTGGAATCAATGATATCTCACATAATATTTAGAGGGTTATTATTTTGAATAATAATAAAATGAATTTGGAAAAAATAGAAGACTTTGGAGCACTACGTGAAAACTCTCAACAGTGTGATGTCGATGCTTCAGCCCATTACCTCCAGTGATGCATCTCAACTCCTTAAACGATTGAACAAGTATGAAGACCCAAGATTGAGGCTAGATCCTTATTTTTTGGGGATTAAGGAACCTATGGGGTTATGGCATAGAAATGCATAGGTAGGTGGCTACCCTAATTTTGAAGGGACATAAAAATAATTGAAAACTGTTGTGAAGACATGTTTTTAGACCCTTTAAGTAGCAACCCTTCTTCTACCTTTCTTATGTCAATAAAAAATGTGATAGGGTTGGAATATAATTATTTTGATTTAAACAAGGGAAAATATTTTTTAAATATAGTTTCTTAAGGTAAAAAAATAGTGGTGGGCATTACTAAATCCATTATATTTGTATCTTTTGTGGTTGAGGCTCTCAAGGAGGTGATGTAAAGTGAAGAGTGGTATTTAGAATGGGGTTTAGTTTGTATATTAGATATATTTTGGATGAGCCTTCCTACTCTTAATCAATGGATATTTGAATCTTCATGACCTCTAATAGAAGATAGCCTAGAAATTTATCCTTATGCTAGAAGGTATTTTGTTGTGGTTTTTGATAATCTTTTATATTGTAATAAGGTTATTCAAGACAATTCTTGGAGTTAGGATCATCATCTCCTATTTTTGAAACCCTGGTTTCTTTCCTTTAATATTCTCATTGATAACCTCTTTATCAGGCCCACTTGGGTGTGATTATTGTATCTTCCTCTATAGTTTTGGGTAGAGTCTTGTCTATTAACCATTGGTGAAACCCTAGGAGATTTGATGGAAATCGATGCTTTTACTTCCAAATTTTCATGAACTACCTTTTTTAGAATTCTTGTGTTTGGGTGTCTCATAATATCCCATAATCCATTGAGTCAAAGGTTAATGATCACTGTTGGACTCAAACCCTTGATTATGATAGGTTACCTTTCAAATGATGAAAATGTTTTAAAATAAGTCATTTGGCTGCTTCTTTCCTTAAATCTAAGCATAAATTGGATTCTTCATGGTGGAAGGATAATAAGAAGGTTCATCTCTTAGTTTATCCTATTTCTTCTCCTTTTATTATTAACAAAGTCTTAGGAAAAGCAAAGGGGTCAGATATAATTTGAGTATACCTCATCTTACAAATTCATCATTGGATTTTGAGATTATTGGTTCAATAGAAAAGATTTCTATGAAATTTTAAAGTAAAAAGAAGACATGTAGAGGCTCATCGATAGATAGGTGTACTTATCTAAATATAGATTCAGGTATTCTGAGTAATCAATAAGATTGAACAGTTGTAAGAAGTAAGAAAAAATGTTGTCTCATTCTTAGTTCCCCTTCTAGGACATTTTGCTCTCACAACAAATTGAAAAAGGGTGAAAGTATTAATTCTCAATTTTTTACTAATTTGGCTATTCATTGTAAATTTGAAGTATTTTAATAAAAATTCTTTCATGTAGTTTGGTTTGTCTGGTGATTGGTTGGTCATTTGCCTTGATGGTGTTTACTATCAAGCTAGGTCTTTTATAGTTCTTGTGATTCTTTATTTTGGTAGGGGACCTGGTAAACCCCACTATCAATAAAAAACATAATAGAATGACTTTCATAGAAGTTAATTGAATTGATAAATAATTATAATGATAGATTAATTTATGAAGTCAATGCTATACTCATCATGAGGTTTAAATGGATATTGGAGTTTCAATGTTTGATTGGCATTGTTAATGTGCATGGGGTTTAATGATTATTGGTGACATCTTTTATTTGATTAATGTTATAATGTTTGATTGACTTTTATTCAGTTGATGTTAAAAAAGGTTGATTTCATTGTTAATAATTATAGTATTTAGAGGATTCATTGAAATTAATATACATGCATAAAATTTTAAGTGATAATTTTATCGATTAATTATAGATAGTTCAAGATTAAGGTTTTAATTGGAGCTTTGACTTAGTTAAATGGGAATCATGTAAAAAAAACACTATGGTTTGAGTTTCATGGGCTCTCTACTCCATTTTCACTTTCAGTTAGTGGGAGAAATTATAGAGGTTGTTATCATGTAGGAAAATATAATGGAGATAGAAAGATGCCTGGGGAGATATGACAAAGGAGTACGAAGGAGAAGAAGAAAGGAAGAGAAAGGGTTTGGAGGAAAAATTGCAAAGAATGAGATATCAATTGGTTATATGTATGCATAATATACTAGGTTGGTTTGTCAATTTTCATTCATACTTGGATTTGTATGGAATAAATCATTAAGATTTTGTTAGGGTTATGGTTTTATTATTGTTTTGGAAATTAATAAAAACTATGGCATATGCTTGGTACTTTGGATGGCTCAACCATCCATAAAACCAAACATATAACCCATTAAACCCTAGGTTTTGGCTATGAAAACAAATTTAGTTTTCATAATAAATATTAAACTAGGAAAACCCTATTATGAGATGAAATCTTACTGTGCTTTGTGAAAAATTTAAATTATAGAAATCATACTAAAGATATTTATGTGTATTATGTCAGGTCAAATTAAAACCCTAGGTGAATTAAAATGGGAAAATTTGTTGTTATGTGTGGGTATTCCTCTAACCCAAGTGATGACATGGCTAGGTATGAAGAGATTAACACAGTCCTAGAAACTTGTTTTGAGTCATGCTTTTCTCCATATAATTTTTTTATATGAACTAGATATTTGATTTAAAACTTAGGTTGTCTTCTATACACTTTAACCTTTATATTATTGATCAATTCATTGAGATGATGAATTGCTTGAAATTATTAAACCTAGACTAGGAAATGACTTTATGTGTAGGGTCTTAATGAATAGATTTAGTAGAAGATAGGTAGTTATAATACAAGATTTGTCTTGTATCATTTATGAATTCTAAATTTAGAATTTATAGAAATATATAGTGGTGTATTCACATAATATTTAGGTCACCAATAAATGAGCCAAAGATGTGAATATATATATATATATATATATATATATATATATATATATATATATATATATATATATATATATATATATATATATGTACCCAAAAAAAAAAAAACTCAGGTTTAAGGTTTACATACTTATATCGATGTGATTTTATTATGTTGAAACTTGTAGTATGTGTTTTACTTTTTATTATTGAGAACATGGGTTGAACACTTGAAGTCTGAGGAATCATAAATATACATATTCATTTTATATTAAATTATGTTTGAATAAGTTTGGTTGTGTTAATATATGACTGCATGACATGAAATACATCTTCTCATATAATGAAATCCATTTATATTTAAGGTATGGCTGAGCATTTGATTTGATTTATATTTTGATGTGATGCTCATAAATATATGATAGAATATTAAGCTCAATTATATTCATCTGTACTTATATATGTGTGTGTCTATAATAGACTATATACGATATGAACTGTGGGATATAATTGAAATGAGTTGTATATATGACTGTGCATATTCTATTATGTGTATTTTTTGGACTATTGGTCATAAAAAAAATTGGCTATACCTTTAGATGCGGCTGAGTGTGGTTTCATTTATATGCAACATAGGGATCTTAGTGTGGATTTTGAGTCAGTTAGATTTAGGCATAATTGTGTGAGTTAGAATTCTGTTGTTGTTAAAGAATTAAAACTTTATAATATGAATGTGTGATGACTGTGCATATTTATTTATGATATACTTGTTAAATTTAATTTAGGTACATCATAGTAAAATAGGCATACTTTGTTGAAAGAGTAAATAGGTTATTTTATTTGGCAAAAATTAAATATAACCTTGACTTTATATGCATATTCGAGACATCCTAATTTAAAGACATAATACTTGTGTATAATAATAATAATAATAATAATAATAATAATAATAATAATAATAATAATAATAATAATAATAATAATAATAATGCATATATTAAATGATTATTAAACACGTCATAGGCATTATTAGAAAGTTATGAATGCTTGGATATTAGTCTTGGTATGGATGAATATAGATGTGAATAAAAGAAATTAGGGGATTTTTAGTTATGAAACAATTGAGAATATTTAGTTCTTTTTTATGTTGCTTTGACTAAATTTTTGAGTAGTTCATATTATGAAAATAGAAATAAAATTAAATGATTGTTGAACGAGCTTATTATTATAATTTTGGTATTAAACTGGAAATTGTTGTTATATGGTTTAATAACATAAGACTTTAGAGTTTCTAACATTTGGTAAATATATGTATATATATATTCCTTACTTAAATGGTAAGATTTTATTTATGCCTATTTTAAATCTATTTATTAAGTAGTAATAAATTAGATATTTTGGGATTCAGTACATTGCATTCGATGGACTAAATATATGTATTTGATATTCTTGTGTTTAACACATTTTACATATGTTAGTAGGGAATATTATGTTTGAACCTATTGATTTTTATAGTTTATATAGATATACCAAGTCTCACATTAATGACCCTAAGTAAGCAGTGTGATGGATTTTACTTGAATAATTAATGTCACTAATGTGTAGATAAGGTGTAATCTGATTGAGTGGTGTGTATGAAATTGACTAATCTAGGAGATCAATAACTATATCTAAACTTTGGACAAAGTAATGTTTATAGTTAAACATTGTCATTTCATCTGCTTTACTTAGTTTACATGTTTGTATGATATCATGTTAGACTAGTTTATTTATGGTATATATCATCTATTAGTTATCTTAAAACACATGGATTCTAGTTTGTCACTATGGATTCCCACACCATCATTATCTATCTATCCATGAAGGGAGGGTCATTCCCTAGTTGGGAGATAGTGTGGGGGATCGATGGTCCATGGGTGGTGTAGAAAATCACTCAGATGATGTTCTCACTCCCCTCAACATTACTTCACTAGAGACTACACTTGAGATTACTTATGGATATTATGAGTTTGTTGAGACTCACATGCTACGTAAAGAATTTTATCATTGTATATTATTATTAATACATTTATATTGCTAAAACTATACTTTTTATTCATATGTACCATACAACAGTTGGATGTATTATTGTATTAGCCATGGATAAATTTGTAATAATATTTTTATGAATTAATGTAGTAATTATTTTTATAATCAACATTTTACCTACTCTTGATATTATTTGTATGATTGTGATCATTAGCTAAATAGATTAGATATATCCCTATGCATGGTTAATTGAAACTAATGTATTTAGTTAAAGATCTCTCTTGTAGTTTTCATTATGATGGAATCTATTAATTGAATTTGTGTAATTAATTAAAAAAAATTACCCTATTTTAGTAAAATCCATTGGGGTTATTACAAAGTTCATAGCTTTTTCCCTTCTGGTGAAAAATCAAAGCATGAAACTTATGCCAGGATATCTTATCTCCATATGTTGTTCTTTTACATATAGTTTTCTTGGGGGCACCATCCATTTATCATTCCATTGAGCCTTCACACATAGGTATTGACTTGGTTAATGACAAGATATTTTTTGTTTCTTTTATTTTCAATCTTTGTATGTGTTTTCTTAGTTGTTTATTTCTTTGTTTATTTGCTTTCCTTATTATGACTTGACTCAGTGTATATGTGTTCATTGGGTGATTCCTTTCACATTGTACTTGAGTCCATCCATATTCATATACCAACATTGTTATCATGGTTTTTATCATTGGTGTATTATTTTTAATTATTTATTGAATAAGGAGTCAATCCTTATGCATATTATGACTAAGTCATCATGGTGCATACCATAATGTGCTATAATAAAAATTAGTTTAGGGTATCTTACAAGTAATGGTGATGTAAAAACTTCTTCTTGCTCACATTGGAAAATCCTCCCATAATTCTTGATTAAATTAACCCATCGAACATTCTAGTTGTATCAATGCTAATAACGATGAACACATACACATTGTTAGCTACAAATGAATATTCACATAAATAAATTATTATTATTATTATTATTATTATTATTATTATAATATTCTATTCCTCATAATATTTTCTCCCACTTCTGGGTGAGCTACATTAGGATAAGGTCTATTTGGATTATGTAGGCAATGCTTGGATACATGACATATATGGGGTTAGTTTGACCACCTTGTTTCTTTGAATCATTTCTTTCATGAATTTGTGCATCCTAATGTGCCTTGTTATTTATGGATTCTTTAGTCATTATACCATTGCATATATGTTTGTGCCTACTCATATTTAATATTTGTGATAGGTTATATCCTTGAGTTATGCTTGCCAATCTTCCCTACTAGGGCACAACCAAAAGTCATTATTTAATCCAAATTGGAAAAATGATTATAATTGCCTTTAGATAAATCATTATTTCAACCCATCCACCCTATTGTGGTACATTCTTGCACCACTTATTATAATCACCTTTAGGTAAATCAATGTCTTAGCCTTCATTTTTTATTATAACTACCTTTGGGAAAATTAGTATTTTAATCAATGTATGTAAGCATTAACTCAATTAGATTAATTTTGTCTATGGGTTAATTTCATTATTATTATTGCTTCTTTTTGAGGGACTGTATATAAATTTTATGTGTCAGCCACTCCCTTAAGGGGGCATCATAGGATTCCTAATTTTTTTTGGAGTATCATTCCTCAATAATTACCTTCTTTTTATTCTTAATGGTTTTTTCATTCTTTGAAAAGACATTAATATGCCTATGTCTCATAATGTCTTCTAAAATAAGGGAAAACTGTAGACATTCCTTTTTGGCCACTTCCATGTCTAAACATACACTAGAATGACTTCTTACAAATAATGTAAATTAAGCCTAAAAATAATTGAAATGATTTAATTCATTATCACACATCATGTGCATATTATAAACCACATTAATGTATCCATAACTAGTGTAATATATTGCAAGTAATCATCTTCCTCTAATTCATCTCTGGTCAAGTTGTGACCTAACAAATTGACCTTTTTGACCATGTGTGAGGGATAACTTATCAAAATATAGAAATGATAATTAACTTGATCATGATTACTTAATTGGTTAAACCCATTTAAATTCATAAGTGAAAATCTCATGGTTAATTAATTATTGAATTTATATTTTTAGAAATTCATAAATTTGGATTGATGACATCATCATGATATCACTTAAATATTTGAAATGATATAACCATCATGACATCATCCTTTGTGAGTTGTCAAGTATTGAAAAAATATCAAATAAATATCTAGATTTGTGAGCCATACCTATTAATTAAAAATATTGATGGCCTGTCCCCTCCCTAAGATAACTATGGTTAAACTAAACCTAACCATACTTGAGTTAGGGTTAGTTTGGAAGGCTATAAATGCAAGGCCTCACCCATTCTTATAGGAAGATTTTATATTTAATATTATTATGAAAAAATTCCTTCAAAGGAGATTTTTTGTGTAATGTTATAATGTTCAATTATTGATAGATAAAGCATTCTTTTAATGTTATAATACACAAATATTTATAGATTTCTACATCTTGCCAAAGCCAAGCCAAACATTGCCAAGGTGCCAAGAAAAAATGATGTAAGGAGCACCATTTTAAAATACTCTTTGAGCACATGTCTCAACATATTCCTCCATGGCCAACATGAAACTCTTACTCTCAAGGAAGGTAAATAATACTTTTTTTGTCTTCTATTTTTAGTTACTTGTATTGTTCTCTTGCTCCTTGAGTGTCTAGGCTTGAGGTGTTAGATTTCTTAGTGTGTTTTTATTGATTTTTATGATACTAACACTTTACTAACTCCAATCTTGGGTTATTATCTCATATAAACTTCTTGAATAAGATAGCTTCATGTAATAATGATAGTAAAATCTATTTGAATGTCTTGGAGTTATCTATCTGCCTTGGGACTAGTCATCTTTGCCAATATAGTTTTATATCTAAAGATATATTCTACAATAAGATCATTAGATTTTTGATTCAGATGTGTTACTTGAACATATGAGATCTTATCACTGATGTTAATTGAAAAGTGTGCTAAAAACATATATGCCAATGGATTAAATGTGGTGATAGATTGATTTGGAAGATGATAAAACCACTATAAGACATAGTCATTTAGACTATATGGGAGAAACTTAGTAAGGAGCCAATAATTAGACATATCAAAATATGATGCATGGGAAGCTCATAGATGGTGCTTTAGGTCACCCTTATCATCATATAAGGTAAGTTTAGGTGTCACAAATCCAGATGACAAAGAAGTTGATGCTATGCGATGTGCCAAAGGTTTATGTAAAAGAACGTGAGAATCTAAGGCATGTGATGGCCTAATAGAATGCTACTCAAGATGTAATACCTCATTCTATATATAATTAATCTCATATATAATGGATTATATATATGGAGAGGAGGAACTATCCATATGAGGTGTTTCCATTGTTGAAGGTTATCGAGTTAAAATAGATTGTTGTATAAGTTGAGTTTCCCCCAAAGTAGGTGTAAAAATATTATTATATGGGGGAGTAGAATATTTAACATTATTTTATTTGTTCTTTATTTCCATTATGGCTTGCAAAATTTTTGCATGATCATGAGATTGTTCTTGAAGTCTATCTCTAAAACTCTATAAAACCTCATCCTTATTGACAATAAGATTTTCATTGTTAAGTGGGGGAGAGTGTCCTAATTCCCATCTTGTATTTTATTTTTATCTTGATTGCATTTCTCATCTTGTACTTTATGATTTGGATATGAAATAATGATAGACATAATTTTTCTAGGTGTAGATGCATATACATGATGAACATTAGAATATTCTAAAGACTTTGTACATTTAATTTGATTTACCAATAATGTGACATTTTCACTTAATAATTGATTTTTATTTTGTAATTATGATATTAGCTTGCTCATATTGATAATTTGATCCCTTAGAGTCTCAAAAATGGAAACCTTAGTTGCTTTTTAATGAACATGTAGGCACACACCCTATAAGGGAGATGTGGAGGCATAGGTAGGATAAGAATGGTTATTATTAACAATATTATAGGCTATGTCATCTTGTGGAGGAGTGATATCATGGACTTGGTTATAGGGAAATTAACTATCACCCTCATGGAGATGAGGAGGAGAAGGAGATTCTTCCCTACACATAGGATATGACATTGAAACTTGAAACAAGGTTTTTAGGGTATTAAATTTATGGATTAAGTCCAATAAACTATATTATAATTGATCCCATATATATGTAAGGATTTTTTATTAATTGAATTCCACATAAATAACAATAACATGTTAGAGATATAATGAAATATGACATACATTTTAACTAATATAGAGGATCATGTACATATGTGTTTATTTCATCTTTGAATTCATTCCAAATTAAAGGAAATAAGCATGCAAAGGAAGCTAGAAAACTTTATATTAAAAAGTGATAATCTTAATATATCATTATTATCTTGATTATATTAAATACAAAATATAGGGATCTAAAATCTGAGTGTAGGTCTTATAAGGTTGTAAACATAAACCCTAGGGTTATCTAGTGTTAGGGTTTGTGCAATATTCAAAGTAAGTCAGGTTCACCAAATGTTTTAAATTTTAAGGACTTAATAGATGTAAATCCTAAGTTGTTAAAGGTTTGAGTGTAGTGAATCAAGGTAGAAATATGTAATAAATACAACCACTAATTTGTAATAGAATTGAATTAATTTGAACTTTCTAAAAGTATCAATGAATAATCTAAAAAAGTACTTAGCTAAAATTGAATAAAATGGGAAATTTAGAGGATGCATACTAATAAAAAGGTTGATTTGAGTGTCATAAATAGGATCCAGGTATTAAAACCTTACTTGAATAGTAGTACCCAATTAGAAAATAGTGCCATATGGTGTTAGTGTCCCTATTTTAGCACTAGTGTCTTTTATACAAAATTATTTTGAGTTTCTAGGTGCACCCTTGTCTAGGTCTATCAAACATGTTCCTATGTACATGAGTTATGGATCTTTGTAGATGACATATTTTGACTAATTTTATATTCAAACCCTAAACCTCCATGTCGCTATGGTATCCAATTGACATAAGTAGAAAAGTGTATTTTTAGTGGGGTAGGATGGACATCTTCAACACCCCACTATGATGAGAGTTGCTTACATACCAAGACTCTAAAAAGGGATCAAGTTTGATGTAATTATCCCCACCTAAGTGTTAGTACAAGTGCAAGTGAAGCTAGTATGAATATCAAATTGAGCGATTTGAATGTGATTGAGATTGGAAACCTATAATATGAACTTAAGAATATTGTAGATGGTTGTATGCAAAAGTTAGGTAGAATAGGGATTGATAACCTTGATTGTGCACAAATTTTTCTAATTTTTTAATGTAATTTGCATCTGATTTATATCTAGTGGATAAAGGGTTACAATTCATGTATATACTATTCTAGTGCTTGTGTGGGTCTTAAAAGAGGTCTAGGATAACCCTAGGTGGTTATTCATTTGAAAAGATATCCATTGGTAACAAAAGGAGGGAAAAATATAATAGCACCTAAATTGAGACACTAGTGCCATGGGGTGCTACTGTCCAAATTATGGCTCTAGTGTCTAGGTGGTAGAACCTAAGGCACTAGGGGTTAAAATGTTAAAGTGAGGGTCTAGGACTACTTTAGGAATGTTTAGGGATATGTGTGGTCCACACAAAGGCTAGATAAGTGTCTAAAAAGGCCCTAAGATAGGTATAGGGATAATATAGGGATGGGTGATTTCAAGTAACACTCTTAGCACTCAAGTGTAATTTTTAGGTGATTAGAGAATGTTTTTGTATTCTCTTGAATTTTTGATTTTTTTGATTTTTTTTGTTTTTTTAACATGATTTTAAAGAGAGTGCTAGCTGATGATCCCATCTAAGGGATGATTATAGGGTGATTTATAATTTTGATATGGTATAGTAAATTGGTCATGCTACTAAGGGTCATGTATATATTCCAAATTTAGAATTGGATAATTTGTATTAATCTATGTATACCTCATAGGACTCTATGGTTTTGAGGCAGTAGTAAAAGGTGTAGTGGTTTATGGAACCCATTGTTTAATACTCCATAATTTTCTTAGTGTAATGTTAGGTATGTTTACCTATTTTGAAACACAATGATTTGTTGTTGATAATTTAATAGGGCATGGAGGTGTAAGTGAGGATCTTGAAGAGTCCATTGTAAATATCTGATGTAATGGCCTCTCAAGTATTGGTCTCATAGGAAAGGGGATTACCTGTTACTTACCCTTTCATGCAAGATTAATCCTAGTAGGATATATAATTATCTTTATTGTAAATTTTTTTGCCTCTTATAAAGGATATTAATATTAGATCTTTGAAACTATAATTACCTTGTTGGAATGAATATACTCAATATACTCATGCACTATGGAAAATATCACATGGAGCTTATGAATCCAAGGTCATCCTAGTAATATATCAAATAATCTTGTATGTGGTATAAATAAAAATGTTTTGGTCACATGTGTTAGAGTAACTTGTAAAGGTAAATCAATTTCACCAAATACTTGTGTCTTCCCATTGAATGATTTGATTATTTTAGTTGAAGGGAATAAATCATCATGTGTTTATCTTAAACATGTGAGTAATTGTATGGTACATACATTATCACTATAATTTTTATCAACCATAAAATTATGTATAGGCTAATGATCAATAGTTCCCTGCTAAATAAGGAATGATGATCTAAGTCATCATCCACAATCTTGCTGCATCAAATGAAATATAAGGCCTTTAAACCATTGGAGGTATCTTGCATATACGTGTACCAATAATCCTATATATTGGGTTCCCATAATGTGGTGGAGGAGGATGCACATGATATTACATTTTCACTTACGGTATTTCCTTTGAATGATCTTGTAATGGATTATTGAATATATTTTGATTTTGATGATCATTAAGTTGTGATCCTAAATTTTTTGGTGAATCCTTAAAGGTGAGTAGATCACTATCAATAAGATCTTATATCTTGTGCTTAAATTTAAAACATATGTTCATATAATGCCCCAAAAATTAGTTATGATCAAAATAATCATTAGCATCATATCATTTTGGTGGAGGTTGACTCATATCAACCACCATAGGAGGAAGGAGAGATATGAAATGACACTCCACTAGATTTAGAAGTAGTAAAACTAGAGACTTGGGTGATTGTGTAAATGATCTCTTAGGTGAATTAGATAAAATAATACTATTAAGTTGTTATGACACTGTATTAATCTTGGTAGTTCTTTCTATTTTAACATCAATAGGTTTGACCTTATAACTTGGTGTGATATGAAACTTGGTATTGGATGTAGTCGACGTGTTTTCTACATAATTAAGCTTGTTCAATGAATAAGTTTATTTTTTATATCTTGAACAATATGGAGTAAGTCACAAAAATATTTGAAATTCTTGAAAATAATAGACTCATGTAAGGGGTCAAGTAAACTTTGATTACAGATATCTTGAATCTCATTATCTGCCATTGGATTTTTTATTTTGGCCAACATTATCTTATACCTCAAGACATATTCATTAATAGGCTCATTAGTTCCTTGTTTGATCTTAGAAATTTTTGCATATGACATCTTTTCAATACTGTTGATTGAAATATGTGCTAAAAATTGATCTATCAAAGGCTTGGATTCTCTTACTGATTGTATTGGTAGATCATAAAACCATATCAAAGTCCTTTGCACTTTTTAAAATATTTTTGGTCAAAATTTTATCATTTGAATGATAATTAAGGCATGCTACATTGAAATATTGAATATGTTATTCAAGATCACCGTTTCTATCATAAAGTGTGAACCTGGGTGTAAAAAAATTGGAAAAAGGGTGAAAAGATATCTCAGGTGATAGAGGATTATGCAATACATCTTATGAATCAATACCATGAGTTAATTTCATAGCAATTTGATCAATGTTGGTAACCTAGGATTTTAAAGCTTTAAATAACTTGTAAAAAAGTGTGCATATTAGATCCATTAGGATTTTTATTTGAAAGTTGAGTAGATACCAAAGGGGATGGAAACACCACTTTTTTTGATTTAGGCATTGAACCGGTAATTAATTTAAGTATTCATTGTTCCCATGGAGGATGTAACAATAGTTGTTTGATCTATAGGGAAAAATGGTTTGAAAAACATATCTAGTACCCCCACTAGATTTAGCATGCAATGTTGTGCTTAAGGGGAGGGATATTGGAATGGATGTATGTTAAGCATATCTAGTAGCCCCAATATTTGTATCAATCGAGAGTAATGGTTGTTCACTAAGACATTTTACTTTTTTAGATTTCAATATATTATTAAGGATCTTGTGGAAATGTCATGGATTTTCATGAATGTGCTCTCAAAATAATGTAATATATTTAATTTTATATTCATATACTTGTTCATGCTCATTTTTTTCATGTGCTTCATTATCTTAATGATCATATTCATCTTATATAATATTTTTTTCATTATTTTACTCATTATCATTATTGGCACTCTCACTATTAGTAAAATTTTCCATGGTATTATCTTGAGACATTTTAAGTGGCCCACGGGGTAGTTCAAGATGTTTGATAAGAACACCAACTAATAAAGGACTATGCTTAGGTTGTATACAAAAGATAGAATAAATATAAGAAAATAAAAGTAGTAAGAACCTTGGAGGGTTGAAAACCCTAGAGCAAATTAGTAGTTGCACAAGAAGACTTAGAGGTTAGGTTCACCAAATGTTTAATCCTATTTATAAACATAGGGTTAGTGGAGAGTAGCATAATAAAAAAGGAATAAGCCACTCTAAAAGTAGGAAAATTAATGAATTTATATTTTATTGATATCCTAATAAAAAATATTGAATCTGATAATATGCCAAATATAAAAAGTACAACATTCAATATTCTGATAATAAAAATGCAAAGGATAAAATGTACTTAGATTATACATTGATGCATAGGTAGGTATGAGTAATGCAGTTGTAGAGATAGACTAGATGAAGATTTTGATCTAGTCTTCATATTCTAAAATTTAGATTTATGTCAACACAAACACTTGCATCACCCTATGGACACTTGTATCGACACTACTTCCCACACTTAAATGCATCTGTCCTATACAGAGTGTTGACTATTGAATAAAACTTCCACTTGGGTATTTTTGATTTTTTTATTGCCTTTCAAATTGTGTATTCAAATCACACACATATGATCTTGATATTAGAATATAACTTAAACCTTAGATATTCCTCTTAGGTCTTATCACCTTGCCAAAAATGGGTTAGTGGGATCATGAAGTTGAATTGACCTCAAAGACCCCTTGATTGATGAGCATTTACTACATAACCAATACTTCAAAGAGGACCTTAAACATATGTATTTCTCAGCTATGTGTTGACTTGTGTGTGAATAATGATTTGGAATGCTTTATGCAAGTGCATTTAGTGATCTAGCTTGTAACTTGACAAAATTGGCTCATGGGGTGCTCTTTGAATGTCTCAGACCTATGATATGATTGCTCCCATGACTTTTATGAAAAGAGGAAATAAAAGGTCACAATATCTTAGTTGTGTAACTAATTTTAAATATTTCAATGTGAGCTTGAGAGGTGCTTTTTAGATTAATAATGAGTTGGATTTAACATGTATTTATATGAACTATTTGGAAAAGTTACTAATAGAAGGGTTAATGACATAATATATTGACCCATACATATCAAAAGATTTTAAAATTTGAGTGTTTAAAAGGCATAGGCACTTGAACTGTTGAATTGATAGATTTGCCCCTGCCATAGAATAGGCCATGGGAAACTTTTTATGATAAGCAGAGGGATTATGATTCCAAAGTTAGGATGACTTCTAGCTTGAGAAGGACATTGAAGAATAAAAGTTGGGATGCAGAGAATATTGAAGCCTATTGGAAATATAGGTAGGAAATTTCTCAAACCACCCACACTTTTGGAAGCATAAATTTAGATGAAAGATGGGAGGAAATTTGGGATGAGTGTCATCCCTCCCCTATATCTAGCCTAGAAACAAGCCAATTGCCGATGCTCGATACAGGGCAGGAAGCTAGAGTGGGACCAAGCCAACAATCACAGGCCTTAGAGCAAGCTACAGCTATAGTCACTACATCAACCTCGCCCTAGCCTCTTAGCACCATAGAACAACAAAGGAGTGTGGTGTCTTCACCACCAAAAGCTTCCCCATCATCGAAAGTGATCAAAATTCTTGGTTATCCACATGCACCACCGATAACAGTAGATGTGGAAGGGAAGTAGATGCAGCCAAAATTAGAGACACCCAAAAAGAGAAAGAAGGTGCAGTTCCATTTTGATTCAGAGGAGAATGAGGAGCCTTGATAATGCCAATTATAGAGCACTATAATTTCCCCTCAAGTAAGTATTACTCCTCCTCCCCCCTCTCAGTCTGTTCCTTCCCCTATCGATGTGATGCCTCCACCTAGCCAAATGACACCTCCTACCACCGCTGCCATCCCTATTTCACAATTCACCCCATCCTTCACACCTAAAGCCATAACATTGCCTCATTTCTCCCCCTTTATTCCTAAAAATATGTCCCTTTAGCTTACCCATAGCTAACCATTGGCTATTCAATATGGCCTACCACAGGGATATCCTTTTACAAGAGGATACATTGCATCCACTTTCACCTTTCAGATGTAGGCCGATGCTTCTAGGAAAGCAAGAGAAGCCTGGTTGGAGAAAAATAGAACTAAAGAGAATAAAGCATTGACTATCCCACACTTTTAGTCACAATTTTTACCCTACTTATTAGTAATTGATGGTGACCCATTTATCACCCAATGTTGTCAAGCTGAGTGAGCAAATGCAGTCAGAGGATTATATAATGAACATAGTGGCCATTGATATGTACCTATTTAGGCCCCAGGATAGAGTTGAGCTGTTGACATAATCCACTTCTTCAGTCATATAAGATTATTTGAAAACATCAAGAAGACTACAGAAGATGGAGGCTGATTTGGCCAAAGAAAAGGCAAACTATAGTAGTTTGGCTGAAGAAATCAATAAAAAATATAATGAAATAGCAAGCCTAAATAAATAGTTACAAGATATTATTTCCCTTTAGACTCACCAGGCAGTCCAGGCCCAGAATGATTCATTAAAAGTAGAGATCACACATGCAAAAGATGTGGTGATGACCCTTATGTGGGAGAATGCAGCATTATAGGGAAGAGTCGAAGGACTTCAGCTGCAAGTTACCCAATCATAGCAGAAACTACTGGATGAACAAAACAATACTATAACTTTTCAAGCCCAGTTCCAAGTGGAGCAACAAAAAGTAGTGCAACTGATAATAGAGCTAGCTAATAGGGCAAGATGTGTTAGAGTGATACAACTGGTAAAGGAGCTCTATGAGTCAATGTGGAAAAGAATCTCCTCAGAGATTATTTAGCTCAGGCCATCTCTCACCTTCCTACTCAATGCATAGCAATTGTGTGAAAAGATGGAAGATTTAGTGAAGAACACTCTGGCTATAGTCTCCAACAGAGTCACAAAATCTTAAACCTTGTTTTAAAAGCTCTATGACATAATGGATGTGACATTGGTAGCTGTGGGAATCACTAATAGAATGGTCACCATGAAATGGGTCAATGAGGTGCTCAATTGCAATGTCGCAGCCAACAGTTGTAAAGAGCTTCTTGAAGTCATGAAATAAGGCATCGGTGAGATGAGACAACATATTGAAGATCTAGTGCAACTAGGCCTTCTTTCTCCATTTTTAGATGCCAACACGGTGCTGAGGGTTGATCAAATTGAACCATTGCTGCTGGCCAAGCAAAGGGATCAAACAATTTTCTAGGATCTGTAAGGTGATTCTTTAGTCTTAGAAGTCAAAGCTATTCTAGTTCCTATTTCCTAGCTGGAATTCAAACTGAAAGCTACAGTCTAGATTTTGAAAACTTTTTTGCACAAGGATATCATTAACCTTGATTAGCTTTCATTGAATTACAGAACAAGCAAGGGTTATTTGACCATGAATGGTCCATCTACCAAACAACACTTTTAAAGCTATGAAATTTTGAAATTTTGACAAAGCGGGAGTTGTGTTTCTTTTTGAGTAGGCTCAAAAGTCTTGGGGGTTGCTAGTAACTATAGAGTAATTTTTTAGTCTATGTTGTATTTAAATTTTCAGTCACACACTGTAGTTTTGGTTCCCGCATACCTTGGTTGTGGTGGCAGAGTTTTAGAGTAGAGCTCAGGTTTCTTTTTCATCTAAGTGTCAAAGTATAGCAGAGGCTACCAAGTGGCATAATTTGAGCATAGGTTCTCTTTCCCCTTTTTGTTTCCTTCATTTCATTTTTGCCTAAGTATTGAATTCAAGTAGAAGCCACTAAGTGTCACTTTTTGAGACACAGAGCTGGCCAACTAGCATCATTTGAGACACTTTTCATAACTTTCAGGAAGGCCATAGAATGTGCCATGTATCCAATAGTAGCTAAGCATAACGTACCACGTGTCAGCATCCATGTCTCATTTCAGCACCTGCATTTCATTCTATTTTTTGGCAAAGGCTTTCAATGAGCTAAATAGCAGGATCATGCAAAAAGTGCCAGGTGGCAGTCACAGAAGACCATAAACTACTTTTTCAATAGAAAGCAAAAGTCACCACATGTTAGCATTTGAGAGATAGTTAGTTTAATGCCTAGGTTCAATGCTTTGGTTTGACATTTTGGTTTAATACCCCAATTAACATATAGATGGCATGTAGTGTTGAACCATTAACCCATTGAACCATTTTGGTTCATCAGGCAGTTCAAGGGAGTGTCCCAAAAATCCAAAGGGGTTAATACCTTTTTGGAAGGCATAAAGGCATCATTTCATTTTGTTTAAGTGCTGAAGAGCAGCAGAGGCCACCATGTGTCACTTTCTGAGCCCCTTTCTACTCCATCCCTGAAAGAAGTGGAAGATGCCACGTATCTTCCCAAGAATAGTGGAGGCCACCACATCCCAACTTCTAAGAGATCATCTTCAAGCTTCATTGACAAATAAAAAATTACGGCGGGTCCCTAGTGTTATTTCAAAGGTTTATGAAAGTGGCAAGTGTAAACATGTAGAAAATACCACGTGCATCCATCCCCTTTTTAAAAGTTGCTCGAGTAAGGAACATAGTGAGTTTTATTTTTCTAAAACTGCTAAGTATTGAAGAAGTAGATCGTGACAAGTGTCGAAGGTAGAGCATTCCTAAGCAGGATATAGAGAAAACCAAATGCCACGTGTCTTTGGTAAATCAGGCAGAAAGTGCCAAGTGTTAATCTCTGGTGCCTTCTAAGTAATAAGGAGAATTTTAAGAAATTGACTAAGTGTCCTATTTCATTTTAATAAAATAGAGTGTTCTGTGTACCTATTGCCATAAAGCGAGATGGAGGGAAACTCAATGGGAGTTATTCTTGGTAGATGGAACAGTTCATCGGGTAGATTTGTGGAGCCTACAAACATTAAAAGGGCCATCTATTTGTCCCCTGTAAGTGGAGGTAGAATAAATAGTTGAGCAACTAAGCAGGTGATGGAATGAGAAATTTAGGCACAAAAGGAGGTACTAGTCATGAATTACCATGTTGCAGTCAGGGTAGTTCTTGATAAGACCAGGATACATCTAAGGCATTGAAAGTGCCATCTATTTGTCCCCTGTGAGTTAAGAATGGAGTAGAATTACGTGGGAAAGGGGATGATGGAATGTGACATCTGAGACTATAAGAGAAGAATAATTGTAAGAGATAAAAAAGGAGGGGGAAACTTTTCTAGAGTTTATATTTTCTAGAGTTTGTGACCAAATAGTATCATTTGCTTTTGTCTCATTTTCTTGAGTTGTAAATTTGATATAACTGTGCATGTTTCTGTGCCTTTTATGTGGCTAAATGAATTAAGAAGATTGAACTCTTTGCCTTGGTTGATATTATCTGTGTCATTTGAAAAAGTAGTCTAGACTGTAGATTTTCCAGAGTTGTGATTAGGAATGTCATTTGCTTTTGTCTCATTTTCTCGAGTCAGAATTTCTACATAACTGTATGTGTTTTTTGTGCCTCTTATGTGATTGGAAGATTCTTATAAGAAGATTGAACACTATGACTTTGTTGACATTTTTTGTATCCTAGCAAAAGAAGCCTCTGTTATGAGCCTCTATTTCTATTATTTCAATCTTTTACATTGATCATGCACTTGTCTGCACTTAAATGTAATTAAATCTTATATATAGTCTCACTGTACTCAAGTTAGGATTAGGATTACACTCAGGTGCATAACCATAGTTAGGTTTCATTTCTTTCATTTGCATTTTTGTTTAATTTCTTATCCCTTTTCCCCCAACACTTGATATAAAAGAAGAGACCAGCTTCTCTAAAATTTGGAGGTTTTTTCAAGCCACAATATCCCATAGCTTGAAACTTCCCATTGTTGATTGATTAGAATCCAACACAATTTTAAGTCATCAACAGATATATCATAGAAGCACATATAACCAATGTGATCACCTTAAGGTCTAAGATGATAAAGATCATGATAATGTCTAGATAGTAATAGTATAATATTGATAAGTAAATAAGCACACACAGATAAGAAAACTCAAAATAAAGTCAAAAGGCAATGGTCTAAGGAGATGACAAACAAGGGGCATGTTCAATTATTTCAAAATTAAAAGGACATGACTTAGTCAAATATATATAAATGCAAATATGACATATTCAAATTTCCATACCATAAATAATAACATATGCAAATGTCAATAAAAGCATACATAGGCATGAAGGCCGCAAATAAAGGAGTATTTTTAAATGGTTTAAAAAGTAAGACAATAGCAAGACAAGACACTCAAGGAAGTGCATAAAGTAAAGCATAAGCAACCAATAAAAACATGTCATAGTAGCCCATGGATAAAATGTGTTAAGAAACAATGTCAAGTGTATATCATATCAATTACCTTGTGTAAGATATAATCATGGATAAAGGCATGTGTAAGTACATATGTAAACTTAAAAATGATAATAAAGAGATCACAAAATGATATAACCTATGTGTATCAAGATTAGAGAAGTAGATGCCTCCAATGTCTACATGACATGAGTAGAGGGTGTATACAAAGGGAAATACAATTGATCTATTAATCAATCCTATCTTAAAGAAGATAAATTCTAATTACACTTTTGATTGTTGATACATTAGATATTCAAGGTCATGGCCAAGATGGATCTCCTAGACCTAAATAAGGGATCTCTTACCATAATAACATCACTAGAGAGGTTTCAAATCCTCTAGTCAAGCAAAAACATGCAATAACCCTAACTAGGACCTATGTTTTCATATTCATTAAGTATAATGACAAGTAAATTAAAGTCTAATCCAATGCTCCCCAAAGCTTGTGACATAAAGTGCGGGTAATAAACATGAAAAGTAAACATGCATATGAGAATCCTAATTAAGCTATGTATAGGTAAAACCCTAATGCATGGAGAGAATTTTTTTTTCAAAAGCCATTAATTATTCTACTTCTATCTACTAAAATAGAGGAGTAAAGTTAGAGATACTTACCTTAAAGATGAACTTGTTGAGACTGAATATAACATCTCCATTGGGATCTACTTAGAAATATGTGATTTAAAAAAATAAATAAATAATGTATTCTTTCATTAGACTTCACCACAAGAATCTAATTAGTGATCTAGATAAAAAAATTCTAAGTATGCCAACTATAAAATAAGCATGTAACATCTACCTATTATAGATCATTAACATCATATGAAACAAAACATAGATGAGTAAAGAAAGTAATTACAGATGTCTAACCATGGCTAGTACAAACATACAACCACTATTGTTGATGCACAATAAGTAAATAATTACATATCTTTAGGTATAATGTTTTATTAATAATAAATACAATACAATGTATAAGATACAAAACTCTATGGAGCATGATTTCTTTGAACTCCAATATCTATGGTAATCTCAAGTGTAGTCTCCAAATAAGTAATGCTATGGAGAGGGAGATCATCTGAATGCTTTTCCACACCAACCATAGACCATTGATCCCCCACATAATCCCCCATCAATGAATGGACCTCCCTTCATGGATGAGTAGATAGTGATGGTGCAGGAATCCAAAGAGACAATTTAGTATCCATGTGCTGTATGATTTCTAAGAACATACAATATACTATAAATAAATATGTTCTTACATGAAATCACATAAACATGTAAATCATACATATAAAATGACAATGTATAACTAACATTACTTTGGCCAAAAAATTCAATAGTTATTGATCTATAAGATCAGTCAAATTTATACACACCACTTGTTATATTATTTTCATCTAGCATTGGTGATGCTAGTAAGCTAGTGAAGTCTGTCTCACTACTTATTCAGTACCAACAATGTGAGATTTGGTTAACATAATTATAACCAAAAAATTCATATAGATTACTTCCTACTAACAATCATAAAACATGATAAATAGATAAATAACCAAAATGCATACATTTAGTTTGTCAAATGTATGAATGAATCTCCATAACTTAAATAATAAGTAAACAAGTACAATTTATACCATCTAGGTATAATCTATGGTTAGACTGCATAATATAATTTTTTTAAGTAGATTTAAAGACATAGTATATTCTATGACAAGAAATAATTTCATAGGCCATCAATTTTCATGTATACACTAATCAATTCAACAACCAGTCACAATAAATAAAGTCATAATTCTCATTAAAACATAATCTTTCATTTAAACAACTTGTAATATTTTAGTAGATTATGTTCATGTTATTATATATTCTTGAACCTCAAAATTATATGGCTTATTTTTAGTAGTTAATATTAATACAAATATAAGCACACCTTTATGTGTTATACATAAACTACCTAAGTCTTCACATGGATATTTTTCATATATACAAG